>JANUWF010001525.1:0-710000 GCA_026120185.1 Voacanga thouarsii | reverse complement strand
TCCTGTATCTTCTATTTAATTATTATTTGCTAGATAATCGTGGTTTTATTTATTTACTATCTATTTACCTATTACCATCAACTTTATATGCCATGTTAGGTTTTATGAAAGATGTGAATTTTCATAAAGGGAATTGTCCATAATTTGTGACTAATTTTCCTAGAGCATTTCAATAACAAGGTTTATAAATCTTTGTGTGTGTGTGTGTGTGTGTGTGTGTGTGGTTTTTTTTTTTTGTGTTTTAAATAATTCTTACACATCCTGCTATCTAATTGCATTTCCAATTATTGTTATAGAAATAAAGGAATGGACTGATTATGGATTGACTCAAATGACCATTTATGTGACGAATATAATAAGGGTTTGGATACATTTATAGAATTTGCATTGAGAGACAAACATAATGGAGCTAAAATCTATTATCCATGTATGAAGTGTCAGAATAGGTACTTTTATAGTGCAATAGAAATCAAACAACATTGTCAAATGTGGGGTTTCATGCGTTGGTACAAAAAATGGAGTGCTCATGGGGAAACATACGTATATTTTTGTTACATATTAACTACATTGTTAATTCACAGGCAGAGGCTATGCAGAACAGTCAAAATCGATCACATATTACATATCCACCAACTACAGGAAGGATGCCACATTCTGTAATATTTGATCTAGTATTTAGATTATCGTGTATGCCATTATTTTGTCTTTATTAGTAGATTGTAAAAAAATCCTTATTTTTATAAATATTATCAAATTAACTATTGTTCATGTTTACAGAGAGCCTCACAAGGCCAGTCGACGTCACAGTATGATATGTTTCTTGCAACACAAAGATGGCCTGGTCGGCAGGTTGATGGTTTGACTGCTGATATATATGATTGTAAGGCATTTTTAATGCTTTACTTTGCTGAATTGTTAAAATATGACAAAATAAATATATTAACTTTAATATTAACTTAACATGCATGTTATTTCTTAATTTTGTAGGACCAATTAGAGGCAGAGTGGAAGGCACTTCCTGACTCTGAGTGCACTGAGGAGGCGAAGGATTGAATTTTTTAATGCATGTTCAGTCCTGACATGAGGGGTCGTGTTAGATGTCAGGAAAAGGGACCAACACCAACTACAGTTAGATATTCATCCAGCTATTCTACTGAGATTGAGGAGGCTATCAGAGTGTAAGTTGAGACACGTATCAAGGCTATGATGCAAGCTGAGATGGAGGCACGTATGAAGGCCTATGTAGAGGCTATGCAAGTCGAGAATGGAATTAGCTCTATCCCACAGAGCTGACATAGGTGTATCTGTCACAACTTCTTGACCTCCATCAAGTGCCTCTACGGCCTCTCTCGGTGTAGGTTCTACATCTCATCCCTATGGACAACCTGAAGCTCCTTATGATGATGCTGTTGGTGATCATCATGATTAAGTCATTTTCTTTCGCTATTGTTGTGTATGAGTAGCATTTGAGATTGATACATTTTATTTCCTACTTTTTCTATATGTACTATTACTTTTACTTGTAAACATTTTAGTTTCATTTCGGTTTATTTACAGTTTGATTGATGTTAGCTTTGCTGATGAGTTTTTTTTTCGATTTTGGTTGTAATTGTGTTGAAATTTTGGCTTGGTTAGGTTTAATTTGCAAGTGGTAGATGCTCAAATAAACAAATTATGAAAAAAATGGGGGGATCTAAAAATGACGGTCCCACCGTCATTTTTACTTATAGTCGCAATTGCTTTGCGACGGTTGCCAACCACCGTAATTACTACTTTCACAAGATTTATTGTCACAGTTGTAATTACGACAACTGAATACCGTCGCAAATACACAGTAATTGCGACAGTTAGGGCCGTCGCAAATAACCATTGCAATGGTTTAAAACCGTCATATTTACGGAAGAATTGCGACGTTTTTTTCACCAAATACGACGATTCGCAAAATCCCAGCTTAGGTGAGTAATTGCGACGCTTTTCCTTTACCGTCGTATTTACACCATCGCATTAGATAAATACGATAATTTTTGGGCATTTTTTAATAAAAACAATGGCCTTATATACGACGGCCAAGAAACCGTCATTTGACCGTCGTTTATAGCAAAAACGACAATATTTTCTCAAATATGACGATTTTCTGGCCGTCGTATGTGCTTGAATTTTTAGTAGTGTACCAAGGGGGTGAAAAATTAAAACACAAGTCTCTTAAACTCTATATCAGCATTACTAATCCACTGAGCAATTAGTCTTTTTCCAACTTACTACACTTGCTCAAAACATCACAAAATAAAAATATTTTCAAATAACCAAAGCTCGTGCTAGTCTCAAACACACGATTTCCTCCAAAACCAAAGAATTAAGAAGTCTACTTGAGAAGAAGCCGAATCATACACACACACACTAACATATTCAGTCCTTTTCTTCTTCTAAACAACTAAAGCTCTGTTCTTATCAAAATTTCCCTAAGGTAAATCAATCCTCTTATTTCTAGTTCTTCACCTCTTTCTCCTCTCTTTTCTTTTGGACCGAAACCAAGAAGGGCTAGTTCTTCTTTTTTCTATAACAAACATACAGAATGCCTAGAAGGTTTGAGTCCTTCTCTTCTCTCAACAAATTCAACTTGGCTATCGAAGGACTCACCATTTGGACTCATAGATCTGCTATATTAAAAGGTAAATTATATTGCCTAAACAAAAGTTTTAGTTGAATGATTTAGTTAGATCAATATTTTGATCTATTTGAAGAACCGAAGCATGTAATATTTTTAATGGTGATCTTTTAAGTTAAATGAGCATGTCTTGATAGTAGTATGTTCATAGAAAGTTTGAGTTATGTAATTGATTGATCTTTTAATGGAATTATGATTTTATGATTATGAGCATGCTTTGCTAATAATGGGATCAAAAGAAGATGTGGATTATGTGGTTGAATAATTTTGATGGTCTTTTGTTCTAAATATGAGATAAAAGAGACTATTACTCATCTACTTGATAAATCAAGGATTCTATGATAACTAGGTTAACTTATATAAAAATGGTTATATGCATCATTGGGATAGTTGAAGAACTATAGATATTATTTGATGAGTTTAATGCGCAGTTGACACAGTGAATATTTGATTTCATGATATAGTTCTAGTAGATTTAAGTGATTTTAACTATATCATGGCATTAAGTTAGAATATGACTATAGTTTATTATGTGTGATTTTAGATAAGGGGTTATTTCTAAAGTAGAAGATCAAAGCGGTTGAAAGTACTTTTCTGACTAAACTACTTCAAGTAAATCCTTGCATTAAATTTTACAAACAAAAGCTTTGAATTGCAAGTCGATTGTGAATTGATGGCCATCTCAATGATGTGATTACTTGGGATGCAAGGTTGATCATTTACATGAAAGAATTTTATTCAAACAAGGTTTTTAATAAAATAATATTTTTTAATTATAAAACAATTTTACAACAAACTATTTGAAAATCCTGCTTGCATAGCCAAAATGTTTGAAAGTGTTTATATTGAAGTTAGATCTTGAACGATATACTGACACGTTGAGTATTCAATAAGAGTAGGTCACTGGGACTAACCTTTGAAAGGTAGGACAAGTCCCTTAGTAGGAGGCCATTTGACATGATCTTGGAAGCACCAATTTGAGATTTGAAGCTCAAAATAAAAAGACCTAATTTAAGACTAGAATCCTAGATAAAACTAGCTATCTAGAACCCAAAATCTAATGAACTAACCAACTAAATCAACACTTAAACACCCCTAACCTAAGAAGGATCAAGAATAAATGGGATTGGAAGATTTAGGCAACCAATTGAACTCCTAAAAGAACCCTAGATTACCTAGAAATCTAAGAACCGCTTTAGAAAGAACAATGATCTATCCTAAGAAGATTAAAGACTAGATTCTTAGGTTGGAATAAAGTCTAAAAGAAGTCTTGATTGATTTGAAAATCACCCTCAAAAACTCTCTCTAGAGAGAACAAATGATTTCTCTATTCAAATATCTAAAAGCTGTGTTTACAAGAACTATTACATCATATATATAGATGCATTGCCCTAAACCAATTAGCAAACTAATCCTAACTATTACATGGCCTTAATACAAGATTTGAGGCCCTATTACATGCCTTAAAATAAGTTAAAACATAAATAAAAGTCGTGAAAATTAAATTACAAATGTAAAAGGCTAAAAACAAGAAAATTAGCAAAAAGTCAGGATTGGTTTGACTAGGGCTAGTGCCGGCTCTGGCACACACAGCCGGTGCCAGCTATGTTCTGTCTAAGACAGAACGCTTCTAGCTTCAGGCCAGCGCTAGTGCCATCTCTCTTGGCCGGCACCGATTCAACTCTGGGGCACCCTCCCGTATTTTGTTGCACTTCTATCCCTACTCATTTGACTTTCATTTCTTTTTTCATGTGTTTTCTTGATCTTCCAAATGAACTATTGGTCATTTTGAGCTCTTCTTGATATTCCTTTGGCCTTCAATCCTTGTTTAAAGATTGGCTTGATCCTCCACATAGATTGTTGCTTTTATTGTGAGTCTGTTGGCCCTTTCTTTACCATCCATCTCTTCTCAATCTTCTTGGACCTGGGTTTGTTGTCTTGAAAATTCCCTTGAATCCTCTTGAATTTTGTTCTTACCTATAAAACCATGAAGTATGATTTCGTCGTTCTTCCCCCTTCTTGGAAACGGCCTTCATGCCTAAATTATTCATATCACCATCTCTGAGAGATGAGCTTTATCCCAAAAAAGTGGTAGTCCTAGTAGGTAAGGTCAATCCGAGTTAACATCTCAATCCAAGTGGGCTATTATTCTAGGGTGAACATCCGATAAGTTAGGGTAAGAGATGGAGGAGTATCTTATCTAGTGGGCCATACACCTATTACACTGTGATGTAGAGTTTCATAGTGTTTGTCATGATGTAGGAATTCATGGCAAGGTTATGATTCAAGGTTTCATAGCTGTTGATTTTGAGTGGTATCTTGTATAATACACACTAATGTGATTTTAACTCTAATGTGATAAACCCCACTCACTATTGATTATGAACAATGTTTGACTTGTAATCAACTTTGATAAATAGTTTCAAAGAGCATTCATAAAATCTATTTTAATTCAACCAATAGCACACACATGACTTACTGAGATATATTTCTCACACTCCTTTTAATGTCATATTTCAGGATCTGCCAGCTTTGACAAGGTCGAGGACTATTAGAGGATAGCTACGTTCAATTTCTTGATTTTGTTTTGTTTTGGAAATTTCTATATTTTATTTGAATCAAGAGACTTGTAGACAATATTTTCCCTTGTAATAAGAATTTATTTATTTCTATTTTCGTTTTATCATTTACCTAGTTATAAAGACTCCTAATCTATTAGACGGAGTAACATCCCCACATTTTTAGGGTACATAGGTAGTGGGGTATTTCAATGTATCTATCCAAAAAATATTTGTGATTAACTTATCATAGTCACATTGTGCTGCAGGAAAGAAAGAAAGATTCACAAAATCTTGCTCTTCAAAATATCTCAATATTTTGCAATAGATTTTTTATTTTTTATTTTTTGTCTTCTATTGAAAAGGTATCACTTTAGGTCTTTCTTGGTACACCCAAATTTTCTTTACTATCTGCTTGAGTTGACAGCAACTCATAGGATTATTTTAGAGATAACTCTGCATCTTTATCTAAAGACACCTTGATGCAATCAGTCAAGTTAATATTAACAACAAACATATGCAAAATAACAGAAGATTAAGTGAAAAACATTCCACAAAAATAGGAGACACATTACCTATTGTGTCACATAGGTGGACATGAAAGTATTCCAATGAAATATTTTTATTGAGCCAATCATGTATGAAGAAATTTACACATCAAGCTTAGTAAAAGAACCCACAATTCTTTATATTTCATTTGAGAAAATTGAATTCAAAACAAATCGTCTATCACAATATAAAGTTAGAGACAATAAAAAGATACATAAGCAAATAAAAGTGGATAAGGAGTATCTATCAACAAAGCTTCTAACTATATGTACAACGGTTGGAGTATGTAATAATGTAGATAAAGAAATACATGCACATTGCTGTCTTGGTCAAAATAAAATTCATACAAGCATTTCAACCTAAAACAAATTGCCCATCTTAATTTAACCTTAAAAGTATCAAAGATAAGTGAATAAATAAGTAAAAGTAGATGAATAGTGTGTCGAGAATTACGTGAAATTGGTTAAAAGGCCTCATATATGTATAGAATTCATAGGACATAGATTAATGTGGATCACACATACATGAACATAGACGTATATATTCTGTAACTTGTTCTTACAAAGACATGATATATAAAGATTAACTTAGACCCAAACTTTATTAGAATGATTTCTTCAAAACAAGGCATTGAACTATTCTTAGATGTAACAAGAGTGAGGGCAAAAAATTTTTTAAAAAATTAGCAACAAATTTTCACACTAAAAAATACCTCACTAATTTTTTATTTAGAGGGTATAAATGACTCTGGCTTAGACCTACATGTGTGCATTTCCTATTGCAGATGATGCTTTGTCCTCCTCTCTTCCTAATGGAATTTTGATTTGTTTTATAGTAATGACATTACACATCTTTAGATTTTTGAATGCTTTTAGACTTGCATGCGTGCCACTACGAGAAAAGCTTTCATTTTTTTCAAGACATAAAGAGAGAGTGAAGTTGAAAAAATTTCTATTGGCGAAAGCTTCTATTTTTGGTCTTGCTTTGTTTTCATTTTGTAGAGGAAGGTTAGGCAAGACTTATAAATTTTGAGAATGAGAAAAGTAGAGTAAAAATAAGAGGCATTGAAGATAGGCCTAAGCCACTTTTATCGCTCAGTTATAGCAATTTTGGACCAAAATAGGTTCATTTTGAATCCACTACTAAAAATAGGTTCAAAATTGAACATATGGTGTGTAAAGGATTCTTCGCATTTACCAAATGTGAGGTTTATTTGGACCTTACATTTAACAAACGTGAGAAACAATCTGCGCTGAAATTTTTTTCTTGCAAAAAAAAGCTTCTCACATTTGCCAAGGAGAAGATAAACACAAGAAGAAGATGTTGATTGACTTCCTCCTCTAAAAACAAAGAAATGTATATGTTTTTCAAACTGAAGATAGCCTCATTTGTTTTGCTTTCCAACAGCAAAATAATTAAACAAAGCCTCATGCTCTATGCACCTGAAACTTCTGACAACTATGCTCAATAGGACAAACTATCACATGGCCTAGAGGAAGGGAACTTCTCAATGCACTGGATACTATCACATGGCCTAGTGGAAGGGAAATTCTTATATGCACCGGGTGCACGTGCACCGGTGCATTGAGAAGTTGTACCACTTGCAGATAATATTGTACATAAAATTTGTTGTATAACTTCTATCGCAGGTGGTATAACCATTCAATGCATCCAGTGCACGTGCACTGGGTGCATATAAGAATTTCCCTAGTGGAAAGCTTTTATACCTTTTTCGTACAAGCGTAAGCACCTTGTTCTTTCCAGTTGCGAGATCCAAATAGACCTTGTATTTGACAAATGTGAAGTGTTTTTTTTTTAGGAAAAAAATTTCAATGTGGATTGTTCCTCGTGTTTCTCAAATACGAAATAGACCTCGCATTTGGTAGATGCAAGAAACTCCTTGCATATAGGGTTGTGTATTCGGTGTTCGGTTTGGAATTCGGTTTTGAAATTTAGATTTTTATTTTTTTCATTACAACCAAATCGAACTGAATTATTAGGAAAATCGTTTTATTTGAATCGAAATTGTTTTGGTTCGATGCGGTTCGGTTCGATTTGGTTATGAATTGAATTGAGAGATCTAAATATGATTAACCCATTAAGTATTAACCTAAGTTCAATATAAAATTAAATCTCCTTTAACTTGTCTATTTAGCTAGCCCAATACAAAATAAATCCCAAATTCAATATAAATTTTAATACAAATTAAAGCCTAAACATTTTAAAACCATTACACAAGAATCAAAATAACTTAACCATAAAACAACTTTTCCAGTAGCCATGAGAAAAATCTAACTAGAAGTCCAACAACAAATCTTGAATCAAGAATACAACTTACAAGTATCGAATCGAACTGAAATATTAAAAAAAATCATAATTTACATATATAAATAAATAATTATTAATTAATATTTTAATATTAACTATATATTTTTAATTAAAAATATAATTTCAATTTTTTAATTTTTTATTTTAAAAAATAAAAAATCAAACCGAATATATATATATATATATATTAAAACCGAATTAAATTGAATTTAATTAAAATTGAATCTAATTAAATCAAAAATTCGATTTAAACCGAATAGTGTACAATAGTACTTGCACGTCATATATTTAATTTTGAACTTATTCTCAGTAGTGGATTCAAAATTGAACCTATTTTGGTTTAAAAAAAAAACCTCGATTATAGGCCTTCTCAAAGTCGGGCCAAGTTTCGCATTTAACTTGCGTCACCTCACTCCTTCAACGGAAATTCTGGAAAATGGTGCTGTTTTTGCACCAAATTCCGGCAGAGGGGCAGCATCAACCGGTTTTTCTTTTGTGGTGAGGTCGCATTCCGTGAATGCGACCTCCTTGTGAATTTTCTTTTATTTTTTTTCAGCGATAGAACTTGAGGTCGCATTCAAGTTAAGATCACGTCGCATTCATAGAATGTGACCTCAAGGTCGCATTATAACCACCCATCTCCTTCCCCAACGGGTTTTTCTGCAAACATACAGCAGTCCGAAAATTCCCAAACTGCGCCCGTCGCCTCTTCGCCGGAAAGCTTTCGCCGCCGTCATCCTAATCGCCGCCGCCGACAGCCCACCGATCTCTCATTGTCTTAAGGTTGGAATTCTCTTGTTTGCCTAGCTGATGTTGTATACATAGTTTAATTATTAATGTTGAGGTATTGACATATCTATATTGACTTAGTGTAGCTTTAGTGAAATGATTAGGCTGTTCATTTATTTAGTGGCTTTGTTGTATCGGTATTAGTTTAGTTCATGGTGTTAATGTATTTTTTATATTACTTGATTTTGTTGTTTGTTCATAATATTTGTATATATATCTTGGTATTGATACTAATGAGTTTTTGTAACAACGCATTATATCATTTCTACTTATATTCACCTTTTGAATTATATTCTTTATCTATCATTTTGTATTCTTTTTATTATAATCTCTTTAGTCTTGGCGTGCGACTGCATTTTTCTTTATGCTTGTAGGATTGTTGATTTTCTTCTTTTGAACAACATTCATTTTCCTCTCCCTCCTATGACACATTGAACTTTAAGATGCTTGGGGGAGTATTTCTTCTCCCTTTTTCTTTTATTCCTATTAAAAATGCTTATATTGTTTGATTTTTGTATTATTTATTTTGGCAAATTTCTTATTTTAAGTCTAAAATTTATTGTTTTTGCATTTGGGCCAAAGTTTTTTGAATTTTTTCATATTGTTAGGTTAATTTTCAAGACTTGTTGGTATATGCATTGCTATGTATGAGTTTGGTGGAGATATTATTTATTTTTTTCTCAGAAATTCTACTTAAGACTTTTCTAGGAGAGTTATTATTATGTACACTTAGATATTAGGCATGATATAGAGTTAGTCTGGATAAGTGAGTTAATCATGTTTATGCTTTTGAAAATATTGTGAAACGTAATTCTTTGTGAAATGATGAAAATTTTGTGATGAAATACATTTTAACTATATATACATTTTTCTTAGGCTATTATATACAATCGTAGTTTAATTATGTGATCCTAATTTAAATAGGTACAATATATCACATGCACATAGATATTCATCCGGGTCCTCTCGTCGATGGTTTACTATCTCTTCAGTCGAGCCATCGTTCGTCTTTGGTATGGTCCGGTGATCAGCACACCTGTGAGATTCCATTAGTGTATAGACGATATGATTCCGCATTTTGGGAGCATATGCCCCTTTCCGGTAGAGTTGTGGAGTTAGTTGATAAGGCTGGTTTTGGTGGAGTTAGACGAGCTGGACACATCCAGGTTGATCATGCTCTCGTCACTACATTAGTAGAGCGATGGCGTCAGGAGACCCATACATTTCATTTCCCTATAGGAGAGGCTACAGTGACACTAGAGGATGTTGCGATATTATGGGGCCTTAGAGTGGATGGGGATGCGGTGATAGGGCCTCCTTATCACTACAGCAAAGGTGATTGGATTAACCTTTGTGAGAGAATTCTTGGCATTAGGCCACGGGGCGAGGACATACGAGGAAATAGGATGAAGAAGGGTCCTATTGAGGAGGCCTTGGATTTTCCTTTGGTCGATGATGTTGCTGACGACATCGTCCTGCAGCGTGCTCGTTGCCTTATCCTCCTATTGATTGGGGGCCTACTGTTCTCTGATAAGTTAGGGAATCTGATCCACTTGAGATACCTACCTCTCCTGGAGGATTTGGAGGCATGCGGGGCGCTCAGTTGGGGTAGTGCTGTTCTAGCTTTCTTGTATAGATGCATGTGCCAAGCCTCTCTCGGATCTGCGTAGGAGATTTGTGGACCGATGGTCTTACTTCAGGTACGAATTCAAATGTTTTTTATATTTTATGTTCATTTAATAAACATGTGTGGCACGAGTCTAACACATTTGTGACTATGTTGTAGCTATGGGCATGGAAGCATGTTAGGGTTGTACGGCCAGAGAGGAGTATGCCTCTCGATGATCTCCCACCCCTTGCACCCTACGGTGCTCGATGGGACGTTCCAGTACAGTTTTATCGGACATCCGCACATGTTCTCGTGACATATCGCTCCTAGCTAGATGCCCTATCAGATGATGATATGAGTATATATGAATAGTTTATTTAATATTCTTTATGTATTTGACACTAACAATTCCGAATAATGATGTGACAATTTATCTGGCGGCCTTATCAGACTGATTTGGTCAGCCGTCTTCCCCCTATATGTTTGGAGGCACCCGATATCTGGAGGTCACGCACAGCGTTGATTAGCTGGGAGGTCGTCGAGTTATATTTTCCAGATCGAGTGATACGACAGTTTGGGATGCTTAAGCCTATCCCGATAGACTGTGATACGATGATTGTCCTGCACTTGGTTGATAGGTGAAGCAATCCTTCATATATCATGGGCCGTATATTCAGATGTGGGATACTCGAGCAAACTTTGTCCAGACTACTACGATGGGCGTTTCTGTCACAGTGGATTACATGCAGTGGTATAGGGACCATACTTGTCTACGCATCGGGAACCCCACTACTCGTGCGTCGTTGATCTCGGGGCATCATCCTACCGGGTCCAGTACAGTTGTCATGGTATGTATTTCATTTGGTAATGGTAGGAGTTAATAATTTGATAATTCCTTTAATTATTCACAAAATTTTTCGAATGATGATTTCAGGATGATATTATGCGACGCTGTATGACAATGGCCGAACGCCACATTCATAGTGTCGATTCGGTGACCCGGAGAGCATTCATTGGTATTCGAGACATGTGTGCCCGAGGACTCGCAGCTAGTTATCAGGATCACGAGCGGTATGCTGGACCAATACCGGTCGATTCAGGCACGCTGGTCATCCCAGTGACGCAGCCTACGTTGAGGCCCCGGGATCCTGTTGATGGACTCATGCACCCAGGGCTGAGGCGTGGGGGCAGGAGGGCCCGAGTTCGAGCGCATTCGCCACATCACGATCCCACCCCGGAGGGGGTGCCTCAGCAGCCGGAGGTTCAGGAGCAGACTGGAGATGGCACGCAGTTCGAGATTGGGACTGTTATTGCACCGGATGACCTGCTTGGCCATGACTTCGTTGTCATTCCCGTTCACTCTCCCCGTACCACAGCCGGCGCGTTCGATCGCGGGGATGCGGGCCCATCTTTCCAAGCTCAGGGGACAGACACTTCGCGCATTGAGAAGTTTCCCGTGCGTCCCTTTCGCGGGATAGTATGTCACCGGTGGCACAGACCCGGCGCACCAGCAGCAGGACAGCATCTCAATGATCCCGAGCCAATTCCTGTGCCGGTAGTAGACCAGCTACCAAATCCCGTGGCAATTTCAACGCATCTCGATGATCCCGGGCCAGCTCCACAACAGCCTCCGGACGGCGACGAGCCAGCAGGTGGTGGGAGACCAAGGCGAAAGATTAAACCTCGCCGTCCGTGTGTGCTCTCACCACATTAGCTGTAGTTGATCTTAGGAGACACTATGTACTTCATATACCATTTGTTAGGGGATGATTTTGTTTTTTGATACTCTGCTTTCGTTGTCATTGCTTATAGTGTACAGGTCATGGACTTTGAGTACGGTTGTTCGGGTTATGCATTTTATTTCGTTTGGCACTATGCTTTTGGACTTTGAGTACAGTTGTTCGGGTTATGCATTTTATTTCGTTTGGCACTTTGCGTTTTAACTTTGCTCATTGAATTCGACCTCAACGAGCATTTTACACTCCAGTCCAGCATCGACGACCAGATCTGGAGATTTTCATTTTTGGGGGAGAATCAGCGACATTGTAATGCTGCTGCGGTTATGGGTGTTTGATGGGTAGCTCAGATTGGGCTTATTGATTTTGGACTTCAATCTACTTAAAAAGGTAAAATCAATGCATTCTGGTTGATTTTATTTATAATTTTACAAGTCATTCTTTCACATTACTTGCTCGTTTTTATTATTTCCTCACATTTATCAGATTGTGCCCACATTGTAACGATGAATGCATTGGATCCCCCTATTGTGCTCTGTTTTTTTTGGGATTGTCAAATACAGCGAGATTATCGAGGCAGCATATGGTTTGATGGGGCCATTAAAAAAACCTGGATACTCTGACGTCATATATCGTATTCTGAACTACTTGAAAAGGTCCGAAACTATCTTGGATTGTGAGGGAGAAACGTGATATTCAAGATTACACTTCGACATCCATTCCTGTATGGATCTGATCAACAATATGCTGCGAATGAGTTGAGTGATGATAATGATATGGAGGTTTTATGGATGCTTTCGAATGAGTTTAAGTCACAGAGCATCCAACTTCATGTTAGCTATTCAAACTTGACATCTCAACACACAGGTCACTTGGCCGGATTGTCTCCACCAACGGGTTCATTCTTGGCAATACTTAACCAAGTCATGGGTTTGGGGCACACGATGAATTCATTATCCCAACTCCCCACGGGCATAACGATGGAAGACTTGAACAACATACGCCCCCAATCATTTTACCAATCGGTGGAAAATACAGGTGCAACATTCAACATTACCGGGACTGGATACATTAGTTCAACAGGTAGTAATGCTGAGACAGTCGATGTTGGTCACACATCTGAAGGTTTGGCAAGAAGGAATAACTTGATCATCCCCGAACAACTACTGGTTCAAACACAAAGTCGACGGGAGGTGGATACGTATCCAGCAGACATTAACCGACTGCCTTCTAGCACTATCTCAACAAATATAGCATCTCAGTCGCATGTGGGCACAGGTGTAGTAAATCTTGATTCAATGTTGCATACATCTGACGGTGACTGTTTCATTGGCTTGGAAGGACCAATGAATTGGCATGACACGGATGAGAGTGAAGAAAGTGACATTGCAGCAAACATTCCCGCATATGAAGTGCAAGATGACATGAATGACATAGCGGGGCTTTCTAACAGCATTTCTCAAACAGCAAGACTTCCACAAAGCGGGTGATGTAGCGGGGCCTTCTAATACCTTGTCTCAATCAGCAAGATTTCCAATATTTGATGATGTCGGCTCGGGTGCATGTGCTAACGAGTCACTCAACAGGCACTCAGTCGTTGTTACAAGAAGTTGGTCTGACACTAACACTGATTTACATCTAAACATGAGATTTCAGAACAAGAAGGAGGCTATATATGCAGTCAGAAAGTGGTCTATTCAAGCAGGCCGGGAATTCAGAGTCTTGGAGAGTAAGAAAGATTGCTGGTATGCTAAGTGTAAGCATTCAAGTGCTGACAATCATTGTTCTTGGCATATTCGCATTATACATAAGAAGACTCATGGATAGTGGCAGATAACAGTCTTGAACAAAGAACACACATGCGTCATTACAGTTGTAAACAACATGCATAGGAACATGGATCATCGGTTCATAGCCCGTAATGTGACACATTTAGTATTAAATGACCCTGAATGCCATGTCAGTGATGTTATTGCTGAAGTTCAGAAACTGTGGAGAACGGGTTGTTCTTATAAGAAAGCTTGGGAAGCCTGAAAAGTTGCTATGGAACTTGTATATGGTGATTGGCCCTCAACGTGGATTGCCCTGCCAAAATACATGCTTGCTTTACAAGATTCTAATCCTGGGACTATTGCGAGGTGGAGACACCATTGGAATAGTATGGGTGATTTGAAAGCTTTTGGTTTCCTTTTCTGGTCATTCAAACCTTCAATTGATGGTTTCAAATATTGTCGTCCAGTGGTATCAATTGATAGAACCCATTTAAGGGGACTTTATCGGAGCAAACTGTTGGTAGCATCCACTTAGGATGCGAATAGTCACCTATTCCCTCTTGCTTTTGCCATCGTGGATGAGGAATCACTGGAGAGTTAAAGCTGGTTCTTAAAACTTCTACGTCAACATGTCATTTTGGACAGACATATATGTCTTATTTATGATAGACATAAAGGTATTGTAAATGCTGTACGCCATATGAATGAGTGGCAAGAACCTTTGACTTTTCATCGATATTGCCTCGGACACATAAAGGGAAATTTTCATGCCAAGTTTAAGGACACTAATTTGACAAGTTTGATGTACGCTGCCGGTTTAGAGCGCAAAAAGGCCAAGTGTCAGTCATATTTGGATGAAATCAGGATTCGAAAAGAGGATGCATTTAAGTATCTAATGGATATTGGTTTGGAGAAATGGACTTTGTCATATGATGAAGGGCACCGATATGGTTTAATGACTGCTAGTTTGTCTGAATGTATGAATAGTGTGCTAAAGAAAGCAAGATCTCTTCCGCTGAAGATTTTGGTTGAAACTTCATTTCAGAAATATTTTAATGAACACAGAGATGAAGTATCTAATTTGAGACACCCTTTACCATCTGAAATGTGGAAGCTATATTCTTATTATGAGGACAAATCCAGAGGGCATGTTGTAACTGAATATAATGCACAGGCCGGTATATATGGGATTAAATCATCTGTTCAACAAGCGGGTAGAAGTCCAAATGTTTACAGTGTCAATTTAACAGAGAGATCATGCATGTGCCAAAAATGGAGTATATATGGTATTCCTTGTTCACATGGGTTTGCAGCATGTCGTCACAGAGGTTGGAACCCAATTGACTTTGTTTTGGAGTTCTACACTAGAAGGAATTATGAGTTGACATATGAGGGTCAGTTCTTTCCTGTGGCGGATGAACAGTATTGGAGGCCTTCTAATTTTACACTTGCACCAGTGGAAGAAATGATGCGAAATGAAGTTCCTGGCCATCCGCGCACATCGAGGATACCTTGTGATATGGATTATCGGACACCCAACTCTCCTCCAAGATGCAGCAACTGTCATAGGAGTGGACATACTAGAAGGAATTGTAATAATAGTAATTTTACTGTTTTGAGAGACTAGCCATTGACACTGGACTATTAGTTCGTTTTTTGTTCAATTGTATTTTCAATACAGCTTCTTTATGTACTTGCAATATTGTTCTTGTTATTTTGGATGCTTCTCTATGTACTTGCGATATTATATTAAATTTTATTCATATGATAAATGCGTGGTCTACTATCAGTCTTTACTCAAACTACATTAAGTAATTATAGAGGGTTGGTTGCAGGTGGAGATTGTAGTAGGTTGAGGTTGCTTGAATAAGGTTGTTTGAATAAGGTTGGAGTTGCAGGTTGAGGTCGCATTCAGCTCCGCCGTTATTCAAAAAAAAAAAAGAAATCGCGTAGAGGTCGCAGATGCGACCACTAAAAATCAAATCCCAATTCTCGTTACCCCTCTGCTGGAATTTGGTGGAAAAACAGTACCATTTTCCGGAATTTCCGCTCTTTTAAGCTGGAATGCGCGGAAAAAAAAAAATCAAAATTTTATCACAGCTTCAACAGACATCCCGCCCATGCAAAAGGAAGGGTTTAAGCTCTTTGTAAAACCCTATTCCTCTTTTCATTCTCATTTTCTCCTAGTTCACATCTGCTATTGAAATTTCTCCGATTCAATCCATAATCAGTCACAAAATATGAGTTTCGCAGCTTACAGATTGATGCATAGCCCTACTGGCATCGAGAATTGTGCTTCGGGGTTCTTCACACATTCTGCTGCCGATTTCACTCCCCGTGTTCCTGCAATTCAGACCGAAGATTTGGATTCCGACGAATGGACGGCTTCTTCCAAGCCTATTGGCCCCGTTCCGAATCTCGTTGTTACGGCAGCTAATGTCCTTGAGATTTACACTGTTAGGGTTCAGGATGATGCTGACTCCAGAGACTCCAAAAATCCCCCAGAAGCCCAACGTGGTGGTGTCTTGGCTGGTATTTCCGGCGCTTCTCTTGAACTTGTCTGCCACTACAGGTACAATTACCACAATTCTGAATGTGTTTGTTTACTCACGGGTGTTCGTGCCTGGTTTGCCCTAATTCTATATGTGCTAACAATGGGGAAGTTATTTGTCGCACTTGATAAGAATTTTAGTTAGCAATTCCCTGTGGTTGTATTTCTCGCACTAATGGTGGGTTCTCTGTTGTATTATTGACGTAATTCTCATTGCTTCTGCAAGAAAAATTCATGCCTGTTCGAGTATTTTGGGGTTAGGAATTATTCACATTGTCATTATTTTTGCCAGGTTGCATGCTAATGTGGAGTCAATGGGTGTGTTATCATCCGGAGGCCTTGATGGTGGGAGGAGGAGGGATTCTATTATTTTAACTTTTCAGGATGCAAAAATCTCAGTTTTGGAGTTTGATGATTCTATACATGAGTTGAGGACAAGGTGAGTAAAAGTTATACCATTAACACAGAAAAATACGTGCACTTGTGAGTAAAGAATAAAGAGAAGCAGGAACCTATTGAGTCTTTTTTCTTATGTCCATAACTAGCATTTGTTTTGTCTCCCCCTGCGCCCCTCCCCCCGGGCGTGAATTTCAGTATGGATTTCTGAGATATAGCCATAAGGGTTCAAATGTGATTAAACAATTTCCAAACTCTTGGTCAGGACATGCTTAGGCCAATAAATTTTCGGAGATTTAATTGAAGTGTCTTTGGCTGCAGATTATGTTTTGGGTTTTTAGGGCCTGTTTATCTAGTATTGCAGTTTTTTCTTTTAGGAAATTATGTAGTTTTCACACTATAATTAAGCTACAGAATTCTGGGCTTTATGTCGGACTATATTTAGCAGTTCTTTGTCCAATTTCATTTGTTTTCCAGCTCAATGCACTGTTTTGAGGGGCCAGATTGGATTCACTTAAAAAGAGGCCGAGAATCTTTTGCTAGGGGTCCTTTGGTCAGGGTTGATCCACAGGGGAGGTGTGCTGGTGTTCTTGTTTATGGTTTGCAAATGATAATCCTCAAGGCTTCTGAGGTTCTATTTACAGTTTCCATTCTTTATTTATGTCTTCATTCCTATTGTGGCTTTCATTTTGTATGTTGGAAAGCATTTGTTGCAATTTTATGTATCATTGATTATTCCTTTTTGTCTGATTGGTTCAAATAAGTGGCTTAACCAAGACTTTGAATAATATATGAAAAACATGCTTTTGTTACTTTGATCTATTGGTACTTGAAAATTTTCTTGCGGGGAAAATGACAGATAAATAATGTCACAGAGCTACAGGGCATATTAGTACTTATTAGTATGTGGTTCTTGTTCCATCTCTTGTGATTTACAATTTTACATTCAATGATACGTAACGAAATATACATGTTGAAAGAGAAATCATTTTCATATCGTAGTGCATTTATTGGCATCATAAGTACATTTCTAGCTATTGCTAGAGAACTATACTTGTTATTTTTACTTAATAAAGTAAATGTTTCTTATATTAGTTAAACAAGTCTCTGATGTGCATTCTGCTGCACAATTTTCCCTAGCCACTTATAACATTCTCTATTATGCATTTACCGACCTATAGACAAGTTTAGAAGGTCTTCAGACACATCATAATCTGTTCACAGTTGAATTCACTCACCTTCTGTCACTGCAACCTTATACTTCGTTTTCACAGCCACTAGTCTCTCTTCCACAGTATTATGCTACTACCTACAAGAAAAGGAAACTTGTGTCCTTACTACATTTTTGGAGCAGGTTTTGGGAATTGAGTGTATAATTTGCACGGGATATTTCCAAACATGCTTGTATATATGTAACCTTGTTAATATCGTGACACTTACCAATTATAATATCATATTTCATTTTATCTTCATTAATTATGACTGTCCCATATAAAAGATCTTTCTTTCCTTTTTAGATTAAAGTGTATTCATGTGCCAAACGTATGAATTCTGGGGGCCTGGTTCTGTGTCAGTTTTGAGTAGTTCTCTTCTGATTCATGAAAGAGATTGTTAGGTGACAACAGTGATGGAGTTGCATTTATATTAGATTTGTTTGTTTGTTTGTTTTTATTATTATTTTTTTGGTGTAAGTTTCTAATCTTTTTAGTTCTCTTATATGTTTTTCTTTTGATGCAATTTGAAACTTTTGATGTTAGGCCATTTCTGGTTTAGTCGGTGAGGACAATGCTTTTAGTCCAGGGGGAGCAGTTTCTGCTCACATTGATTCATCGTACATAATTAATCTGCGAGATCTGGATATGAAGAATGTTAAAGATTTCATATTTATAAATGGTGAGGAAGGAATAACTACTCTGCTTAGTTTCCTTTCATAAATGAGTAAATATTTTGACGTACTAGTTTTTGCCCTCTTTGTTGACATGAATTGCAATTGTGATGTGATTGCTTATAACTGAAATTGTTCTGGTCTTGCACAATTGTTCCATGGCATGAATAAAGGGTTTTACACAAACCACAACACATGTTGGTTGCTTGAGGGACATTGCTGGATGCTATTAGTTCTGATCGGGCATGTTGGACTCACTTTTTGTCTTGTATGTTTCAGTAATTTTTCCAGGATTACATGAAGGAGCTAAAATTCTCTAAGTGCTTGTATTCCATATTGGAAGTGTTTCTGCTCATGTCATATTACATGTTTCAATGGGCTTTTCCTTTTCTGTTTGACCAAAAATGTTCTAGAATGAGTTGTTTTGAACATTCTGCTGACAGATTTCACATACTAGTCTGACAGAGCGAGTAGTTATATATTTGAGCTTTTCTTTTTGACTCATTATATCCAACAAGATAGTCTGGAATATCATTCGCAAAAATGCTTTCTGAGAATGTTAGTGCCAGGTTGGCAGTTTAAATGTTTTGGTCTTTGTTTGGACCAGCCTATCCCACTTGTACTTATTAATTATACAGGTTACATTGAGCCTGTGATGGTCATCCTGCATGAGCGGGAGCTTACATGGGCTGGGCGTGTGTCCTGGAAGCATCATACTTGCATGGTTTCAGCTCTTAGTATCAGCACTACATTGAAGCAGCAGCCACTGATATGGTCAGCCACTGTAAGTCTTATTTTGAATTTGGGATTTGTGCAGCATATATAATACTACTTAATCTTTCAGCAAACAGATGTAAAAAGTATTTCCTTAATAAGTTTGTATTTTTAATCTTTCAGTTTAACTTCTATGCAGAATTTAGTCAGTCAAAAGCTTTAAATGGTTGGTTAATGTTGGCTGTTGATTTGTCTTTTCCATTAGTGCAGTTCTACATATCACCGAGCATGGCAAATGGAAGTGTTATTGTTGTCTCTATTGCTTAAACTGTGAGATGAAATATGACATTTTAAATGCATGACTCAAGAGGTTTTTCTGAAGATATGTGCTTGAAGTACTATGCTAGTATAGTTGTGCAATTTCTGATTTGATGCATTTGCATTCTTCTTGCATAATATGGTAAATTGTTATTTTGAGAGTTTCAAAATAAAAAATCGTAATACCCACGAGGAAATTTCTCATTGGACAAGGTAGGTGGCTGTTCTAATGAAAGTGGAATGTGATGGCAGTACACCGTATGTCCTTATGAAATACTGAATCTTCCAATAAAGGCTCACATCACCAATAAGAAGAGTATTAAGTAATTCACCAATAAGAAGAGTATTAAGTAATTCACCACTAAGAAGATTATTAAGTAGCAAGGCATATCTGTGCATATTGACATTGTTAGTTAAGTAATATAATCATTATTCATGACGTTCTCAATCATTATGGTATAATAACTCTGAGAAAAATCATATACAAATAAGTGATATTATACTTGCAACTCATGACAGATTATGGATTTCAACTTTTAGCAAATTTTTTTGCTTCGCTATTCTCCGGATAAACTGTTTCATCTCATCATTCTGCCTACCTTGCTCTCCTCTCTGTATTAATCATAATGAAAAAAATTCAATTCTTAAGTAAATTGCTAAGAATTAAGACTAAGAGGAGATGTGTATATGGGCTACTCAGCAGTATATTCTTTTTGATCTAATTTCAAAGGTCTTTAGAGCAAATGAATTTTTTAATTATTTAGTTTATTGTAGGAAGAATATGTATTTAGGGGATCCAGGATATTTACCAGAAATATCTAAAGAGGATGCGGAATAATTATATAAAATTTGGTTAAGCTTTACATCCCCAAAATTGGGGATGAAAGAACTGAATCTCGAGTAGCTGGTTAAATCAGTTGAACAATAAAAACTACCAGTTAGCAACTTTTCAGTTTGTGCATGATAAACTATTTTGTTTGCTGCAACCCCTTGGAGATGAAGAGAAGCTACAACCCTGTGGAGATGGAATAGACTTAATAGATAAAGAGCGTAAATACATGAATTGACAGTAAGAGGAAGTGTGTTCATTTTTTTTTTGGGGGGTGGGTTGCTTTCCCTATAATCCCTTTGTCTATTTGTTTTAACCCACATGCTAGTTTCTGATGCCCTAAAACATTTAGCACTTTTATACAACGAAAGTTTTATAACGTTTTTAAAAATCGTGTATTAGCTAAATAATAATTCATTGATCAGAATTGTTACAATTTAAAGCTATACAAGAGTTTAAGAATGGTAAGAATAGCCTAATTGATAGTTGCTTAGGCACCTATTTTGGTCTACTTTATAAGAAAAGAATACAATTAGTTTACAGCTAATTTACACCCTATCCGCCTAATTTACAGTTAATCTCGCAACAGCCTAATTTACAACTAGTCTTGCAACACTCCCCCTAGCTTGAAGATGTCTTCCATAGCTAGCTTGCTATTAAGAGTTCAAATTAACCCTTTTGAAGTCCTTTGGTGAGAACGTCTGCTAAGTGGTTCATGGTCGGAACATTGGGGGGGGGAGAGATTAATCCACTTTCAATCTTTTCTTTAATAAAATGCTTGTCTACCTTAATATGCTTCGTTCTATCGTGTAACGCTGGGTTGTGAGGAATTGAGATTGCTATCTTGTTGTCACAACTTTCGTAGGACACGGTCTTAGTATCTTCAAGTCTTCAAACATTCTTTTCAACCATATTGCCTCACTTATCCTGTGAGCAAGGGACATTCAGCCTCAGTGCTACTCCGATCCACAACAGTTTGCTTCTTGCTTCGCCATGTAACAAGATTACAACCAACAAAAGTACAATAGCCAGAAGTAGACCATCTATCAGTAGTACAACCAGCGTAGTTTGCATTTGTATAGACTTCTACATGTGGGTTGTTGTTCTTTCGAAACATATGTCCCTTTCCAGGAGTTCCTTTAAGGTATCTCAATATTCTATAAGCTGCAACGAAATGTTATCATCTTGGTGAGTGCATATACTGGCTTCCTTGCTCACTGCAAAGGTGATATTAGGATGGGTGTGTGACAGATAGATTAGTTTCCCCACAAGCCTTTGAAATTTCTCCTTGTCAATCACCTCTTCAGCTTTAGCAAGATTTAGTCTCAGAGATTTGCATCAAGTGGAGTATCGGCAGCTTTACAACCTAATAGTGTTGTCTCACCAAGTAGATCAAGAATGTACTTTCTCTGGTTCATGAAGATACCCTTCCTTGGTCTGGCAAATTCCATACCAAGAAAATGATTTAATAATCCCAGAGCTTTGATTTCAAAGTCTTGTGCCAACTTTAAATTAACTCTGCTATTTTTTCAAGATCATCACTTGTTAATATTATATCATTTACATAGACAATCAAGATTGAGAACTTGCCTCTGTCCGTTCGCTTAAAGAACATTGTGTGACTAGCCTGGCTTTGATGATAGCCATGACTTTTTACCACCTTTCCAAAGCGTTCAAACCAAGCTCTTGGAGATTGTTTAAGACCATACAGGGATTTCTTGAGTGTACAGACCTTATCTTTTCCCATTCTTTCCTCATACTAGAGGCAGGATCATGAGTATTTCTTCCTCTGAATTCCCATTCAGAAATGCATTCTTGGCATCTAAATAGTGTAGTGGCTAGTCGTAAGTAGTAGCTAATGATAGTAGAACCCGTATAGAGTTGATCTTTGCAATAGGAGCAATGGTCCCTTGATAATCAATTTCGTATGTCGGGGTGAAATCTTTAGCTACTAATCTTGCCTTATATCTTTCAATACTCCCATCTACCTTACATTTTATTGTGAACACCCATTTATGGCCAACTGTCTTCTGACCCCTAGGCAAATCAACAACCTCCCAGGTCCCACTTCTTCTCAAAGTAATCATCTCCTCCATGACTGTTGACTTTCAATTAGGATCACCTAGTGCTTCTTGGGACCAACAAGTAAGATATCTTAGAAATAAAGGCATAATGTGTCTTTGATAGTTTCCAAAGAACAAATAATGGGATAGGGGATGTGAGTACATGAACGTTTTGGTTTTCTAATAGTTATAGGAATATCCAAGTCACCTAGTTCATCATTAGGTACAGATTGAGGAATAGAAATGTGCGAAAATATAGCTAATGGGTATATTTTAGGGAAGTAATGTCATAAATATTGTAATACTAGAATTAGACTAAGTTAGGGAAGTCTGACCCATAAATTAGGGGATTTTGTAATAAGTGATTAGGAGATTTATGATCAGTGATTAGGGGATTTTGTGATAAGGGTAGTTTCCATTTTTGCTTCTTAGACAGCTTGTATATAATCAGCTCATTGTAAACTCTAAGGTATAATGAAACGAGGTCATTCTCTCTCAGTTTTTTAGCATGGTATTAGAGTTGTTCATCCTGGACTGCATCTGATTTTTCTGCTTCCGCCTTCCCTTGCTTCTTCTTCTTCTTCAGCCAACCTTAATTGCTGGTGGTGTTTCTTTCATTCTTATCCCTACAACCAGCCAGCCTTTATTGTTGGTATTCTCCCCAAATTTTCTTCTTCGTAGGTGCTATATAGCTTGTTTTTTATTGGTGGTGTTGTTTCCAATTGTTTTGATTTTGATTTGTACCGAGGAACATGTTAGAGATTACGGAGACCACTACAGCCCAATTGGAGGAAGTAGTTCATTCACAACAGTCCGAAGAGTTGTAGCATACAAATTAAATGGAAAAAATTATCTGAAGTGGTCCCAATTAGTCCGGACCATTTTGAAAGGCAAAGGGAAAATCAGCCACTTAGCAGGCTCCTTTTCTCCTGTTAAATAGCCTATTTTGCCATACATGTGCACGGACCGAGACTACCGCAAGAAGTTCCCTCCATTCAGCTTTATAGTTGTGATCTGAATGGGATGAGACTCTGAAGAAGGGGTTGTAGCGGCAGGAATTGAAGGTTGAGTAACAGCGGGCATAGGCAGGCTTGCAGGAATATTCTCAGCAGCACTCATAGCTTCGTAGATGTTTGACATGATTTGATGAGGTAGGAAAGGATGAAAGAGGTTCAGGTAGGATGGCTAGGGTTTGAGTAATGTAAGATGCCTAGCTTTACCAGGAACAATATTTCTGCTTTGATACCATAAAAACGGTGTATTGGCTGAATAATAGTTCATTGATCAGAATTGTTACAATTTAAAGCTGTATAAGAATCTAAGAATGGTAAGAATAGCCTGATTGACAGCCCAATTGATAGCTGCTTAGGCACCTATTTTGGTCTACTTTATAAGGAATGAATACAATTAATTTACAGCTAATTTACACCTTATTGCCCTAATTTACAGCTTATCTTGCAACAGTTTTGTATCCTAAAATGTCAATGCGCCCACCACATATTACTTTTATATCTCAAGGTTTGGCATATAGTATAACTGGCCTACATATACCCTACATCGTATGCTCCCATACTAAATTTGCAACTCTCACGTAACATGCCTTGCTGGTTCAACCGCTGGCAAAATAAATGGCAGCAGTACATTGTAGATATTGTAGACCATAGACAAGTGAACCAAGTAGTAGTTTTGATTAATGTCCTTTATTGATAACACCCATATTGGGATGCAATTTTGTCTGTGTACATGCTCTCGTCCTAGTCAGTTTCTGGTACAATCAATAAAACTTCTCATTGGTGTCCTAAACAAATGCCCATGTGCCAAGTTTGTCCAAGAGAATATCTAGTATGAATGTGAAGGTTAAGGAAATAAGAGAGCATTTCTTCAGCGGCTGTAATTTGATTGCCTCGACGTGATTGCTGGATAAGCCTGATTTGAGAGGCTATCACTTACATTCAACTGTCTTTGATATTTAACTTATAGTGGAGGAGCTGAAATTTGGATTTTAAGAGTCTTTCCTTTCCTTTTATTCTAGTCAGTTGAGTTTGTCTTGCAATGCAAAAAGCTCTGTAATTTATGAAAAACTCTGCTATTTGATTGTTGGAATTTGTTATTTGTCCATTCTAATGATTCTATTAAAATTATGACTGCAAAGCATGATATTCAGAGTTCTTCCCATTTGAGTTTGGCTTTGAATTTTTATATTTGTGTATACCTCGTGATGACCTCATTTCCTTTGGTATTGGAATTCTTTTTTTTTCCCCCTTTGATTGACCTTGATTTCATGTTTTTTTGTGTTATCAGAATCTGCCTCATGATGCATGCAAGCTTCTTGCAGTACCATCTCCTATTGGTGGAGTTCTTGTACTATGTGCAAATACCGTTCATTATCACAGTCAGGTTCTTTTTGATTGTATGGCATTTTAAGCTAATTCCTGGAGTTCTATTTCTCATGGTACACGATCAATTTTTACTTATTGATTGTTGATTGGACAGTCATCATCATGCGTACTAGCTTTGAACAACTATGCCATATCTAATGATGGAAGGTGAGGGATCAATCTTCTTTACTTGTAATAGAATGCACTTTTGCCAAATATAGAAATCAGGACTATATATGAACTTATGTAATGTCCCTGCCTTCTAAGGGAAGCATGTTTGTACTGGATGGGGGCAACTTCATATTTCGGGGAGGTCCAAAACCATTTTATTAAGACATCAGATGGTTATGTTTTCTAGCAGTTATTCTATGACATCTTATAAAAAATAAAATCAAATCAGTGATTTAATGGTTGAAATGAACAAAGTATCACCTCCAAGCTTCTTTATATAAAAGTAGTCATAGGAGCATCACTATTATCTTAATAACTTTTCCTGGTGCTTCGATTTTACCTGTATCAGGGAAAGAAGTCATTGTATCAGTTATTTGTCGATATCTTTTTGTCTTCCCTCTTTGCTCTGGATGCTCGAATTACTTATAAAAAAGATATCTTCTTTGTCTTCTCCAGTCAAGATATGTTGAGGTCCAGTTTTAATGTGGAGCTTGATGCTGCCAATGCTACCTGGTTAACAAATGATGTTGCCATGTTGTCAACAAAAACAGGGGAATTACTTTCGCTGACTCTTGTTTATGATGGCAGGTGAATTATGTTTTTTATTTCTCCTTATTTGATTTTATCCATTCTTTACATCTGGGCAAGAACTGAAAAGTTGAACATATTTATGATTGTCTTTCTAGGATGAGGTTTCCTCTCTCCCTTATTTGTTTCTGGAGCTTTTCTTGCCTATTCCTGATGGCTCTTTTTTTTAAAATTTTTTTTTAATATAGAGAAGTCAATTTTGGTTGTGTTTCTTTTTCTAAATTTATTTTCTTGGGAGTAGAATATGAAGCTGGTAAGGACGTATAGCTGGCCAAGTGACTAAGTTGGCCTTTTTTGTTAAATTATTTGACTTACTGATCTTGTGAAATAGAGGCACAGGTGGTAACACAGTTTGAAGCTCATAAGGCTCTCATCTTTCTTGTTCTGGTTTTTTTCCCTTATCTATCCCCTTTCCTTCTCCCGCACAAGATCAAACTGGTTTCTTACAATTTGGTGTAAGACCAAAATTATTGTAACATCCTGCAGCTGGAATTGAAAATAGAAATTTTCATCTCCACTCTCCAGTGCATCTTTGAATTAGAACTCATATTTGTGTTAGTCCTAGTGAAATGTTAATTTCTTATGTACATTTCTTCATATCAAGTGCTTGATCTGTGACCTTTGAAGGAGATAATTTAAAGTAAAAAATTGTCAATAGTTTAAAGCATGAAGCAAAGACTGTCTTCAAAGTAATGAGGAAACATTTAAGATGAAAGTGCAATTGGGAGTTGAGAAGAGTAAATAAAAGAAAAAACTTGTGTGGGAAGTTGTCTTGTTATTTGGTTTCCATGTTATCTGCTCTTCTTCAATGGGCATTCATGTCTTAATGTGTCCTTTGTAAGACTTTTCTAGCATTACCCGCAGAATTGTGCAGAGACTTGAACTTTCAAAGTCACGAGCTGCTGTACTTACTTCGGTTAGTTATGCTTTTGGACTTCTAGTTAATAATAAGTCAGTTCTTTTGACAGAGAATATTCTACTGCATTCATTATCTTACATGTTGTCTTGTTTCCTTTGTTTTGTAGGATATCACAACAATTGGGAGTTCATTCTTTTTCTTAGGTAGTCGTCTAGGAGACAGTTTGCTTGTGCAATTTACATGTGGAGCAGGATCTTTGCCTCCTGGACTGAGAGAAGAGGTAGTTCTTGAATAGACACTATTCCTTTTACTTCTCAGTTATCCAGAATTTATTTTTAGCACAGATCGTTTATTCTTTTGCATCATCGTCCACTACAAAGATTTGCTCTTTTAGGGTCAAATTATGTTGAATTGTTACACCACCCACCTTCACAGCATGCCTTGAAAACTTAGAGGGAATTTTCTCATCTTCAGAGTCTCCTTTTGTTAAATAATTGCATTTATTTTCTTATAAGCACTGGCAATGTGAGTTTGAAAATTTAATATCTATATGAAGTAGTTATCATAGAGTTCAAGCAAGCAGCTATTCATATTCTTTGAAGTAAGGTGAATTTTGATGTAAATAAATGTTCTAGGAAAGTATGCTTGGATTTGAATCAAGCATATAACAAAAATCTCTCAAGTTATCTGTGCGGTATGATATGTTCATTTCTGAGAAATTCTTTGTACTAAGAAATTTGTAAAAGTTAAATCCATATTGGTTTTACTACTGTAGTTTCTATCAGGATATGAAAGTTTCTAAAGCATATCTAAAAGTTCTACATCTTTCTGCAGTGCTTTAGTTTGATATTGTTCATTAATCTGTCAAATATATCATTATTGAACCTAAAACTAAAGAAGGTTGTGCAAAAGTAAAGCACTTATAATTTTGTTTTCTATGATGTTTGAGCTTATAAAGATTCTAATGATTGAGATATGGTTAAATTAGACAAGGTAATTATTTAATGTTTATATGCAGCTTTACATACTAAAGTACTAAATTCCATATAATTATTTGTGCCTATATACTCAACAGTAACCATCTCGCTAATAACAATAGAGGTTGTGAGTCATCAAATGCCTAAAATACACCCCCGCCACCCCCCCCCACCAAAAAAAAAAAAAAAAAAGGGTTGTGGATAAATAAAGCACTTAAAAGTTTTGTTTCATATGATGTTTGAATATATAATGATTCTAATGAATAAGAAGTGTTTTTTTTAAATCTTAAATAGACAAGGCCCTTACTTAATGCACATATGCAGATATTTACATATTAAGTACTAAACTCCAAACTTAGCATACCTATAGACCCAACATTAACTATCACTCTCTAATGGGGCTTTAAAAATTAGGGTATTTGGTGATTCAAGACCAGAAGTATTGGTTTAACATGTCAAACAACTTTATTGCTCAATACTTTATTGCTCAATATCGTTTTCATTTGTAAAGTATGAATCATGAGGTTGAGGTTGGACAAAGTTAGTTGTTCAAAATTTTCTAATTGATGAAGTATGAATATAAGGGCAATGATTATTCTATGCTTTTATAGGTTGGAGATATTGAAGGTGCTGCCTCTTCAGCAAAACGGATGCGGAGGTCCTCCTCTGATTGTTTGCAGGATATGGTGAATGGTGAAGAACTCTCCTTATATGGTTCTGGTCCAACCAATGCTCACTCTGCACAGGTTAATAATCATTAATGGAACACTTTTCTTCTGAATTGTATAGTTATTTAGCATGAAATCTTCCTGGTTTGGTAACAATGAGAGGTCCTGTTTCTATGAAGCAATTGAATGAATAACCGAGTGTGACATCCTAACAAGAAAACAACGAGGTCCACTGAACATATTTTTTGGTGCATCTCTTTGATAAACTGGCATTGAGAGGTTGATGGGAGTTTTTTGCCCAATCACATTGGCAGTTCTTTGAGAGTTAGAGGATTAACCAAACTTGTAGAGTGTCTAGCATATTGTGAAGCAATCTGACAACCAAAAAAAATTGTTTTTTGATATATTCTATGAACATAAAAACAACAATAAAGATTTCATTTTTCTTTGTTGTATAGACATATATGGAATTAACCTTTTAGAACTATCAATTTGTAGATGTCAGGTGAGTTAGGTAGTGTATGCAAAACAGTTGTGGTGGAAATAGACCTTTACCGGCTCTTTCTTTTCTCATTGAATGAATGAGCTTCAAGAAACCTTAGATTCCTTTTTTATTCCTTGTGTTCCGTTTCCTTTTTTTTCCCCCTCTTTGTTTTCCTTCTTTTTTCATCTTCTTTAACCCCTTTCTTTACTTGCTTTGATTTGGGATGAAGTCAAGATCAATTCCAAAGCACATTGAAGTGAAGCACAAGGTGCAGATGAACTGCTTGCTGCCCTGAAGCAAAGTAAAAGATTGTGCTAAATATTACTCATATATTCATGGAATTACAAATTAAAAACATTGTGAAAACTTGAGGCACACTTAATATACCATAAATCCTAGACTAGTGAATGTAAAAGTTGAAACACATATATTCATGTCAAATTCCTAATTTGATAGACTCAAAACAATCATGACAAATAATGCACATGGTCTTTTAAAAAAAAAGATTCAAACATATAAAACAAGTCAATATAAGAAGAAAAAAATACTTGTTCTAGGGCCCTAAAACTTGACCATCTTTGATGACAAGTCATCAACATAATTGTCATCCTTGTTATTGGACTTGTAATCTTCAACATCTGCTTTTTCTGTGTCCTTAGAATTTCACTCTTTGTTGTCATTGGGTGAAACTGGAAACATTGGAGTTCCTGCTATCTATTTTGACTGGAATCTAAACTTGTAACCATTTTTCTCAACCCCACAAGTTATAAACAGTAGAAATCCAGCAGCCAACAAATGTATCCCTATATGTCCTTATCATATCACAACATGCCCTCGGCATAGCCTCAACATCAAATCAAATAGAAAAAAATTACAAAAAGGGGGGGGAAAGCAGGAAAACATAGTTATTTTAGGAAATCAAACTGCATTAATAGGCTGTGTAACACCCCACTACCTAGGCCCATCAGGGCCGGGGATGTCGCCCCGTCCATAGGACAAGGGGTCTTTATAACTAGGACACTTAAAATAAAATAAAAGAAATACTTCAGAAATTAAACTTATCACAATTCAATAATACGCGAACAAATTCAAAACAATTGTCTGCTACAATCTCTCAAAAGCAATACATAAGCAAAATAATAGAGAGTCTTCAAAATCATAAGCAACAGTCTAGCTAATGACCTTCACAGCAAGATCGACCTGAAAACATCGTATAAATGGTGGTGAGATAAAAATCTCAGTAAGCTCATGTGTGCTTTGAGTGTTTCAAACAGTTTATGTATGCAAGTTGTAAAAGTTTCATAAGAGAAAGTGTGGGCAAGCATTAAATAAATGTTAAAAATGAAGAGTGGTGTTTTGCTTTCCAAACCATACATGTGCACAATAAATACAACCACCCAAAGAGATAGCCATGGCACCACACGTTGGGCCTATGACAATATAACGGTCAGTATACCACACGTTGAGCATGCCGCCAGTTAGAATGCCACACATTGAGTATGTTGATATAAGGTAGGTGTACGGCCTACCGGGTGAGATACTCCTCCACTCTACACCCAAACTTATCGGTTGTCCACTCCGGAAACCCATAGTTCACTTGACTGAAACTTGTTAGCTTGGACCGGTATGACTTACCGGACTAGCATCCTATCCGGGAAGGACTCACCTCTCAGAGGTGGTCACCTACTGAGAGACATACCCTAACCCTTCAAAGACTAGTCCTAGTCGTCTACCCTTATTGAGTACTCAACGTTGTTTGTCCCACTTGGGAGAAAATTGATCATATATTGCTTTACTTGGAAATAGCAATTAAGGGTTTCTAAAATTCTTGTCAAAGTTGGTTTGAGAAAGAGTTTAGCATTTTGTGTAAAACTGCTCGTTTAATTTTCAAATGATTTGCTTGACTGAAATAAAAAGAAGAAACAGTCCTTAATTGCCTTTACAAACGAATGATCATACACATTGAATTTGGTTTGCCACAATAATTTTGGTCTTCAAAATGACTCCATGCAGGAGCTTACTTGATCCTTTACTCTGTTTGAATTCAAAAATCCTCCAAGGTCAACCTAACCCCGCCTGGGATAAACACAAGGCATAAGGTTACATTCGAACTATATCCGTCTTACATAAATAATTCATAGCTCAACTAGTTACAACCATGACTAACCATGTCCTTAATGTCCTAAGCTTTAAGGCTAGATGACAAAGTATTTTATAGAATAAATCTAGCTTGATAAGCTGAAATAACTAGGGGTTCCAAAATAATTACTAATAATTTATGGTTTTAAATAATAAAATTTGAGTATTATGGCTAATAAATAAACTAGTGTTAAATATTGAATATTACTAAATCCTATATGTAATATTGGTAAATGGTAATAGCTAAATAGTATTATTATAAATAAATGCTAAATTACACATAATTTTTAATTAATAATTAATAGACAATAAATAATTAGTAATAATAATAAAATTAATAATAAATGAATTATATTAAATTTTTGATTAATAAATAACAAATAAATTTTAATATAAATAATATTTATGAATATAGGTAAAAGTTTGAACTATAGTCTACAAGGTCATTAATTAATTCTAATATTTTATTTATTATTATACATATATATATTATTTTTAATAAAAAGATATTATTTATTTGACTAATAAAATATTAATATTTCATTTAATATTCCATTTCCAAATCTCCCTAGGAATTTCGAAACTCTTAGGAAAAATATAGTAGTAATTCTTAATTAAAGTAATAAAATTTGTTAATAAAAATAACCTAGAATTAACAAGAAAATAATCATGATTTTCCTATTGCTAGAAAAGATTCATGAACGCATTCTCCAACATCAAACAATAAACTAATCCATTCATGAACATATACTTGAACCAACACATACTATCACATGGCCAAATCCCTACTAGGCATAACCATCAATCATGGCTTCAATGAAAAATAAGCACATAAGAGCCTAATCACCTTTGGTGTCATAATATCTAACTTGCCTCAAACATCCATAAAATTCATTAAGCATGAAGAACATACATTGATTCAAAAGGAAAATCCATATAACTTAGTCATATACAACAATCCTCAAGTCCTAACCCCAACCCCTTCATCCACATGCATACACTCAACTCCCCATTCATATCCATTCTTCCTAGCAACATCTAAGAGACATGAATTCAGAATTAAAAAGGAGGATTAAGGGAAAAATACTTGATAGTCGATCCCTTGATGAAGACTAAAGAAGGTCCATGCGCGATTGAGAGTTTTGAGTAGTCCAAAGGAAAAAAAAAAAAACAGCCATGGTTGTTGATCAACCATTTCGGCCGAGAGAGAGAAAAAGAGAGAATTGGTATGGTACATTGAAGATTGAATGAAAGAGGGTGAACAAGAAGGTTGTTCTTGATTTACCTTGATGATGTTCTTGTGACCTTCAAGAAAAAGCTGATTTTGATCCGATAGAAAATTCTTGGTTGCGCGTTTTTGTGTTATAAAGACCAGAAATGAATACTACGGATTAAGTAGGAGTAATTTGGAGTATTTGAGAGTGATTGGAGGTGTTTAGGGTGGGTTTTGGCTTGAAGAAGTGTAGTGTGTGTTCTTGGTGAGAATTGAGAGAAAAGCTGCTAAATTCTGGAAGAGCTGTTGGCCAAATAGTTTGGAGCAATTAGGAGTTTCAGTTTTCAGCTAGAAGGAGAGAGAATAATTTGATTTTGTTTGAAATTCAAATGGAGAAAATTGTGGAGTTGTTTGAGGTAGGAGATTAGCTAATGTTGTTTGATTAAGGGAGGTTTCTTTGCTCTTCAATGTAGCCGGCTGGACTAGCTAACTTTGCTGAAATGAATGAAGGCTGTTCAGGTTATAAGGCTGGCCGAAATGCAGTCTTTAATGGCAGAGAAAATTCTGGTTTGCTAGCTTGATACAAGAGTGGTTTAATGAAACAAGAATTCTGGAATTTTTTTGAAGTTCAAATGAATTTTGGATAGAGTGATCTTAGGAGGGTTTTGAGGTGTGGTTATGGAGTCCAAGTACTCAAGGTAAGTGTGGAGGTTAATGGTGTTCAGTCCATGGCTGAACAAGGTCCAATTTGTAGAGGTTTGGAGGTGTTTTTTCGGCCTAGGCTTTGAGAGACAAAACTGGAATTTTCTTGGTTTCAAAGTTGTTCAAGGCTTCGAATGGAGAAGGTTTTTGATGCAGAATTTTCTGCATTTCTTCAGCCCCATTTGCAGCTGGATTTCTGGGGTATTTGAGGGTCCTTAGGGGTGGTTTTCCAGCTTTCTTTCTGGAGAAAAACAGAGGTTGCTTTGACTGAATCGATGACCAAAGACAGCTTCAATTTCAGCTTAGAATGCAGTGAATTGTGCAGGAAATTTTTCTGGTTTTGTGCAGTTTGTGCAGTCCGAATTTTGCCCATAATTTTCAGTCTTCAAGCTACATGAAATGACCATTTTTCTGGCAGCAAATGAGCAAGATTACTAGCTGAATTTTTCGAAAGCTGGACTGTCCAGAATTCTGGAAAATTTTCAGATTTTCTTCATTAAAACCATGAACAACTTGAAGGTAGGATTGAAGGTTCTACCATGGTGATTTATTTCTGTTGGGAACCCATCCTAATTCTTCTCCCTAATTTCGACACTCCCCTATCCCCAAGAGCTGATTTTTGAAATTCAAGGCTAAAGAATTATCACAGAATTTTTTGGAATTAAAAGAAGAGATTTAATGGATTTTGAATAATTTAAATTATGAAGATGTTAGGATAAAGTTAGAGGTAATAAAAAGGACAAGAATTCCTTTAGAATTATTTTTAGGACATGATTATATGATCAAGACATTATCTTCATATCTCCCCTAAGACAACATTCCTATCTTTTAAGGAAGGTAAGAAAAACAAAAATTCAAAAATAACTAAGATAATCATGAATAAAACCTAAGTGATGGGATTTGAACTCATGACCTTAGAGATTAATTCCAAAGCTCTAACCACACTAAGTCTTGTTCTTATTTTTTCACCCAAATATTCTTCTTATCTAAACCTCAAGCCATTTTCCTATTTTGACCTCAAGCAAAATTACTGTTTTACCCTTCCTACTCAATAAGCATAGCTAAGCATTTTAACCTATAAATCATAATTCTAATGCACATAAAATCATTCAAAAAGTATGTTTTTATGCAGAATAATATGATATGCATCCCGACCCCCTTATTCTAAGGTTAGCTTTAGATGGGGTTTCATAGGCTGCCTATAACTAAAGAAGAAAAGGTTTTTTTTCTTTTTACTTGTCCAAACATTAGTTACATATGTGGATGTCTATGTGAATTATGTATTCAGCTGGAATACCTAGGACGACAAAAAAGCAATTTACAAAACTAAAGAAGGATAACTTTAGTTTACATTTCAAAGTAATGGCAAAGATGTTTCTGACTCTGTTATTTAATCAATTTAGATATTCTAGTATATACCTTTTAATTGGTTATTTGGCACACACCTTGATGTTAAAGCTGTATTTGGAAAGCAATTCTTCATAATCCAAATCAAAACTCTAATTTAAAATAATATTAATTTAAATAATTTTCGTTTTTTTGAGAGTTGTCATATACTCACAATGCATCATATTTTCTCTTTCTTATTAATGATTGGTCTCTACATTTACCCTTATTTAATAATATTTTATTAAATTTTAACAAATTCATCTCAATCCAATCCTTATTCATGTACAACCTAAAAGTATTGTATGGTTTTCATTATAATGGTCGAGAAGAATAGTGCGAAGGGCCTCTAATTGTGTATTATTTGAAATATCTGCTGAGTTGCTATTTGATTGAAGTTTTACTTGGTTCTAGGCTCCTAGGGTTGGTTTCTGGGTGCTTGGATGGATTTCAGATAGATGCATCTTGTAGCATGCTTTATTTATGGTGTCTATATCTGAACATCCTCACATGTGCCATTTTTTCCTTAGATTCTTTCCTCCAATCTTCCTTGTTTATTTTGCAGGGTGTGATAATTGGACATTGTATAAGATATTTTGTTTAATAACTTATAAAGAGCAAATATATTACTCAATAACAACTATATGAAAATGTTTTTCTGTAAAATTATTTTATTGCATCTTGACTTGTTGATTGCACACAGAAGTCTTTCTCATTTACTGTGAGAGATTCCCTGATAAATATTGGGCCACTCAAAGACTTCTCTAGTGGTTTGAGAATTAATGCTGAACCCAGTGCTTCTGGCATTGCTAAGCAAAGCAATTATGAACTGGTGAGTTTACTTGATTATGGTACAGTATATTCTTTTTGATTTTCTTAGTGCTTGCTGTTGTCTTGGTAATATCGATTGAACTACTGTTAGGTGTTTTATTATTTATTTATTGGGGTAAGTTATATGCCTTCTAACTCTTTCAGCAAACTTTACATTTCATATGTGACTACTTATATACTTTATTTGGAACACCATTCAGGTATGCTGTTCAGGTCATGGGAAAAATGGTGCTCTTTGTGTACTTCAGAAGTCAATACGCCCAGAAATGATCACCCAAGTGCGTCAATTCTTTTTTCTTCCAAAAATTTTCTTTTCAACTCCAGTTGCGGGTGGGGGGAAGAAAACCCTCAAATCTGTCCATAATTTAGTTATTTCCAAATTTCACTTTTCAGCTTTGTCAAAAAAGGAAACAAGAAAGAAAAATGGATTTAGACAACGGTTGTATTGATATTCTTATGTTTGGATTTCCTGAAAGAGTTGTAATGTTTATTTCAACTGGAAAAACAGTTTTATTGACCTTCAGCTACAAATATTACATAATGGTTTATATGTTGGATTTTCACGAACTGCTTTCTTGTTGATTTTTACTGTCAGGTGATTTTGTGTTAATTGTTAGTTGTTATGCACTGAAGGGTCTGTAAGTCCTTTTCTTTTTTCGTTTCATCTTAAAGGAATCATTACCAGGTTGTAAAGGAGTTTGGACTGTTTACCACAAGAATGTACGCAGTCAAATGGTTGACTCTTCAAAGATGGCAGCTGATGATGATGAATATCATGCATATTTAATTATTAGTTTGGAGACTCGTACAATGGTAATTCTCAGTAAGGATTAGTTTATACTGTTTTAAAGCATGTGATTTCCTGCTGTCATCATAGTATCTTTTGCAAATCTGTTGTTTGAATCTCTTTATCATAAGGTAGCGTAAGCCAATAGTTATTCATTTCTGGACAGAACTTCCCCATACGTCTTTATTGCTTATTGCCTTGCCTATTTGGCATTATTTAAAGAACTATCTATGTTGCTTGAGAGAAATGTACTTGTTTGATTCTGCAATTGCCGAAACATTCTCTCTCTCTCTCTCTCTAGACACACACATGTGATGTGCAGGGAGAGCTGCGGAACTGAACTTTAGTTTCTTTTGTATACAGTTAATATTATTGAGTAGCTGACTTGAAGATAACTGCAAATTGTCCTAGATCAATAATATATGCAAATATACAAGGTTTAGCTGATCTAGGATGTCAACCAAAAATCTGACAACCATAGGGTGTTCGTTTCACATTTGGAAATTTAATGGTATTGTGAAACACATATTTGAGAATGAGATTGGCTTTATTTTAGAAGGCACTACCTGTTTGGGATTAAAAGAGAAAGGAGCATTGTCCTATTATTGAACTTCTGTTTTTCCCAGCAATGTGATTCAAATTAAAATAAGACATACCATTATGCAATATAAAAACCTACTGACTAATTTGAGAAACAGTGAGTTCTAAATTTCCAACACAGACCACTTGCAAGAATTCTTTGTTGTTTTCAAGTTCATGGGATTAGGTAGATGTATTGTATTCATTAAGTTAGAATTTTGTAAATAAAAGTTTGTGATGTATATATATCATATAACCTTATTACAGAATTCATATCATTCTAATGCGTTCAAATTAAATCAGAACTGTGAAAAAGTGCTCTTGAATGATTCTCTAGATGACGTAGTTGGTGGATTGAATTTTTACCAAATTAAATGCTTAAGAGCAATGGTAAACAAGCACCCTCAAATCATAAATTGATTTTTAGGTGGTATTGCAAAAAACAAGTGTAGGATTTTGGTTGTCTAATGTAAAAGGAAATCCTGTGTATATAGTCATGTGTGCTTGTTTGGTGTTGAATTTAAACTTTGTTTATCTAGCATTTTCTTGTTTGACATCTATATTAAACTTTGTTTATCTAGCATTTTCAATGTACTACTATCTGATGCAGAACAAACCCACCGAAGCTGCTCCACATAACTACACTAAATTCTGCTACAATTTAAGATATAATACTGGGCTGAATGTAATGGCTAAAGAATGGGGAATATGTATAATAGAGCGAAAAAAAGAAGCCTACATGATTTAAATTTGGAAGCTGGCTTGTAATTATGGGTAAATTACAAGAAAAAGGAATAAAGAGAGTAATAGAGAGGTCTCTTAGGGTCACACCAAGAGGAATTGATAAACCTTTAGAGTCATACTTGGGACCTGAAGGCATGGCAGCCTAGGTCTCAATACTGAGCACAAGCTACAGAAATTCATATTGAACTCAAAACATCCTATCTTTTATGAGAAGACTTGCATTATCTATAGAAAAGGAAAATCCTAATCTAACTGGAGCTAGACTGTTAGGAGGACATAATTAGCAAAACCTATAATAAAAAAGACCCTCAAATCAATTGCACTAAGACAATTTAGAATTCCTATGAACAATAACTAAAAAGAGTTGGGGCCTCAAAGCTTACCTCTAGGGGATATTGGTAACAAAAGTAGTGAAAGGTGTGCAGAAGACTAGTTTTAGTGTATCTGTAACAGATTTTACTGTGTTCCAATGATATACCTGAATTTGTCACTCACTAGTACACCAAGAACTGTTGTAGTATACTAGAATCTAACTTGTATTACAAAAAAAAAAAAAAACTGTGACGCACATTTTACTGTTTTCAGGCATCAACCTCTGGGGAGGTTTTGACACAATATTTGTAGTCCCTGCTTCTAACTAAAGACTCTTAAAATTATTGCAATACTGGTGACCTCTAAAAGACACAGACTTATCAGAATAAACATTCCTAGCTAATGATACATAAATTAGAATTTTCAAGACTAGAGCTAGATTTTAGAGTAAGCTGAAACTGTCTAACCCTTGGACTCTCTTTTTATGCATCACTATCCTATGCGGATTCAGGGAAGAGCATTTTAACTTGTTCTCACAGCCCTTTGAACACCACCCCCTCCTCCCCCACCCCCCTGCCCCCCCGGCGGTGGGCGCCCCCCTTCTCTTCCAAATACATAAATAAATGAAGAGAAGTTAAACAGAAGTTTTGTTTCAGCGTCCTTTCTGTCTTTGGTGGTAGTCATGAATGGTTCGTTGGCTTCTATGGTTTTTTTTTTTTTTTTTTTTGGGTTGTTTTGGCCTCGGGGGTGGGGTGGGGGGTGTGTTGTTCCATGTGAGGTCTATATAAAATACTTTTGACAGCATGGCCATCTTAAGTGTGACTATCCTCTTTGTGCTAGCTGTGTATTAGTGTTGCTCTTTCTTGTAAATGTGAATTTGATAGCCATTTTTAAGTCTTTTCCTTTTATTGTTCCTGCTTTGAGTGCTTGTTAGGAGGAATTGGGGGACTTGGAATCTGGCTTTAATTGTTGTTTTATTCTTTTTCCTCCTATAAATAGGTTTTGCAGACGGCCAATAACTTGGAGGAGGTTACTGAAAATGTTGACTACTATACACAAGGAAGTACAGTTGCTGCAGGAAATTTGTTTGGAAGGTTAATTTTTCTGCTCTTTTTTATTTTTTTAAAAGTTAAAAGGCTTGTTCATGTCATTGGATTCTTTGTTTCCAAGTTTACTTGACATAGCATGCTATTCTATATAAATCTGTTCTCTCCCCTTTCAAGTAGCTTATGCAATTGCTTATGTTTCTTTCCTCCAAGTTTGGGTAGTTGGTGATTCTGACATCCTGAAGTAGGATCTTGAAAGCATTAATTTCAAGACATGTATTGTTGCATGCTTCAGTTTCTACAATTGGATTACAAATGTTAACCATCCATTTTCTTCTGCAAAATGTTTGGATTCATCTATGTCCTCCCATAGTAATTATGGGGTTGATATTGCTGCCTCCTTCACTCTTTTCCTGATTGTTGTTTTTGTGGCCTCTTAGTAAAGAACATTGTATCTTATTGTTAGTGTCAAGAAATGCTAAGAAATTGGGAGAAAATGATCTCTCTTCATTTTACGTTTAAGTGCTACAATGAATCAATTAAGAAACAAAAATGGCAACTACTCTAAAAAATTGATTACGAAATCATGTAATTACTGATCACAGAATCCTCTAATTACTGATCACAAAATCATCTAATTTAAGGGCCAGATTTCCCTAATTTAGTCAAATTCTAATATTGCAATATTTACAACATTATTTTCTTAAAATACATCCATTAGCCATATTTTCCCACACATCCCCTCAAGCTGGTGAATAGATATTCTCCATTCCTAGCTTGGATACAATGCTTTCAAACACTGGACCACTTAACCATTTGGTTAACACATCAATAAGTTAATCATTTGTAAATTCATAAGGTGTGCAAATCAATCCACTCTCAAATTTTTCCTTGATAAAATGTGTGTCAATTTTGATATGCTTTGTCCGTTAATGTTGTATAGGATTGTGAGCTATGTTAATTGCAGACTTATTAGTGCAATAAAGCTTCATTGAACCCTCCCACTTGATCCTCATGTCTTTTAGAATGATCTTCAATTACAGTAACTTACATACTTCTTCATCACTTGAAACTCAGCCTTTGCATTAGACCATGCTACCACATTTTGCTTTTTACTCCTCCATGTCACAAGATTCCCACCAAGAAAAGTACAATATCTAGTGGTCTATCTTCTATCAATCAATAATCAGTATCTGTATAGGCATCAAACATTAGGCCCTCACTCCTCCTAAAAAGAATTCCTCTTCCTGGTGTACCTTTAAGATATTACAACACTTTATGTGCTGCTTGAAGATGAATCTTTTTTGGACTGTGTATGAATTGACTTATTACACTCGCAGCATAATCTATATCTGGGTGTGTGTGGGACAAATAAATAAGCTTTCTTACCTGCTATGAAGCTGTAAATATATGTAAATTGCCTAATCTTAGGGATATTATGAATCTGTAAATAGCTGTAAGTAGCCTAATCTTAGGCTTAATCTTAGGGATGTTATGAATTTGTAAATAGCTGTAACTTAGGCTTAATCTTAGGAATAATCTGTGTAACATTTCCTAGTTTAGAACCTCTATATCTGTATATATACTTAATCTTTTTTCATCAATGAAATGTATAGAAATTATAGGCTTTTCTTGTTACATGGTATCAAAGCTATAGCAGCCTGGTTTTTTTAGGGTTTTACCCTATTTTATCTATTTGTTTCTCTACCTCAGTGAGCAGAGGTGCGTTGTTAAGTTCTCTACCCTAGTGACCAGAGGTATTGTCATCGCCATTAGCAGTAGCATCGCACGTGTTGTCTTCTGGTGATTGTTCTACCTCCGGTTTTCTCCGACCAAGGTCACCTCTCTCCTCCGAATCTTCTGCACCTACTATGTCTGGATATGGGTGATAGCACATTTACAGTTTCTGTAGATGAATACGCAAAATTCCTTGAGTACCAAGAGAATTTGAAGTCTTCATCTCAATCTATCTTTGCCATTGCTGAGTCAGGTAACCCAAGTACGTGTATTCTTTCTTCTTCGTCCGATTGGGTCATTGATATTGGTGCCACAGATGACATGACAGGTAATCCTAATCTCCAATCCAAAGTTTAATCTCACACGTTTCCATCTAGTGTCACCTTAGCAGATGGATCTAACTCTTGTGTTCTTGGTCTGGCACCTATGATTTAATTCCTCCATTATCATTATCCCCTATCCTTAGTTTACCTGATTTGTCATTCAATCTCAGGTCTGTTAGTAAAATCACTCGTGCCTTAAATTGTTCTGTTTCATTCTTTCCTAATTACTGTATTTTTTAGGAGGTTTTGACGAAGAAGATTATTGGTAGGGGACATGAATCTGGAGGCCTCTACATTCTGAATACAAAAATGCCAAGATCTATTACCTGTTCTAGTGTTCTCACTCCATTTGAAGCTCGTTGCCAATTTGGTCACCCATCCTTACCCGTGTTGAAGAAATTATGTCCTCAGTTTCATGATTTGTGTTTTTTAGATTGTGGGTCTTGTCAATTTGCTAAACATCATTTTTTGAGTTCTTTTCCCCGAGTTAATAAAAGTTCTAATTCTCCATTTGAGTTGGTTCATGTAGATGTTTGGAGTCCATGCCTTGTGTTGTCTAAACCCGGATTTAAATATTTTGTTATTTTTGTTGATGACTTTTCTAGAATTACTTATCTTTATTTAATGAAGAGCTGTTCCGAGTTGTTTACTTAGTTTAGTGCTTTCTGTGCGGAAATAAAAACTCAATTTAATGTTGCTGTCCTCTTTGAGAAGTGATAATGCCAAAGAATATTTTTCAAAACCTTTTCAGAGTTATATGATCCAGAATGGCATTCTTCATCAATCATCTTATGTTGATACCCCATCTCAAAATGGAGTAGTTGAATGGAAAAATAGACATCTCCTTGCAACTACCAGAGCACATCTTTTTCAAATGCAAGTTGCTAAACAGTTTTGGGTCGACGTAGTATCCATAGCCTGTTTCTTGATTAATCAAATGCCTTCATCTGTTCTTAATGGTGAGAGTCCTTGTTATATCATATTTCCTACTAAATCTTTGTTTCCTATTGAACCTCGGGTCTTTGGTAGTGTTTCGTCTGTGATGTTCAGCCTCATCTCACCGAGTTAGATCCAAAATCATTGAAATGTGTCTTTCTTGGATATTCTAGATTACAAAAAGATTATCGTTGCTATTCTCCTACTCTTAACAGGTATCTTGTGTCAGCTGATGTTACGTTTCAGGAACATATTCATTTCTTTTTCTATCCTTCCACTTATTCTGGTTTAGTGGAGAATAATGGTTTGTTACTTTATACTGTCATACCTCAGACATCTACTCTTCCAACTACTCCTATTTTATCCGGTGACCCTTCTTCACCTCCACCAAAACCACCTATTCGGCAGGTTTATTCTACGCGGGAAAGGCTTCTTCCTTCATATCCTGAGCTGGGAACTTCAACGCCATCAGATCGTGTTACCAGCGATCTTGATATTCCTATTGCTTCGTAGGTTTTGTAGTGGTTGTACGGATTGTAAAGTTATTCTAGGCGAGTGTGTAGTTGCACAACATAGGTTGTTGGTCCTCGATTTTAATTTTAGGAAAAAGGGTAAGCAGCGGAATCATCGAGTTGACCCTAGGATCAAGTGGTGGAAGCTACAAGGGGATGCAAGAACAGCCTTTGTCGATAAGGTAGTTCAAGTGGATGATTGGTCTTCTGATATGGATTATGATTCGGATACTATGTGGAGAAAGATGGCTCAATGTATTAGGACAGTAGCTAAAGAAGTGCTTGGGGAATTTAAAGGAAAAGTACTACTAAATAAAGACGCGTCGTGGTGGAACAACGAAGTGAGAGAAGTCGTAAGGAGTAAAATAGAGTGCTATAGAAACTTAGGGAAGTGCAGGAGTGATGAGAATTTTGAGAAATATAAGGTCGCGAGAAAAAAAGCTAAAGATGCTGTTAGAAAAGCTAGATATTAAAGATGGGGAGAAGAATATATATAGAATGGCGCGTTTTAGGGACAAGAAGATGAGAGATATCGGTGTGGTGAAATGTTAGAAGGACGACAACCACATAGTTTTAGTTAAAGATGAAGAAATCAAGGAGAGATGGAGGTTCTATTTTGATAAGTTATTTAATGGGAGTCAAGTTCAAGTTTCGAGTGTGGACAACTTTGCGATTTTGAACGAAGAAGTTAACCATGCATGTATTCGTCGTATTTAGAAGCATGAAGTTCGAGAGACCCTTAAAAGGATGAGACCAAAAAAAGCAGTAGGACCAGATGGTATATCGATCGAGGTTTGGAAGTGTTTAGATGAGAAAGGTATTGCGTGGTTGACTAGTCTGTTCAACAAAATATATAGAGTTAATAAGCTGCCTACAGAGTGGAGGAAGAGTACTCTGATTCCTCTGTATAAGAATAAAAGGGATGTCCAAGATTGTGCCAATTATCGTGGGATTAAACTCATGAGTCATACTATGAAGCTTTGGGAGAGAGTGATTGAACAGAGGTTAAGGGGTATTATACAGATTTCAAATAATCAATTTGGTTTTATGCCTGGGCGTTCCACTACGGAGGCAATTCATTTATTACGGCAGATGATTGAATATTATAGGGAAAGAAAGAAAGATTTATATATGGTATTTATTAACGTGGAGAAAGCCTATGACAAGGTGCCTAAAGAAGTAGTTCGGTGGGTGCTGACTAAGAAAGGTGTCTCGCTAAAGTATATTACTCTCATTAAAGATATATATGAGGGAGCATGTACAAGTGTAAGGAGTTGCGCCGGAGTGACTGCAGAGGTTCCTGTTATTATTAGGGTGCATCAAGGATCAACGCTTAGTCCTTTCCTCTTTGCGGTTGTTATGGACGAGTTGACTTGCACTATACAGGAGGCTGTGCTATGTATGTTGTTTGCTAATGATATTGTGTTGATTGATGAGACTAGAGTAGGTATAAATGCTAAATTGGAGTTGTGGTAACAAGACATTGGAATCCAAGGGCTTTAGAATTAGTAGGAGTAAAATAGAGTATATGAAATGCAAGATCAATAGTAGCAGAAATATAGCTTAGAGTGTAACTTTAGATGGTAGAGATATACCGGTAGGAGTGTGATTGGTATTCTATGTGATCTTAATATACTATTGAACCTAAGGGAGAGTTCTATAGAATAGCCATAAAACCTGCTTTGTTATATGGCACGAAATGTTGGGCAATTAAAAGGTGTCATATTCACAAAATGAAAGTAGTCGAGATGCGTATGTTACGGTTGATGTGTGGATATACTAGAAATGATAGAGTTAGAAATGAGACCATTAGGGAAAATGTGGGGGTGGCATCTATTGAGGAGAATATTAGAGAAAGCCACTTGTGTTGGTTTGGACATGTACAGATAAGATTGAGGGAATGAGGCAGGATAGGTTAGACAGAGGTAGAGGCAGGCCTAAAACGACATGGATAGAGGTGATTAGGAGAGATGTCTTTGTTAGATTTGGATGAAAGTATGATGGTTGATAGAAGGAAGTGGAGAGAGAGGATTCATGTGGATGATCACACGTAGCCTAATATTGGTTCATGTAGCCGGCCCCAAGTTTCTTGGGATTAAGGCTTAGTTTGTTGTTGTTATTGTATGCTCACCTGTCCTCTTCATCTTGTTCTTTTGTGGCATCTCTTGATTCTATCACTATTCCTAAAACTCTCTGAAGCTTTGTCACATTCTGGCTGGCGTGATGCTATGATAGACGAGACGAATGCTTTAGACGCTAATGGTACTTGGAATTTAGTAGATTTACCTGTAGGAAAGAAGGCTATTAGATGTAAATGGGTGTTTACAGTAAAAGTCAACCTTGATGGTTTCGTCACTTGCCTCAAAGCCCGCCTTGTGGCTAAAGGCTATGCTTCGGCTTATAGTGTGGATTATTCTAACATTTTTTCTTCTGTGGCCAAATTAACCTCTGTTCGTTTGTTTATTTCTCTAGGAGCGACTTATGACTAGCCTTTACATCAGTTAGACATCAAAAATGCCTTTTTACACGGTGATCTACAAGAGGAAGTGTACATGGAGAAATCACCTGGATTTGTTGCTCAGGGGGAGTATGGAAAGGTATGTCGTCTTCGCAAGGCCTTACATGGATTAAAACAAAGTCCATGTGCTTGGTTTGGGAAATTCAGCCAAGCCATTGAGAGGTTTGGAATGAGGAAGAGTAAGGCAGATCACTCAGTGTTTTATTCTAAATATGATTCTGGTATCAGTCTTCTTGTAGTCTATATTGATGATATAGTTATTACTGTGAGTGATACTGTGGGCATTTCAACTTTAAAGTCCTTTCTTTGCACTCAGTTTCATACCAAGGATTTAGGAGCATTGAAGTATTTCTTGGGGGTTGAAGTAATTCGAAGCAAGAAAGATATTTTCTTATCTCAGAGAAATATATATGCTTACTTTATTGGCTGATATGGGAAAGTTGGACGCCTAACCATGTAATAATCTAATGCTTCCTAATTCAGACTAACAAAGGATGGTGATTTGTTTGAGGATCCTGAAAAGTATAGAAGATTAGTTGGGAAATTAAATTATCTTACAGTAATTCGTCCAGATATTGCCTACTTTGTTAGTGTGGTGAGCCAATTTATATCTTCCCCAACAATTCATCACTGGGTAGCATTGCAGCATATTTTGTGTTACTTTAAAAGGGCTCTAGGACGTGGTATATTGTATAGCAATCATGGGCATGGTGGCATTGAATGTTTTTCTGATGTAGATTGGGCTGGTTCAAAGATAGACAGACGATCCACTACAGGTAATTGTGTATTTGTTGGGGGAAATTTGGTATCCTGGAAGAGTATGTGGTGTCTTGCTCCAGCGCAGAATTTGAATATAGAGCTATGACAGTCTGTTTGTGAAATAATGTGGATATATCAGTTATTATATGAGGTTGGCCTTAAAGCACCCATTCCGGCTAGACTATGGTGTGATAATCAAGCTGCTCTCCATATTGCCTCTAATCTTGTATTTCATGAGCGAACTAAACATATTGAGATTGACTGCCATTTTGTTCCTGAAAATATTCTGCAGAACTTGATTTCTACAAAACATGTAATGACTGGAGAACAACTTGGAGATATCTTCATTAGGGCTGCAAACGAACCTAGCTTCTCGCGAGCAGCTCACGAGCTACTTGGTCAAAGTTCGGCTCGAACTCGGCATTGACCGAGCTCGAGCCTTGAATTAAACGAGTTGAGCTCGAGCTTAGCAGAGCTTGATTCAAAACTCGTTTAAAATTCGGCTCGAATGCTCGATTTGTGAACTCGAATTCGATTTCGAATAAATAAAGGTATAAATAATATTAATATATATATATATATGTATATATCTTGTTATAATATATGAAATCATATTTATAAATTTTATTACACAAATATATTCTATATCTATATGAATGTGTTTTATTTATAATTTTACCAAAAAGTAATTATACAACTGATAATAAAAATTATTGTACCTTACGATCTTTTTTTTTTTTTTTGGGGCTAAAGTACCTTGAAATATTCTTGTCAATTTATATTACTAATATCACATTATTGTAACTGTATAATACAAAAGTCAAATCATTATTCATTATGAAATTTTAGTAGATATTTGGTCTAATTTTTATCCTTATTTTCATTCCCACCTTGAATCTCCTATAGTTGGCCAAAAAAATTATAACAATTGTGTTTCTTTTTATTTAGTAACTTTTTTATCAATGAATTTATTTAGAGTAAGTTTATTATTTTTTCATCAAAATTAATTTATGTTACTTTTTGCAACCAAAAAAAAAAAAAAAAGAGATTTAATATTAAATTGTTCATAATAATTAAATACTTAATTGTAACTTGTGTTTAAATGAATAGATGAAAAAAGTTTAAAACCACAAAACATAGAGTTCAATTAAAAAAAAAAAAAATCTAATAAACACAACTACTCAATTTTTATATACCAGGAAGATGTATTTTGACTTCATATAATTAAATTCATAATATGCTTTTTTACTTTTTTTCACTAAAAAGGATTAATTATATGATGAATGAATATAATTTCTAAATTATTCTTCTTAAGGCTTTTTAACAGATCAGTTGTCTTCCCAAAGCTTCTCAAGTCTCAACTACTTTTTAGTTTTTTCTTATATTAGGAGGAATTCCAACTACTTCCTCATATGTTATCAAAATATGTAAATTCTTCAAAAAAAAAAAAAAAAAAAAACTCTAGAGTAGTTTAGTTTAGAAGAAGAAGAAATTAATCATCTATTTTTTTAAAAATTAATTTGATAATCTATTTGATCTATTTTGGATTTGTATTATAATATTTTATAAAATTGAAGTTGAAAGGATTACAAATTCAATTGTGTTAAGCTGTTAGTAACTGTTAAAGGGATTACTTTAACTAAAAATATCAAATTTAATTTATAATTCAAGCTCGAGCTCGAGCTTGGCTCGAGAAAGCTTGAATAGCATTCGAGCATACCCGAGCCGAGTTCGAGTAATCCTAAAAGTAAATCGAGCCGTTTTGCAGGTTATATTCGAAGCTTTATATTTGGATCTATTGGAGTACTCATCGGTTTGTATGTTGTTTTACCTGTCTTATTGAGTAGATCGGTTATATACTCCTGTTGAGAGAGAAAAGTACTCTTATCTGAATGTGCCATTTCAATTCTGAAAAAATACTTTAGCTTCCCAAGTGTTTTAATCTCGAATTCTTTTGTCAAGCACTCACTTAAAGAACGTCTTTGCTCATCATTACTTCGTGTAACAATTATATCATCCGCATAAACTAAGAGAACCGTGACTTCCCTGAAGACGAGTGTTTGACAAATAGAGTGTGATCTCCTTGACTTTGCTTGTATACTAACTTCACCATAACCTTCACAAACCTATCAAACCATGCTCGAGGAGATTGTTTAAGCCCATACGATACCTTCTTTTACTTACATAACTGTATGATCTGTAACTCCTTTTCCATACCTAGGTGGAATCTCCATATATGTCTCTTCCTTGAGATCTCCATGCAAGAAAGAAGCATTTTTTACATTAAACTGCTGTAAATACCATCCAAAGTTGGCTGCTAAAGATAATAGGACTCTAATAGTATTTAACTTTGCAATTGGGGCAAAAGTCTCTAGATAGTCTACTCTATATGTCTGAATATAACCTTTGGCTACCAACCTTGTCTTGTATCTTTCTATTGAACCATCAGATCTATATTTTACTGTATATACCCATTTACACCGCACTGGTTTCTTCCCTGCTGGTAACTCCAAAATCTCCCATGTTTTGTTCTTTTCCAGTGCTTCCATTTTTACATTCATAGGTTGTTTCCATTTTTCATTAAACAAGGCTTAAGATAGATTGCAAGGAATGGCAATGGTTTCTTGGTTAATGAGGAGGGCTCTGTGTGAGGAGAAAACCGCTCAAAGGATAGTAAGTATGCACGAGGATATAAAGGGCTTTTAGTGCACTCCCTCATACCTTTGCAATTCTGTGTCACTACTACCCCCCATGGATCTTACTCTCCATCGTTGGTTCGGTTTCAATCTGTAATGTGGATTCAGAAGTTATTACTTGATCAAACTCTTGAACTGGCATAGATTTGGGGGCAGCCGTCTTCTTCCTTGCATACATCTTGTCTTTGCCATATCTAACATCCTCAAGAATATACTTAGTTTCAGGTTGAGGAGATATAGTTTAGAGGAGATTGTGATAGATTCAAATGCTCAGATTGAATTGGGGCATGATCACTAGTGGATGAGGAATTAGGATGATAAAGTTGAGTAGATATAAGTTCAACGGGGAACGTGATAGACTCAAATGGCTAAGAGTGAACTAGGGCATGATCACTAGTGGATGTGGAAGTACGATGATTTGAAATTGAAAGATCAAAGAGCAAGTCAAAACTCAAACTCCCATCTTCTCTCACTAACGTCTCCCCCCTGAAGAGAAGGGTTTGGAAAGTAAGATTTATGTTCATTGAAGGTAACGTCTATAGAAACAAAGAATTTTTGGGACGGTGGATAATAACCCTTGTAACCTTTTTGTGTGGATGAGTATCCTGCAAATATACACTTTATAGCTCTTGGATCTAATTTCCCTCAGATATAATTATGAACATGTATAATGAATGTACATTCAAACACTTTAGGGACAAGATTATTGTGGTGTTTAAGTAAGGGTAGAAGGTTAACAACACGTCCATTGGACTTTGAAACCCTACGACTCTAGATGGTAATCGGTTTATGAGATGTGTTGTTGTAAGAACAGCCTCCCCCCAAAATGTTTTAGGTACATGGTTTTCAAATAATAATGCTAGGGTCTTTTCAAGGATATAACCATTTTTTCCTCTTTGCAACTTCATTTTGTTGTGGGGTATTCACACAAGATGACTTATGTATTATCCATTCCCTTTGAAAATATATGCTTAGAGTTTGATTGAAATAGTCTCTTGTATTGTCAGATCTAACTCTCTTGATGATCACTCCAAATTGATTTTTGATCATGGAGCAGAAATTTGGTAAAATAATACTAACATTAGATTTATGTTTAAGAAGAAAGACTCATCAAACTTGAGTACAATCATCAATAAAGGAAACAAACCATCGTGCCTCAGAGACATTAGCAACAGTAGATGGACCCTAGATATCACTATGGATTAAATGAAAAGGAAGGGAACTTTCATTGCTCACTGGAAAAGGTACATGTTCGTGTTTGGCAAGTTCACATTTTTCACAATGAAAAGACTCAACCTAAATGTTTAAACAAAGATAGAAACAAAAGTTTTATGATTCGAAATGATGGATGCCCAAATTGGTGATGATGGAGCTAAATTTTCTCTTTATTGGATGACAAAGACTCAGAAACAAATGACATTGATTGCTTACCCTTGGTGATGGTTGGTTGACTTGCTTCAAGGAAGTAGAGACCACCCTGTTCTCTAGCATCTCCAAACGTCTTTCCTGAACCCTTTTTGTAACACCCCACACCCTAGGTACCTAGATAGGGCAGGATGTTGCCCCGTCCAAAGGACCAGGGGTCTTTATAACGTAGTACAAAATAAAACAAAACTGCTAAATAAATTAAAGGAATAATTCCATTACACCCGGAAGCAAAACTTATACAAGTCTGGAAACTCAAAACTAACAAACGTCTCTTGAAATAAACTCAAAAACATAACTAAATAAATAAGCTAGAGCTCAACCCTAGCTTCACCCTGCTCAATATAAGCAATCCTCTGAAATCATGATCTAAAAAGGTGTGAGATTAACATCTCAGTAAGTCCTGTGTGTGCAAATGTCAATTATAACCATTTCGTGTATGCAGGTTTATCAAAATCACGAAATCGTGTTTGCAAGTCAATTTCATCAATAACAGTCATACAAAGGAGCTTTGCTCAATAAATCCAAAACAGTTCACAATAAATCACTGTTTCATCACATTCATAATTCATTAAGTAGGGATTAGCAAATGATTCAACAATATAGTAACACAATCCATATTATGGTTACTACCATGATAGCTTCCCAATGTATTCTTTCAACAATGGGCAGTGGGGGATCCACCCACTGGGTGAGATATTCCTCCATCTCTATATCCAATACTCCGGTTGTCCAATTTGGGTCAACAATGTCCGTATGGACCAGTATGCTAGCACGGACGGCCTGACTATGTAGTATTGTCGCCTCTCCAAGTTGAGTTCATCTTCTAGAGGAGGCCTCCTGTTAGAAGACAAACTCCTGCGCTTCAAAACTAGTACTACTAGCCTACCCTCGCTGAATACTTAATGCTTCCCGATTAGGGGCAGAATCATTTTCCCTTTTCCGAAAGTCTTTAATTAATTTGATTGTAAAACGTGGTCTTTCGTAATAGCGTTTTCAAATCGTTTGACAATGGTTTAAGAAATCATTTTTGAAGTTGAACAATTGAAATTTAGCAAATTCGTTTTGAAAATAAAACATTCACGTTTCCAATCCAAGTCTCACAGCAATCCAGCATAACTCATCATTTTTAGTCAAGGCTCAATCCTTGTGTCAAAACATCATATTAACATCAATTTCAAATAACATTGTAAAAATTGCTTGCAAACATTTAACTTGTATCAAAACAGTTATGCAGGAACTTATCTGAATATTCTCAATAATTAATCAAAGTGATGCTTGATGTCTTTTCTACTTTCTTCCTTATCTAGAACCAATGATTCTATAATTAGAACCCAAATATGCATCCACTTATCTTTTCATGCATCATGAATCCCTATGATCATAACATCTAATTCATCCATGGCGTCTAGATAGACTGGTTTTATTAGCTCATCGCTATAGCTTCCCAAGATCATGCATCTCATCATTGCATGCATATAAACGAATCTCATCATCAATACAAGGACCTCTAATATTTGCATACCATAAACTTCATATGATAACCCTATTTTCATTCAAAGCTCTCATCTTTAATCAACATGCTGATCTAGACCTTTATAGCAATATTCAATCATGATCAAAGACATACATGCCTAGCTCATTCCACTGAACCCTCCAACTCATCAATATAGTCTATTCATACTTTCATCTAGCCTCCATGCATAACAACACCACCATAAAAGCAACCTTATTTAAGCAAAAAGGGATCGAGACCAAGAATACCTTTGACGACACACACACTAATAGCAAGGGTGATGCCTTTGGTGGTTGCTTGGGTTCACTTGAGGAAGAGAGGTTGATTGTAATGCTCTTGGCCTTCTTGTTCGAAAATCTCCAATGAAAGGAGACAAGGATCAGCCCTTTGATGACCGAGATTGAGGAGAAAAGAGAAAGATTATTTGAATGAAAGCTGAAAGGGTTTGAAGGGTTACTTACCTTTGGTTTAGATTTCAAGTTTGGAGATGCTTGGAGGTTGCTAAGGACGAAATCTTTGGAGAGAGTGGCGGCTGGAATTCTGCAGCAGCAGAGGGTGTTTTAGGGTTTGATTGTGGCTGGTTTGATGAAGGGAATAGGTTAGGGTGAGGTGCTTTAGGGTTTAGAAGAGTTTGATCTTGCTTTGGTCTCTTGATCACAAGAAGGAAAAGGTGACAGCTTTTGTCCTTAATGCTGTAGCCAATTTCCAGCAGGGTTTAAGGGGTTTATTGCTGGTTTTTGGTGGCTGTTTGCTGGCTGTTATTGTGGCCACAATAAGGAAGGAAAAAGAGATGAAAGAAGCTGATTTTCTGGCTTCCTCTTGGACGAGATTAGGAGGAGGAAAGATTAGGGTTTTGTGTAGCTGTTTTTGCCTAAGATAAGAGGAAGTTGAGAGCAATGAAAAGCTGGAATTTTCGTGAGAGAGTGTGTGTGTGTGTGTGTGAACAGTGACGAAATTCTGGAGGCAATGGAGCTGAAATTCTGGTATTCTTTTGGCTAAAATCAAGTCCTAATTGGTTAGGGTTTTCTTAGTTAACCCTAGCTAGGTTTTGGAGTGTTTTAGGTAAGTTATTCTACCCTATGTGTGGCGGCTGTTATAAGGGAATTTTCCAGAAAACCCTAGAAAGGAATTAGGTCATTTATTTAGGGAATAGTTTAATTAATTCCCTATATTAATTTGAGTAATTTTAAATAGTTTTTAAACAGTTATTTGGTAAGGAAAATTCTGGTTTCCTAATCCTTGTAGCTACTGAATTTTCCCCTTCCTTTTCCCCCTTCAAAATTTCAAAACCCTTGGCTTAATCCAAGGGACAAACATCTCATTTAAATCCAGCTCTTTGCCTTCTATTTTCTTAAAGAAAAAAGATTATGATAGGATATTTGGAACAAAAATTTAATTTACTAATTTTATAAAATAATTTCCAAGATAAAGCATACCCCCAATTTTTTTAGGGAATTGGTCTCCAAAACCTTAAGGATTTTGACCAAGGCTAGGGAAAATTAGGGTAGAAGGAAAATAAAAGAAAGAAAAGGATTTGAGATAGCTAGGATTCAAACTCAAGCCCACCAAAGAACACACACCAAGCTCTATCCACTAAACCACATTGATTCCTGGCAAATATTCTCCTACTAAATTCCCTTAATTCTTACTCACTTACTCCATCCCTTTTTCTAATAAATTCCCTTCAATAAAATAAAACTCAACTACCTCAAATACCATAACCACTTCAAGAACAAATTAATTCATGCAACAATAAATTGATATTTTCATAAAAATAATTCAAATCATCAAATGTGGTATAACGCAATATGACATGCATGACTTTTCCCCACATACTAAAGGTGGTCTAATATAGGTTATTACACTTTTCTTGAAATACAGAGCCATTATGATGAAAAATCAATATACATTGTAAGTCATGAGTAAGTTTTTGGATGTATATTAGATTGGTAGCTAGTTTAGGGACATGAAGAACATCTTGCAAGGTTAACAATGGATTAATTTGGAAACTTCCAATTCTTGCTACAGTGGTCAAAGAACCATATGTAATGGTTATTTTTCTACTGCTTGGGCATGGGGAATATGTGATAAAGACATTTAGTGAGTGGGTCATATGGTCAGTTGCTACTGAATCCATGATCTAAGATGTGGCAAAAGTTACATCTGAAACATTTAATCCAATGGAAAATGCAAAAACACTTGAATATGCCAAAGAATTGGTACCTGAGGGCTTTTCTAGATTGCTAATAAGAACTCTCACTCTTTCCAATTCATTTTGGTTGAGACCAGCTGTTTCTGATTTTGGTGGCTTATCAATTTGGCCAGCAGCTACATTGGCTTGTCCACTTTTGGATTCTCCCTTTATGTTCCCATTCTCGGTTGGGTGGCTTTTCATGAAGCTTCTAGCATTTTGCTCTTACAACTCGTGTTTTGGGAGGTTGATATGGTGAGAAAGATATTTGCAGCACAGGAAATGGAGAAGAGAAAAACAAAGTGAAAAATGACAGCAATGAAGGCTGCTTGAAAGAAAAGACAATGCAACAATGAAGGCTGCTCAACAGAGAAGAGGAAGAAGAATCTTAGAAAGTCTATTGCTTTGATACCATGTAAAGAAATGCTAAGAAATTAGGAGAGAATGATCTCTTTTCATTATATGTTAAGTGCTACAATGAATCAATTACATACAAACTATGTAAGAAACAAAATGGCTACTACCCTAAAAACTGATTACCAAATCTTCTAATTACTGATCACCAAATCCCCTAATTCCTGATCATAGAAATCCCTAATTTAAGGGTCAGATTTTCCTAATTTAGTATGATTCTAATATTACAATATTTACAGCATTACTTACTTAAAACATATCCATTAGCCACATTTTTCCCACAGTTAGAACAGCTGGCTGTATGTTTTAATGTCTAATTGTATATTTCGTTTTTGGTGAAATGCTCTTCAGATTATTAACTTGCTTTTCATTGTTTGACTGCTATTAGTCTGAATATGCATAAGGTGATAAATTATGGACATTGTGCTGAATGATGATATGTTATGGTTATTTTCGTACTTCCAGGCGCCGTGTTATTCAGGTGTATGCCAGTGGTGCACGAATTCTTGATGGTGCTTTTATGACTCAAGAGTTGAGCTTTAAGGCTCAAAATTCTGACATTGGTTCTGGGTCTGAAAGCCAGACAGTATCATCTGTTTCCATAGTTGATCCATATGTGTTATTGAGAATGATGGATGGAAGCATTCAGCTTCTCAGTGGAGGTATATTTCAAAATCCTTTTTCTTGTTTGTATATAGTGATGGAAGGGCTAAAATGTCATGGCAAGAAAATTTTTTTGGTGTTATATGTGCTATTTAATTAGTCTATTCAAGTGGAGTGATTCATTTTAATTTTCTTTTCCTCTTGCATCTCAACAATGTTCATCAGAGGGTTGTTGTGACATCTATTTTCACCATATAAGGTTATTGATACTAATTTATACATTTTAGTATTGGAAGCCGGTTCAAGAAAAAGAAATAAGAGAAAGGATAAGAGTTTGCTATTGCTTCCTTTATATGTACCCTTGTACAATTGATTAAGATCAAAACCTTTTTCTCATAATTCAGATAGAGATTCAACTCAATTATAATTAATTTTGGCCTAATATTTTTGCTGGGAAATGAAAATTTTTCCCCTCTTTGAGCTGTGCAAGAAGTCTGGTACTGGTGGAAGCAAATAGCGTAGAAGTGGGGATGATGCTATTGTACTGGAAATTGGGGAGTTGTTATTATAACAAACTGATAAATAACCTGCGTGCATGAGGAATTTGAAGATTTGTGGTGTTTAGGGTTTTGAGAAGCGCAAGAATTTTTAATTGATTTAAGGTAATTATGTGGTTACCTCTTGAATTTTTTTATCCAAGTAAAATAAGAATGACTACCATACATTGACTCAACTGATCTATACATATATAGATGTATTAAGATTAGCGCATGTCACCTTGAATGAATATGAGAATAACACAAGGCCTCCAAATGATGAAAGGAACAAATTCGTCTAATAGCAGTTAAACACTGTACTTAACTATCAATTGAAAGATGAATTTAAAAAAAAAAAAAAATCATCTTGATCAATGCAAACTTGACTGTCAATTACAATGAGTTTCAGAACTATTCTTCAATTCTTTAGTTTATTTATTTTATTTATTTTTGGGGTGAGGGGGTGGGGTTGGTAAAAGTTTCTTTCCATTCAGTTCAGTTCTTATTTGTTTTTTGTGCTTCTTTGTGCTTCTTCTAATTGTTTGTGCTCCTGTAACATTTCCTCTAGATCCTTCTACTTGCACGGTTTCCGCCATCAATCCTGAGATTCCCGAAAGCTCAAAGAGGTTGATATCTGCCTGCACACTCTATCATGATAAAGGTCCTGAACCCTGGCTTCGCAAGACAAGTACTGATGCTTGGCTTTCTACCGGAGTTGGGGAGGCAATTGATGGTTCAGATGCTGTATCTCATGATCAGGGTGATATATACTGCATACTTTGCTATGAAAATGATGTTCTTGAAATATTTGATGTGCCTAATTTTAATAGTGTATTTACTGTGGATAAGTTTGCATCTGGAAAAACACACCTTGTAGACACATTTATCCCAGACCCAGAAGACAATCCCCAAAATGTGAAAGTTACTCGGGATGTGACTCCTTCTGGAAAGAAGGAGCAGATTCAGAACATTGGGCTTGTGGAATTGGCCATGCATAGGTGGACAGTGCAATATAGCCGCCCTTTTCTTTTTGGAATATTGTCGGATGGAACAATTCTTTGTTACCATGCTTATGTTTTTGATAGTTCAGATGCTGCATCTAAAGTTGAGGAAGTTACCTCTCAGAAATCTCCTAATATTAGAAGTATGAGTGTATCTAGGCTTAGAAATTTACGGTTTGTCCGTGTCACCTTGGACACATATGCTAGGGAAGAGACATCACCTGGAACCCAGTCCCAGCGTATAACCATTTTCAAGAATGTTGGTGATTGCCAAGGTCTGTTTATCTCTGGATTGCGGCCATCTTGGTTCATGTTATTCAGGGAACGATTTCGGATTCACCCACAGGTTGGTCTTTTCTCAATTATTTGGGCATTGGTTTCTTGGCCTTCTTTCCTGGGGAGCTAATGTTCCAGCTGAATATTTTATGACATACAGCACAATTCCACTTTGGCACTTCACAAGAAGAGCCTTTTCACCTGGGCATTAATAGATGAAAATTAGTGCTGAAATTATGCAGGATAACAGTTTAAAATTTAACTGGGTGAATGAGTGTTTTGTCAAGTGTTTGTCCTTCTCTTTGATTAGTGTTTTCCTTTGCCTACTAAGTTTGCAATTGGCTATGAACTTCTTGGATCTGCTCTAACATATAAAATGTTAGCAAATCTTATTAACCACTATTTTCCTGCAGCTGTGTGATGGTGCTATTGTGGCCTTCACCGTTCTTCACAACGTGAACTGTAATCACGGGTTTATCTATGTTACCTCACAGGTTGGGAAATTATATTTTCTTCTGCCTCTAAGCCCGGCTTTGTGCGAAGTATATTACCATCTCGTTTGGATTTACAGTTTTATCTGGTTTCAGGGTACTCTGAAAATTTGCCAACTTCCATCATTCTTTTCATATGACAACTATTGGCCAGTACAAAAGGTGCTTTTAGCTTTTGACTCATGCTTTCTAACACTCAATTTTGAAGTATAAAGTTGTGATACAATCTTCTCATCCACTCAATTATTTTTTATTTTTCTTATTTTTTTTGGCTTCTCATTTGTCCTCTCCATTTGTTGACGGTTGGATCAGATGCCGTTGAAGGGGACTCCACATCAAGTCACTTATTTTGCTGAGAAGAATTTATATCCTCTTATAGTTTCATTTTCAGTGAGTTCATTTTTCATTCTATTGTTACTGCCGGTAATGAAATAATGTTATGCTGTAAAGCTATTACGTGATGTATTCATCCAATGATGCAATGAGATACTTCACATCAATTATGATGTGCCCACAATTTGTCATAGGCAGAAATAATCCACATCCATTTGGGAAGCAAGGGGCAATTTCACATTTCTGCAACAGATTGATAAATGTAGAGAAATTGAGTATGGCCGGAACTTGACCAAATGTTTTTATTTTTAGGTGCTTAAACCATTAAATCAAGTTCTTTCATCTCTAGTCGATCAAGAAGCTGGCCAGCAAATTGAGAGCGATATGAGTTTTGAAGGAAGTTACCTGGTGGAAGAATATGAGATTCGAATTATGGAACCAGAAAGAACTGGTGGGCCTTGGCAAATAAGAGCAACAATTCCTATGCAAAGTTCTGAGAATGCTCTCACTGTACGGGTTGTCACATTATACGTAAGTCTTTGATTGCATTACCCCCCCACGCCCCTTTCTCTCCTTCCTCCCCCTCTCTCTCTTTCTCTCTGTGTATCCTTCTAATTGTCTCTGCTATCAATATCTATTGGTGGCATTAGAAATGTTCATATGGCCAAAAGTCCTTATATATTTATCTATGCCTGATAGAATTCCACAACTAGAGAAAATGAAACTCTTTTGGCAATTGGCACGGCTTACATACAAGGGGAGGATGTTGCTGCAAGAGGGCGGGTGCTATTATATTCAGTTGAAAGAAATAATGACAATTCTCAAACTTTGGTAATAATCTTGAATTCATGCATGTATGCTTAATTATCCAATTATTGTACCTATCACTTGTGGGATTGGTTTCTTTTGATCTTATATGTATTTGTAATCAAACATTGGTAACAATCTTGCATTCATACATGTATACTGATATGGTAACAATCTTAATTTTCCAATTATGGTACCTATCACTTGTGGGATTGGTTTGTTTTGATCTTATATGTATTTGTTATCGTCATTATACTTATCCATGTATGATTAATCCTGTGGAGATTCTTAGCAGGTTTCAGAAGTTTACTCTAAGGAGTTGAAGGGTGCTATATCTGCTCTTGCTTCACTCCAGGGTCATTTGTTGATAGCCTCTGGTCCCAAGATTACTTTGCATAAATGGACAGGTTCTGAGTTAAATGGTGTTGCCTTCTATGATGCGCCGCCTCTTTATGTTGTCAGCTTGAATATTGTATGTTTTACTTTTTATCTTGTTATGTTTTAAGATCTATTTAGCTACTTTTCTGTCTTGTTCCTTGATTACCGCTTAGATTCTGAGTAATGTTCTGGATGTTACCAGTAATGACTAATGACCTGGGCAGATCGGTAAGCTGTTTTCATTATTTGTTCTTTGATGTCTTTGTTGTGGAATAACCTGACATTTGTTGAAAATAATCACAGATAATCTGCAATTCAACTTAATAAATTAACCAATGATACGAGAATATTTCTTAAATTTGTTGTTAGGACTCTTCTTCTTGCAATGTTTTGATCTGCCTAATGGATGTGTTACCCATGGTACTGACATAATTTATGCCCCCGTTTAATGGAGTCTTCTAAATTGTCTGGTGACAATCAAATTCCTATGGGTAACCATGTAAATCCTTGTACTTCTGTTGTTATGTTTGACTTTATTTTACTAGGTCAGAATTTATACTCTTGGTTGATTACCTTCTTCTATTGCCATATTAATGTTTGGGAATCATCTGATTGAATGTTTTCCCATTGAGCTTGAATGATGATTTGTTTTACCAAAACTGCTTTTTAGTTTGATAAAGTATCTATTCATTATTTTATAGCTTTTGGATCAAACAGTGGCACTAGTGCTTGGACGGCACATATGTCTCACCTATTCTGTAATTTCTTATGATTAGTTTTTGACATAGGCATTCAATCATTGTGTGCCTCTAAGTTCTGAGTGGGACATGGATTATGCTTGTCCTTTACAGCTCTTATAAAGCGTGTAATTCTCTCGTCGTTCATGTTGCAGGTCAAGAATTTCATTCTTATTGGAGATATTCACAAAAGCATATATTTTTTAAGTTGGAAGGAGCAGGGATCTCAACTTACTTTATTGTCCAAGGATTTTGGTTCTCTCGATTGTTTGGCAACAGAATTTTTAATTGATGGAAGCACACTCAGTCTAATGGTTTCTGATGAACAAAAGAATGTTCAGGTTTTTTTCCCCGCCTTTTATCCTTCTTTGCATTTTCTATGGTTCTTTTGTAATTTTCATTTCTTGTGCTTCCCCCCTGAAGTTTAGAATTTGTGACAAGGAAATTGGCTTCGTGTTCTGGGCTAAAGCAATGCATAAATGAATGCCTGGCAATTTGAGAAGGATTAGTGGCCTTGTACCTGATTTCAATATTTTAATAATGTTTCTTTCTATGATTAGGTATTCTATTATGCTCCAAAATCGTTACATAGCTGGAGAGGGCAGAAGCTTCTGTCTAGGGCCGAGTTTCATGTCGGTGCTCATGTGACCAAATTTATGCGGATGCAGCTGCTTGCAACTTCATCCGATCAAATTAATGCTGCTCCAGGCTCTGATAAGACAAACCGTTTTGGTCTATTATTTGGCACCCTGGATGGGAGCATTGGCTGTATTGCACCGCTTGATGAACTCACTTTTCGAAGACTTCAATCGCTGCAGAGGAAACTTGTTGATGCTGTTTCCCATGTTGCTGGTCTAAATCCAAGATCTTTTCGCCAATTCCGTTCAAATGGAAGGGCTCATCGTCCTGGACCTGACAATATAGTTGACTGTGAGCTACTCTGTCAGTAAGTATTTTGCTCCATCCCCGGTTTTAGATGCCATCTCTGTTTATGAATTTGTGCACTGTTTAATTCCCATTGCACATTGACGTTAGGATTCTTAATTTGACAAGTAAACATGCAAACAACCCTATATCAACGTGTCTTCTTATCTTGAAACGTTTCCTCTAAAGTGTTTACTATATTTATACTTAGCCTTCTGGTTGGTTTTTGCAGTTACGAAATGCTCCCTTTTGAAGAGCAACTAGAGATTGCTCAGCAGATTGGTACAACACGCACACAAATCATGGCCAATTTGAATGAACTGACACTAGGAACCAGCTTTTTGTGAGAAGGCCAGACAAATTGTTGCTTACCGGCAAGGGATTTGCCGAGTTATTGTGGCACAAAATGCTCCAATGCTAATTATAAAACTGGCAATTATGTCCTTGATTTACATTTTAGGCAGCAGCATCTGTTAGACTTTGTTGTTCTAATTGTTCAAACATCTTTGATTCACCTTTCGTTTAGGTAGTGAATGATTCTACTTATCAACTGTTAAGGTGTTGTACCCTTTGGAACAATGTTAAATTGCAATTTGTTAAGAATTCCTTCAAATTTAGTTGAGTTCTTATGATTGCCACATAGAATTACTAAAAAAATTTAGGGTGTTCTTCTCTGGCTTCTGTGATAAACATCCCAAATCACGTTAATAAATGAATCATTTATCTCCCCTTGTATATATGAGGAATTAATCCTGCGGAGCTGTACAAGATTTTTTTTTAAATTTAAATTTTAATGCAGAAGATAATGGATGCTACTACAACATCCTCCATTAGAACTTAAGATGTTATTCTTAATACTGTACAGTTTGTCAACCCTAATGCCTGTGCACCTGCCCATGCATGGGTTATCTATGTCTCATCACATCAATCCAAAAAAACATCTTTTGTTCTGAGAGCCAATCTTTACAGCATTAGCTCACCTTTCGCCTCTTGGACCACCAAGGTACTTGGCACGCATCAAATTCAGAATCCAAAGCATGCCCAGAACTCCTACGTAAGATTGGTGTTTAATGCATTCATTCCTCATGAGAGGAACCCATTCAAAGTTAAGGAAATGGTGAAGCAGTGATCGAGCTCTCGAAGCTCATGCTCTCATATGGAACAACGTTTTCAAAGTTAAATGTGCAATTCAACCAGGCATATTCGATAACATCTTCAACCATAGGAAACCAAGGGCTCTATCCGGCCTGATCGATTCTCTCCCCATCAACAAAGCCAAAGCTCCTTTTGTTGATCATAATCATGCGCATGCATTGTAGTTAACTCTGGTTTCTTAGTTGAGACCGTGGTTGCTGAAAATGGAGCTGAAGGGAAGGGTTACATGCTCACGTCTATTGCAAAGTAATGTAATTGCTTAATACAAAAAAATATATATATATATATATATATATATATATAAATAAAGGAGCTGTAAAAGTACTTTATAATGACACCTGGCGTTATTATTTATTGACATATGACACTATAAAACTAATAGAAGTTTTTTTTTTTTTAACTTGATAGCTTTAAAATGAAATGATGGAAATTTAAAAAAAAAAAAGAAATTTGAAGGGTTTCTTGAATACAAACGATCACATACAAGAACTGAAGAGAAAGCTTATCACCGAGATCGTAAACTCCATTGTCAATCGCCAGCGGGGGTCACCATGGGGGTTGATTTTGGGAGAGGAAATGGACGACACGGTCGTCTTGGATGCCACCGTTGAGTTTAGTCTTGCTATTAGAGCTCTTGATATAGGGCTAATTATGGGTGGTTTAACTTTGAGAGACAACTTGAATTCGGCTGTTCAAAAGGCTTCCAAGAACACTTCCTTGCCTCTCTCTAAGGCGTTGTCAGAGCTTCACAATGGAGCTACTGAAGATAAGACTTGCAAGATTGTTTCTGGAGATGTTGATATGGTGGAGGTGAGGACCATGAGGCTGGTTTTCTTTCTCTTAGAATAGAGTAGAAAATTTATTTTTGAATTACCTTTTCTTTCTTTTTTTGCAAATAGGAATGAAAATCCTGCTTTGGAGAGTTCCAATCATTGAGGTATAGGATATGATTCTGATTCCATGTTCATTGAGATATTTATTGTTTCATTTTAATCACCATTGTGAGAATCTTATAAATATAATGCTCTGAATATATTCCTTTTTCTTTATACTCAACCTGAACTTGGATGATTCGCCCTTGCATTTTTCTGTTTTGGTGGTATCATTTTTATTAGCACTTATTTTCAGCTCAATCTATATTTTTTCCGTATATTTTGATTCCATAATTTGTTTTTCTCAGTTGGGTTCTTGAATTGCAGATATTTTTTAGGCAATAGGGGTTAGGATTGTTGGGTCTCTATGGGTTAATATTGAGGTGTACTTTTCTTCTGTACTATATGAAGAGCTCCCAAAATTTTGTTGTCTTTGTTTCAATTGAATAAGATTGCTTTAGGGGTTCTTTAGTGTACTAATAGTTTCTAATGCTTGGGTTAAGAATGGATGCTAGCTGTTCTTCCCAATGGAGAGTCAATTGGGATACTTGCAGATACCACAAGGCACTGTGAGGTACTTTGGACTCATGATTTACTTCTTATTGCTATCAAATGAGATTTGTTAGTGACCCCCAACTGTTATTCATTAGATTGACTTGCGCAATGAATCAAATGTAAAGTTTGTTGCTTCACCTTCTTATCCTATCATCACATTTGGTCCATTTGCTTCGCCAACTGATGTTCTCATAGCTTTCTCTCATGCAATTGGTAATTTCTTATATTATTCCATCTTTTCTTTCTTCCTTCTGCTGCTCATGTACTTTGCATTACATTTGAGGACAATCCCACTCAATGATCAATTGGCATAGCAATTTAGGAGTTTTGATTCATTGTGGATAGCTTTTCTTTCTGTATGACTATGAATTACTATGATTTTATGTTTCACGCCTCTCCACATTCTTGACTGAGTATCAAACCAAATTGTTGAAAGCAGGAAAATAGATCTGTTCACTGATACAAAATGCAAGAATAGAGAAATGGAAACAGCTATTTGAGTCGAAACAAAATGTACATTTTGTGAATTTACATGAGTCTAAGTTGAATTTTGTACAAGAATCTTGCTGGGAATATGTAGGCAGTTTATCTTTTCAATTTCATATGCAATGTTGAAAGGGATATTTTTGGATCAAGAGCACTCTTTTTATTGAATCTATGTTGTAATGTGTTTTTGGTGTGCTCAGTGATTAAAAGATAGCTCTTTTTTTGCTCTTTGTTGCTGGGTGGACGTTGAACAGGGCTTTTAGAATTGGTGTTCAATTGTTTTTTACTGCTATAATCAATGAAATTTCCATTTAAAAATCAAATTTGGCTTCTTTGAACATCTATACAATAATAACCTTGGAATCTAGAAAGCTCATTATTTTGAACATAGAGAATTTATAATGCAGTATCTTGAGTCTGCTTTGTGTCTATGTTTTGATCGATTTGGCCATAGCATCAATACCTTAAAAAAGGTCAGATAAGTGGGGCAGAGAACAAAAGACAAATTAGTTTTATGACCTGGATATAATCATGTATATCTATTCTTTGAGTCTCTAATTTCCTTTATCTTTGCAGGTATAGTCATTGCAAGAATCTTGCTCCCATAAGTATATTTCTAGCTCATAGATAAAACCAATTGGTGCTGTCAAAACAAGTTGAATAAATAGGCTGAATTTCTTTGCCTCCTACTATGTATGTAGACATAGGAAAAAGGTTGCAACAGCATTTAGATTGGAGGAAGATGTGGATATCGCTAATATTGACGCAGACGAATACAAGGATCTTACTGAGAAGTAGGTTTTTGGAATAAATGGATCTCTATATCTCTATGTTGTGATTCAGATATTTCCATCAGATTTTTACTTTTATTGTTATTTTCCCTATATGTTGTTCTTCAGTTGGCTGACTTCAAGAGCACTTCTACTCTTTCTTCTTCTTTTCTTCATAGCCTTTCTTTATCCTATCCCCCATCTTTTCTTTGCTTGATGTTTGTCTTTGAGAAGTCTTAAGTCTAATTTTATTGCTCACCTTTCTACTCTTTCTCACCTTTCTGCAGGTTGAGTCAATAGCTTTGCATATCTTTTTAGAGGACAGAAGGGATTATTCTTAGGTTAGTTTTTCCACAGTTATTAATCACAGTTCTTTCTTTTTGATAACTCCGCTGCTATAATAAATCTAACCTTGGTGTCTATGTTGTATATAAATTTTCATCTATTTTAGTTGTTTTGTATGGTATTTGCATAAAAAATAGCTATCATCACTTCAAATTCTTCAGTTTGATTTCTGGTTTATTGCTTTTTTCTTGAAAAGTTCAGGATTTTTGTTGCCAGTATGGCTTCAATTTATAGTTCTATGCAATTTGCAGCAGTTCAGACATCAAGACTTCCTTCTCTGTTTAAACTTCCTAGCATAAGTACAACTACGTTTGGTAAGGTGTCGCAAGGAATGTAACAATCCAAAGGGCTGCCATGGGCATTATTCTGTGGATTGCATTCATAAATGGTAATATTATGTTAATTCATGGAAAGGAAAGCTCCTATCTTAGTTTTCTACTTTTATTCGTTTTATATATGTTGTCAAAGGTAAATTTGAGAAGGAAGCCTGTTGTTGTTGGGAGTGAAAAAACTTGAGTTGGATTGAAAATGAGAGTAGAAACTGCAATGAAGACAACTCAGAATGATGGACAAAAAAGAAGATATCTAAATGATGGACAACTTAGAATGAAGACAACTTAGCTTTTGACTAGAATAGAAACGTAGAAAAATCAAAATTCTAGATTATGCAGCTGAACAGTAGGACAGTAAATAGAAGTTTAAATTGAATTTAATGTAGTCAAATAATGGAAGAAATTTCCTAAGGGATGTTTCTGTTTCTATTGAAATGTTTATATACAATATCAAACAAAATGGTGAAGTATTTTATAAAATGGTGATCCATTTTATAACAAGAATTGAGGATTTGAGGATTACATGGCATAGTAATCCTTTGGCAGGAAACACTAAAAATAGTAGATTAGCTCTATATAAGGGCAAAGAAAGAGAATAAAATAGTAGATTAGCTCTTAGAGATTGTTATTGCTTTATACTATCAAACTGCTTGATGATGAGTAAATGCTGTTAAGCTTATGGTCACTAATGGGTGTTGGTGATTATTTATGTAGGTATGCTACTAATAAATCTATGGACAACTGTTCATTTAGCAATGCTGATGGTGACTTTTTGATTGTTCCTCAAAGTGGAAGTAAGTGATTATCAACTATCTTTATCCATCATTGCGAAGCTGGATTCATGTGGCATCTTTAAGAAATTACTTTTTATTTATATATTCAGTATTAATGTTCACATTATTGAGGGTTATGCAATATCTTCTACGGCAGAATTAAATCATGTGATCTACCAGTTATTATATACGCCACTGGTTTGATTATTGATTAATGTTGTTGAACAGTATAGTGGTATCTATGTAGTTATCAGCTATGTTTTTGCTTCTTCATGTGTACATCTGCTTTCGCCCTCAATAACCTAATGCATAGGTTCTGTCAATTTTTTTTTTTTTTGGTTGGGGGTTGGGGGGGGGGGATATGGGGGGGGGTGTGTAGTTGCAATTAAAATGCAGAAAAAGCGGCTTTCCTGTGCTTATTTGAGCTTATAGTCTCTTTGTTGTATGTTGAATTGGATCAAATATGGAATATTAAATCTATCTGGTACACTGTATTAGAATCCTTTTTTGCCTTTTTTTTTACTTGTTTATTCTTCTTTCTTGGATATCTTTATGGTTTTGTTTCTCTAAGTTAACTGTTGTGTTTGTTGTTCATGTAGGGCTATGGGTCACAACTGAATGTGGAAGATTACAAGTGGTTCCTGCTGAAATTGTTGTCAACTATATGAAGATGATGAAGGATAGTGAGAAGATAATGAACTTGATGAGTAAACTATGTCAGAAGAATGAAATGCAAACCAGAACGTTAAATGCATTAACCCATAGGGTGGAATAGCTGGAGAAGGCCTTCATCTGTCATAGACTAAGGAGGAAGAAAGGGAGACATTTTGCTTGAAGTTTGTGATTTTTATTCCATTTCTTGCTTTGCTTTTCTTTTGACTACAATTAGATGTAAATAAGTTGGTTTTACCTTTTGGGTTTCGCCTTTAGTGGCATTGTAAAGCTTTTAACAACAATGTCTAGACTGTGAAAGCTAAATAAAAGAACTTTTGATTGCTTGAGATTCATCTTTTGCAAAGCAAGGATATTTTGTTCTGCTGTGGATTTTTTTTGTTCATTGATTGTACTGAACTCTAAAATTCTGAACTTTGTCATAGCAATAGTTCAATTGTTTAGTACCTTATTTTTTGTTTTAAGATATTAATGAGAAGCCATTACACAATTTCTTCAATGCAGTCAAATGCAATTTTGTTATTGTTTCTTTTTGTCATGATTTTCTATTGGGAAATTAGAAGAATTTTGTGTTTAGATTGTTACTGCACAATATTTTCATTTTGTGTTTAGATTGTTACTGCACAATATGTATGATTTTGTTTAATTTTTTTTTCATTTCATTCAGTTGCATATCGTTGTCCAATTGTTGTACCGGCAAAATCAATTTATAAAATCAGGAGAATAAGAAGAATAAAAAATTACTAAAACTATTCCGTACAACGCACGAGTATCAATCTAGTATAATAAAGAATTTTCAACAATTATATTACTTTACTCATTTGTCTTATGATTTTGCTTCTATCCACAGTTACTTAAACCCGTAACAGGGACTAGTTAGAAGAATAGAAAATATAAGTAAATCAAGAATTCCTTAAATTTCATCACAAGTTTCTCATATAATCCTAAGAAATAAAATATCACCAGGTTATTAAAATATAAATAAGGTTAAGCTAAATTCTCAAGATCTAATTCATATCACATCAAATATATAATTACCTAAGAAAATCCTGTCAAAATAAACTCATTCCAAATGCTCATGTCAAGCGAAGAAGAATAGTAATTCCAAAGGCAGGTTAGATAAGCCAAAAATTAAAAAAATTTAGCTCAAATTTTCACAAACCAATTTTCAAACCATAAATGATCTTGCAAATAATATATTCTAATCTCTTTAAGATAAAATGAAAGGTTTTTAGCTTTTATATTACCCTCTAATCTCATTTTCTTTCTATTGCGAAGTAATGTAGTTGCTTAATACAGATATAATAAATGATTTTTTGCAATTACATTACTCATTTCTCTTATGATTTTGCCCTAATCCACATTTATTTAAACCCGAAACAAGGACTAGCTAGAGGATTAGAGAATATAAGTAATTTACGAATTCCTGACTTAAATTTCATCACAAGTTTCTCATTTAATCCAAAGAAATAAAATATGTTATTAAAACATAGACAAGAATAAGCTAAATTCTCAAGGTCTAATTCATATCACATTAAATATATATAATTATCTAAGAAAATCCAGTCAAAATAAACTCGTTCCAAATGCTCATGTCAAGCGAAGAAGAATAGTAATTCCAAAGGCAGGTCAAGATAAGCCAAAAATTGAAAAAAATTTAGCTCAAATTTTCAAACCATGAATAAAACCTATAAATGATCTTGCAAAGAATATACTCTAATCTCTCCCCTACACTTAAAATAGACAATGTCCTCATTGGCCAAAATGGTGTGCAATATGAATGTATACAATAGGACTAAAAATAATAATACAGAGGAAAGAATGAAAGTAGTACTCCCCAAGTGAATCAAATCTTGAATTTTGTATTGAAAAGAAGAAGGATAAAGGTTTTCAACATCCAATAATGATTATATCTACAGTCATCCAAAAGAAATAAGTGCAAATAAGTCTAAAATAAAATAAAACTACATAAAGGTCAAGTACAAAAGAAATATTCAGAAATGACAAAACAAGATAACTACTATCCCTAGCTTTAGAAAAAAAAAAAATCAAATCAGAAGTAGGCCGGGCCTCCTCTGCCTCCCCTGTTGCTCTGCTCAGGCTCATCAGGCCCCAGACAACCATATCTCTTCAGCTAATCCCACATAGTGTGTATGAAAGCATCTAATGTGGACTGCTAAGTACGAATCCTATCTAGCCCTACTCCCACATTCCAGAACTAAGTCTGGACCATCTCCAGCTGCTCCTAATACCTAGCAGATATCTAGCCTTGTTGCTCTAGGATACCTATCATGTGCTTCATTATTGTTGCTGTTGAGTTATAATATGACTTTACTGTGCCACTGTGTCCTGGAGTGCATGGACACTATTAGTGAGTGTGGCAAAATGGGTGTGCATCTTTGCTTAGAAGTCAATAGTGGCAGCAGATCGTCTAAGATTAGGTTTCTATGCTCTGGAGGACTTAGCTCTATTGGACTCTGTAGCTAGGGCTGCTACTATGGAGGAGGCTGCCGTCTCTAGCCTGCTCTCTCTCTGAACTCATTGGGAGTTAGTCATCACTTGGCATTCTCATCGTAGATATACCCACAACTCACCAATGTCTTGTCTGTTACGATCTCAGTAGTGGTGGTTGTGGTAGCTAACTTCCCCTCTATTGGCACATGAAAGTACTGAAGAATTTTAGTAATTACTAAAGGGAAGGCAAAGGCTTTAGAGGGGTGGATAGAGAAAATAACATCTCGCATGAAGGGGATGATCAGAGAGGCTAAAAGAACAGACTGAGAGTGTATGAAATAATATGTAACAAATATATGTCTACCATCCTCCCCTCATTGAACTCGCTTGCTCTTGGGCCTACATTAAAACCCAACAAATAAACCACCAGTCTGTACTGAGGGGGGAGGTTAGTCACATGCAGGACCTCAGCTTATCTGATAGTTGATACACCAAGTGGAGCTCAGCCCTAGCATCATATAACTTCCACTTACTGGCTGACACCACCTTTTTATTGTAGGTGTCAATCTTAACCCAATTCCCCTCATCTCTCACCCCCAAAATGGTAGTCAATAGCTCCCTCGACAAGTGTGTGGGAATACCCCTTACTATCGTGTTAATATTTCTAAGATTGTTCTACTTCTTCGCATTCATATTAGCATAAAATTCCTTAACCAAGTTGGTATAGTAGGTACCCCTTAAGCTAAGAATAGGTCCCCATCCAACCTGCCTAAAAAGATGGGAGACTTTAAGCTTGTGATCTATCACTGGATCAATAGTCCTTTCTACTAAGATTTTCCTTCCCTTCCTCTTCTCAAACCATTCCTTACACTCATCATTCACCAATCTATCACTAAAGGAGGGTGGAGGCTGAGATGAGAGCTTCACCTCTCTTCCTCTTAGAAGGAAGTTTTAGTGGTAATGTGTTTTGGAGCTATAGGGAGAATAGAATGTGAAAGGAAAGGAAACTTAAAGGAAAGGTAAAAGAAAGAAAATGAGCTAAAGGGTTGTACACAAGTTTCAACTAAATCACTCCACACAACTCTTAACAAATGCACAACATCAATCCCCAATTACCAATCAACCACTACAAGAAAATGATATATTGGAGACAAAACTTTATCTAGGAAAGAAATTTTGTCACTAAAAGTACCATTTATCAAGGAAAAATTTTCTTTAGCGACGATAACTTTTTGTCGCTATTGATTAAGATTTTTGACGACAAAATTTTTATTTCCTAGCTAAAAGTTATAGTTTTAGTTAGGAAATAATGTATTAGTAAGGAAAATTTAAGTTTCTTCGCTAATGATGTATCATCAGTGACGAAATTCATTTCCTAACTAAAATTTTCTTGCTAATAATGCATTATCGCAACGAAAATTTATTTCCTAACTAAAAATATTAACATTTATCACTATTAACTATACTTTTAGCAACAAAAATTGCATTTCCTAGCTAATACCTATCTTTAAATTTTTAAATATTTACAACATAGCCCCAAAAATTTTGTAAATTGGTCTTTAAATTTTATATAATTACAAATTAACCTCAAAATTTTGTAAATTGATCCCTAAATTTTAAAATATGACCCTAAAAATTTATTAATTTGTCCCTAAAATTTTAAATATACAAAACATGACCCTGAATTTTACAAGTTGCTTCTTAAATTTTGTAAAATTATAAATTGATAACAAAAAATTTATAAATTGGTCATTAAATTTTAGAATATTTAAAATATAATCCCAAAAATTCTACAAATTAGTCCCTAAATTTTTAAATATTTATAAATGTGTTAGATTTTGGGCAGATTTATAGAAATTAAGCTATATTATGTGGTAAAACATATCCGATTACCTTCAAATTTGATCATAATATATTTTTTTTTAGCAAATTAAATAAATCTAACGGTTGGATCGTTAATTTCATATGTTTTTCTTTGTAAATGTGTTAGGTTTTAGGTATTTTTATAATGATTATGCAAGATTATGTGGCAAAATATATCTAATTACCTTTAAATTTAGTCATAATAATTTTTTTTAGCAATTTTAACAAATCTAACGATTAAATCATTAATTAAATATTCCTATATTTATAAATGGGTTATGTTTCGATTATTTTTATAAAGATTATGCTAGATTATATAGCAAAACATATCTTATTACATTTAAATTTGGTCAAAATACTTTTTTTAGTGATTTGATCGAATCTAATAGTTGGATCGTTAACTTGATGTACCTATCTTTATAAATGTATTAGTTTTTGGGTATTTTTATAGAGATTGCACTAGATTCTATAGCAAACACATATCCGATTCTCTTTAAATTTGGTAATAAATATTTTTTTAGTGATTTTATTAAATCTAATGATTAGATCATTAATTTGATATGTCTATCTTTATAAATATGTTAGGTTTTTCGTATTTTATAGAGATTATGCTAAATTCTGTTGTAAAATATATTATTATCATCAAATTCGGTCATAAATACATTTTTAGCAATTTTATCAAATCTAATGGTTGGATCGTTAATTTGATATGCTTATCTTTCTAAATGTGTTAGGTTTCGAGCATTTTTATTGAGATTATACTAGATTCTATGGTAAACCATATTCGATTACCTTTAAATTTGGTCATAATACTTTTTTTTAGTGATTTTATCAAATCTAAAGGCTAAATCGTTAATTTGATATGATTATCTTTCTAAATGAGTTAGGTTGTGAGTATTTTTATTGAGATTATACTAGATTCTGTAGAGAAACATATCCAATTATCTTTAAATTTTGTCACAATACTTTTTTTTAGTTTTTTTTATCAAATCTAATAGTTGGATCGTTAATTTGATATGTCTATGTTTCTAAATGCATTAGGTTTTCGATATTTTTATACAGATTAGGTTAGATTCTGTGGCAAAATATATCCGATTACCATTAAATTTTGTTATAACATGTTTTTTAGTGATTTTATCAAATCTGGCGGTTAGATCGTTAATTTGATATGCCTATCTTTCTAAACGTGTTAGGATTTCAGCATTTTTACAGAGATTAAGTTAGATTCTGTGGTAAAACATATCTGATTACCTTTAAACTTAGTTATAATATATTTTTAGTGATTTTATCAAATCTAAGAGTTGGATCGTTAATTTAATATTCCTATCTTTCTAAATAAGTTAGGTTCTGAGCATTTTTATTAAGATTATGCCAGATTTTGTGGAGAAACATATATGATTATTTTTAAATTTGGTCATAATACTTTTGTTTTTTAGTGATTTTATCAAATCTAATAGTTAAATTGTTACCTTGATATGCCTATATTTCTAAATGTGTTAGGTTTTCGATATTTTTATAGGGATTAAGCTAGATTTTGTGGCAAAATATATCTGATTACTTTTAAATTTTGCTGAAATACTTTTTTTTAGTGATGTTATCAAATCTAATGATTGGATTGTAAATTTGATATGCCTATTTTTCTATTTGTGTTAGATTTTCAACATTTTTATTGAGATTATGTTAGATTCTGTGGAGAAACATATCTGATTACCTTTAAATTTAGTTGCAATACTTTTTTTTTTTAGTGATTTTATCAAATCTAATGGTTGGATCGTTAATTTGATGTGCCTATCTTTCTAAATGTGTTTAAGTTTTCGGTATTTTTGCAAGCTAGATTCTGTGGTAAAACATATCCGATTACCTTTAAATTTTGTTATAATATATTTTTGAGTGATTTTATTAAATCTAGCAGTTGGATCGTTAATTTAATATGTCTATCTTTCTAAATGTGTTAGGTTTTCAGTATTTTTACAGGGATTAAATTAGATTCTATGGTAAAACATATCCGATTACCTTTAAATTTGATTATGATAATTTTTTTTATTATTATTTTATCAAATCTAATGGTTGGATCGTTAATTTAATAGGCTTATCTTTCTAATGAGTTTGGTTTTGAGCATTTTTATTGAGTTTGTGCTAGATTATTTGGAGAAACATATTTGATTTCCTTTAAATTTGGTTACAATACTTTTTTTAGTGGTTTTATCAGATCTAATGGTTGAATCATTAATTCAACTTGGTTATTTTTCTAAATGCGTTAGGTTTTCAGTATTTTGCAGAGATTAAGCTAGATTGCAAAATATATCCGATTACCTTTAAATTTTGCTATAATGCTTTTTTTAGTGATTTTATCAAATCTAACGGTTGGATCATTAATTTGATATCCCTATTTTCTAAATGTGTTAGGTTTTTAGTATTTTGCAGAGATTAAGTTAGATTCAGTGGCAAAACATATCCGATTACCTTTAAATTTTGCTATAATGCTTTTTTTAGTGATTTTATCAAATCTAACAGTTTGATCGTTAATTTGATACGCTTATGTTTGTGTGTGTGTGTGTGTGTGTGTGTAAGTACAATATACATATACATATGCATATGTACAATATAGATGTATATATAAATATGTATGTCTATGTGTGTGTGTGTGTTAATACATATATATATATATATATTAATATTAATATATATATATATATGTATATGAATATATATGTGTATATTTTAATATATTAATATATATGTATATATGAGATATATATGTATATATATATGTGTGTGTGTGTATATGAATATGTATATATAATATATATATGTATATATTCATATTCATATATATATATGTATATATATCTGTGTATATATGAATATATGATGAATATATATGTCTATATAAATATATATATTTATATATGTATATTTGAATATGTATATACATATATACAACAATAACAACAAATTAAGCCTTAATCCCAAGAAATTTGGGGTTGGCTACATGAATAATACCAGGTTATGTGTGGTCATCCACATGAATCCTCTCTTTCCACTTCCTTCTAACAACCGTCATACTTTCATCCAAATCTAATAAAGACACATCTATTCTAATCACCTCTAACTATGTCGTTTTAGACCTGCCTCTACATCTGTCTAACATATTTGCCCCCTCTCTCAATCCTCCTAACAGGCGCATCTCTTGGTCTTCTTTGTATATTATGTCCAAATCAATGGAAGCGGCTTTTTCTCATCTTCTCCTCAATAAATGCCACTCCCACATTTTCTCTAATAGTCTCATTTCTAACTCTATCCTTTCTAGTATATTCACCGTAACATACACTTCTCAACTACTTTCATTTTGTGAATATGACACCTTTTAACTGCCTAACATTCCGTGTCATATAGCAAAGCGGGTCTTACAGCTGTTCTATAGAACTTTTCCTTTAGGCTCAATAATATATTACGATCACATAGAATGCTAGTCGCACTCCTCCATTTCAACCAACCCGCCGTAACTTGATGTGTAACGTTGCCATCAAGCTCTTCGTCGTTTTGAATAATAGATCTTAGATATCGGAAGCAATCACCTACCAGTATATCTCTACCATATAAAATTACACTCTGAGTTATATTTCTACTACTACTGAACTTGCAGTCCATATATTCCATTTTACTCCTACTAATTCTAAAGTATTTGGATTCCAATGTCTGTCGTTACAATTTCAATTTAGCATTTATACCGGCTCTAGTCTCATCAATCAATACAATATCATTAGCAAACAATATACTCGATGTCACAGTCTCTTGTATAATGCAAGTCAACTCGTCCATAACGGGCGCAAAGAGGAAGTGGCTAAGTGCTGATCCTTGATACACCCCGATAGTAATAGAAAACTCTATAGTCACTCTGATGCAACTCCTTACACTTGCACATGTTCCCTCATACATATCTTGAATGAGAGTAATATACTTTAGCGAGACACCTTTCTTGGCCAGCACCCACCAAACTACTTCTCTAGGTATCTTGTCATAGGCTTTCTCTATATCAATAAATATCATATGTAAATCTTTCTTTCTTTCCCTATAATATTCAATCATTTGTCGTAATAAATGAATTCCCTCCGTAGTGGAATGCCTAGACATGAAACCAAATTGATTATCTGAAATTTGAATAATGCCCATTAACCTCTGCTTAATCACTCTCTCTCAAAGCTTCATAATATGACTCATGAGTTTAATCCCACGGTAATTGGCACAATCTTGAACATTTCTTTTATTCTTATACAGAGAAATCAAAGTAATCTTTCTCCACTCTATAAGCATCTTATTAACTCTATATATCTTGTTAAATAGACTTATCAACCATGCAGTACCTATCTCGTCTAAACACTTCCCAACATCGATCGGTATACCATCTGATCCCACTGCCTTTTTTGGTCTCATCCTTTTAAGGTTCTCTCGAACTTCATGCTTCTGAATACGACGAATACATGCAAGGTTAACTTCTTCGTTCGAAATCACAAGGCTACCCATACTCTGAACTTGAACTTGACTCCCGTTAAATAACTTATCAAAATAAGACCTTCATCTCTTCTTGATTTTTTCGTCTTTAACCAAAACTCTGTGGATGTCGTCCTTCACACATTTCACCACATCGATATCTCTCATCTTCTTCTCCGTGAAACACACCATTCTATATTATATTCATCTTCCCATTTTTAGTATCCAGCTTTTCATATAAATTCTTGTAAACTGTGGATCTTGCTTTTTTAACAGCTTCCTTAGCTTTTCTTCTCACGACCTTGTATTTCTCAAAATTCTTATCACTCTTGCACTTTCCTAAATTTCTATAGCACTCTCTTTTACTCCTTACAACTTCTTTCACTTTGTTGTTCCACCACGACATGTCCTTGTTTAGTAGTACTTTTCCTTTAGATTCTCCAAATACTTCCTTAGTTACCGTCCTAATACATTGAGCCGTCTTTCACCACATAGTATTTAGATTTGAATCCACATCAAAAGACCAGTCATCCGCCTGAACTACCTTATCGACAAAAGCTGTTCTTGCATCCCCCTGTAGCTTCCACCAGTTGATCCTAGGGTCAATTGATGATTCTGCTGCTTACTCTTTTTTTTTAAATTAAAATCAAAGACCAACAACTTGTGTTGCGTAACTACACTCTCAACTGGAATAACTTTACAATTCATACAACCACTACAAAACTTACGCCTCATAATAAAGAAGTCTATCTGACTGTCATTCAATTCGCTTCTAAAAGTCACTAAGTGAGAATCTTTCTTTTTAAACCAGTTGTTTGCTATAGTCAAATCATAGGCCAAGGTGAAGTCAATAATAGCAATTCTTGCTTCATTTCTAACTTCGAAACCCTGACCTCTATGAACACTCTCAAATTCGCTCTAATCACTACCTACATGTCCGTTTAGATCACTACCAATAAAAAGCTTCTCTGCACACAGTACACCCTATACAATCTTATCTAAATCATCCCAAAACTGTTGCCTAACCGAATCATCAAGTCCTACTTATGGCGCATATGCACTAATAACAGTAGTAATCTCGCAGCCAATCATGATCTTGATGCTCAAAATCCTATCATTCTTCCTCTGTACTTCAACCACATCGTTAATAAACTTATGGTCAATAATAATTCCAACTCTATTTATATTCCTAACTTTACCTGAATACTAAAAGCTTATAACCCCAAAACGCTACTACTCTCGCCTTCTCACCTACCCATTTGGTTTTCTGAAAACACAAAATGCTAATCTTTCTTCTCTGCATACCTAAACTAATTCTATCAATCTACCGGTCAAAGATCCTATATTTCATGAAGTTAGACGGATCCTATTACTATGGACTGTCTTTTTTACCCTACACCATTGCATATTTGACACCGTATACAAGGACCAACATGACGCGTTGCTTCTAGGCAACGACCTAGCAACCCTCGCATATTTATCATTACATCCAAGTCTAGGAAGTGCAGCGTATCATTGAGTAGGAAATGCACCCACGAAATCAATCAAATAGTTCATGTCATGGATATGACTATATTTTACGCTGGCCGTCACAAGCCTTACCACAACTCTCATTCTTTATTTGGGCTTGAGACAGGTAATGAACACCACAAACAAAGTCCACAGAACTCACAGGCGGAGTTATATATATACATATATGAATATATGAATTTTTGTGTATGTGTGTATGTATATATGTTTATATATATATGTGCGTGTGTGTGAATATATATGTCTATATGAATATATATATATATATATATATATATGTATTTTTGAATATAAATATATATATATTTATATATGTATGTGTTGTATATGAAAGTGTATACACACACGTGTATGTGTGTGTTTGTGTGTATATACATCCATATATATACATATATGTGTATGTACCTATGAATATATATGTATTTATGAATATCTGAATATATATGTATGTGTATATATGTATATATGTAAGTGTGTGTGTGTGTGTGTGTGTGTATTATGTCATTATTATATCATATTATAAAGTATAATGTTTTAAAAAAATTTCATAAAGAATGTTTAAAATAGTTAAAAAAAAAAAAGGTTATAACCAAACAATTAGTTTGGCCTAGCAGCTAAGCCTTACCTTATACATATGTGAGGTCACTGGTTCAAAACTTGGTGGAGGCAAAATTTGCTGATTAATTGGAGGGTGTGATCTAGTATGTGTGGTCCACAAAATTAAATAATTTTTATTTTAAAAAAAATTATAGTTTTGGTGAGGAAGTATTTTGTCACCATTGACTCCTTTTTGGTGACGAAGTTAGTTGTATCGGCGAGGAATTTTTTTTTTTTTGAATGGTAATTTTTTTTTCTCAAAATAGTATTTAATTTCTTGAATAAAATTATATTTTTCATGACAAAACTTTAGCAACGAAATGTTTTGTCACTAAAAATCATCATCAGCAACAAAATTTTAACTTTTAGTGACAAAATTCTTTAGCTTTAGCAAGGAAATTTTTCCTAGCAAAAGGTACAGCCTTTAGCTTGGAAATTTTTTGTCACCATTGACCTTTTTTGGTGAGGAAATATTTTGTATTAACAAAGAAATATTCTGTAGTCAAAGGTAATAATATTTTCTAGAATCATATCATCGACAAAACTAAATCTTTGGCTACAAAATATTTATAGCTTCAGCTAGGAAATTTTTCCTAGATGAAAGTAAAGGCTTTAGTTAGGAAAAAATTTCGGGCACTCTTAGAACCACGGCCTTAGCAAGGAAGTGGCAATGAAGCCAATTTTGTCCTATTGATCTTTAGTTAGGAAAATATCACCTTTAGCTAGGATTTTTTTTTTTTTTTTTTTGGTCACGAAAGGTTATTTTTTTGTAGTGAACTTCTACTCACAACATAAATTCCCAATAATTCAACCAGCTTAACATATTCAAACACACATATCATACTAGTCACGACACCATTTTACACAAAGTTCTTCAACAAACCTACCATATAAATTTACTTCTTCAAACAATCAACTCAGCCAATATCAACACAAATCAATGACTCTTCTCAACTTCATTGAAGCTTCTTCACCACCTACACCAACGAATCACAAATTATGCTCAATAAACCACCATAACTCCACACAAATTCAGATTAGCACCAAAATCAAATAAAATAGAAGTATCAACTCAACTCACTTCATGACCAAACAAATAAACTTCAAGTAGCAGGTATCCCTTTCTACTCAAAATTTATTTACAAAAAGCTCAATTCAGCTCAATAGCCCACAATCAAATCAATTAACCACAATCACCCCAACAATTGCCAAATCAACTCAACTCAAATGTAACAATTCAACACCACCCAATTTATTCAATGAAACTCACCAATATCAAATTCAAAACTCCAGAACCAAATCAATTCAATTAAATGCTCAACACATATCAATTCAATCAAAATGAAGCTTAATCACCACACAACTCAGCTTAATTCAACCAAAATACCACCCTATCAACAACCATCAAAACTAATCAATAATAATCAACAGCAAGCCACAATATAATCCTCCAAATCAACAAACAATATAGTCCACTAATCATCAATACCAAAAAATTAAATAGTTCAATCCACCCACAAATTCAACCACATTTCACTTTAATACAACAATATAGCAGGTAATATTAGATTCTTCTAGCAATGTTTCTTGACAAAAAATAGAATTTCAGTTTAGAAATCACCATAATGTAGCTTGATTTTTGAACCCTAGCCGCGGTTTGAAGCTGTCGATTACCAAAAGAGGATGCCAGGGTGAGGTTGGAATTGGTAGGAAGGTTAAATTTCACAGGAATTTTTTATTGTACGGATGATTTGAACTATGGGCAAGAGGGGTTAATACATAGAGAGGGAGTGTTTAGAGGAGTAGCATAAGCACCGTTGAAGGTTTGAATTCTTTGGGAGGGAAATGACAGAAAAAAGGCTTTTTATTTTCTAGGATTCAAACTTGCACGACACCATAGCTCTTGACTTGCATGTTGCCATTAGCCTTAAGAACTTTGAAACTTGAAATCAGAATGATATCGTTAGACTTATGAACAAATGCACGGCGCCATAGGGCATGAAGTGCACGGTGCCGTACACGTTTTTGTGCAATAAAGTTTATAATTCAAACGACAAATTTTTGTTCACTCGGGTGCAAGACGATGTTGTGCATAAGTTGCAAGGCTCCATGGCTTCTTAGAACGTTTAATTTTTTCCATTGTTTTAAATGGCACGACATCATAAACTATGAGGTCCATAACATCGTGCACTTCCAGGAAATGCACAATTCAACATTTTTTAATTTGAAATTAAAGAAAATAAAGTACAAAAAATAATATTTATAATCACTAAACTCAAATGAAAATAACATATGCATAATGTAATAAAACAGGAACATAACTGAAGATGAAACAAAGTTATAGATAAAGAAGGAATGAACACTATACTAATCTAATATAAACATTATTCATGTGCATAATAAAGAAGAGTGAAAGAATCAAGGCTTTCCACACCCTTCACATGGATTTCTTTCTGTGTTGGCTGGCATGGTTCCTAAATGTCTTTCGGAAAGCCTTTTTGCGAATTGTCCAATTTGACTTTCAAGATTATGGATGGATGCCTCTTGATTTCTCATTGAAGCTTTGACATTTTGGAAACGGTTGTCTATGGAATTGACCAATTTTACAACAAGTTTTACCAAATATAACTTTGATTGTGCTTGAGGAAGTAGAGGAGGTGCATGATAAGGTAAGAATTCTTGTGGTCTTTGAGCAAATTTAGCTTGTCCAGCTTGGGGTCTTATTTGGCCTTGTCCTTGACCTCCCTAAGAGAAGTTTGGATGATTCCACCAATTAGGGATTATAGGTATTACCAAGTGGTAGATTGTCTTGTCTTTGATTACGCACATAGTCTACTTACTCACATTGCTCATTCTCGTCTCCTATTTCTTAATATTCATGGTTTGGGTGCCCTCCATCACAAAAGTCACAACTCATCACTTATTTTTGAGGTCCTATATTTATCTTGTCCACTTTCCTAGTGAGGGCTTCTAACTTGGCTTCCAAAGATGCCATTGTATCCACATTATGCATTCTTTGAATTTTGGCCCTTGATCTTTGCATTCCCCAAGAATTGTTGTTCAAAGGGATGTGTTTTATTAAATCAAAAAGCTATTCTGTGGTTTTAGATAAAGAATTTCATCCTGAAGACACACCCACCATTTGTTTTGAAGAGATGTTCAATCCATTATAAGAGGTTAACATTTGTAGCCCAAGGTCAAATCCATGTTGAGGATATTTTCTAATCAATTCCTTAAATTTTTCCCAAGCATAATGACTTGTTTCATCATCTAATTGAGAGAATGAAAAGATATCATTTCTTAACTTAGCCACTCTAGTAGGAAAAAAAAATACTTAGCAAGGAATTTTTCAACCAATTGCTCCCAAGTGGTAATAGAACATGTAGGTAATGATTTCAATCATAATTTTGCACCATCCTTTAAGGATAATGGAAATAACCTCAACCAAATTGTATTATTTGATACTCCATTTAACTTAAGTGTATCACAAATTTCCAAGAAAGAAGCTAAATGGGCATTAGGGTCCTCATCTAACAAACTATTAATTTGAATCATCTGCTGAATCATCTAAATAAAATTAGGCTTGATTTCAAAATTATTTACATCTACTCTATATCTCATAGTACTTGAATTTTCTCCAGAAAGAGTAGGTCTAGCATACTCACCTATTGTCCTTTTCCTATTTCCACATTCGTTAACTTCCATTTTAAAGCTAAATTCCCTTGAAATACTTGACTACTCAAAGGCTTTTAAGGCATTTTCTTTTTAGCTCTCTACATATTTTCCTAAAAGTTCTTTCTATTTCACTATCAAAATCAACTAATAACTTATCCAAATCTCTTCTATGCATACACACGAAAAATTTCCTACAAAGTAAAAAAAAAAAAAAAAAGCTCAACTTCTACTCAAATCAAAATATCACATGTATGGATAATAAGATATGATCAATGATAAATTGTAACAAAACAAAAGTTAATGCCGAAATTCTCCACAAGAAATCAATAAAACAAAATGAGAATCTATATAAAATCAAAGTATCTTCACAAAACATAGACTATCAAATTATTAACAAAAATAAACATAAAGCATATAAACAAACTAAAATAATAATTGAATTAATGAAACTCAAGTGGTTCTGTGATATTGACACACAATTCCTGACAACAGTGCCAAAAAGTTGTTGTTGTGAGTGCACGAGTGATTTGTACTATGTATATAAGATAGATCCAATACTCAATCAAGTTTTAAAATAAAATACCAATTTAACTCACATACACACATATTTTGGGCAAGTATATCCATTATGTAGTATAGAGTGCAATTAGTAAGTATCGAAGATCCCAAGGAAAGGACGTCAACTATCACTACTTTCTCCTAAGTTCCATTATCTAATTAATCAAAATAAAGAAGTATAAGCAACTATCACAACTCAATTGGTTAAAGTATCACAAAGAAAAATATACCTAATTTTGAAGATAAAGCCAAGAGATCACCAAGGCAAAATTAAAGTAGAGAAAAGGGGAGTTTCCATGCAATTAAAGAGAAATCCCCATTTACATCCAAGTATCAACCATCATCCAACCAATCAATATCTAATTCAAGCATTGACAAGATTTTCCAAATAAATTAAAATTTACTATTTCTCAAGTAATGAATCTCCTACCCTTGAGTCCAAGTCATAGATATCTTTATTCATATGAATCAAACCCAAGGATGCATAAAATTAAGGAAATTAAAACCCAAGCCAAAATATCATAGAATCCCCATCTCTAGGTAACCCCATAACCTTACCTATCACTATGTTTTAAATCTCCCAAATCCTTCCTCAAGTTCATTAAGAGAAAACAAATTTATTAGATCAAAATAGAAAGGAACCCATCTTATACATTCTTTCTTAAGTTTAATATAAGAGCATTATCTAAATATTCCATCCAATCTATAAAACCCAAGTGATAGATTACTCAAAATAGATAATAATAGATCAAATAACAATCAAATACAGGAGTAAAATATGATACAACCCTTTAATTACAACTTAAATCAAATAATTTAGCAACCACAATGTTAAATTATAAAGAGTTAAAAGGAAGAACTCATAGACTAGGATCCTTCTTCTTATTTGCAATCTTCATTTGGGTGCCTTTTTCTTCTCTTTAAATCACCTTAGATCTTCTCTTCTTGACCTTCTCTTGTGTTTCATTGGGTTTTCTCAGTTTTGCTTATTTTCTCTTGCCCCCCTCTTTGATTCTTTGAAGAAAAAGAGTATTTATAGGTTAAGTGGTTGAAACCCTCGATATCTGCAAAATAAAGTGTCATCTACGATGTTGCACGGCGCCATAGAAAGTGTCTTGCATGTTGCCGTGCATGCTCTAATGCTTTAGGTCTCCTTCAAAATGATGTCATGGCTATTGAATTCTTCATGTGCTGGAAACATGCACGAAGCCTTAACTAGCACAATGCACGGTAATATCGGGCTTCGGGATCCCTACTATCTTGAACTTCTAGACGTGCATGCTGCCGCATAAGGTGGGATGTATGGCATTATGGACATTCATATTCTTGACTCCTGACTTTCTGGTTCTGCACGCGGCCATGCAAAATGAGGGTGACAACACCGTAGGTCTTCCATGTTGTTCTTTTTCAATCTTTTTCTCCTTAAATTCTATTCTTATTTCAAATTTCTTCGTCTACATCAAATAGGGAGAAAATGGGGAAGATAAATAGTCATTGATAATGAATTTAAAGAATTCAAACCTCAAATACTATGTCAATTATGCATGCAATGATCAAACATCAGTAAACATCATCATCCTTTTTATGTGAACTAATCCCCATCTCATATAAATCTCTTGGTTTTGTGTGAATCACTTGGAACTATTCACTTTGCTTTGGATCTTGTACATAAAATACCTATTTTTCTCGAGAGGAGAATACAAAAAGATTATCTTGCAAGGATTTTTCTGTATGGATTAATTTGGAGAAGTTGACCAATGTGCAACCATTTACATATTTTTTTAATCCCTTTGGTGACTTGACATCAACCAACCACATTTAATCATCACAATTTTGAAAATTTTATAATATGATCAGGTTTCTCTTTTTGGATATAGTTATGTATTCATTGTTGATTTGTCCTACAGTTAAGGTGATTAATATATGGAATCTGCTAACTTATTTGCTACCTTAATTTACAAAACCGGTATGCACTATATGAATAAGACTCATAAATATTTGGCCATACACTGCGACCCTCATCACTGCCTAACCATTGCAATTCCCCTCCCCCCTCTCCCCATATATTCCATCTATTTCTGAAACACATATAGCATAAAAAACATTAGGGACATGAAAGAAATGGAACCTACTTGCTTTTCTTTATGTTTGACATATTTTGATTCTACTCATTGCGCAAAACAGGGAATGCCCTACTAAATTGTAGGAAGTTGTGGCCAATATCATTTTTCCAGTTCTTGTATGTTCTGATTTATCATACCTAGTGCAAGTCAGGAACATAATTTCACCTTTAAAGTCTTGACTTTTGTAGACATAATTTCACCTAGGTAACCAATTATTCACTTCATTGCGAGAAAAAATAAAATCTTTCTACACAGTATTCAGTAACTTTATGCTATTGGGTTTCAAGATAAGCATAATTTTGCAAGCAATTAACCTACTAATTTGACTAAAATGTTGAGTAATCTTCGATCTTCAGAAAGAATCCAAAAGGAAAAAAAAAAAAAGCATGCTTGAAACTCATTGAGAAGATTGGGCGCTAATTCACCACTGCACTGCCAAATTCTAGTAGCAGGCTTGAATCTCACCATTCAGTGATAGGTCAAGTACGTATGAGGTGGAGATTCAGTAGTAATGGTGGTGGTAAAGGCATGTTTTTTACTTCTATCGCAGTTGCGATCTTGCGATGGCAGTGGAAAGAAGCAGTGGTGGGTCATTGATAGTGATAGGTGCATGAGTGAGATGTAGCTTCATTGAATTGTTTTCTTAATGTTTAAAAACAAATTTTTAAAACTTTAACTGAAATATATAGCAATTTCCTTTGCCTCACTTAATGTCTTTATTTTGGAGATATTTATTGTTATTATTATAAAATTTTAAAAGATCATAATAATTATTTTAAAAATGTCCCTAAAATTTTGAATAAGATGACACATAAGTATTCTATTAATTAACATGCCTAAATTGTTGGAAATTGATGAAAATATTTTTGTATTATGACTTTTTTTTGGGGTTAGTGTTGGGTATATATAGAATATGTTGACTCTTTTATTTTATGTCAAAGATTTTTTATTAGTCATCATTTTATGTATAATGTCGAGAATATCTATATTATGGAGATACTTTTAATTAATGTCAACTAAAAAACTCCTTTTGAATTAGGAATTGTCTTTATAATTTTGAATAAGACGACACCACTATAAGAAAATGATATATTGTCAATAAAATTTTAGTTCAGAAAAAAATTTTGTCGCTAAAAGTACCTTTTAGCCAGGAAAATTTTTCTTCAGCGACAAAAAACTTTTTGTTGCTACTGATTGCAATATTTGGAGACAAAATTGCTATTTCCTAACTAAAAGTGATGGCTTTAGTTGAGAAAGAAGTGTATTAGCGAGGAAAATTTAAGTTTCCTCAATAATACATTATTAGCAATGATGAAAATTCATTTCCTAAATAAAATTTTCTTGCTAATAATTGCATAATTAGTTATTAAAATTTATTTTCTAGATAAAAATAATAACTTTTATCACACTTAACTATATTTTTAGCAACAAAATTGGTATTTCTTAGTTAATACTTGTCTTTAAATTTTTAATTATTTACAACATGACTCTAAAAATTTTGTAAATTAGTCTTTAAATTTTATATAATTACAAAATAACCTAAAAAATTTATAAATTGGTCCCAAAATTTTAAAATATTCACAATATGACCCTAAAAAATTTTACAAATTGGTACTTAAATTTTTAAATATATAAAATATGACTCCAAATTTTACAATTTGCTCCTTAGATTTTGTAAAATTATAAAATGATCGACAAAAATTTATAAATTGGCCATTAAATTTTAGAATATTTAAAATATAATTCCAAAAATTTTACAAATTAATCTCTAAAATTTTAAATATTTGTATATGCATTAGATTTTGGGTTGTCATATAGAGATTAAGTTAGATTATGTGGAAAAACATATTTAATTACCATCAAATTTAGTCATAATATTATTTTTATAAATTTAAATACATTTAATGGTTGCATTGTTAATTTGATATACCTATCCTTGTAAATGTATTAGGGTTTGAGTATTTTTTTTAATAATTATGTAAAATTAAGTGGCAAAATATATAGATTACCTTCAAATTTGGTCATAATATATTTTTAAGTAACTTTAACAAATCTAATTGTTAGATCGTTAATTTGATAAGCCTTTTTATAGAGATTATTCTAAATTATGTGGCAAAAACATATTAGATTACCTTCAACTTTGGTCATAATACTTTTTTTAGTGATTTTATTAAGTCTAATAGTTGGATTGTTAATTCGATATGTCTATCTTTATAAATGTGTTAGGTTTTGGGTATTTTTATAGAGATTGTATTAGATTTTGTGGCAAAACATATCCGATTATATTTAAATTTAGTAATATTATTTTTTTAGCGATTTTATCAAATCTAACGGTTAGATCGTTAATTTAATATCCTTATATTTGTAAATGTATTAGGTTTTGGGCATTTTATAGAGATTGAGCTAGATTATGTTACATAACATATTCGATTACCTTTAAATTTAGTCATACCATTTTTTATTGATATTTTATTAAACCTAATGGTTGGATCATTAATTTAATATGTCTGTCTTTGTAAATGTATTAAGTTTGGGTATTTTTATAGGGATTACACTAGATTCTGTAGTAAAACATATCTGATTACCTTTAAATTTAGTCATAATACTTGTTTTAGGGATTTTATCAAATTTAACAGTTGTATCGTTAATTTGATTTGCCTATCTTTGTAAATGTGTTAGGGTTTCAACATTTTTATAGAGAATATGGTAAATTTTGTGGCAAAAGAAATACGATTACCTTTTAAATTTGCTCATAATAAGTTTTTTTAATGATTTTATCAAATTATCGGTTTGATCGTTAATTTGATATACCTATATTTGAAAACGTGTTAAGTTTTCGACATTTTTATAATGATTGTGCTAGAGTTTGTGACAAAATATATTTGATCATAATATTTTTTTTAGTGATTTAATTAAATCTAACGGCCGGATCATTAACTTGATATGCCAATATTTTTAAATGTGTTAGGTTTTCATTATTTTTATAGCAATAGTACTAGATTTTGTGGCAAATTATATCCGATTATCTTTAAATTTGGTCATAACACATTTTTAACAATTTTATCAAATCTAATGCTTGGATTGTTAATTTGATATACTTATCTTTATAAATGTGTTAGGTTTTGGGTATTTTTATAGAGATTATGCTAGATTATATAGCAAAATATATTTCTAATTACCATAAAATTTTGGTAATAATATATTTTTTTAGCAATTTTAAGAAATGTAATGGTTGGATCATTAATTTAATATGCTATCTTTGTAAATGCATTAGGTTTTGAACATTTTTATAGAGATTATACTAGATTATGTGGCAAAATATAATCGATTATCTTTAAATTTAATCAAATTACTTTTTTAGTAATTTTCATATATATATATATATATGTGTGTGTGTGTGTGTATTATATATGAATATATTAATATATGAAAATATGAATAATATATTGGTCTTTGAATTTTTTAATATTTTTAAATGACCTTAAAAAATTTTAATTGGTCCCTAATTTTTTTAATATTTATAAAATGACCCTAAAAATTTTACAAATTAATCTATAAAATTTTGAATATTTATAGTATGGCCACAAAAAATTTTATATTGGTCACTAAATTTTTAAATATTTAGAATATGACCCCTTAAACTTTTTGCAATTATTCCTTGATATATATGTATATACATATATATTTAAAATAGATAATAAATTAATTAATTACCATTTAAAATTATCCAAATGTGTATGGATGTCCAAATTATCACATATTATTGAATAATATGTATTGATAGTTAATTTAATATGATTATTTATGTTTTGTTATATATATATATATATGTATATATATATATATATGTACATATATGCATATTAATATATTTATATGTGTTGTGTATATGTGTGTGTGTGTGGGATGTATATATATGTGTTTGTGTATATATATATGTGTTTGTGTGTATATATATGTGTGTGTGTGTGTGTGCACATATACATTGTGTATTTGTATGTGTGTGGGTGTGTACACACACACACACACACACATATATATATATATATATATATTATTTGTAGAAAATATATTGTATGAGCCTTTTTTTTATCATATTGATCTATATGTATAAAATCATTTAATAAAATCAATGACTTAATTTATTAAAACTGATAACATAATTAATATCATATAGACTTTTAAAATTTTATAAATATATAAATTAACTTATTAAATTGAATAATTTGTTTTAAAGGTAAACTTAATATTATTAATATATTTTGTTATAATACTAATATTTTTAAAAAAAATTTAAATAGAACTTTACAACTAGTTTAAGTAAAAAAAAAAAAAAGATATGACCAAACATGAAGTTTGGCTCAATGGTTGTGTGCGCGCATTGTACTCCCACTGAACAATAAAATTATATTTTTAGTGACAAAAAAGTTTTGTCACTAAAAATCATCATCGGCGATAAAATTGAAACCTTGGGCGACAAATTTTTTTTAATTCAGTAAGGAAATTTTGCCTAAATTAAAGTCTAGCTAGGAAATTTTCAAGAAAGTGGCAAGGAAGTGAATTTTGTCATGAAAGGGTTTTAGTTAGGAATTTTGGCCTTTAGCTAGGAATTTTTTTTGTCAAGGCTATTTTTTTTTTTTTTTGTAGTGCAAGGTTGTCAACATTATTTAATTAAAAGTTATTTTTATAAAGAGTGTCAGAAAATTTTTTAACATTGTGACGTATTTTTATTAATGTCAGAACAAAATGACAAGAAATTTTTTATTTATCGATATTTTATTTTAAATATCAAAAATATCATTATTATATAGATACTGTTAATTAATGACTTAAAAAAAGGTGTAGCTAGAGTATATTTTTGTTGTAGAGGAGGTGGGTATATTGTCTACAATACTTCTTCCTTTTACAAAACCAGCTTGGTTAAGAGAGATAATTTTCGGCCTGAAAGTACTACGGCTAGCAGTCAATACTTTTAACCTATGAGCTGATTCACTCCTTTGATAAGAAAATTTTAAGTAGCATTGTGGCTCTAAAGTTGGATATGGCCAAGACTTTTTGATAGAGTGACCTGCGCTTCGTGCTTTCCTCTTTGATGTATTATGGAGGTTTGGTTTTAATTAGCACGTCATTACTTAGGTAATTCTCTCAGCAATCGTTGGTTCTCTATGCTTGTAAGCAGGGAGAGCTATGGCTATTTCAAATCTATCCATGGTTTGAGGTAAGGGAACCCACTTCTACCATCTCTTTTCATTATAGCACAATAACTTTTGTCTTATGAATTAAATGAGAGGCTTAAGAATATGGGTTTCATACCTTACAGTATTCTTCCAGTGCCGTATCTTAGCTTTGCAGATTATACTTTAATATTCACATTAGGATTAAAAAAATCCCTCATATTGGTCAAGGAAATACTTGCAAAAATATCAAGGCACTTCGAGACAATTTTTTATCAATGCTGCCAAAAGTTCATTCATCCTGTCCGAAAAGGCATCCACCCATCGAGCCTCACTTATTCAGAATATCATGGGATTTACTCAGAAATTACAACCTTTTTCTTACCTTGGGTGCCCAGTTTTCAAGGGTAGGAAGAAAAGAATATTTTCCAACCTTAATTGACAGGAGAAAAAGCGTTTGCAAAGCTGGAAACATCAGCAACTTTCTGAGGCAGGGAGACTACAATTGATCAAATCGGTGCTTCTCTCAATCCCTCTTCATCTTCTGCAAGTTATTAATCCCCCAAAAGCTATTTGTCTGGACCTAGAAAAAGCCTTCTCAAATTTTCTATGGGCCTATTCAGCTCGTGGCCAAAAGAGGCATTGGAGGTGTTGGCAGTTCTATGCTACTGGAAGAAAATGGACTGAACATAGGCTCATTGGAAGATATTATAGCGCAGTTTTTGCAATGAATTTATGGTGGAGATTTGGGAGAGGAGAGGATGAAATATATTGGGAAGAAATATAATGCTGCCAATCTACGCGTCTCACAACTAACACCCTCTCGTCACAGCTCACTTATTAGGCGACGCACAACAGGAAAAATCGCCATTTGCGACGGCCAAAAACCGTCGCAAAACCGTCGCTGACCGTTTTTGCGACGGTTTTGCGACGGTTTTGGCCGTCGCAAAAAACGACGTCGCAATTTGCGACGGCCATGGGAAACCGTCGCAAATTGTGACGGTTTTGCGAGGGCAAAAAAAATTCGTTGCTATTTACGACGGTTTTGCGAGGATTTTGCGACGAATATTTTTGGTCAAACTTCACCAGAGGAATAATTTTTGCGACGATTTTGCGACGAAAAAAAGTGACCCCTCGCAAAACCGTCGCAAATTTGCGAGGGTTTTGCGAGGGCTAAACCATAGCCCTCGCAAAACCGTCGCAAATTTGCGACGGTTTTGCGAGGGCACAATTAACCCCAAGTTGTGACCCTCGCAAAACCCTCGCAAATTGCGACGGTTTTGCGAGGGCACAATTAACCCCAAGTGTGACCCTCGCAAAACCGTCGCAATTTGCGAGGGTTTTGCGAGGGGACAATTAACCCCAAGTCGTGACCCTCGCAAACCGTCGCAATTTGCGAGGGTTTTGCGAGGGCCACGACTTACTCTCGCAAAACCCTCGCAAATTGCGAGGGTTTTGCAATAAATTTTTTTATTATTATATTTATTTTAAATTATTACCCTATAAATCAACCCCGAAATATTATACAAATAAATATCAACAAGTATGTTCATAATCCAAAAAAATACTATAAAAAATTAAAAATAAACCCAAATAAATATAATTAAATATTAAAATATAATATAAAATACATAATAAGTATCTAAAAAAGTAAAATAATTCACAAAAATAAGTAATAGTGTATAAAGAGTATAAAATAAATATAACAAGTCTATGTAAGCAATGAAGGAGCAATTGCAGTAGGAGGTGGAGGAGGGGAACGAGAGCCACTACGTGGGCCCGGTGCTCATCACTGGATCAAATCCATCGTCAACATTTGGATCTTCATCTTCGACATTAGCACCGCAATGCGCGCTTCTATCTCCTCTATGGATGGCATAGATGGTGCAGAATACCCATTTTGTCCGACATAGCCGCCATCCAACCACCAAATGTAGACTCGTCGTTGCTTCATGAAGTCCCGGTACAAGTCTATTTGTCGATTGAATCTCCGCTCAGCCTCGTTGAACCCTTTGCTCTACTAGATGTCCAATATCAACTTCTGTAGGAGAAGATGCATGCAGTCCACTTTGAGACAGCCTAGTTCGAACATGTGTCGCCTCTGAGCCTAACCCAAAAACTCGTCCCCTTTTGAACCCGCCTTGTGCCTTTACAAACATGGCTTTTTCATCAAGAGGAATAACAGAGTTTACGTAGTCACTAGACTCGGATCGAGGAGTGCTCGTATGAGATTTCGCACCTCATCCTAAAAAAAAAAAAGAATTGTCAATAGTAATTATCAAAATAAAATACAAATTCCACACAGTATAAAGAATTTCAACATATTTAATCTATATAGTACCAATGTCTGGCGAGATCGCTCACCGACAAACCGACCCTTTTGTGGCTCCGCTCCGAAAGACATGTAATGTCTCAAACATGTCTCGTGTAGCTAAAAGAACTCCCTCCTTGGCCCGCTACATTTATGTTAACACAATGTAATCATTACAATCTTACATAAATTTGTAATAAAACAATTTAGATTAATAATTAATTAAGGCATGTAGGTGAATTACCAAACGGTCCTCGTGTTCTCGTGAACGAAATAGACCCTCCGAAGATGGGTGCAAACTACTCCCACGATTCTTTTTGTTGGTGGATGAGAGCTTCGATACTTCTCTCGATCTCCGCACTCGCAAATGTCATTCCAATATCGTGCCTCTATCCAATGAGGACATACCCAATCATCCCTCTTCCTCAACCTAGACATTATGTCCGAAAATCGCGTCCGACACTTCTTTTCCCAATTTGATCGAATTAGCGAAGCATACTCTTCCCTCCACCGAAAATATTTCTGCATGATCATGATTAAGATTTCTGATTAACATATAACATAGTACTTAAACGATAAAAAATACTCAAAAATTGCTTACCCCAAATTCTTGAAACCATAAGTCTCGCACGGTTATCGGGACGTGCGTGTATGTCGGATACGAACCAGTTGAAGTACCGCTGTATTATATTTGAAATTTCTGACACATTTGTCCGAGCCGGCGAACCTATTTTTGGTGCAATGACAATGTACAATATAGTTATGTTAATCTCAAAAATAATAATAATAATTGAACTAATAATCAACATCTTACAAAGTATGAATATGTTACTTACCCGTTTCCCCGTGGAACAATCCAAGGTCGGGAGTCCGTAACTTGCAACCCAACGAATGCGAAGCCGAAGCAGCTGGATGATTGAAAAGCCGGGGATGGTACTCCCTCATCTCCAATAGAGCCATGTAATGAAGGAGGCACCGAAAGCCTTTGTAGCCGAGTAGGGGATGGAGTATAAGGCTCCCGACCCTCCCGACTCCCCTCCCTCAATGATCCTTCATTAGAAGACATTGCTAAAGGAGATGAAAAAAGAAAAATAAGTAACCAATAAAGACGAAGCCCACTCCAAAAGAAGGATGTAAATAACCGTGAATAAAAATGATAAAAGAATAATAACATTGAAACGTTATATCTATTCGCTAGTTTAAAGTAATACAATAATAATGCTTTGCCGATGATGGATATGTCAAAATAAACATTGTACTTGTAAATTGAATTTTAAAAAAAATTTGACAGTAGTCTCCCCTATAATTGGGCATTTCCCGTGCACAAGGCCACCTCAAGATTTGACAACCAAAACGCCGTTACAAACAACAAAGACAGATCTTTTAAATATAGAAAAATTCAAAAGATAACTAGGGGTAATCACCCATTACCCAAGAGGAATGATCACCCATCACTCACGGGGAATGATCACCCATCACTCACGGGGTTCCAATTAAAATGTTCGATATAGTTAAAATCAAGCTAAAAATTATAAATGCCTCTCGTCCTTGTGAATTGTCTCGTCAATACAAAGAACAATACAATATATAAACTACCTTGTTGTTTACACCACAAAAGAATATAATAAGGAATAACAAAAATCCTCCGGCTGTACAAGTCTAAACGAAAGATTCCCGCAAAAAAAAAGAAGGAGATGAGATTCCCGACAATTAGACAAAATTGTGAAACAAAATTGTATGTGATGGAATTTAAAATAATAAAAGATTCAAGGCATGTAGATTCAAGTAACAAATAAATTGTAAGTTAAAATTTGACATGGGATAGTAATGATGCAATAGATTTCAGGATTCCCTCACCATTAACTATATTATTTGTAAATGAATTGAAATCAGTGCCTATTCACTAGAATCATTCTCCGATACGTACTCATCATCATCTACCGAGGTATCGCTACTCGTTTCCCATTCATCTTCTTCCTCTTCATTTATAGGAGAACTATCCCTTGCCGTTATAGCCTCATCATGAACATCCAACATTTCACTCATACCATTCTCATGCGTCGAATACCAAGATCAACAAATAACGATATGCCGACTTCGTCGCAGCATCTACTTCTTCCCGATAAGCTCTATCAACCACGGGTGCATCTATTATATGTCGAGCTTTGGTTTTGCAAACCGCCAACCAATCAGATCTTGGCCTCTTACTCCCCGGATATGATGCATAATACACTTGGATAGCTTGTTGAGCTAGAACAAATGGATCATAGTTAGCATAGCTCCTTTTGTGGTTAATTTCTACAAGATTATACTCGCGGATGTACCTCGTACCACGATTCAATGTTTGATCAAACCAGATGACATTTAAAAAGAACAATGCTTTGCCGTGGATTACCAGGAAATTGCACTTCAATAATCTCATTTAACACTCCATAGTAATCGTGTCCCGATGCGTCATTTCCAATCCCTTTCACGCAAACACCACTATTAACTCGTTTTCTTTCCCTCCGCATAATCATGAGTGTGAAATCGGTAACCATTAATTATGTACCCACTATATGATTTCACTAGTCTTGACGGACCCCAAGCAAAGTTCCTCAAGCATTCATTTGTAACCATATTTTCTCGAATCTTGTACCTAAAAAACATTAGACAAGTTAACCTCGTAATTATGAAAGTTATAGCATTATGAAACTCCATTGAATCCCCAATGGAGTTCCAAATGCAAGTTATTATCTTATGAGACTTACATATCCACTAAACCATTCTCGCAAATTCAAGGCCGATACTTCTATTGATTTCTATCTCTCGATATAGTCTGAGCCGTACTCGTAAGTGTGCCGTGAATGCCCCGTAATGCATTAGAATTAGATGGAATGAGTCAAAATCATTATGATGTATCATTTATCGTATAAAATGTATGAAGTAGTAGCTCGTACTCAATGTATGGCTGCACTTCACCACAATTAAGCAACATATAAATTCTTGCTGCAACGAATTCTTCGTAAGTAAGGAACCGAGTTCGAATTCGTCCTATCACCCGTCCTTGAACATTGCGTATTGACAGCCCTGTGTTCTTGCACCCTCTCTAATCGTTCTCCTTCTTCATTACGCTACTGGAATTGTACGTTTTGTTTGTACATGTGGCTCAAAATAATAAGAGAAGAAAGTGGATGCTTCCTCAACTAGATAAGCATTGCAGTATTGACCCTTCAACTCTAGCCTTATTTTTCACCTTGATTTTCAATTGATGCAAATACCTGTCATTTAAAAAAAATACGACTTCAACCACACACACTTATATCGAACCCGCTATGAAAAGAATTAGATTGAATGATTCGATTACCGTTCAAACGGGTACATCCACCTATATTGAACAGGGCCACAAACTCTTGCTTCGTAAGGCAAATGAATTAATAGGTGTTCCATTACATCAAAGAATGCAGTGGAAATATCTTCTCCAACTTACATAACAATAAAGGAATATCGGACTCCAATTTGGCCATATGAGCTACATTCAACTTAGGAGAGCATAGATCACGATAAAAAAGACTCAACTCCGTCAAAACACCCCATACATTAGAAGGAAGAAATTCCTTCAATGCAATTGGAAGTAGTCTCTCCATGAATACGTGATGACTCATGTGATTTCATACCGGATAACTTCAACTCATTCAAATCAAGCACATCTTCCAATGTTTGAAGCGTATCCATCCTGGGAGTTGCAATCCCCTCAACCATTCTAGCAAAAGTTTCTTTTGTTCCGATGTCAACGAGTAAACAGACTTTAGGTATAGCCACTTTTCCTCCTCCCACATTCAAGGCATGTAGCTCCTGGCCTATGGCAATAAATTTCTAAGTCACGTCTAGCCTTTAAATTGTCTTTTGATTTACCCTTTACCTCAAGAACTCGTATTCATGACATTGTCAAATACATTCTTCTCATTGTGCATTACATCAATATTATGTCGGACCAAATTAGTACGCCAATACGGCAAATCCCAAAAAATACTCCTTTTTGCCCAATTATGAGATATTCCCCCGCCATTACTCCTTCCAATTTCTTTGCATGTTTCTGTAATTTTTTCATAATTAGACAAACTATCCCGCATTTCTTCACCGCAGGGTATTGCACAAGCCGTGATGTCTCGTAACCTCTATCATTCCTAAAAGATCTCGTATCCCTCCCGTAAGGATGATCCGATGGTAAGAAACGACGGTGACAAGCCAAACCATGATTGTTTCCCACCATTTTGTAGATGAAAAGACTTTGTATTGCCCATACAATATGGACAAGCCGCCTCCCAAGCAGTGCTCCACCCACTCAACATACCATATGCAGGAAAATCATTAATAGTCCACAAAAGTGCCGCCCGTAGTTGGAAGTTTTGTTTCTTCGATATGTCATAAGTGGTGACACCTTCAAACCACAATTTGGTTAATTCATCTATCAAGGGTTGTAAATAAACATCCACCTGGTGCTTTGGATTCTTGGGGCCCGGGATAATGATTGTTAAAAACATGACTGGATCCTTCATACACATCCACGGGGGGAGATTATACGGTGTGAGAATGACCGGCCAGGATGAATATTGCTTACCCGACATCCCAAATGGTGAGAATCCATCTCGTACATAAACCAAGTTTGACATTCCGTACTTCTTTTGCAAACTCAGGATATATTCGATCAAAGTGTTGCCATGCTTCAAGCATCACGAGGGTGACTCATTGTGCCTTTCTCCGATCCGCTCTCTCCATGCCATCTCATGTGTTCACCGTTGTTTTGGAAGTGTACAATCTTTGTAGCCTCGGTGTTATCGGGAAGTAATACATCTTCTTGAATGAAATTTCCCTTCTACTTGTGTTCTTCCCAACCTTTTTCTCGTGCATATCGAGGATGGCCACAAAATTTACACTCTCTACGATTCATGTCATCTTTCCAAGAAAGCATGCATCCATTATTGCATACATCTATTTTTTGTACCGGCAAACCCAACCCAGCCCACTAATTTTTTCATCCGATAGAAATCATCGAGAATCGTATTATCGCTAGGCACAACCTCTTTCATCAATTGCACAACATCGTTAAAGGCTTTACGCGAGAGGTTATTTTCGTACTTAATGTTTAATAACCTTGAAGCCGTTGAAAGTCGCGAATGTTGTGTGCATCCATCCCATATAGGAGTCTCTCGCCGCCTTTAACATATCGTAAAACCTTTGTGCCTCCACATTAGGTGGCTCTTCAAAATGAACTGCCGATGGAGCTTCAGTGGGGAAAGTCGGGTCCCGCTACGTCTAAGACCATTTCGCGAGACCGATTTTCTTGATGTGAATCGATTCTCGGGATTGAGGTAGACACACTTGAGGGACACTCGAATGGCTCACCATGACATGTCCACCGGTAATACCTAGGCACAAATCCAGACTTCCACAGGTGGAGCTTAACTTGTGCTGGATCCAGGTACTTTTTATTCTTACATTTTGCACACGGGCATCTAATTACGCTTGACATTGCATTTGATAAGGCAAATGTCAAAAAAGCCTTAACCCCTTCCTCAAATTCAATAGTGATCCCTTTTACACCCGAAGCGTGCCTTCTATACATCCAACTACGATCCTCCATGACGTCTAAATGAGAGAAAAGAACAATCAACTCAATAATTAAAATCACCCCTTAAACAAAAGGAAGAGAAGTATAATTACATTTTCCTTTCTATTATCTAACAAAAAGAGGTCCAAAACATAGAATTTACAATTGCTATCGTTGGATACAATTACACCTTCAATATATACGTTTTAACCAAGTATTTAATCTTAATTGAGGAATTTGATTAAGATTAAATACTATTAAAGCTAATTATATTCTTATTTTAACTCTCTCTATAACGTATATTATTCCCGCTATTATTAACATCGACCTATATATGAAATTATTATTATTACTCATTTCATTACTCCTATTCTTATTCTTATTAGCAATATTATTTTTAATAATAATGCTATTATGGGATATATACTCATGCTCAATCGAATAATACACTCCAAGATAAGGGTAGTTATTCTATTCCACATTAAGTAGCGGCAGCATTTTGAAAAAAATTTTGACAGAGTCTCCCCGTAATTGGACATTTTCCAGGCACAAGGCCACCTCAAAATTATACAATCAAAATGCAATTGCAAACAACAAAGACAGATCATTCATTTATACAAAAAAATAAATAAATAAATAAAAGGATAACTAGGGGTAATCACCCATTACCCAGGAGGAGTAATCACCCATTACTCACGGGGAATCCAACATTTGAATTCAACAAAAAGGCAATTTATATGAACAAAACGCACATCCTACATCTTCATAATCTAAGGAAACGGATTTCTCACATAAAAGAGCCTTCAAAGCATTCTACTAGAGTTAAATCTTCCACTAGAGAGACTAATATATTATTATAATCAAGTAATAAGATTACTAAACTAATTAGAAATCAACCTTCCTATTATGGCATCATAACCAATCAAATTAATTTATAAGGGTTTATATAGCTAAAACATAGTTCTCATATAATTTGATCAAAGTAGTAATTTTTTTATAACAGTGGTAAAAAAGAGTGCACTATAAGTATAGATCAAAACACATTGAATGTTAAAAAAGGACAACAATTCCAACTAACAATTTAGCAATTCCAAGCTCACAATTCCAAATTTAAATTGTTTTTCTCACATCAAACCACCATCATGTCACTCACAATCTCCTCAAACTCAACCCCAACATCAATACAACTTTTATACATCAATTCAAACTCGCTCATTCACAAATAATCGCCCAAATTTCAAAGCTTCAGGGGAAATGAAAATCTGCCCAAAGTTTATAAGATAATGAAGTAGCTCAAAGAGATAAATTCTAACTACTTACCCAAACGAATCAACTTCAAAGAACAAAGACAAAGCAAGAGCACAGAATGGCAGTGCGCCGACCGAGGGGGCGGGTCGAAGGGGGTAGGAAGAGCAGGGGGGAGTTGAGGGGGGGGGGCGCCGCGGGATGGGGGAGTTGAGGGAGGGGGCGCGGGGGTGGGGGGGCTGCGGGATGGGCGCAGGGAGGGGGCGCGGGGTGTGGGGGAGTTGAGGGAGGGGGCGCGGGGAGGGGGCCGCGGGGGTGTGGGGGGGTTGAGGGAGGGGAGTTGAGGGGGGGGCTGCGGGATGGGGGGAGTTGAGGGAGGGGGCCGCGGGATGAGGGAGGGGGGAGCAGGAGGGGGGCGCGGATGAGGGAGGGGGGAGCGGGAGGGGGGCGCGGGATGGGGGGGTCGCCGGCGGGGAGAGGGAGGGGGGAGCGGGAGGGGGGCGCCGGATGGGGGGGTGCCGTGAGGGAGGTGAGGGAGGGGAGTTGAGGAGGAAGAAGGAAGGGGGAAGAAGGAGGGAAAAAAAAAAAAAAGAGGGAGTGAAAAATTTTGGAAATTTTTAATTTTTTTTTAAATTTCTAGCTATTTCGTCGCAATTTGTGACGAAAAAATAAAATCCTCGCTAATTTCTCATAAATTAATACGAATAATATTATAAATCGATCTATACATTATAATTTTTATTATTTTTTAGTGATTCTAATAATAATATTATTATGTAAATTATTTTTCTTTATATATTTTAATTTATACACCATTTAATCAAATAAATAGATAAAAAAAATTAGAATATGTATATATATAACTATATAGTATAATATATATTAATATGTTCGAGATGAATAACATTACAAATCGATCTCTACATTATAATTTTCAATATTTTTTTTAGTAATCTCAACAATAATAACAAGTATTTGAATTGTTTTTCTTTACATATTTTATTTTATACACTACTTAACAAAATAGATATATTAAAAAATTGGACATATGTATATACATAGCTAAATTAGTATAATATATATTAACATGTAGGAGACGAAGAACATTACAAATTGATCTCTACATTATAAATTTCATAATTTTTTTAGTGATATCAACAATAATAACAAGTATTTGAATTATTTTTCTTTATACACTACTTAATCAAAGTGATAGATTAAAAAATTAGACATATGTATATATATACCTACATGTTATAGTATATATATATATATATATATATATATATTAAACTAAACAGTATACTTATATACATTATATACATATACTTATATATTAGAATAAGTATATAACATAACATAATTAACTATATACATTTACTTATGCAATACATTAGGTGTATAACATGACATAATTACATATACAAAATTATAATAAAATGCACTAATTGAGACATGTTATTAAAAATATTTCAGTAAATTTGTCAAAATACACCATCACATAAACACATAAAGAAATTTTAAAAAAAAGATTAAAACCCTATTTTGTTGTAAAACCCTCGCAAATTCGTCGCAATTAGTGACGTATTAGCGACTAATTTGCGACTGAATTGGGGTTTTGAGATTTTCTATACATTTTGCCATTTATTTATTTTTTAATTAAAAATATTGACCGTCGCAAAACCCTCGCAAATTGCGAGAGCCGAAAATTGCCTCAAAACCCTCGCAAATTGCGAGAACTTTGCGACGGATGTTCAAAAATTTTTAAAATATTTTTTTAAAAAATAATCGATCGTCGCAAATCCCTCGCAAATTGCGAGGGTTATTGCCGTCGCAAAATCCTCGCAATTTGCGAGGGTTTGCGATGAACGTTCAATTTTTTTTAAAAATAAATTACCGTCGCAAAACCCTCGCAAATTGCGAGGGCTAACTACCGTCACAAAACCCTCGCAAATTGCGAGGACTTTGCGATGGACGTTCAAAAATTTTAAAAATATTTTTTTAAAAAATAATTTGTCGTCGCAAACCCATCGCAAATTGCGAGGGTTATTTACCGTCGCAAAACCCTCGCAATTTGCGAGGGTTTTGCGATGGAAGTTCAAAAAATTTTTTAAAAATATTTTTTTAAAAAATAAATTGCACGTCGCAAAACCCTCGCAAATTGAGAGGGTCTATTGGTCGTCGCAAATTGCGAGGGTTTTGCGATGGACGTTCAAATTTTTTAAAAAATATTTTTTAAAATTAAATATCCGTCGCAAAACCCTCGCAAATTGAGAGGATTATTTGCCGTCGCAAAACCCTCGCAATTTGCGAGGGTTTTGCGATGGTCGTTCAAAAAAATTTTTAAAAATATTATTTTAAAAAATAACTTGCCGTCGCAAAACCCTCGCAATTTGCGAGGGTTTATTAGCCGTCGCAAATTGCGAGGGTTTTGCGACGGACGTACGAAAATTTATTTAAAAATATTTTTTTTAAAATAACTCGCCGTCGCAAAACCCTCGCAATTTGCGAGGGTTTATTGGCCGTCGCAAAATCCTCGCAAATTGCGAGGGTTTTGCGACGGACATACGAAAATTTATTTAAAAATATATTTTTTAAAATAACTCGCCGTCGCAAAACCCTCGCAATTTGCGATGGTTTATTGGCCGTCGCAAAATCCTCGCAAATTGCGAGGGTTTTGCGACGGACGTATCTGAAAATTTATTTAAAATTATTTTTTTTAAAATAACTTGCCGTCGCAAAACCCTCGCAATTTGCGAGGGCATAAATACCGTCGCAAAACCGTCGCAAATAGCGATGATTTTGCTACGAATTGCGACGGGTATATTGGTCGAACGTCGCAAAACCGTCGCAAATTGCGACGGTTTTGCGACGGTTTTGGTCAACTCGCTACTTGTTTGAAAATCGTCGCAAATTGGTCGCTATTAGCGACGGTATTGAAGCCGTCGCAAAAAATTCGTCGCAAATCACGATTTTTCCTGTAGTGACGCATATTTAAATTTGGCACAATTGCTGAAGATTGTGTAGCTTTCTCTGTCAAATCAAGAAATGCCTTTTTATGGCATGATAACGGGATAGGACGGGGGAGATTAGATGATCTTAGTTTTGCTATCATATGTCTCAAACTTTCAATCAAAGAATGTATGGTAAATGAGTACTGGAATATGTGGCTTATTCAGAAGCTTTTGAACAAAAATCTAGCTCGGCCGATTTTGTCTACTTGACCAGCATCATTAAAAATGAAATTGATACTATGTTTTGTGGTAGTTTATTCACATTCTCTTTTGCTTGGGAAGTAATGAGAAAAAGGAAGAGCTCCAACAAAGCTATATGAAAAAAGACTGGAATCTAAGAATACAACAGCTGCAAAAGTTTCCCCTTGGAAACTGAAGACCGGGTTTTATATCTAAATGCCATTTCGCAAAATCTTTGTTTTTCACTATGTTCAAAATGCTTGTTGTGTGGTGAGGAAGAGGAAGATATTCTCCCCTGATTTGTCCACCGTAAAGCTACTAGATGTATAGGTGAACGGCCGGGCACACGACAATTTGTAATTATTGATCACATATTAACTACCTCCTTCTCAATTTTCTGGAAAAACATGCGGACTGTAAGAGGCTAGTAGCAAGAGCCGAGGAATAGGTTTTCTTGGCTGGATATTTTTGGAAGGTCTGGAAAATAAGAAACTCTTAATCAATATGACAATGTTTTTTTTCTCTGCTTCCAGATTGCAGCCTAGCATTCAATTATTTTTTCATCAATACACTCAGGCTCATCCTTTGAAGAGAAGTAGGCAGCTTCACCAAATCTCCATTAATTTCGTTGCTACATATGTACAGTAGCTGCAGATAGCATACTGTTCCATCTCTTGGAGTGGTGCACAAGGTACATCAATGAATCTTAACGTTGATGGAGCAGCAAACTTTGGACTTTCAGGAGTTGCGAGACACAAATGGGAACTTCATTCTTGCATTTTTCCAAATATATTCAAAGAGGGGAGCATATAGCAGCTGAAGGTACCGCAGTACTTGAAGGTTTACAAGATTGTTTAAAACATGGCTGCTACTCCCTTAGGGTTCAGACCGATTCACAATTGCTGACCACTCTTTTGGGCGTAGGTAAGGAATTTCCATGGCTTTATAATCAAATCCATATTGGCATCTTATGGTTTAAGCAAAGATTTCGAGACATTTCCTTTTACCACATCTACAGACAAGTTAACACTGTTAGTGATCTCTTAGCCAACCATGCTTGTTATAATGATAGGTTTTCTATTTTTCATGATTTCAACTCTTTGCCAAAACACAACCAAAGGGCCTGCATTCTTGACAAATTAAATGGTCCTTCACTGTGCTTCCACTATGTACACATAGCTAGAATGTAAGGCCTTAATGTCCCCTTCTTAGATTATTTTTTTTATTGAATAAATAAATAGGTAGGGATATTGCCAAATTCCCCACCAAGGCATTGATAGCTTATCAAGATGGGCATATATTCCACTTTAATCTTTCACTATATCAAAGTAATGTAGCCCCAAAGCCATCTCTCTTCTCTTGGCTGTCATGATAGAACCATTTCTCTTATTATCTTGGTTAAACCCTAATCTCTCTTCTTCTTTCTCTCTACTATCATGGAAACCGACTATCCCTTTTCATCCCACCCTGTTTTCACTTTCACAAACATTATAAATATCATTCTATCTCATTCTTTTTGTTCTTCATCTCAATCATGTCATTCATTACTCAAGCCTATTCACTACAAAAAAATAACACATTGATGACAAAACTTTAGTTAAGATTTTTTTTTAATCAGTAATAGTACCCTTTAGCGAGAAACACCACAAGAAAATTGATAATTAGCAACAGATATATGCGATGGTTTCTGGGCCGTCGCTAATTTGCGACGGAACAACAACGGGAGTAAAAAAATTTGAAAATAAATTTATTTTTTTAAAAGTCCATTGTGATGGACATTTAGTCGTCGTTAATTAGAGTCGAATTTGTGATGGTTTTTTTTTATTTATTAGCACTAATTAAATTGCAATTCGTCGTTAATTAGTGACAGCTTTGCGATGGCCTTTTTTAATATTTAATTAACCCTAAAAAATTAAATTTCCGTTGCTAATTAGCGACGACTTTGTGTCGGCCATCCAAAATTCGAAAATAAATTTATTTTTAAAATTTGAAAAATAAGCCATTACAAATCCCTTATTAATTTGCAACGGCTTTGCAATGAACATCCAAAATTTTAAAATAAATTTATTTTAAAAAATTTGGAAAAATGAGTCATTGCAAATCCGTTGCTAATTAATGACGACTGTCCAAAATTCAAAAATAAATTTATTTTTCAAAAATTTAAAAATTAGCCATTGTAAATCTGTTGCTAATTAGCGACAATTTTGAGATGGCCATCTAAAATTTAAAAATAAATTTAATTTTTTAATTTGAAAAAAGAAGCCGTCGCAAATCATTTTTAAAATTTTAAAAAATAAATTTATTTTTAAAATTTGGAAAGCCGTCGCTACAATCCAAAATTTAAAAATAAATTTATTTTTTAAAAATTTAAAAAAATGAGCATCGCAAATCCGTTACTAATTAGCAACGGATTTGCGACGGCTCATTTTTTTCAAAATTTAAAAAATAAATAATTTTGGATGGCCATCCTGATTAGCAACAGATTTGTGACAGCCTTTCAAAATTTGAAAATAAATTTAATTTTTAAAATTTGAAAAAAATGAGATTTTTTCAAATTAAAAAAATATTTATATTCAAATTTTGGATGGCCGTCGGAAAGGTGTCGCTAATTAGCAACGGATTTGTGACAGCCTTCCAAAATTTAAAAATAAATTTATTTTTAAAATTTGAACAATAAGCCGTCGCAAATCGCTCTCTAATTAGCTAAGGATTTGTGATGAAAAATTGGGTCGTCGCAGATCCAACGTAAATCCCTTGCAAATCCGTCGCTAGTTTACAAAAAAATATATTATATAATTAATACATAGTACAATAAATCACATGAATATTAATGACTTAGTGGTAGAGCAAGTATTCCCCCACAATAAGGGCACGAGTTCGAGCCCTGTATCCGACATAATCTTAAAATATTCTAAGTTGGTCGGGTCAGGTCTAGTTAGACGTGTCAGGTCCGGTTAGCTAGGTCGAAGAGCTAATTAATTTAATTTTTTTAAAATAAAAATTTGGCTGTCGTAAATCTATCGCTAATTTAATTAATTTTTTATAAATAAAAGAATTTCGACTTTCGCAAATTTGCCGCTAAATTAATTGATTTTTTAAAATAAAATTTTTGTTTGTCACAAATTCGTCGCTAAATTAATTAAAATTTTTAAATAAAATTTTTTTACCACCGCAAATCCTTCGCTACGTTAATAATAAACTTAATTATAATATCATCAATTAAATGGCCATCGCAAATTTGTCATTGTTTACATTGGATTTTCATTTCGTCGCAAATTGCGACACCTGTTTTAGCGATGGTGGTAATTCGTTGCTAATTTGTCAGTAAACTCAATTAGCAACAGATTAATCGTCGGTAATTTGATTTTTTCTTGCATTGAAAAATTTTTCTTTAGTGACAAAAATTTTTTGTCACTACTGATTACGACCTTTAGTGAAAAAATTTTTATTTCCTAACTAAAAGTGATGGCTTTCGCTACGCAATAAGTGTATTAGCGATAAAATTTTAAGTTTTATCGCTAATGATGTATCATTAGCGATGAAAATTTAGTTAGAATCATTAGCGACGAAAATTTATTTCCTTAGTTCTTTGTTCTTAACCTCGTTTCCCAAGTCCGTTAAGGGATAACAAATATGAAATCAATGAAATTAAATCAACTCCTAACATTATTTCCCAAGTCAATTAGAAGCAAATCCAAATTCATTAATTCTTCAATAATAACAAGTAATCAAATACCAAGAATGATAATAAATTGATTAAACAACTAAATTAACAAAAAAAAAAAAAATTATGAATCCCAAAATAATGTAAAATTATAATAAAAACATTAATCACATCGTTGTTCTAGAAAAAGAAGACAAAGGTAAAAGAAAGAACTCATAGACAAGTCTTCATTTTGCCCCTTGAAGACCTTCTTGAACAATGCCCCTATGTTTTCTCGTGTTTTTCTTACTTAAGTAGGCTCCCAAGATGCCAAAAATCGTTCCCCAATAGCTCTAGACCAAGTACATGTTGGAAAATACCAAAATTCTTAAGAAATTCCCTAATCTGCACACAAAAAGAAGTTTTCGCAGCCTTTAGACAACATAGTGCCAGCACCGGCCCTATCCCTCACGGCTGGCGTTGGCCGTGCTCTGGCTCCACTAAAGTTGCTTTGTTTTTTGGCCTTTTTCCCCCTTGTTTCCAGACTAGGGCTGATGCCAACTCCGTGGGCCGGCCGTGCACTGGTACGAGGACAGATTTTCGCCTTTTTTTTCCCATCAATTCTGCATAAAAATATCACAATACCTTTCCAAAAGCAAAATATCAAGTATAAAGGAATATAATTAGTTATTACGCCTGTATTACAAAATATCCTCAAATGACTAGGAAATTAATGATGATTTTAGCCCCTATCAAAATACTATGGTGTTGATGTTTTCAATTGGACTAGGATCCTTCCGTGTGATGTATCACCATGCAGATTTTTAATATAGAAATCATTTTTTGTGAATATGGCATAAAATGTTACTGAAAGCTCAATATCAATGCTATAAATAATGCCACAATATTTTGAGAAATCATAATGGAATATTTTTTCTGAAAAGAATGAAAAACTTGTTTTTAATAAGCATGTTATCTTTTCAAATACACTAAGCATGCATCATAAAAATTGTTACATAGCACACTATGGGACTAATTGAGATTGTATCTCATATGATTTTATTCATGTTTTCAAGTAGACTTCTATAGATCCCAGACTTGTATAGACTTAAGACCCAAAAGAGGATACTCAATGTATTTTGAACACTTTGTATTTTATATTCGAGTTTTATGAAGTTATGTCCTAGAAGACTTGTAAGGACTAACTTTAATTTATGTTCTAAGTTTAAGATCAAGTTCCATCTGAAGTTATTCAAACTCTCCAATTTATTTATTTAATTATCTCGTAAGAAAGACCTTTTGTCACTTAGATGGGGCGACATCCGTAATCCGCCAGGCCTTATGGTCGTGGGATGTTACAATCAACAACAGTAGAGTAAGTTATTGGTGGAAAAAGGGCCAATGCCATTCTCAGTTCTGGTCTTAATCCCTTTACAAATTGGCAGGCACAATGTTGCTTGGTATCAATCAAGCGTTGACAATACTTTAACAATTTGTTGAATTGGGCCGCATATTGTGCCACAGTCATATTCCCTTGATTCAGAGTTTGAAACTCATCTTCATATTTCTCAACTATTCATTGCGGTATATACTCTGCTCGGAATACCATTATAAAACTATTCCAGCTCAACTCCTCTTCATCTTGCTCCCATACTTTTTGGATTCTTGTCCATCAGTCTTTTGCTAACCATCAAAGATGAAAGGCTGCAAATTTTACCATTCTCTCTTCCAAAATACTTCAAAGTTCGAAAGATGTCCTCTATGCTCTCAAGCCATGATTCAACTTTTTGATCCTATTCAGCTTCTCCTAAGAATATGGGAGGCTGAAATTTAAAAAATTTCTCCAATGCTTCATCCTTACCCCTTGGGTTTTCCCTCTTCATTAAATTTTGTAGTATCTCTACCATTAAAAATTTAATACCCCGCACTTTTACCTACAATGGACCACCATTTTCAATACGATAAGAATTTATATCAATGGCCAGAACAAAAGATGATTGGTGTAATAAGACGAATATTTGGGTATAATAATATTTTGTCGGAACCTGGATGTAATTATTAGATTTGTTCTATCCGTACCCTAAATCTTTGGAAGGCTACTATTATTAATAAAATAAGAATTTTAGAGTACAAGGAGAATGGGAATTGATCAGTGCGATGAAATGTACATTTTGGGGTGAATTATGCTATCCGGGTTATCGGCGGCCTTTTCATCATTTTGACTGCGCACGCGACTTTGATCGTGAATTTGACCAAATAGAGAAGGAACTGAAGAATTTAAATATTACCAATAGATTCAATAAAATTTTTGGAGTCGAATGGTGAGATAAAATATTTTTTCGTTTCGGACCCGATTTTAATCATTTATGAAGAAAATAGGAAATCGCGGTTAAAAACGGTGTGTGTGGCATTTTGTGATTGGTAGCTCATGGACATGTGTCAATTTAAAAAAGTTTGCATGAATAGTTCATGCAAGGTGCATGGAATTTAAAAATTACAAAATAAATGAAGAATGATGTGTAATTTTGTAATTGGAACAATCATTTGTGGGGCTAATTACTTAAGGTCTTGTGCAATGTAATTGGCCAATATTTTGACCATGAAGAAGTGATTGAGTGACTGAAAAAAAGCCAGAAAAATGGCAGCCATGCAAGAGAAAAGAAGAGGAAATTTTGAGGAAGAAAAAATAAGTGAAATTGTGTGTAAATTTTTCATTGGAACATACCTATGTTTTAGCCACCATACAATTAATGAAAATGAGAAATGAATGGCCAATATTTGACCAAGAATGGCAGTTACGGAGCTGAATTTCAGGAAGAAATTCGTCCATAAGGAATAGAGCACGAAGAGAGAGAAAAAAAAGAAAGAAAAGCTAGAGAAAAATAGGGAGAAAAAGAAAAAGAAGAGAGAGAGAAAGAAGTGTGTGTGTTCTTGGAGAAAAATCAAGCCAAGAGATTCCACATACAAAGTAAAAGTCTATACTTCAAGAATTAAAGTTATAGATCTCATTACGGTGATTATTGTGGTATGAGGTATAACATGAAAACATGATTTTCATGTCTTGATTTTAGATCAAAAGCTAGGGTTTGTGAACTTTGTGTATGAACCTTGTGTATGTGATACGAATCTTGTGTGACTTTTCTTGGTGTTGTGGTGTTTTTGGTGGCTATGTGTTCAGTTCAAACAGAGGGAACGACTTTTTTTGTGACAAAAAGAGAAAGTAACCTAACTACCTACACTTTTTCAAACCCTTGAAGAACAAAGCCTTAAAGACCCTCAAGATGAGTAGAAAGTTCTACTATATTCTCACCCTAATATCCTTGAAGCAACAAAGGCAAGCAAGAATAAAGAGAATAGAGAAAATAGGCACGCAAATATTGAATTTCAAACAAACCTTAGAAGAACAAAGCAACTAAGACCTATTCAAAGAAAACAACATTGGATTATCCAAAAGATTTATAAACTCCTACAAAAGGAGGACTAACCCTTAAGTTTGGTCTTGAACAAGATGAACAAGGAGGCTAGGGCCTCTCAAGATTCTCTCTCAATTTGAATTAAAGTGTAGTGAATTGTCTTGTCAAATCAATAAATATGCTATTTATACTACCCTAACCCTAGCTAAGTAATCCCTGAGGTTTAATTACAGTTTAGGGTCAAAATAAGTCTTTTCAAACACTTAAAAGTAAAGAAAGTTGGAGAAAAGTATTAAAATGCGGAGCAATCGGCGGTGGCCCAAGGGCAAGCTGGCGTCAGTTTGGGACATCAAGCTGGCGCCGGTTTGGTTCTGTCTTCGGGCCGGTTCATGTTTGCTTGAAGTGTCGTTTTGGACAGAATGGAGCCGGCGCCGGCTGTCCTCTGGGAAGCCTCCATTTGTCAAATTTTATCCCCTTTTGCTGCCGGTTTGAATTCTTGTTGGGGTCCTTCGTAGATGGCCATCAACACGAACTCTTGGCTAGCTTCCTCCACCTTCCAATCCTCCTTCATCCTCAAGCATGGTTTGATGATTAATTGACAATCATCTTAAAGCCTCTTGGTCCTTGCTCTTGTCATCGGTCCTTGTCCTCCATGATGAAGTGGAGTATCATCATCTCTCCCTCCTTGAAAAGGATTTGTCTTTGAATCGTCGCCATCATCTACATCAAAAGGAGAGAGGTCACTAACGTTAAATGTGGCACTAACATGATACTCCCAAGGTAGATCTATCTTGTAAGCATTATCTCCAACTTTGGCAAGAACTTGAAATGGTCCATCCCCCATTGGATAAAGTTTGCTTTGTCATTGCGTGGGGAATCTCTCCTTGCGAAGGTGCACCCATACCCAATCGCCTAGCTCAAAGGTCACTTTTTTTCTTCCTTGATTGCGCTTTTAGGTGATCATTTCGTTTTGTTTTACAATTGTTGCTTTCACCTTTTCGTGGAGTGCCTTCACCATCTCCACCTTCTTAGCTCCATCATGGTTCAACCGTTCACCTATAGGCAAAGAAACTAAATCTAAAGGAGTTAGAGGATTAAAACCATATACAATTTCAAAAGGAGAATAAGAAGTGGTAGAGTGAATAGCTCTATTGTAAGAAAACTCAATGTGAGGTAAGCACTCCTCCTAATTTTTCAAGTTCTTCTTGATCACGGTTGCAAAAGTTGGGTGAGTGTTCGATTGACCACCTTTGTTTGTCTGTCCGTTTGAGGATGACAAGCTGTGGAAAACAAAATATTAGTACTAAGCTTTGTTCATATAACTCTCCAAAAATGGCTAAAGAATTTAGTATCCCTATCCTAGATAATAGTCCTCGGAATCCCATGCATTCTCACCACTTCTTTAAAGAATAAATCTGCAATATAGGACGCATCATTAGTTTTGGAACAAGCTACAAAATGAGCCATTTTAGAGAATCGATCAACAATCACAAATATGGAGTCCTTACCCCCCTTGGACCTAGGTAATCCTAAGATGAAATCCATTGAAATATCAACCCAAGACACATTAGGTGTAGGCAAATGAGTATAAAGACCATGTGGATAGGATCTAGACTTGGCTCGCCTACAAATAATGCATTGAGAACAATGTCTCTCCACATCCTTTCTCATTTTTTGCCAAAAGAAATGTTCCTTAAGGATGCCTAAGGTTTTTGCAACTCCAAAATGCCCCATTAGTCCCCCATTATGGGCTTCCCGAACTAGCAACTCCCTAATGGAACCTTTTGGCACACAAAGCCTTGCTTCCCTAAACAAGAAACCATCATACTAATAATATTTAGCAAATACACCTTTCTCACAAGCATGGAAAATATCCCCAAACTTCTCATCATCAATATACAAATCTTTTACAAATTCAAAACTAAGAAGTTTAGCATCCAATAAGTTTAGTAGGGCATACCTTCGGGATAGTGCATCCGCTACCACATTTTCCTTACCCTTTTTGTATTGAATGACATATGGAAATCTCCCAATAAACTCCATCCACCTTGCATGCCTTTTGTTCAAATTTTGTTGGCTCTTAAGGTGTTTAAGGGTCTCATGATCGGTATGAGTGACAAACTCTCTTGGCAAAAGATAGTGCTGCCAATATTCTAAGGTCCTTACTAAGGCATAAAGCATTTTGTCATAGGTAGAATAGTTGAGAGCTACCCCGGACAATTTCTTACTAAAGTATGCAATAGGTTTTCTATCTTGGGTTAAGACCGCTCCTATTCCCACCCCACTTGCATCACACTCTATCTCAAAAGCCTTTTCAAAATTGGGAAGAATAAGAATTGGAGCTTGGCTTAATTTATTTTTGAGGGTTTGAAAGGCTTGTTGTTGGGCTTCCTCCCACCTAAATCCCACATTTTTCTTTACCACTTCGGTTAGATGGGCTACTATAGTGTTAAAATTTTGGATAAACCTCCTATAGAAGTTAGCTAGCCCATGGAAACTATGAACTTGGGTAATAGTGGTAGGGGTTGGCCAATCTTGGATGGCTTTCACTTTTCCTTCATCAACCTTAATCCCTTTGGCACTTACAACATACCTAAGGAACGTAATCTTCTCCAAACAAAAAGAGCATTTCTCATGATTAGCATACAATCTCTCCATTCGGAGGGCAACAAGCACACTTCGAACATGATTTAAATGATCTACATATGATTTGCTATAAATCAATATATCATTAAAGTACACAACAACAAATTTCCCAATGAATTCCCTCAAAACATGGTGCATTAGTCGCATAAAAGTACTGGAGCATTGGATAATCCAAAGGGCATGACAAGCCATTCATATAACCCTTGTTTAATTTTAAAAGCAGTTTTCCATTCATCCCCTTCCCTTATTCTAATTTGGTGATAACCGAATTTCAAATCAATTTTTGAGAAAATGCATGCACTAAATAGCTCATCAAGCAAGTCATCTAGTCTAGGAATGGGATAGTGGTATTTTACCGTGATGTTGTTGATAGCGCGACAACTCACACATATACGCCATGTCCCACCCTTTTTGGACACAAAAGAGAACCAGAACTGCACATGGATTTAGGCTTTCTCTCACATGTCCCTTCTCAAGCAATGCCTCCACTTGCTTTTGCAATTCCTTGGATTCCTCTAGATTGCTTCTATATGCCGGTCGGTTGGGGATGACGGCTCCCAGTACAAAGTCGATTTGATGCTCAATTCCTCTCAATAGTGATAGTCCTCCGGGCATCTCATTTGAAAAAACGTCTTCAAACTCTTGAAGTATAGCTGCAATTTCATGAGGCAAAAATAATGTGGAATCATTAGTAGAAACATAAGAACCTTTGCATAAAAGAAGAATAACCAATTCCTTAGCTTCTATAGACTCTATGACCTCACTCTCTTTTGCAAAGAAATTCACTCTCATTTTACCTCCCCTCTCTTGTCCTTGCTCATTCTTATCCTTGATTGTCAATGGCATTTGTTTGTTCATCATCTTTCTTAACTCTTTCTCCTGCCTCTCCTTTTCTTTCCTCTTAATTTCTTGCTTTTGCTTAACTTCTTGCGCTCCCTTTTTCTTCTCTTTTTCCTTCATGATTCTTTGGTCTTTGCTCACCCACTAGGGGCCATGGGGGTGAGGGTAAACTTAGTTTCCTCCTTGAGTAGGGAATAAGTATTCTTTCTCCCATCATGTTTTACATGTCTATTATATTACCAAGGCCTCCTTAGTAGTAAGTATCCTGCTTGCATGGGTACTACATCACATAGCACTTCATCCTTATACTTCCCTATTTCAAAAGACACCAACACTTGCTTGTTTACTCTCATTTCCCCATTATCATTCAATCATTGTAGTTTATAGGGTTTGGGATGTCTAGTCCAACTCATGTCCAATTCTTTAACCAAATCTGCACTAATCACGTTACTACAACTCCCACTATCCACAATGACACTACAAGGGGTCTTGTTGACTAGACACCTAGTATAGAAAATGTTCTCTCTTTGTTGTTGGTCTTGATCCGCAATGGCTTGTGAACTCAAAAACCTTCTAGTGACTCCCACCAAGGAGTATTCTTGTCTAACAACTTCCCCGTCATCACTCTCCTCATCTCCATTTCCCTATTGGTCTCTTTGGTATCTTTCTCCCTCTTTCTTTTCGTCGGTAAAGACCTCACCATAGGGATTAGTATACATTGCTCTCTTGCTTGGACATTCATGGGAAGTGTGTCCATATCCAAGGCACTTAAATCATTTGATAGCTCTATTCCTTTGTGGCCTCTCCACAGCTTTCCCCTTGTCCTTGTTCCATCATTCCTTAGGTTTTCAATCCTCCCTAGGCTTCCATTCTTCTCTAGGTTTTCAAGCTTCCCTAGGTTTGTTGAAGTCCCTTTGAAATGGCTTGGGGATTTCATCCTTCTTAGTTGGCATCTTGCTAGTTGTGTTGGGGTTTGGAAGTGTTGGTCTAGTAAATGCCCTTTTCTTTAATTGCCTTTCAATCTTCATAGCGGCATGTACCATATCCTCCATTCGATCATAGGGGTGCAATTCTACCAAATTGGCAATCTCCCTATTTAATCCTCCCAAAAACCTTGCTCTTGTTGCTCTAAGATCTTCATGGATTTAAGTTCTCATCAACATGACTTCCATCTCCTTATGATAATTTTCCACACTTTTGTTCTCTTACTTGAGTGATTGGAGCATTTGGTAGAGATCATTATAGTAATTGTGTGGTATAAACTTTGCTCTCATCATATCTTTTAATAAATTTCAAGTTGCCAAGGTTTCCATTCCCATTTGCCTCCTTTGAGCACTAACTTACTCCCACCATACCAAAGCATACTCCGAGAATCCCAAAATAGCCAACCTCACTTTTGACCTCCCACTATAACTATGACTTTCTAGGAATATCTCCATCTTGCTTTCCTACTCAAAATAAGCTTCGGGGTCACTCTTGCCATAGAATGTGGGCACTTTCAATTTAATATAACTCAACTCCCTCTCTACATCATTTCCTTCTCTCCTTCCTCCTCTATGGCCCCATCCTTTATGTTGTTCCCCAAGGGCCTCAACATGATCTCCCTCATACCACTCATCGACTCCCTTAAATTCTCTCTCTAGCCCCCTTAGATTGTCCCCCCTATTTCTTCTTTGTCCTCTACCTCGTCCTCCTCTCATTCCATGAACTCCCCCTCTCATACGAGCTTGTTGGAATCCCCTAATTGAATGTTTGTCCCATTCTTCCCCTTGTTGGGCATGTAATAGAGGAGTGTAGGCATCACCATCCCTCATTCTAGGGCTAGGTATTTCAAATCGTTCTTGGCCCCTCCTTTGTGCAACGGTAGAAGATTGGCCAAGATGGTTTATCAACTCCCTTGTCAAATTTTGAAATTCGCTTTACATAGTCCTCATCATGGCTTGTAAGTCCTCACGTAATCCCCTAGCATCATTGGGTTCTTCTTGAGGTCTACTAGGTCGACTTGCGTTAGGCCTAGAGATCTCTTGTTCATGGGCCATGGTGGTAGAGTATTTAATTGTCTATATCTGCAAAATAAGAGATTAGAAAGAAAAATTGATCCTCACTGCACTTCCTTGCATGTTGGCTCTCAAGGTTGATTACTCCACCCTCGTGTTTACTTTCCTAGGCTCTTTTGATAATAGGCTCACCCCCTTACCTCTTTCTCAACACTCAAGCCTTCTTGTTTAATCCCAATTCTCCCTAATAGCTGAAGATTTAGTCCAGCTAAGTGAATCACACAAATCAAAAGAATTTTCTAATTAGGGGGTCTTAGGGTAATTTCAACAAACACTTGTTGGGCACCTTAAACAAGTAAGCTTTAAGTCAAGAATTTCAAGAAAAAGTGGACTCAATCAACTCATGAGCAAGCACTAAACGCACAAGAAACAAACAAGAATTAGTAAGAACAAAGGAACAAAACAACTAAAGCTAGGATGACGAAGAATAAGATGATCACAAATGCGCAATAGTAAAAATTGAGTTCAATGAACATGGAATATCAATAATAGAGTGATATACTAAGTCCCAAAAACTCAAGGAATGCAAATCAAGAATAAAAGTCCCCAATTATAGCCAAAAACACTCTCATGGAACATTTATCAAACACCTTGGCTGCAACTCGTTATTTAAGAGGAACCAGAAGTTTCAACCATATTCAAGCCAAATTTCACCACATACACAAGACAAATTTGTTCCCAAGGATTATAATAACATCAAGGAGCAATTTTCCAACAGAAAAAAAAAATCAAGGAATAACAAAAATTTCAAGACTTTTTTGGAGCAATTTTTTGAGTTACGGGATTTTCTGTTTTTCTCTTTTCTTCACTTTGTAGGGGCTCATTTTCTTGTTTTCAAGCTTTGATAGGAATCAACCTTTCCTTGCTCTGATACCACACTCTTTGGTACAAATATTGTGTGGCTTTTCTTGGTGTTGTGGTGTTTTTGGTGGCTATGTGTTCAGTTCAAACAAAGGGAACCAAAACAGGGACTTTTCTTATGTCAAAAAGAGAAAGTAACCTAACTACCTACACTCTTTCAAACTCTTAAAGAACAAAGCCTCAAAGACCCTTAAGATGAGTAGAAAGTTCTACTATATTCTCACCCTAATATCCTTGAAGCAACAAAGGCAAGCAAGAACAAATAGAATAGAGAAAATAGGCACCCAAATATTGAATTTCAAACAAACCTTAGAAGAATAAAGCAACTAAGACTCATTCAAAGAAAACAACATTAGATTATCCAAAAGATTTATAGACTCTTACAAAAGGAGGACTAACCCTTAAGCTTGGTCTTAAATAAGATGAATAAAGAGGCTAGGGCCTCTCAAAATTCTCTCTCAATTTGAATTAAAGTGTAGTGAATTGTCTTATCAAATCAATAAATGTGCTATTTATACTACCTTAACCCTAACTAAGTAATCCCTAAGGTTTAATTATAGTTTAGGGTCAAAATAAGTCTTTTCAAACACTTAGAAGTGAAGAAAGTCGGAGAAAAGCATTAAAATGCGGAGCAATTGGCGGTGGCCTAGGGGCAAGCCGGCGCAGGTTTGGGACATCAAGACGGCGCCAGTTTGGTTCTATTTTCGGGCCGATTCATGTTTGCTTGAAGTGTTATTTTGGACAGAATGGAGCCGGTGCCGGTTTGGCTGCATGCAGCCGGCGTCGGCTTTCCTCTGGGAAGCCTCCCTTTATCAAATTTCATCCCCTTTTGTTGTCGGTTTGAGTTCTTGTTGGGGTCCCTCGTGGATGGCCATCAACACGAACTCTTGGCTAGCTTTCTCCACCTTCCAATCCTCCTTCATCCTCAAGCATGGTTTGATGATCAATTGAAAATCATCTTGAAGCTTCTTGGTCCTCGCTCTTGTCATCGGTCCTTGTCTTCCGTGATGAAGTGGAGTCTCATCAGTATGCGTATGTGTTCCGGCTACCTAGGAGGTTTATGGATAATGTTTTGTGTGAGGAAGAACTGAATATGCGTGGTAGTTTGAAGGATTGCTTTTGGTCGATAAGATGATGACCAAAGTAGAATGAAAATAAAAGTTACTTGGTTGAAAAAATGAATTATACTAGCATTTGATTAGAAGAAGTGAATTTGTATTGAATACGTATGACTCTTGTGAGCTATTGGAATCTGGAAATCACAGAATTAAAAATGATTTGAAGGAAAATTGAATGAATTAATGGTTCCAAGATGTTAAAAGCTAGAGGGGGAAAAAAAAAAAGGAATGTATGAATAGTGAAATTGAAGCAAAACTACTGGGGCTATTTTTTCCCCATAGTGTGTCACGAAAACCAAAACATGAAAAAGGGCTTATATAGTTAAGAGTCTTACAGTCGTTTTGGTATATCATAGAGACAAATCGGAGTTGCGGATTGAAAGTTATATGCAAAACAAAATCATGTGTCAAGCAGTGAAATTCCAGAAAAATGAGTCCGAAAATAGATGAACTTAAGGATGATTAATTGTTTGATTTTGGATAAAATAAATGAGAAATATGAAGTTAATCCCTTGTATATGAAGGGTGAAAGGATTTAGAAAAAGGAAAAAGCAAGAATAAAACAAACGACGTGAACGAAAGTTGAACGTTTTTCTTAACCGTCGGCTAAACGCCGATTGGACGTCAGCTAACCGTCAGGTATTTTTTGGTCAAACACGACTTGACCTAAAAACGATGTTTGTTATATGTTTATTGATAAATGGCCAACGGTCCATTGAACATGATGGAAACGGTGGTTGAACGGCCGTAAACGGAAAGAGTTAATTAGGACATGAGGTGAGTCTCTTGAATTTCTAAAACTTTTTGAAAGCTAGTATGTTTTATTTTTCCATAAAATTCTATGTTTTATACCATTTTAGAAATTCCTAAATATATTTAACGTTTATCTGAGCAAGAATTGTTTTGCGCCATTTTGGGCTTGAATGAACTTCATAATTGGCTTGGGAACCTTAATGAATAATTAAAGCATGAATTTGTGAATTTAGTCCTTTTTGGATTAAATATTTAGGATTTTCAAAAAATGATAAATTTTAGAATCGGATATTCATAAATTGACTGGAATACCCTTATTGGAACATTTTATGAAAATGTATTTGGAAACTTTGAATTTAATCCTCTTTTGGGATTTGAATTTTGAATTTCTTGAAATGAGTTCCTTTTGGAATCTGGTATTTGAAAAATGATCCAAATGTCCTTATTGGAATGTTTTATGAAAACTTTTAAAATTGAGTATTCGGTAAATAATCGAAATATTCTTATTGGAACTCTTGTGATTACTTTTCAAATTGGGTAAGAGTAAAATGACCCGAATACCCTCAAAAAGTCTTTTGGAATCGGGTATGAGTAAAATGACCCGAATACCCTTAGAAATTACTTTTGTGATTGAGTACGGGTAAAATGAAAAGAACTCCGGGAAACTTATCTTGAAGTATGAAAAGAACTCTTTACCGTATTTTGACACGGTTTTTGAAAATGATCTCTCATAATGAGATTAACTTTTGGAAAATGACATTTTGATTTCAAAAGTTATTTTATTGGCCTGATGTACCTATGGAATGAATTAATTGGCCATGTGGAGCCTATGTGAATGATAATTTGATTTGCGAGTTAGTGGGATCAAATTTTGTAAAATGTTATTTTGTCCCAAAAAAATTTATTTTAAAAATCCTACGGGATCAGATAACCCTCTAGCCTGATCAGTCAGAAGGGGTTGGTATTGGTAACATTGAGTACTTAAAAAGGACCTTGATCTTTGTACTAGCTCATGTTAGATAGACGACCCCAAGTAACCCGATCAGTTCTGGGGATTGTCATACTCCAAACAGAGTGACAGGACATTGAGATAAGTCGCCTAGTGCCTGGCAATTGCCATGCCTTGTGTCCACTTTGTGATTTAGGTTGTTCACAGGCTGGGCTGAACACCTGGCATTGTTCAACCCCTTGATACCTTGATGATTGATGTCAGGATTGGGACCCCTGGGTTAAGGTAGCAAATAAAAGATTTAGTGTGCTGCGTGCACTTATTAATTATAGTACGTTGCGGTGTACTTATTTTCCAGGGACGTACGGATTGAGTACTATAGACTACGGTCTAAGTCCAATGATACATGCAAGTTGGTGTATTTTTTTGGTGATGCACGGATTGAGTAATATAGGCTACAGTCTCAGTATAATGAAACGTGGCGCCGAAGGCAAAGACTGTGAGCTTTGCATACAAGTCTACCTTCTATTAGATAAGTGCCTGTGATTTGGAAGTTAGGGCAATGATTTGCAATTGAAATACAGTTTTTCAAAAATGATTGAGTTCTAAATAAACTTTTTCTGAGAGAGTTTTGGAATTATTTCTAGTGAATAGATGAAATGTTTTCCTCACAAAAGTTTTATGTACTCTATTTCTTTACTAAAGCACTAGCACACACGGGACTCATTGGGTGATTTGTCACTCACATGTATTTTTATCTTACCTTTTTGTAGGATCCAGAGTTGAGCGGACCTACGGATAGAAGGACGATACCACAATGTCAGCAGTATAGGTCAGGATGACTCCCCTCTTGATTGTGTACTTATTGATATTATAGTTTGGGATGGCATGTATAAGATTCTTTGATATATGTATATATGTAGCCATTAGTATGGGATATTGTATGAGTCTGGATCTTGTATACTCCATTGTTTTCATTATAAAAACCCCTTGTCTGGAAAACTAGACAGGGCGACAGTCGGTGTTGATATACTTCTACTATTATCTTTAGTAGGGGAGTTACAATTAGTATCAGGGCCTAGTTTTATAGTACTGTGGTATTGTCATAGGGATTGATAGAACTCTTTTATTATGGAAGTATGATGGATAGGAATGATAAGGGTAAACGCCTAATGAATGACTGTAGCAATGATGGGAAGAAAGAGACGGTGAGAATTCAGGTGTGAAAAGATTTGGGAAGATTAGGACGATCTACTGAGTAGGCGTGCTGGAACGTTTTATCTTGACAGGACCTGGCCTTGGCCGCCGTCATACACCCTATCTTACTGGGAGCTCATTTGACCCGGTAGTACCTGTCATTACTTCCTTTGTACGAGACCTTAGTTTGGAGAGGACACTTACTCCTGAGAGGACATCGTCGCCATAAAGTCAGATAGATAAGTTAGGTGGTGATTTTGATAAGGTTGATGGCGATATTGAACCATGCCATTAGGATGATGATAAGGAGGACAGTATCCCCATGGTGCAGTGTTGTCTGAGGATGATGAGAAGGTATTTGGCGGGGATATTCCGGGAGTATTAGAGAAAGAGATGTCAGGATTGGAGGCTACTGAGACAGGAGGGGATAAGGAGGTACCTGAGGTAATGGTACCTATGCTTAAGCTCGAGAAGCTCAAGGAGGAATTAGAGATAGATCCAGAAATACTGGCTTAGTTGCACCCTGATGTGGATGGAGATGAGAGATTTAATGCAGCTTAGTCCTATACAGTTTCTACTGATTCAGGACCTCCCGTTTCGGATAGCGATGATGAAAATCCTACAGATGAGATGTGGATATATGTAGTGGGATATGTACAGTTCGGTCAGTATATATGACCGTGTGCTCGTCACACAAATTTTGTGCTGGCTTTATGTTTGATGAGAATAAATATATGTTATGATCTTGCTATGTGCACTATACCCGCTTTTGTGCCTGCTCTTAAGTTATGCTAAATCATTTTAATAGCAAAACTGTATGAACTGTACAGATGTCTCCTAAATGAACTTTTAGACGATCATCGCGAACTACTCGAAATAACACTAAGCCAATAGTGGAGGAACCATATATGGAAGGTCCCTACCTTGTAACTTTGGACAATCCTGTGTTCCAATCTTTCTAGAAAATGGCTAATATCATTCAACAATTGACTGAGACTATCACTAGAGTCAATGAGAATGCTGGAATAAATAAGAATATGAGTTGGAGAAATTGAAATGGACTTTAGGGTATAAGTCAGAAAAGATTTGGAGACCCCGATGGCAAAAGAAAGGAAAGATGTAAAGGAGGGGAAGTCGATTGAAGGATAATCCTCTTTTAGATAAATTAACTATGGGAAGGTAGGGCATAAGAGTTTCAATTGCCCTCACCTCTGAAGGATAAGAGGATGAAGTCGATTGGGAAAGAAATAACTAGGGGCAGAGATAAGGACTAGAAGGGGAGAACCTAAGACAAGTTTCTATCTCAAAACCTGAGCCCGCTAAACCATAAGTGAATGTTCGAGTGGTTGCATTGGCAAAGATGGATAATTATGCCACAGTAGTTGAAAATACACTCCTTATTTTGAATCATGATGCTAAAATATTAGTAGATCTCGGTTCTATGCATTCCTTTGTTGCCAATTCATTTCTTGATACTCTGGGGACAAAAGGGGAAGAAACTTCATATGAAATGATTGTTAGTACCCCATTGGAAAAGAAAATGAATAGTGAGAAAATACATAAGAGTTGTAAGATCTTGATAGGAGATGAAATATTGGGAGAAGATTTGATATGTTTGCCCATAGAGGATTATGTTCCTATCTTGGGCATGGATTGGTTATCTTAGTATCATGCTTAAGTTAACTGTAGACATAAGGTAGTACATTTTCGTCGGCTTGGGAGACCTCTATTGGAATTTGTAGGTGAGGCTGGAAGGAAAATATTACTTTTATATTGGAACTTAAGGCCTGAAAGATGATTAGAAAATGGTGTACTGGGTATTTGGCTTATGTAATTAATAAGCCAAGAGAGGTTAAGAAGCCAAAAGATATTCCTGTTGTAAATAAGTATTTAGATGTTTTTCCCGCGGAATTGAAGGAGTTACCACCGGAGAAAGAAGTAGAATTTTCTATTGATTTAGTGCCATCAATAGAACCAATTTCAAGGACTCCTTATAGAATGGCATTTACAGAATTACAGGAGCTGAAGAAATAACTATAGGAATTAATGGAGCAAGGGTTCATTCGACCAAGTACTTTACCGTGGGAAGCTCTTGTGTTATTTGTTAAGAAGAAATACGGGTCTTTACGGATGTGTATAGATTATCGATGGTTGAATGCAGTGACAGTAAAGAATAAACATCCGTTGTCCATGGTTGATGAAATGTTTGACCAGTTGCATGGAGTAGGATGTTTTTAGAAATTAGACTTGAGGTAAGGATATTACTAAGTTAGGATTTGGGAAGAAGATATACCAAAAACTGCATTTAACATCCAATACGGGCATTTTGAGTTTGCAGAGATGCCCTTTAGTATTACTAATGCTCCTAATGTTTTCATGGACTTAATGCACCAAACATTTTGGCCTTACTTAGACAATTTTATGGTTATATTCATAGAAGACATCTTGGTGTACTCTAAAGACTCCTAAGAACATAAACAACACCTTTAGAAAGTTTTGGGAAAGTTGAGAAAGGCTAAATTATATGTAAAATTTAGTAAGTGTGAGTTTTGGCTACAAAAAGTAGCATTCTTGGGACAATTGATATCCAAAGACGGGATTACAGTAGACCCTGCAAAAGTCGAAGCAGTGACGAATTGGAAACGTCCCGAGACTCCGAACTGAAATATGAAGTTTTCTGGGATTAGCAGGGTATTATCAGAGATTTATTGAGGGATTCTCTAAGATATCTTCACTTTTGACTCGACTCACCCAAAAAAAAGTTCCTTATGTTTGGACTGAGAAATGTGAGAGAAGTTTTCAGGAACTAATGAAGAGATTAAGCTCTGTTTCTATTTTGGTATTGCCAATGATGGACAAACCATATGAAGTGCACATGGATGCATTAAAGGAGGGATTAGGAGAAGTATTGATGCAAGAAAAAAAGGTAATAGCTTATATCTCTAGGAAATTGAAACCTGATGAGGACAATTACCTTACACATAACCTGGAGTTGGCAGCTATTGTCTTTGCTCTTAAGAAGTGGAGACATTATTTGTATGAGACTGAGTTTAAAATTCTTCATCGACCACAAAAGCTTGAAGTATGTTTTACCAGAAGGATTTGAACATGAAACAATATTAGTGGATGGAATTTTTGGAAGAATTCTGGTGTCCAATAAAGTATCATCCTGGAAAAGCAAACATAATAGCAAATACCCTTAGTAGGGAGGCAAATTTATCAACTCTTTGGATATTGTGAATTCCAGAACTAGAAGTAATTGTGGTAGACGAAGAAATAAGAATGATTAATATATCCATTTAACTTGTTTCCTTACAATAGAAAAAGGAAAAGCATGATAAAGATGAAGAGTTGCAAAAGTTGATGCAAAAGGAGGTGAATGAACGAGAAGGTGAATTTCAAAAGGATAATAATGGAATTATCTATTACCGAGGTCGGTATTGTATTCCGAAACAGTCTGTGATGAAGCAAGGCATTTTAATAGGATCAAAGTAAGTATACTATCCATCCAGGAGTCGTAAAGATGTATCAGGACTTAAAACGGCATTATTGATGGATTGGTATGAAGAAGGATATTTTAGACTTTGTAGCTCGATGCTTAACTTGTCAGCAAGTGAAAGCCGATTAGCAATGTTCTGGAGGGTTACTACAGCCATTGCCTACTCCATCTTGGAAATGGGATGGAATTATTGTAGATTTCATTACGAGATTACCCATGGCAGTAGGAGATCGAAATATTATATAGGTGATAGTGGATCGACTAATTAAGTCTGCTCATTTTATCCCTATTAACTAATAGAATCCCCTAGAGAAGTTAAGGAAAATTTATATGGAGGAAGTAATTAGACTACATGAGTAATCTCTAGTATTGTGTCAGATCGAGATCTTAGACTTACCTTGGAGTTGGACTAAGCTACTGTAGAGGTATGGGAACCGGAATAAAGTTTGCATAGCAGCGCAACCACAGACGGTGTGAAACCCCAGTCAAAACCTACCTTAGAGTAAGGGGGTTGGGATGCATATCATATTTTATTGCATGTTTAAATATATTTTTATATGATTTAATATGCTTTGGATTTGTGTTTGATAATCTTGAGGGCTTGATTATGTTTATTGAGTTAGAAGGGCAAAATGGTAATTTTTGCTTTAGGTGAAAATAGAAAGATAGCTTGAGGATTAAATAGGAAAAATATTTTTAGAGAGAAAATAAGAACAAGAGTTGTTGTGGTGTAGTGGTTAGAGCTATGAAATTAATTCTTGAGGTCTTAGGTTCAAATTCCATCATTGGAGCTTTAGCATGATTAAATTTTATTTTTGCTTGGGAAGTGATATTTTCAGCCTTATGTGCTTTAGAATAGGGTAGAGGTGTTGTCCTAGGGGAGACATGATAGGAGTATCTTAATTCCATTCTTTTGCCCTACAAAAAATTCCTAAGGGAATTCATTCTTTCTTGATCTTTAATTTTTCTTAATTCTCAATTTGTTAGATTAGATAAATTTATTCTAACCAATTTTCATTCCAGAAATTTCAGTAAGGTGCTATGGCTTTGAAGGTTCAAAATATCTTAGTGAAAGACATCTTATGGATCAAAATGTGGAAGAGATGGGGAAGGTTCCAAGAGAATTAATTCCCCTAATGAACATTCTAAACTTCACTCTAGCTAGGTTTGTTTTCCTTTATATAATGAACTGAAAATTTTCCAGCTTCTTGTGCCTTCAAGATGTCAAAAATTTCAGCCATTATTCCCTCCCAAATGCTGCTAGAAAATGGCCCTTTTGATCAACTTGGAATCTGAAATTTTCTGGTTAATTTCGGGCTACACAAATGCTGTGCAAAACCAGAAAAATTTCTGGTTAAAATCACAGTTTTGGTGGTCTTTCAACCAAGTTGTTTTCTTCCAGTTTTCTCCTAGTTCCTTAGCCACATTTTTCCTCCATGAAGAAGGTTGGAAACCAGCCATGAAAGACTCCTAAAATCTCCTTCAAACTCTCTGCAAGCTGACTAGAAAATGGCAGCCAAAATGTCTAGAAAAATTCCAGCAATGGCGAAATTTTGTACAAGATTTCTGTCCAGCTTTGTTTCCTAATCCAGCCCTGGCCAAAACTCCATCTTTCTTCTGCACAAACCACTCTTAAATAGCCATGAACTGAACTACATTGTCTTCCCCAAGCTTTTCACGAAAACCAGACATGGCTGCCCTAAAATATCTCCAACAAATTACTGCAATCATGCATTGATTGGATAACAAAATTCCAGCAACCTTAATTTAGCAACCTTCCATAAAATGTGTAACACCCCGCAACCTAGGCCCGCCAGGGCCGGGGATGTCGCCCCGTCCAAAGGATAAGGGGTCTTTATAACTAGGTCACATAAATAAAATTGCGGAATAAAAATAATACTTTAACTTAAAAATTTATTGCAACCCAAAATACTCCAAGAATAAATCCATGAATTCCCAAAACAAAACCATAAATAAAATTATCCACTCTTGTCTCCCTAAAGCAATACATAGAATTAAATGACAACAATCTCTTCCAAGGCAGATACTAGCAGCTACTCATCCCCACAGTAGGATCGACCTGAAATCATGGTAAAAATGTGATGAGACAGAAATCTCAGTAAGTCCATGTGTGCTTTGGGTGTTTAGTGAAAACAGTTCGTGGATGCAAAGTGTGAAACCTTTATAAGAGAAATATTGGCAAGCAATAAACATTAGTAAAAAACAAGAGTGGCATTTTGGCTTTTCCAGCCATACATAAGTAACAAAATCAACCACTCGAAAGAAAGGGATATGGGTTACCACACGTTGGGCCCCATAATCGGTCAGAATGCCGACACTTTGTGCAAATTGACAAAAGTAGGTGATCGGCCTATTGGGCAAGATACTCCTTATTCTCTATACCCAAACAATCACCGGGTGTCCATTCCAGCAAAACACAGTCACTTGACTGAAAACAAACTGCTAGCTCGGACCGGCACGACTCACTGGACTGACATCTTATCCGGGAAGGACTCACCCCTTAGAGGTGGCCACCTACAGAGAGACTTATCCTAACCCTTCACAGACTAGTCCTAGTAGTCCACCCTTATTGAGTACTCAACGACGTTTCCCACTTAGGATAAAATGAACAAAGCATTGCTCTTCATGAAAATGGCAATTTAAGGGTTTCCAAAGTTTTGGGAGAAATCAGTTTTAGAAAGAGTTTTAAGTTTGGAAAATCTTCTCATTAACTTTTAAATAATTTAAGTGTTGGAAATAAGAACGAATTCAACCCTCAATTGCCTTCAAATAAACGAGTGTCCATACACTCCATATTTGGCTTGCCATAAGGAAAACATTTCACATCGATCATGTTTTATGCAGGAGCTTACCTGGTTCTTGCTTACAACAACAAGGTCTCCAATAGCTGACCTAACCCCACATGGGCAAATACAAATCACAATCAATTCCAAGCCACAATCCACTTCCTCAATTTTAAATCAACTCCACTTACTACTACCATGATCCTAGTGTCCCAAGCTTTAAGGCCAAACAATAAATAAATAGGTTTGTAGGTTGAGCCTAATTTGATATTTAAAATAATTAATGGTTTGGGAAGTAAATTCTAATAAGTTGAAAGTTTAAATCTTTCTAAGAAAAATTCAGAGTTTATTTGATCAAGAGTCCTAGGTAGTAATAAGTAAAACAATGATTTAATAATTGTTTAGTTGTTAGAAAATAATTAGTTGCTAAAATTAGTTGAGATTAAATTTAATGAGTCTTGCTTGGAAAATAATAAGTAAACTTTTTAAAAGGGATTTGATTTAATAAATATTTTACTAATTATAATTATTTAAAAAAAAGGATTTAATTGATTTCTTTATTTTAAATCATATTTATTTATTTTATTTTCTAGCAAAAATTATTATTTATTTGACTAAAATATCCTTTATGTATACAATAATCTAAATCTACCCCTTCTAGGTTTTTTTCGAAATTCTCTAGGAAAATTTTATATCATTAAATATTTTATTTATGAAATAAAATTAGTTTAAGGACAACTAGATCATGATCAAATTTCTATGGCTAACCACAATCAAGAACATATGCAATCATTCCATTCATCAAATCATCCAAATCATGCACATAAGCATAGATCTAAATTTATTAAGACATGATCTAACCTCTACTAGCATAAATATGATCATGACTTCAATAATCTAACATGCATATAAATCCTATTCACCAAAGGTGGCATGACCCCTAGCATACTTCATCACAAATACGACCTATGACATGCATCAACCCTCAAATCATCATACAACCAACCGAGATAATCCTTCCATGCATAAATCCCATCTCCTTCACAATCATACAAATGTTCATGCTTCAATCTCAACAATATATATATATACTCGAATCATATCACCATCCACCTACTATCAACATCATCCTAGAGACATGATTCTAGAGTTTAAAAGAATGATTGAAGAGACTTACTTGATCGATGAATGCTTTGAAGGAGTTTAGAATAGATCTCAACTCCTTGATGCCTAACTTTGTCCAAGGGAGATGGCGAAAACATGGTCATGGGGAAAAGGAGCCATCCGACCAAGAGAGGGAGGTTTTCGGCCATGAGAGAGAGAGAGAGAGAGAGAGAGAGAGGAAAAGAAACCATTAGCATGTTTATACACATAGGTTCTCATTAGAGATCAAGATTGGAGGAGATGAAGTTGTTAGAATAAATTTACCTTGAAGGTGTTCTTGTCCTTCACAGAAATTTCTGGTTTTGATCCGAAGTAGCAAGATGATTTATGGAGTTTGATGTTAAGAATGGGGTTGATGGACTCACGGAAGTGAGTAGGTCAAATCTGGAAGTTTTAGAGAGGATTTGAGATGGTTTGGAGGGGTAATAGGTGAAGGAAAGAGGTAGGTGTTCTTGGTGTAGTGTGTGTGTTCTTGGAGGTTGAGAGAATTCGAGAGATTGGATTTGTGTAGCTGCCGAAATTCTGTGAGAGCTAGGGCTGGCCAAATTTCTGTAAGGTTTAGGAAGTTGTTTCTCTGATTTGGAAGGGAAAAGGAAAGGTTAGTTGTTACAATCCTTGAAGAATATTTTTAGGAAGTGAATTTGGAAACTAAATATTCCAAGAATATCTTGATTGTTGGAGAGCTTTGGAAGTCTTCCATGGCCGACTGTTTGAGCAAAATTTCGGTGGGATTAATGCTGGTTTATGGAAGCTTATGGTGGCCGAAAGTAGAGTGCTCAATGGTGAAGAAGAAGTCTGGTTATTTGGGGAATGCATTATGGAAAGTTGCTAAACAAAGGTGGTTGGAATTTTGGAAATCAATCAAGCATAATTGCAGGGATTTGTTGGAGAGATTTTCGGACAGCCATTGCTGAATTTCGTGCAGAAGCTTAAGGGAAACAATGGAGCTCTGTTACTGGAGGTTTAAGGAAGGTTTATGCAGAACAAGGGTGGTGTTTCGGTTGGAAGAAGATTAGGAAACAAAGCTGGAAAATTTTCCTGCACAGAATTTCGCTGGGCAGAAATTTTCTGGACAGATTTTCGGCTGCCATTTCCAGCCAACTTGCAGAGAGTTTGAAGGGAAATTTTAGGGGTATTCAAGGCTGGTTTCCAGCCTTCTTCATGGAGGAAAAACATGGCTAAGGTGCTGCACAAAATATGGAAGAAAACAGCTTGGTTTTGGACTCTCAAAGTGGCGATTTGTACAGGAATTTTTCCTGTTGTTGCTCCAGCTTTGAGCAGTCCGAAAATGGCCAAGAAATTCAGATTGCAAACTGATCCTAAAGACCATTTTTCTGGTAGCATTTGGGAGGGAATGTTAGCTAAGAAACTCGACACTTTCAAGGCACAATAAGCTGGAAAAGTTCAGCTCATTCCAAGAAGGAAGATGAACTAGCTAGAGTGAATTTTCAGCAAGCTCACTAGAGGGATTTTTCCCTCTTGGAATTTCCCACAACTCTTCCATATTTTTCAGACCATAAGAAGTCTTTTACTAAGACATTTTGATTCTACAAGGTCACAGCACTTTACTGAAATTTCTGGAAAGAAAATGGCTAGAATCACTTGATCAAACTAATGAGTTGAGAATTAAGGAAAATCAAAGATCAAGGGAAAATGAATTCCCTTTAGGAAATTCGAGTAGGGTAAGGGAGTAGAATGAGGTTACTCCTAACATGTCTCTCTTAGGACATCATCCCTACCTTACTCCAAGCTCATAAGGCCGAAATTATTCTTCCCCAAGCAAAAAATAAAATTTAATCAAGCTAAAGCTTTTATGATGGAATTCGAACCCAAGACCTCAAGAATTGATTCCAAAGCTCTAACCACTAAACCACAACAACTCTTGTTGTTATTTCCACTAGAAAATTAATTCCTATTTAATCCTCAAGCTATCTTCCTATTTTCACCTCATGCAAAAATTACCATTTTGCCATTCTCACTCAATACTCACCAACAAGGCTTCAAGACAATAAAACTCAAATCCAAAGCACATAAAAATCATATAAAATATATTAAATCGTGAAATAAGGCATGATATGCATCCCAACCCCCTTACTCTAAGGTTGGTCTTGACTGGGGTTTCACAAAATGTCCCTCAAACAACCAGACCTTTCATTCACCATTGCACCCCCTCTTTTCGGCCACCATTAGCCTTCTTCAACCAGCTTTCATCTAGCTAAATCACTGAGCAATCAGTCGGCCATGACAGCTCCAAAAAGCTCTCCATTGATCAAAGATATTCTTGCTATATTTTGTTTCCAAATTTGATTCCCAAAAATATTCTTTTAAGATTTCAACAACCAACCTTTCCTTTTCCTTTCAAACCAGAAAAATCATCAACCTAAACTACACAAGTAATTCGGCCACTACACACACACAAAATTTCGGCAACCTCCAATCCAAAATTCCTCCATTCTCTTCAACCTTCAAGTACACATAGAATACCAAGAACATCTACTTCTTTCTTTCGCCTAATATCTCTCCAAACCACTTCAAAATTCTTCCAAAAATTCCAGATTTCATCTACTCACTGTCGTGAGTCCATCCATACCATTTTTAACATCAAACTCTAAAATCCAACTTGCTCTTTTGGATAAAAAATCAGAATTTTTGTGAAGGCTCAAGAACACCTTCAAGGTAGGTTTGTTCAATCAACTTCATCTTCACTAATCTTTGATCTCTAATGAATATATATATGAATAAGCATGCTAATGGACTCTCTTCTTCTCTTCTCTCTCTCTCTCTCTCTCTCTCTCTCTTGGCCGAATAGCATCTTCACCAATGGCCATGCTTTCTTCATCTCCCTTGGACGGATTTAGACATCTAGGAGTTGAGATCCATTCGAAACTCCTTCAAGGTATTCACCAATCAAGTAAGCCTTTTCAACCCTCCTTTTAAATTCTAGATTCATGTCTCTAGGATGATGTTGGTAGGAGATGGATTATGAATGTGATTTGTGTATGTATTGTTGTGATGAGTTGAGATTGAAGCATGAATAAATGTATGAATATGATGGAGATGGGATTTATGCATGAGTTGATTATCTTGGTTGATTGTATGGTGTTTTTAGGGTTTAATGCATGTCTCCATGTCTTTGTGATCAAGTATGCTAGAGATTATGTCATCTATGATGAATATGATTTATATTCATGTGTGATTATTAAAGCTATGATTATGTTTATGCTAGTAGAGGTTGGATCATGCCTTAGTAAATTTAGATCTATGCTTTTATTCATGATTTGGATGATTTGATGAATTGGAGGGAGTATATGTTCATGATTGTGGATAGCAATAGAAATATGATCATGATTTAGTAGTCCCTAAGCTAATTTTATTTCTTCAATAAAATATTTAATATTATAATTTTTGCTAGCAAATTTGAAAACCCTAGGAAGGTAGATTTGGATTATTATATAAGGATATTTTAGTTAAATAAATGATAGCTTTTATAAACGAAATAAAATATATAGATATAATAATAATAATAATAATAATAATAATAATAATAATAATAATAATAATAATAATAATAATAATATCAAATAAAGCCTTTTATATAAATGATCATAATAAGTAAAAATGTTAATTTTGTAAGTCTTATATTCATAAATATCATTAAAATTTATTATCTTTCAATTATTATCTTTTAATCAAAACCTGTTAAAACTTATTTATTACCTTTCAACCAAGACCCATTAAAATTTATTTTAGTTAGCAATTATTTTCAAATAATTAATTATTAATAAATCATTATTTTACCTAATACCACCTAGGACTCTTCATCAAATAGACTCTAAATTATTCTTAGCAAGAATTAAACCTTCAACTTATTAGTACCTATTTCCCAAAACATTAATTATTTTAAATATCAAATTAGACTTAGCTTATAAACCTTTTTATTTATTATTTGGCCTTAATGTAACACCCCACTACTACGTACCCAAAAAGGGCGGGGATGTCGCCCCGTCTCGGAGGACAATGGATCTTTAGAACGAGGTATAAAAATGTAAAGACAACCAAAGAAATCAAACTTAGATAAATAACGGAAAACTCCTATTACATCGGCTTAAACACGAGCAAAACTAAACAAAACAAATATCCGATCAGAAACTTAAACCAACAATTGTCTCCTAGAACACAATGGAAAGAAATAACAAAAGCTTCAACTATCACATGCCCCGCTCGCTCAGCATAATCTATCTCTTGAAAATATGATATAAAGCAGTGTGAGATTAAATCTCAGTAAGTCCTGTGTGTGCACATGGTACTTTGAACAGTTTGTGTATGCATAGTGAAAAACATTTGCAGAAATATTTGTCAAGTCATAAATAATTTTCTCTTTGCAAGGAGTGGGTTTTTCTCGTTGTCACACTTTATACAAAATAAATCATCTACCCAAATAAATAGTCATGTCACCACACGTTGGACTCCATGAGGATAAGGCACCACACTTTGTGCACCTTGCCTGGACCAGATTATCACACGTTGGGCATTCTGATCAAGGTGAGTGTACAGCCCACCGGGTGAGATACTCCTCCTTCTCTACAACCAACAAAACCATCCGGGTGTTCATGCAGGAAAAATAAATAATACCTTACCGGGTACAAATGCTAGCTCGGACCGGCCTGACCAACCAACACTGTCGTTTTTTCAAGCCGAGCTTATCTTCTGGAGGTGGCTTCCTGCCAGAAGACTTACTCAAGCCCTCCAAGACTAGTATTGTTAGCCTACCCTTATTGAGTACTCAACGAACATATCCGTCAATTCCTGATTCAAAATATTTCCATATCTTGGCTTTGTAAAATGTGGTTTTCTTTAGAAGAGTTTTCCAAAAATTTAGGAGAAAGAATAGTGTTCTTGATAAAATCGTTAGTTTGACAAAACCGGTAAAAGAGTAAATATCCACGTTTACAACCCAAGCAAACATAGTTTAACAATAGCTTCACAAAGCTTTACCACATAGACTTGCCATCACAACATTTAACAAAAGAGTTTATGCAGGGACTTACTTGATATGCCTCAGATAAACAAGATAAAATCACAGCTTGCTTCCTTCAAATACCCTCCTAACTAGAATCACATAATATCATGATCAGGGCTTCAATCGATTCAAACATGCATTAAACTCATTTATTCCGATAACAATTCACAATCCATTATCTACCTCCAAATAAATTATCTACTTCTCAAAGTTCATACCCTATGACCCTACATCCATCAAAGACATGATTAATATATCAAAAACGTTTTGACTTGACCATCACAAATCACATCCGTCATTATCACAATAAAACATGGCATTACTATCCATCGAATATGCTTAATTAATTACTCGACTCAAAATATTCATCTATCCCCACCAAGCACATATATCATGCTATCATACTTCTATAGACCTCATCAATCTCATTAGACCTTAACTTCGACATCAAGGGTAAGAATTCTCTTACCTTGAAACAACTGGGTTATCAATATCTCGATGCTTCTATGGTGATCGTCCCGAGTTCGTTTGAGAAGAAGAGAAAAGCTGTCTTCTTTCCTTCTTTTTGTCCAAAGGTAGCTAAAGAGGATGAAATAAGCCTTTAGGTGGAGTGATTCAAGGGAAGGAAAAAAAGACGAATTGACGGAAGAAAGGATTCAAGAGGTTGAGATGATTTTTGCTTACGTTAGGGTGTGATCGGTTTTTTGCTAGGAATTGTTCTTGGGATTTTCAAAAATTGTAGAAGAGTTCTTGCTAGAATATTCGTGTAGGTAGGAGGGAGTGGTCGACTACTATGATTTAGGGTTAGATGGTGGTGCTAAGAAGGACTCCTAATGGCTTTAGGTTTCTTGGACAGCAAGGGCGAAAATTGCAGCTTGCTGTACCTCTTTTTACTGTTGAAATTGGGAAGGTTTAAGAGGAGAAAATAATCTGGAACTGTTCTCCTATGCTGGCCGAAATATTGCTCAAGAAAAGGGTTGTGTGTGTTCAGGTCTTTTTGGCTAATCAAGGAAGAGTTTGCGCAGCTTTGGTAACTAGAAATTCTGCACGAAATTGGTGAGCAAAAAGTAGAATTTCTGGACTGTTTTCGACTTCTATTCTGCTCGCAAATCAGAGGGAAAAACAAGAGTTTCAGGTGCTGTGGTTTAGCTTAATCAGCAAGGAGTTTTGGTATGTTTTGGAGTGCAGAATTTTTGTGCATTGCATTAAGTAAAGCTGGCCAAAATTCCTGTACAAAGCTGGCCGAAATTCTAGAATTTTTGGTGGATAAAATCTGATTTTGTGTCACTAAAGTAATCTGATTTGGTGAGAGGTATTCTAGGTGATTTGAGCTAGGGTTTGAAGAGTTTGATTGCACTTAGGAGTGCAAGAATTTGTGCAGCTTGTACATGCACAAGGCTGCAGAATTCTGCAAGAAAAAGAGAGAGTAAAACCTAGTTAATTTAGGATTGAAATAAAATCTGATTTGCTAAAGGATTTAGGATAAGATTTTCTAGTATTGAAAAAGTTTGTTTTGAGCTAAAACACCTTCAAAGGTGGCGGCACTAAGCTGGAAAATTTTTCAGATTTTTAGCTAGGGTTCTATGTTCAAAATTAACAAGGTATCTAACTAGAAAAATAGCAATTTAGTTCCAACTATCAATTACAAAATTTGATACATTAAAACCAAGCTGGAATCTAATTATTCTAGTTAGGATTTTCGAAAATCAAAGAATAAAAGCTGGAAATAAAATTAAACTTTATCCTCATAAAAAAAAAAACCTTGAATTTAGGAGGTAAATATGGAGACTTATCTCCTTAGATGATGGCGCTAAAACTCACTAGGATGGCTAGGGTTTTTCGGTCAAAGCATGAAGAAATCTAAAGAAAAGAATTCAAAAGGAAAACTAAGATTTGCAAGAGGTAAGATTCGAACTCGGGTCACCGAGGAAAATCACCAAACCTAACCGCTATTCCAAATCAACTCCGATGATAATATTTCTATGGGAAATTCTTTCCACCCTAATTCTCCTCCCTCCATCTCCTCTACTAAACTTCACTTAAAACAACTCTCAAGTAATGGAACAACACATTTAAATAATTTTATACAAGCCCAACCTTGAAAATCACATGCACCCATGCAAGAATAATTTGAAGATATCACATGAAATGCGAGATGCTATGCAATGCATGACTTTTTCCCCATAGGTCAAAGGTGGTTTTGGGCGGGGTATTACACTTAAAGCTTGGGACACTAGGATCATGGTAGTAGTGAGTTGAGCTAGTCTTATTTGTGGAAGTGAATTTTGGCTTGAGTTTGATTGTGGTTTATATTTACCCCAGGCAGGGTTGGGTTAGCGATTGAAGATCTTTATTTTATCCCGAGCTAAGGATCAGGTAAGCTCCTGTATAAAATCTGATTGATGTAAAATGTTTATTATGGCAAGCCAAATGTAAAGTGCATGGACACTCATTTCTGTAAAGGTAATTGAGGATTGACTCCTTTCTTATTTTAGTCAACCAAATTATTTGAAAATCAATAAGCAGATTTACTCAAACTCAAAACTCTTTCTAAAATTGATTTTGACAAAGACTTTGGAAATCCTTAATTGCCATTTTCATGTGGAACTGTGTTTTGTTCATTTTTTCCAGGTGGGATATATTACATTGAGTACTCAATAATGGTGGACTACTAGGACTAATCCTTGAAGGGTCAGGGTGAGTCTCTCAGTAGGTGGCCACCTCTAAGGAGTGAGTCCTTCCCAGATAAGATGCCAGTCCAGTAGGTCCTGCTGGTCTGAGCTAGCAGTTATTTTTCAGTCAAGTGACTGTATATTACCGGAATGGACACCCGGTTGTTATTTAGGTATAGAAAAGGAGGAGTATCTTGCCCGGTAGGCCGATCACCTACCTTTTGTTAGTTTGCACAAAGTGTTGATATTCTGACCGGTTATGGGGCCCAACGTGTGGTAGCCCATGATCATTTCTTTTGAGTTGTTGATTTTATTATTTATGTATGGTTGGAAAAGCCAAAACACCACTCTTGGTTTTTACTAATGTTTATTGCTTGCCAGTATTTCTTTTATAAAGATTTTATACTTTGCATTCACGAACTGTTTTCACTAGACACTCAAAGCACACACGGACTTGCTGAGATTTTTATCTCATCACCCTTTTTACCATGATTTTAGGTCGATCTTGCTGTGGAGATGAATAGCTAGATATTGCCTACCTTGGAAGATTTTTCTGATGTTTAATTTGTGCAATGTTTTGGGGAGTTGAGAGTGGATAATTTTTATTATGGATTTGATTTTGGAATTCTTGGATTTATTCTTGGATTTATTGTCGGGTTGTGATAAATTTTAAGTTAAAGTATTGCTTTTATTCCGCTATTTTGATTGTGTGTCCTAGTTATAAAGACCCCTTGTCATTTGGAAGGGGCGACATCCCCGGCCCTGGCGGGCCTAGGTAGTGGGGTATTACAGATGGAAGGACAGACTGAACGAGTGAATAGGGTTTTGGAAGACATGTTGCAGGCTTACGCTTTGGATTTTGAACTAAGTGGATTGATAATTTAGCGTATGCAGAATTCGCATACACCAATAGGAATCAATCAACAATTGGAATGGCCCCATTTAAAGCTTTATATGAAAGGAAATGTAGTTTAGGACGAAGAATGGGTGAATAAGATGTAAGGACGGGTGAATAAGATGTCTTCAATCTTGAAAAGTTTGACAGGCTGTGGAAATGATTAAAATCAATCTGGAAGTAGTTCAGAGTAGACAGAAAAGTTATGCGAATTGACGTAAGAGAGATTTGGAATTTATAGAAGGTGGTCGTGTATTCTTGAAGTTGACTCCACAACGACAATTGGGAATTAAAGGACTAAGAAAGAAGCTAGCACCTAGGTACATTGGACCATTCTCTATTCTCGAGAGGATTGGGAAGATGGCTTATCGATTAGAGTTACCAAAAGAACTTCAAAGTATTCCTGATGTGTTCTATGTTGGTCGACTTCAGAAATATGTAGTTGATATCACACACATTTTGAATGAAGAGCCTATTGAGATAACTCCAAGCTTGGAGTATAAGGAAAAGCCTATTAAAATCTTAGAGTATATTGAAAAGGGTGTGCAGAATAAAGAAATTTTCACTTGTAAAAGTATTGTTGAATCATCATCTAGTGCAAAATGCAACTTGAGAAACGGAAATGAAGATATTGAAAAAGCATATAGAATTATTTCAGGGTAAGCCAATTTCGAGGATAAAATTTTTTGTAAGGAGGGGAGAATGTAATACCCCAAACTTTTACCTTTGATGGGCCACTAATTGTAATATGATGAGAATTTATATCAATGACCAGAACAAAAAATGATCGGTGTAATGAGACGAATATTTTGGTATAATAATATTTTGTCGGGACCTGTATGTAATTATTAAATTTGTTCTACCTGTACCCAAAATATTTAGAAGGCTACAATTATTAATAAAATAAGAATTTGAGGGTACCCTGAGAATATAAATTGGTCAGTGCGATGAAATGCACGTTTTGGTGTGAATTATGCTATTCGGGTTATCGAGGGCATTTTCATCATTTTAACCGTGCCCGCAAATTTGACCGTTAATTTGACCAAATAGAGAAGGAATTGAAGAATTTAAGTATTACCAATGGATTCAGTAGAATTTTTGGAGTCGAATGGTGAGATAAAATATTTTTCGTTTCGAACCCAATTTTAGTCATTTCTGAAGAAAATAGGAAATTGTAGTTAAAAATAGTGTGTGTGGCATTTTGTGATTGGTAGCACATGGACATGTGTCAATTTAAGAAAGGTTGCATGAAGAGTTCGTGCAAGATGCATGGAATTTAAGAATTATAAAATAAATGAAGAATGATATGTAATTTTGTAATTGGAACACATCAGTTGTGGGGCCAATTACTTAAGGTCTTGTGCAATGTAATTGGCCAATATTTTGACCATGAAGAAGTGATTGAGTGGCTGAAAAACAGCCAGAAAAATGGCAGCCATGCAAGAAAAAAGAAGAGGAAATTTTGAGGAAGAAAAAATAGGTGAAATGGTGTGTAAATTTTTCATTGGAACACACTTATGTTTTTAACCACCATACAATTAATGAAAATGAAAAATGAATGGCCAATATTTGACCAAGAATGGTGGTTGAGGAGCTGAATTTTAGTAAGAAATTCGTCCATAAGGAATAGAGAAAGAAGAGAGAAATAAAAGAAAAGAAAAGCTAAAGAAAATAGGGAGAAAAAGAAAAAAGGAGAGAGAGAGAGAAAGAAGTGTGTGTGTTTTTTGTGTTCTTAGAGCAAAATCAAGCCAAGAAATCCCACATACAAGGTAAAAGTCTATGCTTCAAGAATTAAAGTCATAGATCTCATTACAGTGATTATTTTGGTATGAGTTTTAACATGAACGCATGATTTTTATGTCTTGATTTTAGACCAAAAGCTAGGGTTTGTGAACTTTGTGTATGCTTATGTGTGATGGATGCCTAGGAGGTTTATGGATAATGTTTTATGTGAGGAAGAACTAAATATGCATGGTAGTTTGAAGGATTACTTTTGGTTGATGAGATGATGGCCAAAGTAGAATGAAAATGGAAGTTACTTGGTTGGAAAAATAAATTATACTAGCATTTGATTAGAAGAAGTGAATTTGTGTTGAATAAGTATGACTCTTGTGAGCTCTTAAAATCTAGAAATCATAGAATTAAAGATGATTTAAAGAAAAATTGAATGAATTAATGGTTCCAATGTGTTAAAGGCTAGAGGAAAACGAAGGAAAGCTTGAATAGTGAAATGAAGCAAAACTACTAGGGCTATTTTTGCCTAGTAGCGTGTCACGGAAACCAAAACTCTGAAAGCCTTATACAAAATTAAGCTAAAAGTCTTACGGTCATTTTGGTATATCAAAAAGCCAAATTAGATATGCGGATTGAAAGTTATCCGCAAAACAAAATCATGTGTCAAGCAATGAAATTCTAAAAAAATGAGTCCGAAAATAGATGAACTTAACGATGATTAATTGTGCTATGTGATGAAATAAATAAGAAATATGAAGTTAATCCCTTGTATATGAAGGGAGACAGGATGTGGATAAAGGAAAACGAAAGAATCAAACAAACGATAAGAAAATGATGTGAATGAAAGTTGAACGTTTTCCTTAACCATTGGCTAAACGCTGGTTTGACGTCGGCTACCTATCAGGCACGTCGGTTAACCGTCGGCTATTTTTTGGCCAAATACGACTTGACCTAAAAACGATGTTTGGTGTAGATTTATCAATAAATGACCTACGGTTTGTTGAAAACGGTAGAAACGGTGGTCGAACGGCCGTAAACGAAAAGAGTTAATTAGGACACAAGGCGAGTCCTTTGGATTTCTAAAACCTTTTGAAAGTTAGTGTGCTTTATTTTTTCATGAAATGCTATGTTTTATACAATTTTGGAAATTCCTGAATATATTTAAGTTTTATATGAGTAAGAATTGTTTTGCGCCATTTTTTGCTCGAATGAACTTCATAATTGGCTTGGAAACTTTAATGAATGATTAAAGTATGAATTTTGTAAATTTAGTCCTTTTTGGATTAAATATTTGGGATTTTCAAAAAATGGTAAATTTTAGAATCGAGTATTGATAAATTGACTAGAATGTCCTTATTGGAACACTTTAGGAAAATGTATTTGGAAACTTTGAATTTAATCCTCTTGTGGGATTTGAATTTTAGATTTTCTGAAATGAGTTCGTTTTGGAATTGAGTATTTGAAAAATAATCTAAATGTCCTTATTGAAGTGTTTTATGAAAACCTTTGGAATTGGATATTCGGAAAATGGCCAAAATATCCTTATTGGAACTCTTACGAATACTTTTCAAATCGGGTAAGGATAATACCCTCGAAAAGTCTTTTGAAAACAGGTATGGGTAAAATGACCCGAATACTCTTGGAAACTTGTCTTGATGTATGAAAAGAATTCTTTACCTTGTTTTGATACAGTTTTTGAAAATGATCTCTTGTAATGAGATTGACTTTTGAAAAATGACATTTTGATCTTGAAAATTATTTTATTGGCCTGTTGTACCTATGGAATGAATTGATTGGCCCTGTAGAACCTATGTGAATGATGATTTGACTTGCGAGTCAGTGGGATCAAATTCTGAAAAATGCTATTTTTGCTCCAAAAATGTTTGTTTTGAAAATCCTGCGGGATCAGATAACCTTCTGGCCTGATCAGTTAGAAGGGGTTGGTATTGGTAATGTTGAGTACTTAGTAATGACTTTGATCTTTTTATTAGCTCATGTTAGAGATAGATGACCCAAGTAACCCATTCAGTTCTGGGGATTATCTTACTCCAAACAGAGTAATAGGACATTGAGATGAGTCGTCCTGGCTAGGCTATCTAGTGCCTGGCAATTGGTGTGCCTTGTGCACACATTGTGATTTGGGTTTTCACGGGTTGGGTTGGACACCTGACATTGTTCAACCCCTTGCTACCTCGATGGTGATTGACATTAGAATTGGGACCCCTGGCTTACGGTAGCAAGTAAAAGATTTAGTGTGCTGCCTGCACTTGTTACTTGTAGTACGCTGCGGTGTACTTATTTTCCAGTGACATACGGATTGAATACTGTAGGCTGCGGTCTAAGTACAATGATACATGCAAGTTGGTGTACTTTTTTTGTGATGCACGAATTGAGTACTGTAGGCTGCAGTCTCAATACAATGATATGTGGCACCGAAGGCAAAGACTGCAGGTTTTGCATATAGGCCGACCTTCTATTGGAGAAGTGCCTGTGATTTTAAAATTGGGGCAATGATTTGAAATTAAAATACAATTTTTTAAAAATAATTGAGTTCTTAATAAACTATTTCTGAGAGAGTTTTGGAATTATTTTCAGTGAACAGACGAAATGCTTTCCCCATAAAAGTTTTGTATACTCTATTTATTTACTAAAGCACTAGCACATACGGGACCCACTGGGTAATTTGTCACTTACACGTGTCTTTATCTTACCCTTTTGTAGGATCCAAAGTTGAGCGGACCTACGAATAGAAGGACGATATCACAATGTCAGCAGTATAGGTCTGGACGACTCCCCTATTGATTATGTACTTATTGCTATTGTAGTTTAGGATGTCATGTATGAGATTCTCTTATATATGTTTAGGTGTGGCCATCGGTATGGGATATTGTATGAATCTGGACCTTGTATACTCCGTTGTTTTCGTTATAAAAACCTTTTGTCTAGAAAACTAGATGGGGCGACACCCGGTGCTGATATATTTTTGCTGTTATTTTTAGTAGGGGTGTTACAAAAAATGGCTTTTTCATACATTTTCAAGAGGGTAAATTATAAGGCACAAGAATTACATGCCACATGCTATAAGAATTACTCATATCACCAAAAACCATCTGTGTCTAAACCAAACCTAACATTATAAGAATCCTATGCAAACAAAGGATATTCATTGTTAAATTCTTTCCATGTTTTGGAATCAATAGGATGGCTTAACAAATGTTTAACCTCATGCGACCTCATATTGAAGCTGTTTTAGTTAACATGAATAGCCTTTGAATTATTGACTTTATAGGAAAATATCACAAGGCTTTATGTGAAATTTTATTCTCTTTCCCATCATTAACCTTCTATATAGAAGTGCCACATTTAGGACACTTGAAAATTTTTAGTATCTTTCCAAAATAGAGTATAATCACACTTATATAGGCATAGTTCCCAACCTCAAGTCATTTAAAAGATTTCTAGCCTCATAAAATGACCTTTAGAATTGAATCACATGTAGGCAAGAATTGTCTGAAACCTTCTTGTAGCATGTTAATGGACTTATTACTCTATTTGAAGTGCACTTTTAGGTGAAGCAATTTTGTAATAAAAGAAAGTTTGGTGAATGTTGAAAAACTCATAAATAGTTCTTTTTGAGCATCGTTCAATAGGTCATCAAATTTTTTAGAGGAATCTTCAATCACATTAGCACCAGCATCATTACTAATAGTAGGAAGGTTATCAACAAAGTTTCCTGTATCTTTGTATCCTATCATCCCCTTTCCACATTCATGTAAACAAACTTTTTATTACTTTTATCATTACTAGTTTTAGTTCCATTAGATGTAGCAAGAATTTGAGAGCAGATTGTTCACCATGATAAATACACATGATATAGTTCTTGCCTATTCCTTATGCAATAAATGACTCTGTACTATATCTTGGTTTCGATATAGAAGTTTGAACAATCCTCACATGGACAACAAATCTCACATTTGGTACCCAAATGTTCCTGAACAAACTTCATGAATGACTTTACTCCATTCATATAATTATTTGAAAAATTTTCAATGAATATCTAACTTTTATCCATAATACCAATCAAATAATTTGCATAAGGATATGAACATGCAACAATTTAAATGTAACAAAGAAAAGGTGATGTAGACAATTAATAGCAACAATTTAGTTCTATCAAAGGCATTTTTGATGACTTTCTAGGTCTTCCCTAACTAGTATTTTTCTTCCAGCATTCCAAGTTGTTGGATATTTAAAAGTGAGATTCATGGAAAAGAAATAGCTAATTACAGTAATGAGTCATTTAAAACCAAAAGGGAAAGCTTAGCTATCACGATGAGAGTAGATGATCACACGAATCTTTGTTGAAAAATATTTTACTACTTAAAAATTAATGAGATAGTTTGTATTGTGAGATACACATATCTGTACAGTCACCATGATGCTTTGCACCAGGCTACCTAACAGAAATTTAACTATTAAGCTAAAAATTTTTGAAACTCTAGTCACTTTTACTTTTTTTTTAAATTAATAAATTAATAAGCGTCCGTAAAACAACGAATTTTTTTTTTTTTTTGCAGACAAAAAAAAAAAAGAGCTAGAAGAACTACTAAAGTTACAAGATGTCATTTCAAAAAGGATTTAGTGGCATTTGAGGTATCTAACAATCTATCTTTGAGCTTTTTCATAAACATCTTGTCCAAATGTATGTCTAATTTATACAATTAAACCTTAATACCATAATTAGCAAAAGTAAAAGTAGAACAACATAAACTAAAAAGAACCCCAAAAAAAAAAAAAAGAAGGAAGAATTCTTCTTCTTTAAAGAAGAATCGGACGACGATGATGTTGATCATAAGAATATCGTTGGAGTCATAGATGTCATTCATCATGATTCTGAGATGTGAAACTAGTTCTACAATGCTCGCTTTTGAAGGAGCTCCTCTCAATAGGGAGATTAGTATTCTCCTATCTCTCAATCTCACTATAATAAAGTAGCAATGAAGAACAAATAGGGATCTAGAATTTAGAAGTAATTAGAACTCAAATTTAGGGCAATATCACCAAAAAAAAAAAGGAAAAAAAGAAAAAGGATTTGAGGCCACCAATAAATTTCAACGAACAAAGAAGATAACTTCCTTTCATTCCACTAGCTTTGACTTTAAAAAATTATTCAGTCCTAGCAAAAGAAATTCTAAAGAACAGATCCATTTGCCTTTTATTTGAATTCTAATATATTTTTCTAATTTTCCCAATTTATATAAACAAGCAATCTCATGCATATATTGGGAGCATATCAGCAGCAAAATGACCTCTATTAGTTCTATAAGCTCAATTCTTTTTACGAAATTTTCTAAAATCATAATAGACTCAATCCTTATTCTTCTGAAAAATTAAGAATGTCTCAAAAGTCATAACTCTAAAACCTAAACAAAAAAACACATGAAATTAAACAATTTATAAAATATGGATTTAAAGTAGAAGATAACCCAGATGGCCAAACATTAGTTACAAAACTTAAAAAAGAAAAAATAAAACTTAAAATAACAAGGCAACCCACTCAAAAAATAAAAGAAAGAACAAAGAAATTTAATAACCAAACATATTTACAATTTACCTAAGCCTTCTTTGATAATAAGTAGGCATTAAGTTTTCCATTTAATGTTAAAAGGGAAAACATTAAAAAATTAAAAATAAAGGATAAAATAGAAAGACTTGCGCTATTATATAAATTTTGCAAAATATATGGTAGCAATTTGCTCAATTAATTCAGGTCCTTCAAACACATTACACGACAAATTAATACAAGTATATGAATATGAAAGTTATCCTAAAAATATAGGGAACATTAAAATCAATGAACGAATAAAATTAAAAAACAGAAAGAATGAATAATATAGTGTTTTGTAACAAAGAATTTTGTCTCAATCACCCCGTTACTAAACCCTTAATAAAATTCAAAATTAAACGCAAAAAATGATCATTCCAAATAAACATAGAAATGTTCATTCCTAAAAAAGTGACTTAAATATTAGTGAACAAAAATATACAATATTTAAATCTTGAAGAAGAAAAAACCTAGAAAAAGTCCATGCTATAAAATCATAAAAATCTTAATGTCTATTCTTATAAAAATTTCAAGAATCTTCTAAAATCAAAATCATAAACCCTAAACCAAACAAAACATGAACTTATGTGATACAAAATCATACCTCATGGTAAAAAGTGACACTAGCTGAAATATTCAAACCTACTGAAAGTTGCAAGGATGAGCAAACTGTTAGTGTTGTGCCCTAGAGGCAATCACTTGTACATTGTATATGACACATTTTATTTTAATAAAAGGCATTATTTATCTTACAATTTTTTTTTGTTTACTTTAAGTAATATAACTGTTCGATAAAGTCCCTAGTACAATACTATGTTAAGGAAATCGTGATAGAGATCATGATATGAGATTCCTACTACACTGGATGGTGTTAGTACTTAAATAGTTCCTAGTCATAGTATTAATGAGATAGGACATCATTAATGCGTCAAGACTAGCATGTGTTAGACTTCCTGATTTGATCAGGCGGTGGTTCTCATAACCGTGAGTATTGAGATACTCAAAGTTAACACATGGATGCTTGTTAATGGAACAAGTTCACTGGATGACCTAACTTTGAGATAATCACATGGATAACTATTTAGTGCCAGTGATATAATCCTAATATAGCAAACGTGCAAGTATCTTTAGACTTGAGATCCCCAGGGTACTTTGTTTGATGGGCCTTGTACTTTGATTCCAATCTCCGGAGCTCGATCGAGGGCCGCCTATGGGATGGATATTGGGTACATGGTAAGGTAAACGAAAGTAGTTGAGAGGGTTAATAAAGGATTCACCACTCCTAATAGTAGGGGCGAATATCTCACGGCCACTTGTAGGAATTACTACTCGAAAGTCCTTGGCCAAGGCAATTGTGTATTGGAAATAGTTCCAATTGATACACTTCTAGTGTAGTGGGTTCCTGGTACAAGTACTATTGTATTCGGGCCAGAATTATTTCTGGAGGGAGTTGGCACTAATTCCGTACTCCAAACTGAATGAGATATTGTATGGTGAAATGAGTTAATTGCACTGAAGTTTGTTATTGAAGGGTTCATGTCAAGCCACTTGACTTCCTGGACTCTTGGGTGGTCATGATGTGTTGCTAGATACCGCTCATGATATAGGAATATGGGTTTATTAATTGATGAATTAATAAACCAATCCTGATTAGAATTAATAGGATTAATTCTAATTAATTATGGATTATTAATCTCAAAGACGTTTGGATTAATTCATGTTCTTTACCAATTGATTGGGAAACCTAATAGGTCACACACAATAGAGGATTATATACTCAATGTGTTATTTGATAACATTGTGGGGTTAATTGAGAGAAAGAGATGTTGCTCTGGACAAATTATAATTAGTTATAATTTGTGGTCTAAATTGTAATTGTGAGAACTTGATGTTTCCAATTACAATTAAGGAATTCTAATAGGATTAGAATTCTCAGTTTTAGCAGGGTTTTAGGTATATATGTATGATATAACCGAAAACCCTAGCTGAGGTTGAGTCACACGAAATCCAGCCAAAAATAGCTGAACAACACATGATTCTCTCTCCTTTGTTCTCTCTTTCTCGTTTTTCTTCTTGAAAGAAAACCCCTAGCCGTCATTAATTTTTGTTAGCACAGAAATTTTGGTGCTTAAGTATACCTCTGTGTGGATTACTGTTAGAGATAATCACATACTGTGATTATAGCGGTTTGACGTTCAACTCACGTGGAGGTTGATCACGAGGATTGCTGGATCACGCCTCAACTTAAAGAAGAAAATTTTGTTCTTCGCACGATCACCCAAAGGTAAAAAGTTGTTACCTTTACTCTCTTTATGTCTTGTTTTCCACACATAGACGGGTCCTGGGAGGGTATCTCGTTTGATTTTCCGCTGCGCCGTATGGGATACGAGCCTGAGATACCCAACAGTGATATCAGAGACATGCTATGTGTGGTCTACACACATTATTTTGGCATGAAAACTGTTTTCGTGTTTGTCTTTTTTTGCTGTGAAAATTGTTTTCACTCGAGTCGAAATCATTTCGATCTTTATGAGTTGGGTCCGTAGCACAATATGATTATGTTATAGTCATAGAGTATTTCGAAAAGATGCTTTCTTTGGTGCTGAAAAATTTCTGTAGAAAAACGTTTTCTTGCAACATGGATGTTGCCCTTCGTTTCAAATTAATTTTTCGTTTTGATTTTGTTTTAACTAACAAATTGGTTGTTGTTTATAGCTTCAAAATAGAAAATACAGCTGAGAATTGTTCTCACTGAAAATTTGCAGAAGAAGAAAGCACCAGAAATTATTTTTGGAATTTTTTGAAAATCGCCGCCATTATTGCAGAACATAGGCGGCGCTGGCGCCGGTTCCATTCTATTCGTGATGTCCGAAAATCGTTTTTGGAAGGAAAAAATTTTTGGAAACCAGAACAGAGCTGGCGCCGGCTCCGGCTTCTGAACTGGCGCCGATTTTGCTTTGTTCATGACTTTTAGCTATTTAAAAAAAAAATTTCCGGAATAGAATTTTGAAAGGGGAAAACCTCATTTGATGAGACACGGGACCCGAAAGTATTTTCTCAAAATTAGTTTTGAGACAATCAATTTTGTTCTTCAAAATAATGATTTTGAAAATCTAAAATTGATGTATTCTCTAAAATGGTGATTTTAGAATTTGTTTTATTTTTCCAAAATAGTGATTTTGGAATAATAAAAGTATATTTTTATTTTGTTTAAGCATAGTCAATGGCATGGTGGATGGTTATGGACTAAAACCAATTATATCTGTTCATGCATTTTACAGTTTTGGTTTTTATGAAATAGGGCCTGTGTGTCCTGCCTTCTCTAGAATTCTTGTGTAATTCTCTTCTCATCAAACTCCCATCGAATGTAATTCGAGATTTTCTCTCTTTAGAAAATTATGTAATTAGTTTACATAGGTTAGATAGGAGTAGAATTATTTTATTCTGGAGATAGCAACCAAAACAATGCGAGGAGGTAAGACCTTCTACTTAAATCAAGCATGAACACATAGGGTTAACTATATTAATTTATTTTATGGCTCAAAGAAATTAATTTAGGGTAAAGTCCATAACCATACCACGTAATCGCTTTATTACCATGATTATCAATTATGTGATTGTTGATTATTATGCATGTCATTCAACGAAATCACTAAAAGGAACAAATCCCTCAATTAATATTAAACCTAATTCCTTATGTTAATATAGTAAGAACGAGAGTCCTTTTTCGAGATCAGGTTGTTGGGCAAACCCAAGCCTACTTGACATTGGGCATGCTCAAGCTATGGAATTAAATTCCTGATTAATGGGTCGGGTTTAACTAAATTCTTTATCTCGGTTAGGTAAACTCAAGCATAAAGAAATTTAGAGAAAAAGTTGGAGTAGCCCAAAAGGCTTTAAGATTAAAAGCTGTTAATCACCCAATGATCCGGTAGTTATATACGATGTAATTGGTATTGGAAACCTACCAATGAACTCAAGGGTGGCTTGTTGGGCAAACCCAAGGTTATTCTTGAGAAATTTGGATACCGGTCCAGTAGGAAAGCTTCCAACGGGCTTTCCCGAATCAGTAGTGTGGGCTATTAGTTTGAGTAAAATAGTGGAGTAAAAATGCGTTTAATTAAAGTCCTAATTATTTGCATATCATGTGCATATACAAGTAGCTAATGCTCTCTATCTTTACATCTAGGTCACTTGCATCATGTCAACAAACTTGAACTTACGTAGCATCTTAAAAACCAACAAGTTAATCGAATCGAACTATCTCGACTGGTATAGAAATTTGAGAATCGTTCTCAAATCGGAAAAGTTGCTCTACGTGCTAGATGCTCCTATTCCACCACCGCCAGCCCAAGATGCTCATGCTGATGATCATGCTGTCCATAGAAGGCACAAAGAGGATAGTGATACAGCATCATGTATTATGCTGGAATCCATGACTCCTGAGTTGCAAAAGCAGCATGAGTATATGGATGCTCAATCGATCATTTTATCTCTTCGAGGGCTGTTTGATGCCCAAGCCAGAATTAAGAGATATGAGATCTCGAAGCAACTATTTCGTTGTAAAATGGCGGAGGGTTCTTTGTGGCCACTCATGGGCTGAAGATGCTGGACTTGATTGAGAAGCTTGGATATCTTGGGTTTACAATGGACCATGACTTAAGTGTTGACTTAATTCTATAGTCTTTGCCTAATAATTTTTCACAATTTGTGATTAACTATCAGATGAACAAGATTGAGTCCACCATTCCTGAGTTGATCAACCTTCTTAAAACTGCGGAATCCTCCATGAAGAGGAATTCCAATGCTGTTGTTATGGTAGAATCTTCCTCTTCTAAGAAGAAAGTTCAAAAGAAGAAAAAGAAGGCTCCCATAAAGCCCAAAGGAGGTGTGAACAAGAAGGACGCAGCTACCAAGGGCCCATACCATCATTGTGGGAAGATGGGCCACTGGAGGCGCAACTGCAAAGCCTACTTGGAGACCATAAAGGACAAGAAGCAGAAGGAGAAGCTTACAAGCACTTCTACTTCTTCTCCAGGTATGTTTATGATTGAGATAAATACTGCCTTTAGAAATGAGATATGGGTATTAGATACCGGATGTGGATCTCATTTGTGCAATAACTTGCAGGGACTAAAGAGCAGTAGAAGGCTAGAGAAAGGCGACGTGGACCTACGTACTGCAAATGGGGTAAAGGTTGCTGCACTTGCTGTGGGGACATACGAGCTGAACCTGCCTTCAGGATTAATTCTAGAACTACAAAACTGTTATTTTGTACTAGTTTTAATGAAAAACATTATCTCAGTTGCGTGTTTAGACTTTTGTGAATTTCATTTAATATTTAAGAATAAATGTTGTTCTTTTCCTTTGAATGATATTCACTATAGTTCAGCAACTTTGGTTAATGGTTTATATGTTCTAGACTTGGATAATCCAATTCTCAATGTAAACAATAAGAAACCTAAAATAGTTAACTCTAACACCTCTTACTTATGGCATTGTCGTTTGGGCCATGTAAACGAAAATCGTATTTCTAAGTTACACAAGCTTGGTGACTTAAGGTTATTTGATTATGAATCATATGGCACATACGAGTCTTGTTTACTAGGCAAAATGACTAAAACTCCTTTTCCAGAAAAAGGAGAACGGGCCACAGAGTTATTAGAACTCATACATTCTGATGTATGTGGCCCAATGTCAATATAACCAAGAGGAGGTTATAACTATTTCATAACATTTATCGATGATTTCTCACGATACGGGTATTTGTATTTAATGAAATACAAATCTGAGGCCTTAGAAAGGTTCAAAGACTTCAAGAATGAAATAGAGAAACAACTCGGCAAAAGTATTAAGACCCTAAGATCTGATCGAGGAGAAAAATATTTGAGTCAAGAGTTTTTGAGTTATCTTAGAGGTAATGGGGTATTATCTCAATGGATTCCACCACATACACCTTAACATAATGGTGTATCTGAGAGAAGGAATCGAACCCTCCTAGACATGGTATGGACCATGATGGCTTCTGCAGTCCTACCAAAATCATTTTGGGGGTATGCAACAGAGACTTCTGTTTATATACTAAACAGAGTTCCGACAAAATCGGTTGATACTATCCCATTTGAGATGTTCTTTGGTAAAAGACCAAAGTTATCTTACTTGCGAGTATGGGGTTATCCTGCCTTTGTTAAAAGGCAACAGTCAGACAAACTTGATAGTAAGTCGACAAGTATTTGTTTGTGGGATATCCAAAAGAATCTTTTGGATATTACTTCTATCAACCCTCCGAAAACAAATTGTTTGTTTCGAAGCATGCCGTCTTCTTAGAGAAGGAGCACATGCTCAAAGGGGACAGTGGGAGTAAGATTGAACTTAGTGAAGTTCATGAAGACCAAACAAACGAGGATCAACCGTCTAACCCTACATCTATTGAGAGAATAGATGAACCTTCTAATACACAAGAACCTCGTAGATCTAATAGGATACGTATGGCACCTGAGAAATATGGATTTATCATTAGTGACCATAATGGCGTATTGCTCATAGATGAAAATGAGCTTACTACCTACAAGGATGTTCTGAATAGTTCAGAATTTGACAAATGGCTTGAGGCCATGAAGTCAGAGATGGATTCCATGTACAACAACCAAGTATGGACTTTGGTTGATCCACCCAAAGGAATTAAACCTATTGGGTGCAAGTGGGTTTTCATGAAGAAAACGGACATGGATGGTAACTTAGTTACCTATAAAGCACGACTAGTGGCGAAGGGTTATCGTCAACAACATGGTATTGACTATGATGAAACCTTCTCTCCAGTAGCCATGTTGAAATCCATCAGGATACTCCTAGCCATTGCTACTCATTATGATTATGAAATTTGGCAAATGGATGTGAAAACAGATTTTCTAAATGGAAATCTGACTGAGGAAGTGAATATGACACAACATGAGGGGTTTCACATCCAGTGATGGCACAAAGGTGTGTAACCTGCAAAGGTCTATTTATGGACTTAAGTAAGCTTCTAGGAGTTGGAATATCCGTTTTGATGAAACAATCAAAGAGTTTAGTTTCATTCAAAATATAGATGAGCTTTGTGTATACAAGAATGTTAGTGGGAGTGTAATCGTTTTCTTACTGCTTTATGTAGATGACATATTGCTAATAGGAAACGATATATCTGTCTTGCAAACGGTTAAAGTTTGGTTGTCCAAACAATTCTCCATGAAAGACCTTAGTGAAGCAACCTATGTTCTTGGAATAAGGATCTATAGAGATAGATCCAAAAGGTTGCTTGGTCTTTTATAGTCTACATACATAGATAAAGTGCTAAAGAGGTTTAGTATGGATCAATCCAAAAAGGGATTCTTGCCCAAGTCACATGGTGTAAGCCTGTCAAAGTTAATGTCTCTCAAGACACAAGTTGAAAGGGATCACATGAGTACGATTCCATATGCCTCGGCAGTTGGATCTATCATGTATGTTATGATATGTACTAGGCCCGATGTATCTTGTGCTCTCAATTTGACGAGCATATACCAATCCGACCCTAGTGAGAGTCATTGGGCGGTTGTAAAGAACATCCTTAAGTACTTACGAAGGTCTAAGGATATGTTCTTAGTATATGGAGATGGTGATTTGAAAATAAACGGGTATACTGATGCCAGTTTTCAATTTGATAAAGATGATTTCAAATCACAATCTAGCTACGTGTTTACGTTGTGCAGAGGGGTAATAAGTTGGAAAAGTTCCAAACAAGAGACTATTGCCGACTCTACGACAGAAGCTGAGTACATAGCTACTTATGAAGCAGCTAAGGAGGCTGTTTGGATCAAGAAGTTCATGATGGAATTGGGTTTGGTTCCTAGTGTTGTTGGTCCAATAACTTTGTATTATAACAATAATGGAGCCATTGCACAAGCAAAGGAGCCGCGGTCTCACCAACGATCCAAACACGTACTGTGACGCTATCATCTGATCCGAGAGATTAAAGATAGGAATGATGTAAAGATAGAGAAAGTTCCCACGGATGAGAACATAGCTGACCCGCTTACGAAAGCACTATCCCAAAAGAAACATGATTGTCATGTTGAGTCATTTGGTATTAGATACATGAATGATTGGCTCTGGTGCAAGTGGGAGTTTTTTACTGTTGTGCCCTAGAGGCAATCACTTGTACATTGTATATGACACATTTTATTTTAATAAAAGGCATTATTTATCTTACAATTTTTTTTTTGTTTACTTTAAGTAATATAACTCTTCGATAAAGTCCATAGTACAACACTATGTTAAGGAAATCGTGATAGAGATCATGATATGAGATTCCTACTATACTGGATGGTGTTAGTACTTAAATAGTTCCTAGTCATAGTATTAATGAGATAGGACATCATTAATGCGTCAAGACTAGCATGTGTTAGACTTCCTGATTTGATCAGGCGGTGGTTCTCATAACCGTGAGTATTGAGATACTCAAAGTTAACACATGGATGCTTGTTAATGGAACAAGTTCACTGGATGACCTAACTTTGAGATAATCACATGGATAACTATTTAGTGCCAGTGATATAATCTCAATATAGCAAACGTGCAAGTATCTTTAGACTTGAGATCCCAAAGGTACTTTGTTTGTTGGGCCTTGTACTTTGATTCTAATCTCCGGAGCTCAATCGAGGGCCGCCTATGGGATGGATATTAGGTACATGGTAAGGTAAACAAAAGTAGTTGAGAGGGTCAATAAAGGATTCACCACTCCTAATAGTAGGGGCGAATATCTCACAGCCACTTGTAGGAATTACTACTCGAGAGTCCTTAGCCAAGGCGATTGTGTATTAGAAACAATTCCAATTTATACACTTCTAGTGTAGTGGGTTCCTGGTACAAGTACTATTGTATTCGGGCCAGAATTATTTCTGGAGGGGGTTGGCACTAATTCCGTACTCCAAATCGAATGAGATATTGTATGGTGAAATGAGTTAATTGCACTGAAGTTTGTTATTGAAGGGTTCATGTCAAGCCACTTGACTTCCTGGACTCTTGGGTGGTCATGATGTGTTGCTAGATACCGCTCATGATATGGGAATATGGGTTTATTAATTGATGAATTAATAAACCAATCCTGATTAGAATTAATAGGATTAATTCTAATTAATTATGGATTATTAATCTCAAAGACGTTTGGATTAATTCATGTTCTTTACCAATTGATTGGGAAACCTAATAGGTCACACACAATAGAGGATTATATACTCAATGTGTTATTTGATAACATTGTGGGGTTAATTGAGAGAAAGAGATGTTGCTCTGGACAAATTATAATTAGTTATAATTTGTGGTCTAAATTGTAATTGTGAGAACTTGATGTTTCCAATTACAATTAGGGAATTCTAATAGGATTAGAATTCTCAATTTTTGAAGGGTTTTAGGTACATATGTATGATATAACCGAAAACCCTAGCTGAGGTTGAGTCACACGAAATCCAGCCAAAAATAGTTGAACAACACACGATTCTCTCTCCTTTGTTCTCTCTTTCTCATTGTTCTTCTTGAAAGAAAAACCCTAGCCACCATTAATTTTTGTTAGCATAGAAATTTTGGTGCTTGAGTATACCTCTATGTGGATTACTGTTAGAGATAATCACACACTGTGATTATAGTGGTTTGACGTTCAACTCACGTGGAGGTTGATCACGAGGATTGCTGGATCGCGCCTCAACTTAAAGAAGAAAATTTTGTTCTTCGCACGATCACCCAAAGATAAAAAGCTGTTACCCGTACTCTCTTTATGTCTTGTTTTCCACACATAGACGGGTCCTGGGAGGGTTTCTCGTTTGATTTTCCGCTGTGCTGTATTGGATACGAGCCTGAGATACCCAATACAAACCTAATTGAAACAGCCAAATCCGATGGATCCCATAATAGTGATAGCTAAGAAATTTTAGCCTTTCAACAATGCAATATCGATTGAAAGAGGTTGGATTCAAAAAGAGAAATTAAGAGAAAGCATGAGAGAGAGGAGAATGAAGTAAAATAAGAGAAACATAGAGAGGAAGAGGTCAATCAAGAAAGTGAACTAGTGCAACAACAGTGTTTAAAAATTTTGGGAAATATTGGTGAAAAAATAGTGCCAAAGCTAGAAGGGTGAAATTTTTAGCTAAAACAACATAGTTATGGTGTCCATTCATACAAGATGATGTAATTTCAATGTCTTTTTCTTTGTTTCCATAAAAGTTCTTTATTTTTTGATATTGTAAATTTTTTCATATATATATATATATATATATATATAGAGAGAGAGAGAGAGAGAGAGAGTAAATTCGATACACAAAACAATTACAAAATAGTAACTATTGTAGATATACATAATGTACACAACTATATATACTATTATAGATATACATAATGTGAAAATGATTCTATATATATTCACACACACACACACACACACACACACATAAACATAAATTTTATATTTGTGGTATTGCTCAATTAGAAACCCTTTCTAAATAGAAAACACTAATATTTTTGTAATAATTTAATAAAATTATAAAACATACAAGGTTCTATAATTTTTGCTTTACTACTATGATCTTGTTTCAATTTAGCAAAATTGTAAATATTAATTTCTTATCAAAGAAGTTATTGCATTGAAAGTGCATATGCTCTTAATCAATCATGTTACATATTACACTATAGCACAATTATGATGATGCATGTCACAAGTTCATGATCCAATCATTATATTTCCTATTACTAGTAGCTTAATGTATCAATCGAATTTCTTTGTTGATAATCAATTAGTAACTAACTATAGAAACAATGTATTAGTTTATGAATCACTTACTAATAGTTTAGTTTGTCAATCTCTTGTATTATTATTAAACACTCCTATTATAGTTGTGTTAGTTTCACAGATAGAAATAAAAAGTTCAACAAACACAACAAATTATTAACGTAGTTTGGTTATTAACAAGCCTATATATGTGAGTCCTAGATCAATAAAAAAATCTACTAAACTTTAACAAAGTAACAAGGAATACACTTATCTTAATCACTAAGTGATCCCTAGTGGATTCTAACAGAACACCATGCTAGTGTTCTTATGTCAAACTCCTGAAGATTTTTGCCAAACTTAACTCTATGTTGGATTTCGATAATACAAAATCAAATAATGCATAGTGAAAATTAAAAGGAAATTCACTCGAAAGATCACTCGTATGTAATTAAACGGGTTAAGAAGGGAAAGAAAAATTGGTTACCTTGACAACATAGCTTTTAAATTTTTTCTTAGCACGCGGAACCTTTCCGAGAATTGTTTGAGTCACAAACCATCAAATTCAAAAATAGGATTTTTTCTAATATTGATCCACACAAGGATGTACTCAAGAACCATCAAATTTTTTTGCCAGAAAAATTTATTAGTGACAAGTTTTTTAATTTTGAGAAGGAAAAACAAGAAAAACTTTCTATCATTTTTCTTGAGGGCGGCTTGTTTTTGTGCATTGAAAAACAAAAGAAAACCCATTGCATTTTCAATTGTTTTTGGCGTAAAAACATATAGATGTCTATATGGTTTTTTTTGGGGGGGGTGCAAAAAACATTTTTCACCATACTAATAAATGTTGTTCTTTTTCATTGAATGATATTCATTATGGTTCAGCAACTTTAGTTAATGGTTTATATGTTCTACACTTGGACAATCCAATTCTCAATATAAACAATAAAAAACCTAAAATAGATAACTTTAACACCTCTTACTTATGGTATTGTCGTTTGGGCTATGTAAATGAAAATCGTGTTTCTAAGTTACACAAGCTTGGTGACTTAGGGCCATTTGATTATGAATCATATGGTACATGCGAGTCTTGTTTACTAGGTAAAATGACTAAAACTCATTTTCTAGGAAAAGGAGAACGGGCCAAGGAGTTATTAGAACTCATGCATTCTGATGTATGTGGCACAATGTCAATACAAGCAAGAGGAGGTTATAACTATTTCATAACCTTTATCAATGATTTCTCACGATACGGTTATTTGTATTTAAATAAATACAAATCTGAGGCCTTTGAAAGATTTAAAGATTTCAAGAATGAAATAGAGAAACAACTTGGCAAAAGTATTAAGACTCTAAGATCTGAGCGAGGAGGAGAATACTTGAGCCAAGAGTTTCTGAGTTATCTTAGAGATAATGGGATATTATCTCAATGGACTCTGCCATATACACCTCAACATAACGGTGTAACTGAGAGAATGAATCGAACCCTTCTAGACATGGTACAGACCATGATGGTTTCTACAGACTCGTTTTGGGGGTATGCACTAGAGACTTCTGTTTATATACTAAACAGAGTTCCGACAAAATCGGTTGATACTACCCCATTTGAGATGTTCTTTGGTAAGAGACCAAAGTTATCTCACTTGCGAGTATGGGGTTGTCCTGCCTTTGTTAAAAGGCCACAGTCGGACAAACTTGATTGTAAGTCTGACAAGTGTTTGTTTGTGGGATATCCGAAAGAATCTTTCGGATATTATTTCTATCTATCCTCCGAAAACAAATTGTTTGTTTCGAAGCATGCCGTCTTCTTAGAGAATGAGCACATGCTCAAAGGGGACAGTAGGAGTAAGATTGAACTTAGTGAAGTTCATGAAAATCAAACAAATGAGGATCAACCGTCTAACCCCACATCTATTGAAGGAATAGATGAACCTTCTAATACACAAGAACCTTGTAGATCTAGTAGGATACGTGTGGCACCTGAGAGATATGGATTTCTCATTAGTGACCACAATGACGTAATGTTCATAGATGAAGATAAGCCTATTACCTACAAGGATGTTCTGAATAGTTCAGAATCTGGCAAATGGCTTAAGGCCATGAAGTCAGAGATGGATTCCATGTACGACAACCAAGTATGGACTTTGGTTGATCCACCCAAAGGAATTAAACCTATTGGGTGTAAGTGGGTTTTCAAGAAGAAAACGGATATGGATGGTAACTTAGTTACCTATAAAGCACGACTAGTGGCGAAGGGTTATCGTCAACAACATGGTATTGACTATGATGAAACCTTCTCGCCAGTAGCCATGTTGAAATCCATCAAGATACTCCTAGCCATTGCTGCTCATTATGATTATGAGATTTGGCAAATGGATGTAAAAACAGCTTTTCTAAATGGAAATCTGACTGAGGAAGTGTATATGACACAACCTGAGGGTTTCACATCCAGTGATGGCACAAAGGTGTGCAAGTTGCAAAGGTCCATTTATGGACTTAAGCAAGCTTCAAGGAGTTGGAATATCCATTTTGATGAAACAATCAAAGAGTTTAGTTTCATTCAAAACTTGGATGAGCCTTGTGTATACAAGAAGGTTAGTGGGAGTGCAATCGTTTTCTTACTGCTTTATGTAGATGACATATTGCTAATAGAAAACGATATACCTATCTTGCAAACGGTTAAAATTTGGTTGTCCAAACAATTCTCTATGAAAGATCTTGGAGAAGCAACCTATATTCTTGGAATAAGGATCTATAGAGATAGATCCAAAAGGTTGCTTGGTCTTTTATAGTCTACATACATAGATAAAGTGCTAAAGAGGTTTAGCATGGATCAATCCAAAAAGGGATTCTTGCCCAAGTCACATGGTGTAAGCCTTTCAAAGTCGATGTCTCCCAAGACACAAGTTGAAAGGGATCACATGAGTACGATTCCATATGCCTCGGCAGTTGGATCTATCATGTATGTTATGATATGTACTAGGCCCGATGTGTCTTTTACTCTCAGTTTGATGAGCAGATACCAATCCGACCCTGGTGAGGATCATTGGGCGGCTGTAAAGAATATCCTTAAGTACTTACGAAGGACTAAGGATATGTTCTTAGTATATGGAGAAGGTGATTTGAAAATAAATGGGTAAACTGATGCCAGTTTTCAATCTGACAAAGATGATTTCAAATCACAATCCGGCTACGTGTTTACATTGTACGGAAGGGCAATAAGTTGGAAAAGTTCCAAACAAGAGACTATTGCCAACTCTACGACAAAAGTTGAGTACATCGTTGCTTCTAAAGCAGCTAAGGAGGCTGTTTGGATCAAGAAGTTCGTTACAGAACTGGGTGTGGTTCCTAGTGTTGTTGGTCCAATAACCTTATATTGTGACAACAATAGAGCCATTGCACAAGCAAAGGAGCCGCGGTCTCACCAACGATCCAAACACGTACTGCGACGCTATCATATGATCCGGGAGATTATAGATAGGAATGATGTAAAGATAGAGAGAATTCCCACTGATGAGAACATAGCTGACCCACTTACGAAAGCACTATTCCAAAAGAAACATGATTGTCATGTTGAGTCATTCGGTATTAGATACATGAATGATTGGCTCTGGTGCAACTGGGAGTTTGTTAGTGTTGTGCCCTAGAGGCAATCACTTGTACATTGTATATGACACATTTTATTTTAATAAAAGGCATTATTTATCTTACAGTTTCTTTTTGTTTACTTTAAGTAATATAACTGTTCGATAAAGTCCCTAGTACAACACTGTCTTAAAGAAATCGTGATAGAGATCATGATATGAGATTCCTACTACACTGGATGGTGTTAGTACTTAAATAGTCCCTAGTCATAGTATTAATGAGACATGACATCATTAATGCGTTAAAACTAGCATGTATTAGACTTCCTGATTTGATCAGGCGGTGGTTCTCATAACCGTGAGTATTGAGATACTCAAAGTTAACATATGGATGCTTGTTAATGGAACAAGTTCATTAGATGACCTAGCTTTGAAATAATCATATGGATAACTATTTAGTGCCAGTGATATAATCTCAATATATCAAACGTGCAAGTATCCTTAGACTTGAGATCTTCAAGGTACTTTGTTTGTTGAGCTTTGTACTTTGATTCCAATCTCTGGAGCTCGATCGAGGGCCGCCTATGGGATGGATATTGGGTATATTGTGAGGTAAACGAAATTAGTTGAGAAGGTCAATAAAGGATTCACCACACCTAATAGTAGGGGTATCTCACGGCCACTTGTAGGAATTACTACTCGAAAAGCCCTTAGCCAAGGCGATTGTGTATTAGAAACAGTTCCAATTGATACATATCTAAAGTTGTGGGTTCTTGGTACAAGTACTATTGTATTCGGGCCAGAATTAATTCTGGAGGGAGTTGGCACTAATTCTGTACTCCAAACCGAATGAGATATTGTGTAGTGAAATGAGTTAATTGCATTGAAGTTTGTTATTGAAGGGTTCATGTCAAGCCACTTGACTTCTTGGACTCTTGGGTGGTCATGATGTGTTGCTAGATACCGCTCATGATCTGGGAATATGGGTTTATTAATTGATGAATTAATAAACCAATCCTGATTAGAATTAATAGGATTAATTCTAATTAATTATGAATTATTAATCTCAAAGACGTTTGGATTAATTTATATTCTCTACCAATTGACTGGGAAATCTAATAGGTCACACACAATAAAGGATTATATACTCAAGATGTTATTTGATAACATTGTGGGGTTAATTGAGAGAAAGAGAAATTGTTGTGGACAAATTATAATTAGTTATAATTTATGGTACAAGTTGTAATTGTGAGAACTTGATGCTTTCAATTACAATTAGCGAACTCTAATTGTTTTAGATTTCCAGATTTTCAGTGATTTTTCGATTTTATGATGATATAACCGAAAAACCCTAAGGGTGATTCACGTGAGAAAAACAGCAGCCAGCTAAACCTTCTCTTCTTCTTCTTTTTCTCTCTCGATTTGATCTTGAAGAGGAACCTTAGCCGCCACTTAGAATTTCTACTAGCACAGAAAGCTACGTGCTTGAGTATTCCTCTGTGTGGATTACTATTAGAGATAATCACACACTGTGATTATAGTGGGTAGACGTTCAACTCACGTGGAGGTTGATTACAAGGATTGTTGGATCACGCCTTAACTTGAAGAGGAAAATTTTGTTCTTCGCACGATCACCCAATGGTAAAAGTTGTTGCCTTTATTGTCGTTATGTCTTATTTTCCACACATAGAAGAGTCCTGGGAGGGTATCTCGATTTATTTTCCGCTGTGCCACATGGGATACGAGCCTGAGATACCCAACAATAAGGACTTATTGATATGCAACTCCATATACTTTGATCTTCTCTTTTGATCTTCCTTACTTGAATTCGATCACGAAAGCGTTACCAAATAATCTTATCTGAATGCCTTAGAAGAATAGAGGTCAAACATGTCCTATCATAATAGATTAATAAGTTAGTCCATATCAATGTTTGTCATAAGTTAAAACAAAGAGAAAAGCCCTTAGGGCTAACAATCTCCCTCTTTTTGAGTGATGACAAACATAGAACAAATGCTATGTAATAAGAGAACATGTTGAATGAAGGAGGTGCAAATAAATGTAATCTCACAGTATAGATCTCATAGAGAGCTTATGAATATAAGCTTGTAAACATATCTCATTGAACCTAATGCCTTTCATATCTCTATATAAATATTCAAAATGATTTAATAGAGATAGCAGACAAGTCATACAATAAGATACTCCCCCTAAATATATACTTATATGAACATTTTAAACATAAGAGGGAAAAGCAGAAATCAAGATTTGTACATCCAAAATGTGCGTCCAAAAAAGTTTTGGAAGTATGTGTAAAATAAGTTTTTTCAGGAGTCCATTTTGGATAAAGATTTTGGATGTCCAAAAGGAATTCTTTCAGTTTATCCAAAAGGTATATTTTTAGTTCAATATGACTTCTAACAAGAATATTTGTTTGGATCAGAAAATATTTGCATCCAAAACTCCCTCTGACTCAATGCATGGAATAAAGGATTTTCTGATTTTTTAAGAAATGTTTTAAAGAATCTATCTGATTAAAATTTTGACTTTATCACAGAATCTAGTCTCAAAGATACCTTTAACATACAGAAAATGCTTTTTGAATTGAGTAATCATAAACAAAATGTCATAAATCTAACTATCCAGGCAGAAGATTTTTAGTGAACATATACAGTAAATCAAATCATATCAGTTCATGCAATTCATATCAAAACAGTTCAAATCCCAGATATTTCCATATATCATCAGTCATATGTTGTCATATCATGCCATTCATCAGTTCATGCAATTCAATAGTTCAAGCAGTTCAATCATCATATCAGTTTCTCGTAATAGTTCAAATCATTTAATTTCAGTTCATAACATTTCATATCTGTAGCAGTTCATGCAGTTCATATCAATAATAGTTCATGCAGTTATCAGTCATAACAGTTCATCACATCAGTTTTCATAACAGAACATCATATCAATTTTCATAGCAGTTCATTCAGTTCATCTCATATCAGTTAGTTCACCAGTTCATCTTTCTCTTTTTCTCTCCCTCTTTGTCATTAATCAAAAACAAAAATATCAGAAAGAGAGTAGAACATAACTAGATAGAAATATGCATAATATAAGAAAGAGACTGAAAATAAACAAGTATCCAGTAGCAATTATCCCAAAGCATAATGTAAAAGACAAAAAGTAAGTTGTTCAAATTTGCAGAAAGTAAATTGTTTTGAGATCATCAGAAGATCATATTGCCCAACAGTGCTACCTAGGAGATATTAATCATTTTAGCTTTTGACCCAGCACCCTTCTTAGAGTATTGATCGACAATTCTGTTTGATTTTCTCTTCACCACCACTTGCTTTTGACGTTTTCCAGAAGATTTTAGCTTAGTAGAAGCAGGAGGAACTACTGATTCCTTCATTGGAGAGGGTTGCTAAATGGTTCAGGAGTAGGATCCTTTTCTGTAGCAAGCAGATTAGATTCTTCCGCTAAGATAGGTTCATCTCTTTCATGAGCAGATACCGGAGGGGAAGTTACTGGAGCAGTAAGATTAGCAGATTTTTCAACAGCTGAAATTCTATTACTAAGACTTTGAATTTCAGAGTTGAGAAGATCCAATTTCTCAGCTAATAAACTAATTGCACCCAGTATACTCTTAGACATGCCTGCATCCTGATCTTCTCCTTTGGCAGAAGATTCTTCTTGAAGAACATCATCAATTTTCCTTTTTGTTCCTGTACCAAGAACAGACTTCCCTTCATCCTTAATCTTCATCAAATTTTCCCGTTCTTTTCCTGCAATCTCTCTTAGTAATTTCCATGTATTATTTTCCCTTACATAGCCCATCCTTTCAAAGGAATCAAAACTGTAAACATTTGTTTTGGATGGATCACAGGGAGTAGACTTTAAATCAACTTTAAAAAAATCTAAAAACTTTGGTCAGCAAATTTCTAAATGGCAGAGCTTTACTTGACGTGTTTCTTGTCTGCAACATCAATTTTGTTGCCAATATAATCACCATAATCACCTACCTTCAGCTAGAGCCAACATAATCACCATCTACAGAATACTAATTGAAGTCTTATGCCCATAGCTAGGTACTATCATGGTTGACACCATGTGATGCAAAATTCTACCAATACCATTCAGCCATTTTGAGCTCCTATTTCCAGAATTTCTAAAATTTTTCCCACCAGTGAATAATTTCTCAAAAATTTTTAGATCAAAAATGTCATTTCCCTCAGGAAATTTGTTTAGCTCAATGTATTGAAATCCAACATCTCTTACATCATAAATCCTATTGAACGGTCTATGATCAAACTCTATGTCTTTGCCTTTCACTCTTGACACATACCAGCGAATCATAAAACCACCCTTAGTTTCTTCCAGTTTCCCTTTCCTTAAGTTAGCAAAAAATTTCCAGACCAGAGGAGTGTATATTTTCTCATCAACAGACAGTAAACTCCCCCACCCAATATGATCAAACATGTCCAGAATATTTGATAGATTTAGAAAAGCAAAATAGTTTACACGATAACCACAGATAACAATTCGGTTTCTTAACACCCAATCATTATATTCAGTCTCGCATTTAGAATCAAGGAAATGTGGTACCTGATTTTCAGAACACACTTGTTCTGGAGATGACTCAGAAGAATCATAGTGGGATGCGGAGAAGTTTCTTTCTCCTTTGCCTTGCTTGAACCTGAAACCTTTTTCTTCATCAAAGAAGACGATTTTTGCCCCTTCTTTTATTTCGGAACCGAAGATTTTGTCTTTGCATTTGAAAGATTGGAGCTTTTCTAGACTATCGATTTTTTACCAGAAAGAGCACAGATGATTTGGAATAGACAGTTACAAGGATTTTGAGAGAAAAACTCAGATTGCTTTGAATGTCTTTGAGTAATATGAAATAAAGTGCTTTGAAAATATAAGTTTTTCAGAGAAGTTTAGAAAGACGCGCAAACCAATTTTTTTGAAATTCAAAATTCAGAATAAGAAAACATTAAAGATGGGTTTTGGAACTAGACCCAATCCGAAACTATCATCCAAAAGAGTGTTTTCCTAAAATGCATTTTGGAAGAGGGATTTGGATTCAAATACTGCGTCCAAATCAGATGACTGTGCGTTTTGGATGCAGAACACTGTTTCTGAAACCTTTTTTCTTCACAAATCTTGCAAAAAGAAAACTTATGCCACATTATTAGTTATCAAATTCTTGTAATTCCCAAACCCCTTCTCAGATTGTTGAATGTTTCTTCAGCTAGAGGTTTAGTGAATATATCTGCAAGTTGTTCATCTGTTAAAATATATTCAACACACGCATCGCCTTTGAACACATGATGTCAGATAAAGTGATGTTTAACTTCTATGTGTTTTGTCCTAGAATGCTGAACATAATTTTTTGTCAAATTGATAGCACTTATGTTATCACAAAGTATAGGTACGCAATTAAAATTAAGATTAAAATTAGTAACGTATTCTTCATCCACAAGATTTGAGCACAACAACTCCTGGTTGCAATATATTCAGCCTCAGTGTTGGATAATGATATACACGCCGGCTTTTTACTGTGTCATGACACAAGAGAGTATCCAAGAATTTGACAATGGCTACTAATACTTTTTCTTTCAACTTTGCATCCTGCATAATCTACATCAGTGTATCCTATAAGATCAAATGCGTTAGTGTGAGGATACCATAATTCATAATCATATGTGCCAATTAAATATCGGAGTATACGTTTTACAGCACATGGATGTGATACCTTTAGATAGGATTGAAAATGAGCAGAAAGACATACCGAAAACATGATGTCTGATCGACTAGCAGTAAGATAGTGTAGACTCCCAATCATACCTCTATACTTATGTTCATCTACCCTCTTACCTTTTTCATCTTGATCAAGTTTTATGGATGTACTCATTGGTGTGTTGATTTCTTTTGCTTCATTCATTCCAAACCTTTTGAGCAACTCCTTGGCATACTTAGCTTGATTTATGAAGATACCATCCTTAGTTTGCTTAATTTGCAGTCCAAGGAAGAAGTTTAGTTCTCCCATCATACTCATTTCAAATTCTTGCTGCATAGTCTTAGCAAACATCTTGCACAAAGAGTCATTTGTAGTACCAAAAATGATATCATCAACACAGATTTGAACAATCAGTAAATCACCAAAATTATCAGTTTTGATGAACAAGGTATTATCAATTAAGCCTCTAGAAAATCCTTCTGAAATTAAGAATCCACTAAGCCTTTCATACCAAGCTCTTGGAGTTTGCTTTAATCCATAGAGAGTTTTAGAAAGTTTGAAAATATGATTCGGAAAGTGCTCATGAGTAAAACCAGCAGGTTATTCAACATACACTTCCTTCTCAATAAAGCCATTTAGAAAGGTACTTTTGACATCCATTTGATAGAGCATGAAATTTTGAAAGGATGCAAAGGCAAGCAACATTCATATAGATTCTAGTCTAGCAACATGTGCAAATTTCTCATTATAATCAATACCTTCTTCTTGATTAAATCCTTGGGCAACTAATTTAGCTTTATTTCTAGTCACAGCCCCATTTTCATCAAGTTTATTTCTAAACACCCATTTTGTACCAATAACAGGTCGGTCATGCGGTCTAGGAACAAGTTTCCAAATCTAATTTCTTTCGAATTGATTTAACTTTTCTTGCATGGAAATAATCCAAAATTTATCATGCAATGCGATATCAATGTAGCTAGGTTCAATATTTGAAAGAAGAGCAAAGTTGTCAATGAAATACCGTCTAGTTTAACTCCATGGTTTGGATCTCCAATAATTTGTTCTTTAGGATGGCCTGTTTTGTATTTCCAATCTTTTGGTAATTGGTGATTCATAGAATCTTCAGTTTGCTCTTTTTCTTGTTCAATTTGTAACTCTTCAATAATTTTTTCTTTTGCATGAGTGTTTAACGGTGGAGCTTTGACTTGATCTAACTTAACTTATTTTGAACACCCTATATCATCGTCATCTTTTTTTGAAATATAAATGTTAGATTCATCAAACACAACATGCACAGATTCTTCTACATAAAGAGTTCTTTTGTTGTATACTCTATATGCCTTTTTGTTAGAAGAGTAACCAAGAAATATGGCCTCATCCGACTTGCTATCAAATTTTTCAAGATTATCTCAGATATTTAGGATAAAATTTTTACATCCAAATACTTTAAAATAAAAGATAGATGGAGTTTTATCAAACATAAGTTCAAACGGAGTTTTTCTCAAAAATGGTCTTAGCATAACTCAATTTATTATATAGCAAGCTATGTTAACAGCTTCCGCCCAAAAATATTTTAGAAGGACATTTTCACAAAGCATTGATCTAGCCATTTCTTGCAAAGTACGTTTTTTCCTTTCAACAACACCATTTTGTTGAGGAGTTTTTGCTACTGGAAAAATTGTAAAATACTCTATTTTCATCACAGAAGTGAGTAAATTCACTATTGCAAAATTCTTTACCATTATCACTTCTAATAGAAATCAGTTTGCATCCAATCGAGTTTTGGACGCGCTTAATCAGTTTAGAAAATTTAGAAAAGGCTTTATCCTTTTGTCCAAGAAATAAAGTCCAAGTAAATCTAGAAAAATTATCAACAAGTACATATGCATATTTCTTACCTCCAAGACTAGCAGTCCTCATAGGTCCAAACAAATTCATATGAATTAATTCGAGTGCTTTTAAGGTAGAAATCATTTTCTTTGGTTTAAAAAAGGTTTTGATTTGTTTCCCAAACTGACATGCATCACAAATTTTGTATTTATCAAATTTCATTTTTGGCAGTCCCTTAATAAGTTCTTTTGAGGACAATTTATTTAGCAAATCAAAGGATACATGATCTAATCTTCTATGCCAAAGGTAATCATCATTGTCATGAACGGATAGGCATCTAATTCCATTAGCTACAAGGTCATTTAGATAAAACACATGTACATTTCCCATACGTTTGGCAGTAAAGATTGTTTCAAGATTTCCACTGTCAAGTATAGAACAAGAATCTTTCTCAAAAATGGCTTTGCAACCATTGTCACAAAGTTGGCTAATGCTAAACAAGTTATATTTTAAATCATCAATATGTAAAACTTGTTTTATAATTGTCAAGGAACCTTTACCAATATTACCAATGCCGAAAATCTTTCCTTTCTTTTTGTCTCCAAATGTAACAAATCTTTCATTTGTGCTCTAAATATCTTCTAACAAAGCTGCATTTCCAGTCATGTGTCTTGAACAACCGCTGTCCAGAAACCATTTGGTGAAGCTTAAAGACCATGCCTATACATGAGAAGGAGAAATGATTTTTGGTACCCACACTTTCTTGGGTCCATGAAGGTTAGTAACATTTTCTTTGATTTTCCAGAAAGTAACTCCACCGGATTCTACTTTTCTTTTAATAAGACATCTTAAAACTATATGTCCCGATTTTTCACAATATATGCATGCTTTGTGTAAATTGTAAGATAAATCAAGTTTAACATATTGAGATTTATTCTTTTTGTTCTTATTCTCATATTCATATCCTAAGCCACTTCGATTTCCAGCAAGAATAAATCTAGGCTTGTAAATTTTGTCTTTATCCTCATATCTATATCCTAAGCCACTCCGGTTACCAATTTGATGTTGAGTTCCGAGTAACTTTTCCATATTACTTTTACCATTTGTGAATTTTTCAATGCAATTGGTAAGATCATTGACTCCAATTTTCATATCATCAAAAGTGCTAACCATACTTTCAAGATTTTGAATTTTAACATGCAAGTTTTTATTTTCCAGAGATGCATGTTGCAAGACAGTCATGATCACATCTTTTTCAATAATAGCACACGTATGTGACTCAAAAGACATTTTATTATCATTTAACAATACTTCGTTGTCTTCCATTAAACATGTAATCTTCAACTTCATTTCTTTATTTTTTCTGGACAGTTCTTTTAATTCATGAAACATATCACTTAACAACTCATTTAGATCAACATTCTTTTCAGTCATAGATATAAGCGATTTAGGCATGCAATTAGAAAATAGAAGAGTTTACCTTATTTTCCAAAGCTATGAAGCATATGTTGTCATTTTCTTCTTCAGAATCTCCATCTTCGGACTCGGTTTTATTTGAGTCCCAAGTTCCCATCAAGCCTTTACCTTTCTTTGCCTTCAGATCTTTCTTCTTTTTAGGCGTTATTCCTTCCTTACCTTTTGCAACATAACAGTCGGTAATAAAGTGATCAGTACTTTTACATTCATAACATTAAGATTTGAATCCAGAGGTTTGCCCTTTCTTTCTTAGAAACTTCCTTCCTCTTTTGAAGTTTCCTTTGTTGAACATTCTTCTGAATTTCTTTGCTATCATAGCCAAATCATCATTGTCCATTTCTATGCCCTCACTGCTTTCAGATAGGCTGGTTTCTTCATCTTCATTTTCAGCCTTCAATGCTATCCCTTTTTTACCTCTATCATGATCATCAGATTCATGAAATCTTTTGAGCTTCATCTCATGAGTTAGAAGAGATCCGAAAAACTCTTCAGTAGGTAAGGATTTTAAATCCTTGGATTTTTCTACAGCAAGAGTTTTAGGAAGCTAGATTTTTGGTAAAGCATCTAAAATTTTCTTGTTTTGTTCCCTAAGGGAATAAGCCTTCTCATAAGCTTTAAGACCATTTGAGATATTAGTAAATCTCGTGCATATATCAGTGATGATTTCATTTGGCCTTATAGTAAACAATTCATAGTCATGAATTAGAAGTCCCAGTTTTGATTCTTTGACTTGGTTTGTCCCCTCATGAGTGACTTCAAGTAATCCACACATATCATGGGCTGAATCACAACCACTAACACAGTTGTATTCAGTCACATCTAGTGCACAATATAAAATGTTCATAACTTGAAAATTTAAAGTCATCTTAGCATTGTCTTCTATACTATACTCATAATTCGGTTTAGATATTTTTATGCCATCAATCATATTTGATGGAATAAAAGGATCATTTTCTATCAAACTCCAAAACTCGAAGTTAATAGAACAAACATAAATTTCATTCTATTTTTCCAGAAAGTGTAGTTGCTATCATTGAATAAAGGAGGACGATTCGTTGAAGACCCTTCAATATATGGAAGAGATGATGAGCTTGCCATTAAGATCTTTTCTACAAGGTTGTTAAACCAAGAATATGTAGACCAAACTCTGATACCAAATAAAAACCTTAGAGGGGGGTGAATAAGGTTTTTGGCAAGCTAAAAAAAAATTTTCGACTTGCCTAAAAAGCAGAACAACGATGATCACCAAGTTGCTTGGACAGACTTTATGGTAATATAGAAAATTATCCAAGAACTCATAGATGTATATCCAGATTTAGACAAAGAAAGAAACTCAAAGCATTAAATGAATAACAAAAAGAAGTGAGACAAGGAATGTATATTGGTTCGATCTACCAAGATCTACGTCCACTACCTTAAGCTCACACTTAAGGATTTTCAATCAGATTCCATTTACTTCACTTAATGAAATCAAATAGTACCACATACAAGAGAGGATCACCACACTAGGTTTTCCAAAACCTCTCAATTAAGCAATCACATCAAGGATTACCTCAACTAGGTTTTACACCATAACCTTGATACATGTTGGGTATCTCAGGCTCGTATCTATACGGCGCAGTGGAAAATAAAACGATATATCATCCCAAGACCCGCCTATGTATGGAAAACAAGATATAAAGATAACAAAGGTAGCAGTTTTTTACCTTTGTTTGATCGCCCGAAGAACAAAAAATTTCTTCTTCAAGTTAAGGCGTGATCCAGCAATCCTCTTAATCTAACTTCACGAGAGTGGAACGTCTAACCACTATAAGCACAGTGTGTGATTATCTCTAACAGTAATCCACACAGAGGAATACTCAAGCACCAAAATTTCCTGTGCTAGTAGGAAAAAGTGGCGGCTAGGGCTATTTCACATTTTTAGCAAAATGAGAAATAGAGAGAAGAATGTTGGTTGTGTGTCTAGAGTTGGAGATTTCGTATGTTGTATCTCAGCTAGGGTTTCGTGTCCCTTCTATATGTTACACGAAATACTTGTTGAAAAATCCTCCATCCTAGAATTCTAAAACAATTAGAATTCCCTAATTATAATTGAAAACATCAAGTTCTCACAATTACAATTTGGACAACAAATTATAACTAATTATAATTTGTCCACAACAACTTTTCTTTCTCTCAATTAACCCTACTATGTTATCCTATAACATCTTAAGTATATAATCTTCTATTATGTGTGACCTATTAGGTTTCCCAGTCAATTGGTAAAGAACATGAATTAATCCAAACGTATTTGAGATTAATAATTCATAATTAATTAGAATTAATCATATTAATTTTAATCAGGATTAGTTTATTAATTCATCAATTACTAAACACGTATTCCCAAATCATGAGCGGTATCTAGCAACATATCATGACTACCCAAAAGTCTAAGAAGTCAAGTGGCTTGACATGAACCCTTCAATAACAAATTTTAATGCAATTAACTCCTTTTCACCATACAATATCTCATTTAGTTTGGAGTACGGAATTAGTGCCAACTCTTTCCAGAATTAATCTTGGCCCGAATATAATAGTACTTGTACCAAGAATCCACTACTCTAGATGTGTATCAATTGAAACTATTTCCAATACACAATCGTCTTGGCCAAGGACTTCTCGAGTAGTAATTCCTACAAGTGGCCGTGAGATATTCGCCCCTACTATTAGGAGTGGTGAATCCTTTATTGACCCTCTCAACTACTTTCGTTTACCTCATAATATACTCAATATCCATCCCATAGGCGGCCTTCGATTGAGCTACGAATATTGGAATCAAAGTACAATGCTCAACAAACAAAGTACTTTGGAAATCTCAAGTCTAAGGATACTTGCACGTTTGCTATATTGAGATTATATCACTGACACTAAATAGTTATCCATGTGATTATCTCATAGCTAGGTCATCCAATGTACTTGTTCCATTAACAAGCATCCATGTGTTAACTTTGAGTATCTCAATACTTACGGATATGAGAATCACCGCCTGATCAAATTAGGAAGTCTAACACATGTTAATCTTAACGCATTAATGATGTCCTGTCTTATTAATACTATGACTAGGAATTATTTAAGTACAACACTATACAGTGTAGAAGGAATCTTATATCATGATCTCTATCATAATTTCCTTAACACAGTGTTGTACTGGAGACTTTATCGAACAGTTATATTACTTAAAAGTAAATAAAATAAACTGTAAGATAAATAATACCTTTTATTAAAATAAAATGTGTTATATACTATGTACAAGTGATTTCCTCTAGGGTACAACACTAACAATACACTCACCAAACAAAGTTCCCCCCAATGGGTTTTACTCTATAACCTTGAACATTAACCAATACAAGGCTCACCCCAATGGATTTTATACAACAACCTTGCACTACAACAGAGATTTGAATATCAATAGAACAGTAAAGAGCTCACTTATTTGAGCAGATGTTCACTCAGATACAAAGCACAAATACTTTTACCTTTGATACAAAATGAATTCACTTTGAAGCTTTAATAAATGGAGATTTTTGAAAATATTGAGCAATAGTGTTTCTACGAAGAATGTTTCAAAAATCTTATGTCTAATCTTGCTTTAGAGGCCATTTATAGAGCCAAAAAGTGAAGTGCCAACAGTCATAAAGAATCGGCTATAATTTTCTATTTAAACTTATTCGTGTTTTGAACTCGGGTTTCGGACGACGATGCATCCAAAAGGTAAGTCCAAAATGGCACTTTTTCAAGAAGAAATATTTCAACACAGTTAATAGGATTTTTTATGAATCTTTTGGATTCAAATTATTCAATCCAAAATTCTGAGATTTTCAAAAACTTTGAAATCTTCTCATTTGGAGCTTCAAGGTAAAGTCAAATGAATCAAAAGATAAATAGATATAGGAATTAATAGATACCTTAATAACACTTCCTAGTCTAAAGATCTTCTTATAAGGACTTCTTGATATGCAACTCCATATACTTTGATCTTCTCTTTTGATCTTCCTTACTTGAATTCAATCACGAAAGAATTGTCAAATAATCTTATCTGAATGCCTTAGAAGAATATAAGTCAAACATGTTCTATCATAATAGATTAACAAGTTAGTCTATATTAATATTTGTCATAAATCAAAACCTAGAGAAAAGCCCTTAGGGCTAACACTTAGCTTATATAGAATCTGCCTAAACCATTCTGGATTGCATTCGAGAAGTTTAAACTGACATTATACCAATTTAGGATGTTCTAATCCTCTTCATGAGTATTGCACAACTTGTATGTACTGCCATGCACACTAGCCATACATGTTAACTTCCAAAACTTCCTAGATACTAGCATGGACACTATGCATAGCCATGCATGTTGGTTGTGCATTTGCACAAGCAAGCACACGGTAGTGCATTTGACAGAGCTGCTTTTTCCTCAAAAATTGCAAACTTCTGGGAGCTTGAAACTTTCTTCTATTCTACATGGGTACATGCACAACCTTGCACTTAGTAGTGTATGGCTCCTGGAATTGTTCTATTTTGGACGACCATGCATTATGTCGTGCATCATGTCGTGCCCCTATTCAAAAACTTAAAAACTCTGTTAAGCATGTATTCCAAGGCAGTAAAGTATTAGGCAATCATCATTTGTTTAAACACTCATCATTTAAAGTATATTTTATTCATTTTTCATTTGAAACTCATTATAACATAATATGAGTAAATACAATATATATTCACACAAAAGAGTACATAAAGCTAAGGAAAAATGCTATGAAAACATGATATTTTCACACTTAACAGGGGTAATTGAGATAATTGAAGAATCATGTGAGTTGTGTTTGAGTATGTACTGAGGGATAATGTTGTATACATGTATTTGAGATATATCTTTGAATGAGATGTTGAGTAGATTGTGACTTAATACTTTTGTACTTTTGATAGGTGGGGTTGGACTCTATTGACAAGAGACAAAACCATAGTTTGATTCCTATATGGAAGAGAACTAAGTAAGTCTTTGCATAAATTCTTTATTGAAAGACACTCTATTACAAATGTATTGATATTTATATTGTGACAGAGAAGTTATATTCTTAAAATGTAACATAGTAAGATTTTTTCCCTTTTACTCTAAGTATCATTTTGATCACATAAGAGTTTTCAAATAAAATATTGATTTTACTTAATAAAGTTTCAAACAAAACTACACTAAACTATGATTGTGTATTGAAGATAATAAAGTGTTGCTTGAGAATTATTCCTATCCAAAATAACTAAACGTTGAGTATTCAATAAAGGTAGGGTATTTATACTAGTCTTAGAATGTTAGGACAAGTCTTTCGGTAGGAACCCACCTCCGAAAGATAAACTTTTTCTAGATAATACGCTAGTACTAGTAAGTCAGGCCAATTTAAGCTAGCAACTTAATCCAAGTGGACTATTATCTAAAAATAGACAACCGGTAAGTTTAGATGGGAAATAGAGGAGTATGTTGATGATCCACTGCATTGTTATGCAAGGTTTTACAGTGTCTTATCATGATATAAGGTTTCATGACATTAGACTATAATGCAAGTTTTTAAAGTGCGCCTTCTATAAATGGCTTATTGTATAAAAATATTTATTGTCCTCTGAGTAAAAGGATTCAAATAACTACTCAATGTTTTCAAAAGTGTGTTGTGATGACTTGTAAGAATTTCTTTCCAATTATTTAAATTTGCATCTCACAAAACAACTTCGAAATGTTCGAAAGTACACACAGGACTTACTAGAAAGAAATTCTCACACCATTTATGTCTTGATTTCTAAATGACACATGATTTGACAAGGTTAGATTTAGCTAAGAGACTGGAGACTTAATTTGTTTTTAATGTACTTTTATTTGGAGATTGTTTATTTAATTACTTTAATTTTTAGACTATTTATAAGTATTTGAGAACTTATAGGAAGTTTTGACTATTATTTTAGATTTTTTAACTTCACCTAGTTATAAATACCCCTGGTTTTATGGACGGGATGATATCTTCACTCCTTTTGGGTTCCATAAGTAATCAAGATGTTATATAAGTGGTATTAAAGCCTATGTTAAGAACTAAGATTATGTGTTAAGTAAACCATGATCCATACCTTATTGTGAAAGACCTCTATTCACATAGATCACTTACTTAAATACAATGGGTTTTTTCTAACAAAATCATGCATAAATTAATATAAAGAAACACAAATAATTTTGAAAATAAAACTTTTACTTATTCTATCAAATTTACATCAGATACATAGGATTGGAAGGCATACATTCCAATAATCTCTTACTTGTATTATAAGACTATGTAAGCTCATAGGTGCTATTGGCCACCATGTTTGCAAACAAGAGCCAGTCTGCAAGGCAGAAGACTCTTAGGGTGATCATGAACACCAAGATGGCTGAGGGAGCATTAGTAAAAAAGTACATGTTTAAGATGATTGTTGCTTTCGAAGAAGTAGAAGCCTTGGAGGCTGTTATTGACCTCGAGAGGCAGATAGAGATGGTTCTCAAGACTTTGTTGGACTCCTACTCATAAGTCAAATTTAATTATAATATGAACAAGTAAAATATGAGTTTAATAGAATTGACGAAGGAGCTCCAAGTAGCAGAAAAGGTCATGAAGCCACAATTAAGGCCTTAGTTGCTAAGTCATCTTTTTCTAGGACTGCACCAAAAATCAAAAAGTTTAAGAAAAAGAAGAGAAAGCTAGCGGCCAGCCCAAGTCCCAACCCAAGGATAAGCCCAAAGAAAAATGTTTCAAATGCAGCAAAAAGAGACACTAAAAAAAAGAGTCTCCAAATCTTTTGGCCGAGAAAAACCCTACAACTAATGCTTACTATGTAGTGTTCATATCTATTATTGGATCAATTTTCACTTAGATTGTTGATTCTGAAGCTGTTAATTATATTTGTAACTCTTTACAAGGGTTTGGAAAGATATGGAGACTCAGAAAGGGCGATCATTGTCTCTACATAGGGAATGGAGTACGAGTGTGGGTTCAAGCAGGTGGAGAACTAGAACTCATCTTTAATTGTAATAGAACAATTTTATTGAGGGATATTTTATATGTACTAGGTTTTAGACAGAATTTGATTTCAGTTGCAAAGCTTATAAATCATGTTTATTCTGTTTTTCCATTCTGGTATTATTATTAGTAGAAATGGAGAAGTGTTATGCACTGGGCATATGTATAGTATTCTATTCTTCATAAATCTTATTAACAATCAAGTAAATAATGCTCAAAGTGAACCTAATAATAAGAAAAGAAAGACCAATATCAATGACTCATATCTATAGCATCTAAGGTTAGGTCATATTAACTCAACCAAAATTCAGAGATTAATCTATGATGGGTCTTTGGGTTCTTAGAGTTTGAAAAGTTGACCTTAATGTAAATCTTGACTCATGGGGAAGATTACGAAAAGGTAGAAAGAGCTAAAAAGATACTAAGTTTAGTTCACACTGATATGTGTGGTCCTTTATCCTCACCAGCTATGGGAGGTTTTGAGTACTTCATCACATTCATAGATAATTGTACAAGGTATGGTTATGTTTACTCGATGAGACGTATGTCTGACTCTTTTAACAAGTTTAAAGAGTATAAGGATAAGGTGGAGGGTCGAACAGGTAAACTGATCAAAACCCTTCGATCGAATTGTGGTGGAGAATACCTCATAGGTGAGTTTAAGGACTACATGGTATCTCAGCTTAGTGCTTCTAGGACACCCCAGTAGAACAGAGTAGTTAAGAGAAGGAATAAAACATTGATGGAAATAGTTCTAATCATGATGTCTCATGCAACTATTCTAATTTCATTTTTTGGGGATATGCCCTAGAAGTAGCTGTATATATTTTGAATGTGGTACCTTCCAAATCAATACCTAAGATACCCTATAAGTTGTGAATTAGGTGAAAAAATAGTCTAAATCATATCAGGATATGGGGATGTCCGGCTTATGTATTAATCAAGGGAGACAAGTTAAAGCCAAGATTAGAATTATGCTATTTTATTAGGTATTCAAAGAGAACAAATGGTGGATACTTTTATCATCCAAATGAGCAAAAAGTACTAGTAAGTACTAATACTAGATACTTGGAGAAAAATCAAAGTATGTCCACAAAAGGTTCAACTAGAATGGAACTTATTAAGAAGTTGTCTTCTGAATCAACTTTTTCCAACCCAATTATAGAACAAAAAGAGGCATAACCTAAGGATCCTATGAAAAAAGAGTATTATCATAGTGGGAGGATACCTAGGGTTCCAAAAAAGTAGACAGAAGAGGTCTTTGACCTAGTCTCTAACCATCAGGAACAAGATTCCACTAGATACGAGGAGGCTATTGTTGAAGCTGATGCAAACATATAGCATGAAGCAATGAAAGCCGAGATTGAATCAATGTACTTCAATCAAGTTTGAGATCTTGTAGTTTTACCTGAAGAATAAAATCCATTGGCTGTTAGTAGATATACAAGAGGAAGAGAGGAGTGGATAGGAAAGTAGAAACCTTTAAAACTAGGCTTGTAGCAAAAGGTTACACTTAGAAAGATGGTATCGATTATGAGAAAACCTTTTCCCCGGTAGCCATGCTGAAATCCATTCGTATCTTCCTTGCCATCATATGTCATTATGATTATGAGATATGGTAAATGGATGTCAGTATAGTATTTCTTAATGGTCATCTTAGTGAAGACATTTATATGTCCTAACCAAAAGGTTTTATTACTAAAGGCCAAGAACACATGGTTTGCAAGCTTAAAAAGTCCATTTATGGACTTAAGCAGGCATCAAGAGTATGGAACATTCATTTTGAAGAGACTGTAAAATCTTATAACTTTATTCAAAATGAAGATGAACCATGCATATATAGGAAACTAAAAAGTTTAAATGTGGTTTTTCTTGTATTATATATGGATGACATTTTAGTTATTACTATGTTAGTGTTATGCCCTAGAGGCATTCACTTATGTATTGCATATGGTTATCTTTCAATTTAATTAATCATTCATCTTATATGTATAAAAAACTGTTAAACAAAGTCTCAAACACATAGTATAGTGTCAAGTAAATTATGATATGGATCATAATGTGAGATTCCTACTACACTATAGTACTTATGCTTAAATTATATCTAATCATAGTTTTAGGAAGATAGGACATCATTAATGTGTAAAGACTAGCACATGTTATACTTCTTGATTTGATCAAGTAGTGGTTTTCACATCTGTGAGTATTATGGTACTCAAAGTTAATAAGTGAATGCTTGTTAAGTGAATAAGTTTATTGAATGACATAACTATAAGATAATCACATGGATAACTATTTAGTGCTAGTGATAAAATCTCATTATAGTAAATGTACAAATATCCTTTGACTCAAGATCTCCAAGGTACTTTGTTTACTGAGAGTTGTACTTTGATTCCAATCTCTAGAGTCCCTACAAAACTGCCTATGGGATGGATATTGGATACAACATAAATTAAAAAAAAAGTAGTTAGGATGGTCAATAAAAGATTCATCACTCCTAATAGTAGGGGCATATATCTCATAACCACTTGTTTGGAATCAATATTCGAAAAGTCCTTAACCAAGGTAACTATGTGTTGGAAGTAGTTTCAATTGATACATATATTGAGTAATGGATTGTGGAACAAATACTTATAAATTCGAGCTAGAATTAATTAGATTTCAGTAGTAGTTGGCACTAATTCCATACTGTAAAACTGAATGAGACATAGTATGATGAAAGGAGCTTATTGCATTGATGTTTAGCTATTGAAATGCTCATGTCAAACCACTTGATTTTCTAGACTTATGGGTGATCATGATACATTACTAGATGCCTCTCATGATCTACCAAATATAAATTTATTAATTGAAAATTTAATAAATTAATCCTAATTAGAATTAATAAGTTAATTCTAATTATTAAGAATTATTAATTCTATAGTAATTAGAATTAATTCATATTTTGCTACCAATAGACCGAAAAACCTAATAGGTTATACACAATAGGGGAATTAGTACTCAATATATTATATAATAATATTTGGGATTACTATGTGAGAAGAAATAATAATTATGAGCTAATTGTAAAAATATTATAATTAGTTGAGTGAAGTTGTAATTATTTAAAAGGCTTGTAGTTGAATTATTTAAACTCAAACCCATAATTTGAAAAATGAATTATTATTATATTTTGTTAATAGTTGCGTATGAATGTTTTCAGTGGATTTATATATATGTGTGTGTGTGAGATATAGTAGTTAAAAAAATTTGGTGACCTAAAAAGTTTGGTTTCCTTACGAAATTTTGGTGACTTCACAAAAGGTTGTGATTTCACGGAATTCTTTAAAAAAAAAAAAAACCAAAGGCATATACGCAGCTAATTTCATTTTCCCTTAATTTCCTTTTTCAAATTAATTCCATATAGCCACTAAGAATTAATCCTATTATTATAGGGTTTTGGAGCCTATTTTGAGTATCGGTTCTTCATGTGGATTTCTATGAGAGAAATTCTTACTTTTGAAATTTAGTAGTTCGCATTTGGACAAATATTATGAAAGAGTTCTGCGTGCGAAGAAAAATTTTAAAAGCTATGTTTTTAAGTAACAAATTTTTATTTCATCTTCTAACCCGTTTAATTATATAGGTGTGATTTCTTTGAGTAGATTTTATTTTAATTCTCATTACGCATTAATTATTATTAAATGATTGGAATTTAATAGTAATATCAGAGACATTTTGTATATATTTTATGGGTTTATTATTAATATTGAAATTGTTTCAAAGAAAAATTTTCGGGGTCCATGAAAATTGTTTCGTGTAAAACTTTGTTTTGGAAAATTTGTTTCAATAGATTATGAACAAATTGTTTGTTCTGTGAGAATTTTGTTCCAGAAACAAATTTAAAACTAATTCACAATTGTTAATTTAGAAATTCGTTTTTGTTTCTAAATTTGTTACTGGATTGTAACCATGATTGTGAAGCAAAATTGATTCCTTTGGTTCAGCGAACAGAAGGAATAAGTTAAAAAAAAATGGATATTTAATTTGCTGAAAGCGTTTCAGCCGTTTTTTTTTTTTTTTTTTGGCAATTGTTTCCAATTCCAACGAAATCAAGTTTTTTTGCACGGATTGGAAATTGTTTCCAATCAGTGGAATTGGTGGCATATGAATTTCTTTCCAAATTGGAAATAGTTTCCAATTGGTGAACGAAATCGGAAATTTGTGAATGGCATTGGCACGTTGAATTGGAATTGTTTCCAACTGGATTTCAATTGGTTTTCTATTTGCACCAGTTGTTTGCAGCTTTTTCCAAATTGTGATTTGTCTACTGTCGATGGCCGGAAAGGAAACAAAAAGGAAATTGCTATATATAATAAAAAAAGGAAACTTTTAGCAATTGTTATTTGCACATGTAGGCTGCCGTCTTTGCAAGCCAAAAGCATTTTTCCTTTGTTTTAAAAAAAAAAAAATATATATATATATATATATAATTAAAAATCTATTTTTATTTTATTTTTTTAACACACAAGAATTTTCTTTTTCAAAATGACCCGAAAGGTATAAAAAATAAGATTTTGGATGTTTATTTTATGTTAATTATTTATGCTCATCATGTTTTAAGCATATTAATGGCATGTTGGCTTGGTTATGGGTTTAGACCAAATAATTTTGATTAATTATTATTGTGTCATATTTTTTTTTATTTCTGTGTTTTGATTAAATAGGGCTGCGTATTTTGCCTTTCTCTAAAATTCTCTTATAATTTCTCTTCTCATCTAATTCTCCTTGAATGTAACTTGAGGTTTCTTTATTAGAAATTTATATAATTAAATTTCATAGGTTAGATATATGTAGAAATTATTTTATGAGCTTATGGAGATAGCGATCAAGACGAAGCAAGAAGATGGTAAGATTTTCTTGTCAAAATATGCATGAACACATAGGTTTGACCAAAATTAATTTCCAACTTGGCTCAAGGAAATTAATCTAGAAATGTCCATAACCAAGCCATGTAATCGAGTCTATTATAATTGTGGCAAAGTTTTAATATTTATGCATGCTAAATGTATGAGACTACTAATATAATAAATCCCTCAATAAATATTAAACATAATCCCTTCTATTAATATAGTAAGAACGAGAACTCTTTTTTTAGATCAGGTGGTTAGGCGGACCCAAGCCTACTTGACCTAGTGTATGTTCGAGTTATAGAATTTAAATTCCTGATTAATGGGTTAAGTTTAACTAATTTCTTTATCCCAGTTGGGCTAACTCAAGCATAAAGAAAATTAGAGACAAGATTGGGCTAGTTTAAAGGCTTTAAGATAAAAAGATATTAATCATCCAATAATCTGATAATTACATTTGATGTAATTGGGATTGCATACCTACCATTGAAATTAAGAACGGTTTATTAGGCAAACTCAAGGTCATTCTTAACGAATTTGGATACTGATCCACTAGGAAAGCTTCCAACGAGTTTTCACGAATCAACAGTGGAGGTTATTGATTTGAGTAAAATAGTGGAATAATTATGCTCTTAATTAAAGTCCTAATTATTTGCATATTATGTGCATATACATTTTGCTATTTTTTCTATCTTTAGATCTAGGTCATTTGCATCATATCGACTAACTTAAATTTACGTAGTATCGTGGAAACTAATAAGCTTACCGAGTCAAAATTTTTGGATTGGTATAGAAACTTGAGAATCGTTCTCAATGCAAAAAACTTACTCTACGTGCTAGATGCTCCTAATCTCCACCACCAGCCAAGATGCTCCACTGATTGAGCATGCTATCCAAAAGAAGCACCAAGAGGACAATGACACAATATCTTGTATCATGCTGGTGTCAATAAACTCTGTGCTGCAAAAGCAACATGAGCATATAGATGCTTATTCTATTGTCTTCTATATTGGGATGCTATTTGATCATCAAACTAGGGCAGAGAGATACAAGATCTTTAAACAGCTATTTCGATCCAAAATAGTTAATGGTGCTTCTGTGGCCACTTATGGGCTAAAGATGTGGGGCTTGATTAAGAAGTTTGGTTCACTTGGGTTTGTAATGGATCATGAATTAAGTGTCGACTTAATTCTACAATATTTGCCAAGTAGTTTTTCACAATTTGTGATTAACTACCAAATGAAAAAGATTGAGACTACACTACCTGAGCTAATTAATCTTCTTAAGATTGAGAAATCCTCTATGAAGAAGGAATCTAATACAGTCAGGATGGTAGAATCTTTCTCTTCTAAGAAGAAAGTTCCCAAGAGAAGAAGAAGACTCCCACTAAACTGAAAGGTGGCGTGAAAAAAAAAAGAAGGTAGCCACCCAAGGCCTATATCATCATTGTGGCAAGATGGGACATTAGAGGTGCAACTGTAAGGCCTACTTGGAGACTGTCAAGGATAGGAAGGAGAAGGAGAAGCTCGTTGGTACTTCTACTTCTACTCTTGGTATATTTATAATTAAGATTAACACTACCTTTAAAAATGAGATATGTGTATTAGATACCGAATATGAATCTTATTTATGCAATAGTTTGCAAGGACTCAAGGACAGTAGAAGGCTTAAAAAGGGTGAGTGGACTTATGTGTTGCAAATGGAGCAAAGGTTGCTGCACTTGCTATAGAGACTTGTCATCTACACTTGCCTTTTGGATTAATCTTAAAACTTACAAACTATTTTTATGTACCTATTCTATTTAAGAACATTATCTCAGTTGCTTATTTAGACATGAATGGTTTTCATTTAATTTTCAAGAATAAAAGTTGTTCTTTTCATTAAATGATGTCTAATATGATACTGCAACTTTGATAAATGGTTTGTATATTCAAGACATGGATGATGTTATTCTCAATATAAAAAATAAGAAATAAAGAAAAGATAACTCAATTTCATCTTACTTATGACATTGTCATTTAGGCCACATGAATCATGTTTTTAAATGACATAAGTTTGATGACTTATGATCATTTGATTACGAATCATATGGCACATGCGAGTTTTGTTTACTTGGAAAAATGGCTAAAATACCCTTTTCTAGAAAAGGGAAAAGGGCCAAAGAGTTATTATAACTCGTACATACTGATGTATGTAGCTCAATATTAATACAAGCAAGAGGAGGTTATCAATGTTTCATTACCTTTATTGATGATTGCTTATGACATAGGTATTTGTATTTAATGAAATACAAATCAGAAACCTTTGACAAGTCCAAGGATATCAAGAATGAAGTAGAAAAACAACTTGGAAAAATTATTAAAACTCTAAGATCTAATCCAGGAGGTGAATACTTATGCTAAGAGTTTCAAAGTTATCTAAAATATAATGAGATATTATCTCAATAGACTCTACCATATACACCTCAACATAATGGTATATCTGAGAGAAGGAATCGAATCCTTCTAGACATAGTACGAACTATGATGGTTTTTGCAGACTTACTAAAATCATTTTGGGGACATACACTGGAGACTGCCGTTTATATACTAAATAGAGTTCCATCAAAAAATGGTTGATACTACCCCATTTGAGTTATTCTTTGGTAAGAAAATCAAAGTTATCTCACATGAGAATATGGGGTTTCCCTATCTTTGTTAAAAGGCCATGGTCAGACAAACTTGAAAGTAAGCTTGACAAATGTTTATTTGTTAGATATCTTAAAGAATCATTCGAATACTACTTCTATCTCTCTTCCGAAAATAAAGTATTTGTTTTGAAGCATACCGTCTTCTTAGTGAAGGAGCACATTACAAGAAAATGATACATTGGCGACAAATTTTTTTTTCCTAACTAAGACTTGGTTTGGTTGGACTATTTTATGGAAGTAAATGAGGAGGGGAAGTAAATGTAGAAGTAAATGAGACATTTACCTCGTTTGATTGGATGTAGATGTGGAAAGGAAGTAAATCAGGAGGGGGTACACTTCCCCTCCACATCAACATTTCCTTCCCTCCCAATTTAGAGGGATTGGAAGAAAAAAATAAAGTGGGAGTAATAATGACAACATTGACCACATTTTTAAAGTTAAAAATTTTAATAAAATAGATAATGAGGGATAAAATATAAACTAAATTAATTATTTCTTTTCTTCTTCCCTCTCATTCCCTTCCTATTTTCACTTCAACTAAACAAGATAAGAATAAACACATTAACTTCTCCTAGTGGAAGTATAATACGCCACTCCTCCTCCCCTTTCCTGTTCCTCTCCCCTTTGTGAACCAAAACAAGCCTAAAGTTTTGTCTCTAAAAGTATCCTTTAGCGAGGAAAAGTTTTCTTTAGCGACAAAAACTTTTTTTCGCTATTGATTAAAACTTTTGGCGATAAAATTTTAATTTCCTAACTAAAAGTAATGGTTTTACCTAGAAAATAAGTGTTTTAGTGAGGAAAAGTTAAGTTTTCTCGCTCATGATGCATCATCAGCGATGAAAATTCATTTCCTACATAAAGTTTCCTCGCTAATAATGCATCATCAGTGACGAAAATTCATTTTCTAGCTAAAAATATTAATTTTTATTACTATTAATTATACTTTTAGCGGCGATATTCATATTTTCTAGCTAATACATGTCTTTAAATTTTTAAATATTTACAACATGGCTTCAAAAAATTTTGTAAATTGGTCTTTAAATTTTGTATAATTATAAAATGACCTAAAAAATTTATAAATTGATCTCAAAATTTTAAAATATTTATAATATAACCCTAAAAATTTTATAAATTGGTCCTTAAATTTTTAAATATATAAAATATGACCCCCTAAATTTTACAAATTTCTTTTTAAATTTTGTAAAATTATAAAATAATAATTAAAAATTTATAAATTGATCATTAAATTTTAGAATATTTAAAATATAATCCCAAAAATTTTACAAATTAGTCCCTAAATTTTTAAATATTTATAAATGCATTATATTTTGGGTTGATTTATAGAAATTAAGCTAGATTATATAGAAATACATTTCTGATTACATTCAAATTTGGTCATGATATTTTTTTTATAGCAAATTCAATATATCTAACGGTTGGATCGTTAATTTGATATGTCTATCCTTATAAATGTGTTAGGTTTGAGTATTTTTATATTGATTATGCAAGATTAGGAGGCAAAATATATCCGATTACCTTCAAATTTGATTGTAATTTATTTTTAATTAATTTTAATAAATATAATGGTTGGATCGTTAATTTGATGTGCCTATCTTTGTAAATGGGTAAGGTTTCGAGCATTTTTTTTTTTAATAGAAATTATGCTATATTGAGTGGCAAAATATATCCAATTACCTTTAAACTTTGTCTTAATACTTTTTTTTAGTGATTTAATAAATTTAACGATTGGATTATTAATTTGATATGCATATCTTTCTAAATATATTAAATTTTCTGTATTTTTATAGAGATTATACTAGGTTCTATGGCAAAACATATTCGATTACCTTAAAATTGGGTCATAAAATATTTTTTTTAAATGATTTTTATCAAATCAAACAGTTAGATCATTAATTTGATATGTATATCTTTATAAAGGGGTTAGGTTTCGAATATTTTTATAGAGATTATACTAGATTAAGTGGCAAACAATAGACGATTACATTTAAATTTGATCCTAATACTTTCCTTAGTGATTTTGTTAAATCAAACGATTGGATCGTCAATTTGATTTGTTTGTCTTTGTAAATATGTTAGGTTTTCTATATATTTATAGAGATTATGCTAGATTCTGTGCCAAACACATATTCAATTACCTTAAAATTTGGTCATAAAACATTTTTTTAGCGATTTTATCAAATCTGACGGTTGAATTATTAATTTGATATATCTACCTTTGTAAATGGGTTAGGTTTCAAGCATTTTTATAGATATTATACTAGATTAAGTGGAAAAACATATTCGATTACTTTTAAATTTGGTAATAATACGTTTTCTAGTGATTTTATCAAATCTAACGGTTGAATTATTAATTTGATATGCTTATCTTTCTAAATAGATTAGGTTTTCTATGTTTTTGTAGAGATTATGCTAGATTCTATACCAAAACATATTTGATTACTTTAAAATTTAGTCATAAAACATTTTTTATAGATTTTATCAAATCTAACGGTTGGATCGTTAATTTGATATGCCTATCTTTATAAATGGGTTAAGTTTCGAGCATTTATTAAGAAATTATGCTAGATTAAGTAGCAAAACACACCCGATTACCTTTAACTTTTATCTTAATGCGTTTTTTGGTGATTTTATCAAATCTAACGATATCAGAAGCCTTTGACAAGTTCAAGGACTTTAAGAATGAAGTAGAGAAACAACTTGGCAAAAGTATTAAAACTCCAAGATCTAATCGATGAGGTGAATACTTAAGTCAAGAGTTTCAAAGTTATCTAAAATATATTAGGATATTATCTCAATAGACTCCACCATATACACATCAACATAATGGTGTATCTGAGGGAAGGAACCAAAACCTTCTAGACATGGTACGGATCATGGCGGCTTCGCAGACTTACTAAAATCATTTTGGGGACATACACTAGAGACTGTTGTTTATATACTAAACAGAGGTCTGTAAAAAATGGTTGATACTACCCCATTTGAGTTATTCTTTAATAAGAAAATCAAAGTTATCTCACATGAGAATATGGGGTTACCCTATCTTTGTTAAAAGGCCACAGTTAGACAAATTTGAAAGTAAATTTGACAAATGTTTATTTGCTAGATATCTGAAAGAATCGTTTGAATATTACTTCTTTCTCCCTTCCGAAAACAAAGTGTTTGTTTTGAAGTATGCTGTCTTTTTAAAGAAGGAGTACACTACAAGAAAAAGATATATTGGCGACAAAATTTTTTTCTTAACTAAAGTTTTGCCTCTAAAAGTACCCTTTAGTGAGGAAAATTTTTGTTTAGCGATAAAAACTTTTTGTCGCTATTGATTAAGACTTTCGGCAATAAAATTTTTATTTTCTAACTAAAAATAATGGTTTTAGCTAGGAAATAAGTGTATTAGCGAGGAAAATTTAAGTTTTCTCACAAATGATGCATCATCAGGGACGAAAATTCATTTCCTAACTAAAGTTTTCTCGCTAATATACATCATCAGTGACGAAAATTTATTTTCTAGTTATAAATATTAACTTTTATTACTATTAACTATACTTTTAGCGACAAAATTCATATTTTCTAGCTAACACATGTCTTTAAAGTTTTAAATATTTACAACATGGCTTCAAAAATTTTGTAAATTGGTCTTAAGATTTTGTATAATTACAAAATGACCTCAAAATTTGTAAATTGTTACCAAAATTTTAAAATATTTATAATATGACCCTAAAAATCTTATAAATTAGTCCCTAAATTTTTAAATATATAAAATGTGACCTCCCAAATTTTATAAATTTCTTCTTAAATTTTGTAAAATTATAAAATGATAACTAAAAATTTATAAATTGGTCTTTATTTTTGCATATTTAAAATATAATCTCAAAAATTTTACAAATTAGTCCCTAAATTTTTAAATATTTATAAATGCATTATATTTTGGGCAGATTTATCGATGTCAAGCTAGATTATGCAGAAAAACATGTCTGATTACGTTCAAATTAGGTCATAATATATTTTTTTAACAAATTAAATGAATCTAATGGTTGGATCGTTAATTTGATAGGTCTATTCTTATAAATGCGTTAGGTTTGGGTATTTTTATAATGATTATGCAACATTAGGAGGCCAAATATATCCGATTACCTTCAAATTTTGTTGTAATTTATTTTTAAATAATTTTAACAAATCTAATGATTGGATCGTTAATTTAATATGCTTATCTTTGTAAATGGGTAAGGCTTCGAGCATTTTTATAAATATTATGCTAGATTGAGTGGCAAAACATAAATACTTTTTTTTTAGTGATTTAATGAAATTTAATGGTTGGATCGTTAATTTGATATGCATATCTTTCTAAATATGTTAAGTTTTCTATATTTTTATAGAGATTGTGGTAGATTCTATGGAAAAACATATTCAATTGCCTTAAAATTTGGTCATAAAACTTTTTTTTAGTGATTTTATCAAATCAAACGGTTAGATCGTTAATTTGATATGCCCAAAAAAAGTTTTTTTTTTATATTTTTAATGAACTCTTTCCCATTTATTGAATTTCAATAATTTAATAATGCATTTGATTTTATAAATGGGTTGCGTTTCGAATATTTTTATAGAGATTATACTAGATTAAGAAGCAAAACATATATGATTACATTTAAGTTTGATCCTAAAACCTTTTTTTAGTGATTTTGTTAAATCAAACGATTGGATCGCTAATTTGATTTGTTTGTCTTTGTAATTGTGTTAGGTTTTCTGTATATTTATAGAAATTATGCTAGATTCTGTGCTAAAACATATCTGATTACTTTAAATTTTGGTCATAAAGCTTTTTTTTTTTTTAGCGATTTTATCAAATCTAATGGTTGGATCATTAATTTGATAAGCCTATCTTTGTAAATGGGTTTGGTTTCGAGCATTTTTATAGAGATTATGCTAGGTTAAGTGGCAAAATATATCCGATTACTTTTAAATTTGGTCTTAATACATTTTCTAGTGATTTTATCAAATCTAACGATTTGAATTATTAATTTGATATGCCTATCTTTCAAATGTATTAGGTTTTCTATATTTTTATGGAGATCATGCTAGATTCTATTCCAAAACATATTTGATTACCTTAAAATTTAGTCATAAAACGTTTTTTTTATAGATTTTTATCAAATCTAACGGTTGGATCGTTAATTTGATATGCTTATTGTTATAAATGGGTTAGGTTTCTAGCATTTTTAAAAAAAAAATTATGCTAGATTAAGTAGCAAAACATACCTGATTACCTTTAACTTTTGTCCTGTTATGTTTTTTAGTGACTTTAACAAATCTAACGGTTGGATCGTTAATTTGATATACCTATCTTTGTAAATGTGTTAGGTATTCTATATTTTTATAGAGATTATGCTAGATTCTATGCCAAAACATATTCGATTACCTTAAAATTTGATCATAAAACTTCTTTTTAGCGATTTTATTAAATCTAATGATTAAATCATTAATTTGATATGTTTATCTTTGTAAATGGGTTAGGTTTTGAGCATTTTTATAGAGATTATGTAACACCCCACTACCTAGGCCCAACAGAGTCGGGGATGTCGCCCCGTCTAAAGGACAATGGGTCTTTATAACTGTTGGATTGTATGCCCTCTTAGACTAAGTTTCTGATGTAAAATCGAATATTTTAATGAAAGAATTTATTTTCAGAAATTGTTTGTGAATTTACTTTTTGTTTGTGCACGATTTTCGTTTGGAACAGACCCATTGTATTTAAATAAGTGATCCATGTGAATGGTGGTCTTTCACAGTAAGGTATGGATCACGGGTTATTTAACACATAAACATTTGTTCTTAACCTATTGATGAGACTGGGAACCTCATCATGTTTAGGTTATTATGTTATGAATTCCAAATGAGGAATGGCTTACTTTTAGCCAGTGGGTAGTCCACTCACTTCATGACATAAGCGTATTTCGAATACGTAGAACAGGACCTGTAGTAGTGGTTTATCAAAGTACTATATGGTAGAAATCTAGACTACTATCACTACAGCGTGGACTAGTACTCTACGACTTAAGTATGAGTTGGTGGTGCAGCGAAGGCTGGAAGCATATACTTTGATTTGTCTGTAGTTGAGGTTCTATCGTAGGGCCAATATACTTGCATGTTGGGTATGTGTGACTAGTTAGTTAAGACAGGACTTATACAAGATAGTTTCGCACTATATCGCCCCTTGTGGTTGTCCGAATGGTCTAAATTATCCAGGGCCCTGGGAAACATGACTTGGATGTTTGCTTTAGGGTGGCTCCCTTAGAAAGTGGAAACACTCCAGGAAGTCGTGGACCATTGGACTAGAAGCCTAAGGATGGTAGATGTCATTTAGGGGGGTGTTAGTACACTTCTTCCTCTCTAAATGTATGGCGATGTGTAGAGGGGTATTTTAGTCATTTCACCTGTAGGTCGGAGACTTTGCGAATGCGAGCATTGTCCTTGGGGTCAATATTTCCTTATGGTGATATTAGGAAATATTTAAAATGCAAAATACAGACTATTTATATAGCAGGGGTATTTTGGTCATTTTAGCGACCAAGGCGATGTGTCTTTTGGTCCTCGGGATAACCCGTAAGTCCTAACTATTTTTGGGTTGAGGAATTGGTCTCGGTTGAAGAGGATTTTATTTTATTTTGTTTTATTCTATTTTATTCGGGAAGTCTAATTTATTATTGGATTTGGAATAAAATAAATAAATAAATAAATAAAATAGGAGTTGAGAGAAATTAATTATCTAGTTTATTTGGTTAATTAATTATTCGGGGCCTAGGTCCAGTATGAATAATTAAGAAATTAACCCAGGCTTAAACTAGGGGAAATAATTAATGTTTAATTATTTATTGGGTTATTTATATAGGCCCAAGAAATAAATAATTAAAGATTAATTATTATGGTTCATTTGGGCTCATTAATTATTTATTGGGTTACTTATGTAAGCCCAGGAAATAAATAATTAATATTTATTATTTTGGGCTTTTTGGGTCCAAGAAAAATAATAAATATTTATCTGGCCCAATAGCTTGGACCTTAGGGTTTTTTTCCAGATACGGTTAAGAGGAGTTTAAGGTTAGGCCAAACTGTTTCTCAGGATAACATCCGGGTGTTTTGAAATCCCGAGGATATGTTTATCAGAGATGGAAAGACCTAGTTTAGACTAAATATAAACAACTCTTTGAAAAGGAAAAACCCTAATTCTTTCCCTAGCCTCAAGCACTCACGTCTCTCTCTTGCTCTCTCACATTTCTTTTTCTTGTTTTCTCCTTGTTCTTTGCTAACCAATAGCGAGCGAACCAAGGAGAATTGAGACTGTTTCTCTTTCCCATTGTGTTCACCAACTAGAGGTTAGGCTGAGGAATATCCTGAGAGCTGGAGAGCTAAGCGTTAATGCAAACAATGCGAAGTCGAAGGCTAGCGGGTATTCAACCGAAAGCTCCTTCAAGTGTGCAAAGCGAGGTGATTCCAACCATTCAATCTGTTCCTACGTAGGAGGGTTAAGGAACGCAAATGTATGATCTTCACGCTTCCGCATGGCCTTTATGGTTCACGTTAATTTTTCTCTCTTTTTTTTTTTTCCGTCCATGGCTCCCCTGTTTCTGCGTTTTCCATCAATAACTAGGTCACACAAACGGAAATAAAAATAATACTTTAAAATTGAACTTATTACAACCCAAAAATTCAGGAACAAATCTAAAATAAATTGATTACTATCATCTCTCAAAACAACACATAAAATAAATAACATAAAGTCTTCAAAGCAGGCAACAAATCTAGCTACTCATCTCCATAGCAGGATCAACCTGAAAACATGGCATAAAAGGTGATGAGATAAAAATCTCAGTAAGCCCATATCTGCTTTGAGTGTTTTAGGTAAAACAGTTCATGTATGCAAGCTGTAAAAAATCTATAAGAGAAAGTGCTGGTAAGCAATAAATAAGGTTAAAAATAAAGAGTGGCATTTTGCTTTTCAAACCATACCTATGCACAATAAATACAACCACTCAAATGGGTATAACGGTCAGAATGCCACACTTTGTGCAGACTGACAAAAGGTAGGTGATCGGCCTACCGGGTGAGATACTTCTCCTTCTCTACACCCAAACTTACTGGTTGTCTACTCCGGAAACACACAGTCCACATGACTGAAACTTTCTAGCTCGGACGCATAACCTACTGGACTGGCATCTTATCTAAGAAGGACTCATCCCTCAGAGGTGGCCACCTACTAAGAGACTTACCCTAACCCTTCAAAGACTAGTCCTAGTAGTCTACCTTTATTGAGTACTTAATGATGATTGTCCCACTTGGGAAAAACTGATAATACATTGCTTTATTTGAAAATAGCAATTAAGGATTTCTAAAATTCTTGTCAAAGTTGGTTTTTAGAAAGAGTTTAGTGTTTGTGCAAAACTGCTTGTTTGATTTTCAAATGATTTGTTTGACTGAAACAAGAAAGGAAACAGTCCTTGATTGCTTTTACAAAATAAGTGTCCATACACATCGGGTTTAGCTTGCCATAGAAATCTTTTGTCTTCAAATAAGTTTATGTAGAGGCTTATCTGATCCTTTGCTTGAGCAAATTTAAAAATATTCCAAAGCTGACCTAACCCCGCTTGGGGTAAACACAAGTCATAAGGTTATACTCGAGCTATATTCGCTTACATAAATAATCTTAGTTCAACTTATTACAATCATGACCCTAATGTCCTAAGCTTTAAGGCTAGATGATAAAGGATTTTATAAAATAAGACTAACTTGATAAGATAAAATAACTAGGGGTTGTAAAATAATTACTAATAAGTTATAGGTTCAAATAATAAATCTTGAGTATTGTTATTAATAAATAAACTAGGGTTTAATTGTTGAAGAATCGTAAGTTCTAGATGGTATAAATGGTTATTCTTAAATAGTATTTTTCAAATAAACATTAAATTATTACTAATCTCTTAATTGATCATAGTAAATAATTAATAATAAATAAAATTTATCAAGTTTTGATTAATAGATAACAAATAAATATAAATAGTATTTATGAATATATGGTCTACAAGGTCATTAATACTTTACTTATTTGTATAAAAGGTTTCATATATATATATATATATATATATATATATATATATATTATTTTTAATAAAAGATATCATTTATTTGACTAGTAAAATATCACTATTTCATTGAATATTCCAATTCAAAACTTTCTAAGAATTTCAAAATCTTGGGAGAAAAACATGGTAATAATTTTAATTGGGGTAATAAAATTTGCTAATCAAAATAACTTAGGATCAACAAGGTTATGATCATAATTTTCCTACTGCTAACAAGATTCATGAGCATATACTCCAACATCAATCAACAAACTATTTTATTTATGAATAAAGGTTTAAATCCATACCTACTATCATATGATCAAATCCCTACTAAGTATATGATGGCAAAATGCAGTAACAGGGAGCCATGGACGGGAAAAAACAGAGATAAAAAAAATTAAACGCGAGCCATAAAGGCCATGCGGAAGCGTGAAGATCATACATTTGCGCTCCTTAACCCTTCTAGGTTGAGTAAGAGCGGATTGAATAACTGGAATCGCCTCGCTTTGCACAGTTGAAGGAGCTTCCGGTTGAACACCCGCTAGCCTTCGACTTCGTCTTGTTTGCATTAACGCTTAGCTCTCCAGCTTTCGGGGTATTCCTCAGCCTAACCTCTAGTCGGTGAACACTATGGTGAAGAGGAAGGGTCTCAATTCTCCTTAGTTTGTTCGCTATTGATTAGCAAAGAACAAGAAAAAAACAAGAAGAAGAAGGAGAGAGCTTTTGTGAGAGAGAGAGAGAGAGACTCATGTGAGAGTCCCCTTGGCCAAGGAAAATTAGGGTTTTTTTCTTTTCAAAGAGTTGTTTATATTTAGCCAAAATTAGGTCTCTCAATCTCTGATAAACATATCCCCGGAATTTCAAAATATCCGGATGTTATCCTGAGAAACAGTTTGGCCTAACCTTAAACTCCTCTTAACCATCTCTGGAAAAAACCCTAAGGTCCAAGCCATTGGGCCAGATAAATATTTATTATTTTTCTTGGACCCAAAAGGCCCAAAATAATAAATATTAATTATTTATTTTCTGGGCTTACATAAGTAACCCAATAAATAATTAATGAGCCCAAATGAACCATAATAATTAATCTTTAATTATTTATTTCTTGGGCCTACATAAATAACCCAATAAATAATTAAACATTAATTATTTCCCCTAGTTTAAGCCCAGGTTAATTTCTTAATTATTCATACTGGACCTAGGCCCTGAATAATTAATTAACCAAATAAACTAGATAATTAATTTCTCTTAACTCCTATTTTATTTATTTATTTATTTATTTTATTCCAGTCCAATAATAAATTAGACTTCCTGAATAAAATAAAATAAAACAAAATAAAATAAAATCCTCTTCAACTGAGACCAATTCCTCATCCCAAAAATAGTTAGGACTTACGGGCTATCCCGAGGACTAAAAAGACACATCGCCTTGGCTGCTAAAATGACCAAAATACCCCTAATATATAAATAGCTGTATTTTGCATTTTAAATATTTCCTAATATCACCATAAGAAAATATTGACCCCAAGGACAATGCTGCATTCGCAAAGTCTCCGACCTACAGGTGAAATGACTAAAATACCCCTCTACACATCGCCGTACATTTAGAGAGGAAGAAGTGTACTAACACCCCTCTAAATGACATCTACCATCCTTAGGCTTCTAGTCCAATGATCCACGACTTCCTGGAGTGTTTTCGCTTTCCAAGGGAGCTACCCTAAAGCAAACATCCAAGTCATGTTTCCCAGGGCCCTGGATAATTTAGACCATTCGGACAACCACAAGAGGCGATATAGTGCAGAAACTATCTTGTATAAGTCTGTCTTAACTAACTAGTCACACATACCCAACATGCAAGTATATTGGCCCTATGATAGAACCTCAACTACAGCAAATCAAAGTATATGCTTCCAGCTTCGCTAGACCACCAACTCATACTCAAGTCGTAGAGTACTTGGTCCACGTCTGTAGCGTTAGTAGTCTAGGTTTCTACCATATAGTACTTTGAGAAACCACTACTACAAGGTCCTGTTCTACGTATTCGAAATATGTTATGTCAATGAAGTGAGTGGACTACCCACGGCTAAAGGTAAGCCATTCCCCATTTGGAATTCATAACATAATAACCTAAACATGATGAGGTTCCCAGTCTCATCAATAGGTTAAGAACAAATGTTTATGTGTTAAATAACCCGTGATCCATACCTTACTGTGAAAGACCACCATTCACATGGATCACTTATTTAAACACAATGGGTCTATTCCAAACGAAAATCGTGCACAAACAAAAAGTAAATTCACAAACAATTTCCGAAAACAAATTCTTTTATTAAATAATTCGATTTTACATCAGAAACCTAGTCTAAGAGGGCATACAATCCAACAATCTCCCACTTGCACTCTAAGACTAGGTAAGTCCATAGGTGCCCACCCCTATGGCGTCTAAGTGTCTCTTGAAGACTCTCTCAGCCAAAGGCTTGGTGAATGGGTCTGCTAGATTGTTTTCTGAGGTAATATGCTCCACCACGACTTCCCGTCTCTGGATGAAATCCCGGATCAGGTGGTACTTCCTCTCGATGTGTTTCCCCTTCTTGTGGTTCCGAGGCTCCTTAGATTGCGACACTGCTCCAGTGTTGTCGCAATACATCACAACCGGCCTATCCATATGTGGTACGACTCCAAGTTACGAAAGAAACTTCCGGAGCGAGGCTCGCTTCCTTGGACGCTTCCGAAGCTGCCACATACTCGGCTTCCATGGTTGAGTCGGCAATACAAGATTGCTTGATACTCCTCCATGAAATTGCTCCTCCAGGACAAGGTGAAGACATATTCACTAGTGGATTTTCTCTCATCCTTATCCGCCTGGAAGTACGAGTCCGTGTATCCTGCAGGAACCAAATCATCGACCACTGTAAACCGAGCATATAATCTCTCGTTCCCTTGAGGTACTTGAGAATATGCTTTACTGACTTGCCAATGAACCTCCCACAGGTTTGAGCGATATCTGCTAACTAAGCCCACGGCAAAGCGGATATACGGCCTAGTACACGGCATGGCGTACATGAGACTTCCCACCGCCGAAGCGTAGGGAATCCTACTCATTACTGTCCTTTTCTTCTTGAGACTTAGGACGAGTCCTTCGAAGAAAATGACAACCCATGTCCGCAAGGGATTAGAGCTCCCTTGCATGAGTCCATGCTTGTACTTGGCCGACATCTTGTCAATGTATGTCGCTTGGGATAATCCTAACATTCTCTGCTTCCTATTTCTAAGAAGCCTAATCCCGAGAATGTAGCTGGCTTCTCCCAAGTCCTTCATACTGAAATGACTAGACAGCCAAACCTTTGTAGATGACAATGTCCCTACATCATTTCCAATGAGTAGAATGTCATCCACATACAGGACAAGAAAAACCACATTGATGCCTTCAAGTTTCCTGTACACGCATGGTTCATCTTCGTTTTGAATAAAACCATAAGACTTTACGAGTCTCATCAAAACGAATGTTCCATGCTCTTGATGCTGCTTAAGTCCATAAATGGACTTCTTAAGCTTGCAAACCATGTGTTCCTGGCCTTCAGCAATAAAGCCTTTCGGTTGGGACATATAGATGTCTTCGCTAAGATGGCCATTTAAGAATGCCGTCTTGACATCCATTTGCCATATCTCGTAGTCATAGTGACAGGCGATGGCAAGGAGGATGCGAATGGATTTAAGCATGGCTACCGGGGAAAAGGTTTCCTCATAGTCGATACCCTCTTTACGAGTATACCCTTTCGCCACAAGCCTAGCTTTGAAGGTTTCCACCTTCCCATCCGCTCCTCTCTTCCTCTTGTATACCCACTTGCACCCAATGGGTTTTATCCCTTCGAGTGAAGCTACAAGATCCCAAACCTGATTGAGGTACATAGACTCAATCTCGGCTCTCATTGCTTCATGCCACGGATTTGCATCGGCATCGGCAATAGCCTCCTCGTATCTAGCGGGGTCTTGTTCACGATGGTCGGAAACCGGCTCAAAGGCTTCTCCGGTCCATCTATCCGGAACCCTAGACACTCTCCCACTACGACGAGGCTCCATTTGTACGAGCTCTTGAGGGTGTGCCTCTTCTTGTTCCAAAATCGGGTCGGTAGAAGTTGATTCCATAGATAACTTCTCCTACGAGTTCCAACCTCGTTGAACCTTTAGTGGAAGTACTTTGATCATCTTCCAAGTATCTAGCATTGAGTGCTTGACTAGTACCTTCTGCTCCTTAGGATGATAAAAATAGCCTCCTTTTGTCCCTTTTGGATACCCAACAAAATAGCATAATTACGATCTTGGTTCCAACTTGTCTCCCTTGATCGGTACATAAGGCTGGACACCCCCAAATCCTGAGATGATTCGGACTTGGCTTACGCCCGGTCCACATCTCATAGGGAGTCCTAGGTGCTGACTTGGAAGGCACCAAGTTCGAGAATATATGCCGCTGTTTCCGGGGCATATCCCCAAAAGGACAACTGGAAGAGTAGCATGAGACATCATGCTTCGGACCATTTCCATCAACGTCCTGTTCCTTCTCTCGGCTACTCCGTTCTGCTTGGGGGTTCCGGCGCGAGAGGCTGGGATACTATCCCATGATGTACCATGTAGTCCTTGAATTCACCTAGGAGGTACTCTCCACCACGATCCGATCGTAAGGTTTTGATTAATTTACTGTCCAGACGCTCCACTTCGACCTTAAACTCTTTGAACTTGTCAAAAGAGTCGGACTTGCGTCTCATCGGGTAAATGTAACCATACCTCGTACAATCATCCGTGAACGTGATGAAGTACTCAAAACCTCCCCTAGGCTGGTGTAGACAATGGACCGCACACATCGGTGTGAACAAGACTCAACACCTCCTTGGCTCTATCCGCCTTTGGTGTAAAAGACCTTTTGGTCATTTTTCCCATCGAGGCAAGATTCACTACTGAGGCCAACTTTCCAATCTCAATGAGCCCAAAGGCCCATCATGGATTAGCCTCTGAATCCTGGTTGAGTTAATATGACCCAACCTCGGATGCCAAAGGTATGAATCATTGATATTGGTCTTTCTCTTCTTAGTTAAAGGTTCGAGACGGAGCGTTATTTGATTGGTTATTAATAGGGTTTAAAAAGAACAAATTTCCATACATGTGCCCAGTACATAAAATTTCTCCATCTCTGCTGATAGAAATACCGAGAATGGAAAGATACTGAGAATATCCTTGATTAATAAGTTTTGCAAGCTGAAATCAAATTCGACGAAAACCGAGTACATATAAAATGTCTTTTAAAACCACTATCTTATTACAATCAAAATTAAGATCCAGCTCTCCCACTTGCAAGGGCCAGGACTTGTGCTCCATTACCCACTCGAAGCCCATGTTCGCCCTTCTTGAGTCTTCTTATCTTCCTAAACCCCTGCAAGGAGTTACGAGATATGATCGGTGGCTCCTGAATCAACAATCCAAGTGGAAGTTGATCCTACCATTGATATGGACTCTAGATAGTAAACATTACACGTGGGGTTTTTCTTGGCACTGAAGATACTGGACACTCCTTTTCCAGTGTCCCTTCTTTCCACACTTGAAGCACTTGCCCTTTGGTTTGTCCTTGGGCTGGTTCTTGAGGCTGAGCTCTTTGCATTCCCCTTCTTCCTCTTGAACTTTACGGGCTTAGGCCCGATTCTTGAAGAAGAGGCCTTAGCAATCATGGCCTTAGGCTGCGGCTTCATGACCTTCTCCGCCATACGGAGCTCCTTCATCGGTTCGATCAAACTCATGTTCAACTTGTTCATGTTATAGTTTAACTTAGGCCGAGTGAAAGAGCCCGGTAGAGATTCGAGAACCATGTCCACTTGGCTCTCGGGGTCAATGACGGCCCCTAAGATTTCTGCCTCCTCGAAAGCGGCAATCATCTTGAGCATATGCTCTCGGATTGATGCTCCCTCGGCCATCTTAGTGTTTACAATTGTTCGAAGAGCCTCCTGCCTTGCGGGCCGGCTCTTGTCCGCGAACATAGTTGCCAACGATTGACTAATGTCATATGCGAAGCCATGTGCTCGTGTTTTGGCTGGAGCACATTAGACATGGAAGCTAACATATAGCAACGTGCCATTTCGTCGGCTTTCTTCCATGCCTTTTCGGCCTCTCGCTCTTCGGCGGTGGAACCTTCCCCGATAACAGGGCGAGGTTTCGTAAAGGACATACTTATACTCCTCGAGTTGTGAGTATTATGTCCGGGTTCCTTTTCCGATCCACATAGTTTGGACCCGTTAACTTATTCTCCACTGAGAATAACGGCCAATGGACTAAAAGAACCTCCCACCATTTACGAAAATCGAAAATAAAAGAAAGAAATTAGTTTGTGAAAACAAAATGAAATTTGTGCACTGAAAATAATTTGGCTCTTAGGAAAAGCTGACATAGCTTCTTGGGAAGATTAACGGTTTCCTAAGCTAAGTGTATTAACCACCACAAATTAATTTCCCTTCTAGGTAATGGTCTAGAGAATAACTCCATCGTGGGATGGCCGTTTCCTCTCATTTCCTATGGACATACCTCGCACTATAACCTCCAACGTGGGCTGGCCGATCATAGTACGTGCCCGGGTTATTAATTACATCCTTCCATTAGATCTAGATCCTTGTGGTATCCCCATCCTATACGGGTTCACTCCCGGGGGTGACGCGAGGGGATCCACGATCTCTAATGAGGACCGTGATGGAAGCCGTGGGGCCGTTGGAACCCCTCTCCCACTTAGTCTTTTAAAATTATAGGTTTTACGGAAAATATCCTTTTGAAATTTCCATTAAGTTTTTCTTAACTCAAAAATAAAATATCTAAGTCCAATAAAATCTCTATGTCAAGGCTTATATCCTTTGAGAGATTTCCTCCATGGACTAATTCTATATAAGTTAAAACTTAATAATTTCAAAAATTTCCAATTAAAACTTTCTAGAGACTTTGGTCTTAAGTTTATTTGACAAAATCATTTTTCTAGTCCAAAACAAAACAAAATGGCTCTCCATTTTAATTTACAAAAATATCTAAATCCAATATATTTTCTATGTCAAGGATTAAATCCTTTGAGAAAATATTTAAGGATTAATTTTTTGTACCAATTAAAAGAACCATTTAGTTTTTAAAGAAAAATATTTTTCCTTGCCAAAACAAAAGGTTCCCAAAGACTTTGGTCTTTGAGGAAAAGCACACATAGGTACATAAAAAAAATAGCATGCTAGAAAACAATAAACGTTTTCATGCTTTTCTATTTTTTAAACCTAAGTGCCCAAATAATAGAATTAAACACATTAATTAATTAATTAATGATCTTGTTTAATCCTAAAATCCCTTACTAATATTTTTCATGCAAATATATTCCAAGAATATAAATATTGCAAAAATATTAACTTCACCTGGTATGGGACCCAAAACGAAAAAGAAAAAAAATAAAATAAATTGCAAAAATCGCTAGAGGTCCACTGCACCGGATGCACAGGATCTGCGCCAGCATGCCTGTGGTCCACCGCGCCTCCCGGTGCACCAGCCGCACCAGATCAGACGCTGCCTCAGCCCGTGGAGCGCCCGCCCGCCCGAGAACCCGCTCCGCCTTCCCGCCTGCCTGTGCGCCCACATCCGCGCGTCCGGAGCCCCGCTGACCCGCGCGCCAATTGAAGAAATTTGCAATTGCAAATTCGCAGCAACCGGCTCAAATTAACTGGCAATTGGCTCGGCTTCGCGGCTCCAGCAGCACGGCTCCACTCACAGATATTGCGGCTCGGCTCGGTGGCTCGGAGGCGGCTCGGCGGCTTATGAACAGTGTCGTCTTCTTCGTTTTTCACCGCGCGAATTTGCAGAGCATTTTTTTTCAATTTTTTCTGTCTTCTTTGGCTTCTTTGGACATTTTTACTTATAAAAACTCATCCAAAACATAACCACAACCGCCTATACCCATTAAAATTGGGTTTACACGATTAAAACACCAAAGCAAAAAATTTACAGCATGCTCCTATGCTTCAAACGGTGAAGCTTACATCAAGCCTATCCTATATCAAAACAGCGAAGGATCACAGGTATAATCATCTTCTCCATTTTATTAACTACCATGCTCCCTATATTGATCAAAACCAAAGGCTCTGATACCACTTTGATGGCAAAATGCAGTAACAGGGAGCCATGGACGGGAAAAAACAGAGATAAAAAAAAAAATTAAACGCGAGCCATAAAGGCCATGCGGAAGCGTGAAGATCATACATTTGCACTCCTTAACCCTTCTAGGTTGAGTAAGAGTGGATTGAACGACTGGAATCGCCTCGCTTTGCACAGTTGAAGGAGCTTCCGGTTGAACACCCGCTAGCCTTCGACTTCGTCTTGTTTGCATTAACGCTTAGCTCTCCAGCTCTCGGGGTATTCCTCAGCCTAACCTCTAGTCGGTGAACACTATGGTGAAGAGGAAGGGTCTCAATTCTCCTTAGTTCGTTCGCTATTGATTAGCAAAGAACAAGAGAAAAACAAGAAGAAGGAGAGAGCTTTTGTGAGAGAGTGAGAGAGAGACTCACGTGAGAGTCCCCTTGGCCAAGGAAAATTAGGGTTTTTTTCTTTTCAAAGAGTTGTTTATATTTAGCCAAAATTAGGTCTCTCAATCTCTGATAAACATATCCCCGGGATTTCAAAATATCCGGATGTTATCTGAGAAACGAGTTTGGCCTAACCTTAAACTCCTCTTAACCATCTCTGGAAAAAACCCTAAGGTCCAAGCCATTGGGCCAGATAAATATTTATTATTTTTCTTGGACCCAAAAGGCCCAAAATAATAAATATTAATTATTTATTTTCTGGGCTTACATAAGTAACCCAATAAATAATTAATGAGCCCAAATGAACCATAATAATTAATCTTTAATTATTTATTTCTTGGGCCTACATAAATAACCCAATAAATAATTAAACATTAATTATTTCCCCTAGTTTAAGCCCAGGTTAATTTCTTAATTATTCATACTTGGACCTAGGCCCTGAATAATTAATTAACCAAATAAACTAGATAATTAATTTCTCTCAACTCCTATTTTATTTATTTATTTATTTATTTTATTCCAGTCCAATAATAAATTAGACTTCCGAATAAAATAAAATAAAACAAAATAAAATAAAATCCTCTTCAAGCGAGACCAATTCCTCATCCCAAAAATAGTTAGGACTTACGGGCTATCCAGAGGACCAAAAAGACACATCGCCTTGGTCGCTAAAATGACCAAAATACCCCTGCTATATAAATAGCTGTATTTTGCATTTTAAATATTTCCTAATATCACCATAAGGAAATATTGACCCCAAGGACAATCTTTGCATTCGCAAAGTCTCCGACCTACGGGTGAAATGACTAAAATACCCCTCTACACATCGCCGTACATTTAGAGAGGAAGAAGTGTACTAACACCCCTCTAAATGACATCTACCATCCTTAGGCTTCTAGTCCAATGATCCACGACTTCTGGAGTGTTTCCGCTTTCAAGGGAGCTACCCTAAAGCAAACATCCAAGTCATGTTTCCCAGGGCCCTGGATAATTTAGACCATTCGGACAACCACAAGGGCGATATAGTGCGAAACTATCTTGTATAAGTCTGTCTTAACTAACTAGTCACACATACCCAACATGCAAGTATATTGGCCCTATGATAGAACCTCAACTACAGCAAATCAAAGTATATGCTTCCGGCTTCGCTAGACCACCAACTCATACTCAAGTCGTAGAGTCTTGGTCCACGTCTGTAGCGTTAGTAGTCTAGGTTTCTACCATATAGTACTTTGAGAAACCACTACTACGGGTCCTGTTCTACGTATTCGAAATACGCTTATGTCATGAAGTGAGTGGACTACCCACTGGCTAAAGGTAAGCCATTCCCCATTTGGAATTCATAACATAATAACCTAAACATGATGAGGTTCCCAGTCTCATCAATAGGTTAAGAACAAATGTTTATGTGTTAAATAACCCGTGATCCATACCTTACTGTGAAAGACCACCATTCACATGGATCACTTATTTAAACACAATGGGTCTGTTCCAAACGAAAATCGTGCACAAACAAAAAGTAAATTCACAAACAATTTCCGAAAACAAATTCTTTTATTAAATAATTATATTTTACATCAGAAACCTAGTCTAAGAGGGCATACAATCCAACAGTATAATCATACTCACGACTTCAATGAAAATAAGAACATAATATCCTATTCACCAAAGGTGACATAACATTCTAGCATGCTTAAACATTCCTAATTTCTTAAGACATGATGAACATGCATCGATCCACAAGGAAATTCATAAAGCTTAACCATGATCAATCATTCTCATGCTCCAATCTCAACTCCTTCATACATATACATATACTCAATCCCCTATTCACATTCTATCCTTCTTATCAACAACCAAGAGATATGAATCCAGAATTCAAAAGAAAGGTTAAAGAGAAATGCTTGGTTGATGACTATCTCGATGAAGATTTAAGAAGATCCATGCGCTTAAGAGTCTTGAATTGTCCAAGAGAGGAGAAAGAAAACGGCCATGGTTCTAGCAACCATTTCAGCGCGAGAGAGAGAGAGAGAGAGAGAGAGAGAGAGAGAGAGAGAGAGAGCATGAGTATGATATGTTAAAGATTGAAGGGAAGAAGATGAACAAAAGTTGTTCTTGGTTACCTTGATGATGTTCTTGAAACTTCAAGGAAAATTCTGGTTTTGATCCGATTGTCAATTTTTGTTTTCGAGATTTGATATTATAAATCCAGAAATGGACTCTAGGGAGTATGTTGGCATGTTCTGGAGTTTTTGGAAGGGATTGGAGGTGTTTAGAGTGGTCTTTGGCTTGAAGAAAGGTAGTGTGTGTTCTTGGTGAAAATGGAGAGGATTAGAGAGAAAATGCTGGACGAATTTCTGAAGGGGTTGGTCGAATGATTAAGGAAGTTCTGGGATTTTGATTTTCAGATTAGAGTGGAGAGAAAAATCTGGTTGTTTGAAATTCAAATGGAGAAATTTAAGGAGTGTTTTAAGGTAAAAGATATGGTAATGGTGTTTGATTGATGGAGGTTTCTTGGAGCTGCAAATGGCCGACTGGTTTGCTGTGTTTTGCTAAATTGAATGAGGGTTGAGAGAGCTATAAGGCTGGCCAAATTTCTGAGTTCAATGATGGGAGGATTTCTGGTTATAAAGCTTAATCCAAGGGTGTTTCATGGAGTAAATGCTGGAAATTTTGGAATTCAAATGGAAGTTTGATTGGAGTGATTGTAGGAGAAATTTGAGGAGTGGCTATGGAGTCTAGTTGTGCAAGGTCAGTGGAGGAGGTAATGGAGTTCAGTTCATAGCTGAACAAAGGTTAACTTACAAAGGTTTTGAGGAGGTTTTCGGCCAAGGCTTGAAAGGAACAAGGCTGGAATTTTTTTTTTTTTTTTGTTATGTTTCGAATTAGTTGCTGAAATTTGCTGTACAGTTTTCTGCAATGTTCTAACCGATTTGCAGAGGGTTTTGAGAGGTGTTTGAGGGTCTTTTAAGGCTGGTTTTTAGCCTTCTATATGGAGAAAAAGTAGAGGTAATTTACTGGTTCGAAGGTAAAAGAAACAGCTTTGATCTCGGCCTACTATGCTGCGAAACTGCCTAGAATTTTTTTCTGGTTTGTGCAGTTTTGTACAATCCGATTTTTGCACAAGAATTCCAATCTTCAAGCTGAATAAATTGGCCATTTTTCTGGCAGCAATTGAGTAAGAAAGATGGTTGAGATTTTCGAAGGTTAGGCTGCTCAAGAATTTGGAAAATTTTCAGATTTCTTCCATGGAGAAGATGAACACTATGGAGTGGAGTTTGAAGGTTCAACCATGGACATTAATTTTCCTTGGGAACCTTCCTTAACTCATTCCCTATTTTCAGTCAAATCTCCAACCTCTAAGAGCCATTTTTGAAATTCAAAGACCAATAATCCTTGCTAAATTTTCTGGAATTAAAGTATGGATTTGGATAAATTTTAAACAAGCTTAATTGATGAAGAGGTTAGGATAAGCTAGAGATAATAGAAGGACAAGAATTCTTCTAGAATTCTTTTAGGACATAAGGATAGGATTAGGGCATTCCCTTCATGTCTCCCCTAGGACAACACTTCTATTTTTTTTCTATGGAATGCAAGAGATGAAAATCCCACTTTAAATTAAAATAATCATGACAAAAACTTAAATGATGGGATTTGAACTCAAGACCTTAGAGATTAATTCCAAGGCTCTATCCACTAAACCACAACAACTCTTGTTCTTATTTTCTCACCCAAATATTCTTCTTATTTAATCCTCAAGCTATCTTGCTATTTTGACCTCAAGCAAAATTACTGTCTTACCCTTCATACTCAATAAGTATAACCAAGCCTTCTAGACTATAAATCACTATTCTAAAACATATAAAATCATTCAATAATATATATATTCATACAAAGTAACATGATATGCATCCCGACCCCATTACTCTAGGGTTGACTTTAGGTGGGGTTTCACAGATTATACTAGATTAAGAGGCAAAACATATTCGATTACCTTTAAATTTTGTTCTAATATTACTTTTAGTGATTTTTATCAAATCTAATTGATGGATTTGATATGTCTATCTTTCTAAATGAGTTAGGTTTTGAGTATTTTTATAGAGATTATTCTAGATTAAGTGGCAAAACATATTCGATTACCTTTAAATTTTGTTCCAATATTGCTTTTAATGATTTTATCAAATCTAACGGTTGGATTGTTAATTTGATATGCTTATCTTTCTAAATGTGTTAGGTTTCGAGCATTTTTATTAAGATTATACTAGATTTTGTGGTAAAACCTATCTGATTATCTTTAAATTTGGTCAAAATAATTTTTTAGTAATTTTATCGAATCTAACAATTGGATCGTTGATTTGATATGCCTATATTTCCAAATGTGCTAAATTTTTAGTATTTTTATAGAGATTAAGCTAGATTCTTTAGCAAAACTTATTTGATTACCTTTAAATTTTGAAAAAATACTTCTTTTTTTTTTTACTTATTTTGTCAAATCTAATGGTTGAATCGTTAATTTGATATGCCTATATTTCTAAATGTATTAGGTTTTCTGTATTTTTACAGAGATTATACTAGATTCTGTGGTAAAACATATCCGATTATCTTTAAATTTGGTTATAATATTATTTTTAGTGATTTTATCAAATATAACGGTTGGGTCGTTAATTTGATATGCCCATATTTCTAAATGTGTTAGCTTTTCAGTATTTGTACAGAGTTACGCTAGATATTGTGGCAAAACATATCTGATTACCTTTAAATTTTGTCATAATACATTTTTTACTGAGTTTATCAACTAGAACGGTTGGATCCTTAATTTAATATGCCTATCCTTCTAAATGTGTTAGGTTTTCAGCATTTTTGACAGAGATTAAGCTACATCCTATGGCAAAAATATCCAATTACCTTTAAATTTTGTCATAATACTTGTTTTAGTGATTTTATCAAATCTAACAGTTGGATTGTTAATTTGATATGCCTATCTTTCTAAATATGTTAGGTTTTGAGTATTTTTATTGAGATTATACTAGATTCTATGGTAAACATTTCTGATTATCTTTAAATTTGGTTACAATACTTTTTTTAGTAATTTTATCAAATCTATCAGTTGGATCATTAATTTTATATGTCTATCTTTCTAAATATGTTAGGTTTTGAGCATTTTTATTGAGATTATGCTAGATTCTATAGTAAAACATGTCCGATTATCTTTAAATTTGGTCACAATATTTTTTTTAGTAATTTTATCAAATCTAATGGTATATATGTATATATGTGTATCACACACACACACACACACATACATACATATGTATATACATATATATGTATGTATATGTATATACATATATATGTATGTGTGTGTGTGTGTGTGTGTATTTGTGTGTATGAGTCTTTTTTTCTAATTGATCTATATGTCTATTTAATAAAGGCGATGACATAATTTATTAAAAATTATGATATAATTAACAGCATATAAACTTTTAAAATTATATAAATATATAAACTAACTTATTATATTGAATCATTTGTTTTACTAGTACACTTAATATGATTATTATATGTTGTTATAGTACTAATGCTTTAAAAAAAATTCAAATAGAATTTTACAAGTAATTTAATTAAAAAAAAAGATATGACCAAATATAAAGTTTGGCCCAGCAATTGAGTGCACTCATTGCACTCTCGCCAGACTAGGTTCGAATCTCTCTAGGAATGCCTTGCGCACAAAATTGGAGTGGTGCAATCAGGTGTGGAGTGGTGCGTGTACAGATTCCGAAAAAATTCAAAAATTTTTATTTTTTTTAATTCGTAATGACCCTTTGGAGAGCAAATCCTCACCAAAGAGGTGAATTTTCCTCACCAATAGAGCTCTTTGGTGAGGAAACTTTTTTCCTCGCCCTCGCCAAAGTATAACTTTTGGCTAGGAAACCTTCAGCGCTAATGATAAAAATTTTGTTGCCATTGATGGTTATTTGTGACAAAGTTTTTCTCACCAAAAAATTTATAAAAATATATTTATTTATTTTTTTCAAAAAAATTTCTCACCATTATATTCAATTTTTTTAAATAAAATTATATTTTTAGTGACCAAATTTTAGGGAGGAAACATTTTTGTCGCTAAAAATCATCATCACCGACAAAACTAAAACCTTTAGTGACAAAATATTTTCACTTTTAGCTAGGAAAATTTTCCTAGTAAAAAGTATAGGCTTTAGACAGAAAAAATAGAGGCTCTTTGCCGACGTTTTGTCGCCACGCAGCTTTGGCGAGGGCGCTTCAATAAGAAAGGCGCAAGGAAATTGTTTTGTCACCAAAGGCCTTTTTTCTTGTAGTGATATGTTTAAAGGAGACAGTGGGAGTAAAATTGAATTTAGTAAAGTTCAAGAAGAATAAATAAATATGGATCAACCGTCTGAACCCACATCTATTGAGAGAATAGATGAACCTTCGTCTACACAAGAATCTCATAGGTCGAGTAGGATATGTGTGGCACTTGAGAAATATGGATTTCTCATAAGTGACCATAATGACGCATTGCTGATAGATGAAAATGAGCTTACTACTTACAAAGATGCTCTAAATAGTTCAGAATATGACAAATAACTTGAGGCCATAAAGTCATAAATGGATTCCATGTATGATAACTAAGTATGGATATTAGTTGATCCACCTGAAAGAGACAAACCGATTAGGTACATATGGGTTTTCAAAAGAAAACTGACATGGATGGTAATATGATTACCTATAAAGCACGACAGGTTGCTAAAGGTTATCGTCAATATTATGGTATTGGCTATGACAAAACTTTCACACCAGTTGCCATACTGAAATCCATAAGGATACTCCTAAAACTTGCCGTCCATTATGATTATGAGGTCTGGCAAATAGATGTGAAAATAGCTTTTTTAAATGGAAACCTAACTGAGGAAGTGTACGTGACACAACCTGAGGGGTTTATATCTAAAGATAGTACAAAAGTTTGCAAATTGCAAATATCCATTTATGGACTTAAGCAAATTTTTAAGAGTTGGAACATCCGTTTTGATTAAACAATTAAAGAGTTTAGTTTCATTCAAAATATGGATGAGCCTTGTATATACAAAAATATTAGTGGGAGTGCAGTTATTTTCCTTATTACTATATGTAGATGATATATTGCTAATAAGAAACGATGTCTCTATTCTACAATTAGTTAAGATTTTGTTATCAAAGAAGTTCTTCATGAAAGATCTTGGAGAAACAACCTATATTCTAGGAATAAGAATCTATAGAGATAGGTTAAAAGAGGTTGCTTGGTCTTTCACAATCTACAAAGTATTAAAGAGGTTTAGCATAAGTCATAAAGGTATACTGATGCCAATGTCTAATCTGATAATGATGACTACGAGTTAAAATTAGGCTACGTGTTCAATTTGAGTGCTCTCACTGGATTTATGAAATCATTGATAGGAAAAATGTAAAAGATAGAGACAGTTCTCAAGGATGAGAACATAGTAAACCTGTTTACTAAGACGCAGCCTTAGAAAAAACACGATACACATGTTAAGTCATTTGGTATTCGATGCATAAATAATTGGCTCTAGTGCAAGTGGGGGTTTGTTTGTGTTTTGCCCTATAGGCAATCACTTGAGTATTGTATATGGTTATCTTTCAATTTAATTAATCATTTTGTGTATATGTATATAAAACTATTAGATAAAGTCCCAAGCACATAATATAGCATTAAGAAAATTATGATAGAGATCATAATGTAAGATTTTTACTATACTATGTAATACTTGTGTTTAAATTATCTCTACTTATAGTATTAGTGAGATAGGACATTGTTAATGCACAAAGACTAGCACATGTTATATTTCTTGATTTGATCAAGCGGTTGTTCTCACATCTATGACTATTGTGATACTCAAAGTCAACATGTAGATGCTTGTTAAGTAAACAAGTTCATTGGATGACCTAACTATGAGATAATCACATGGATAACTATTTAGTGCTAGTGATAGAATCTCATTATAGCAAATATCTTTAGATTTGAGATTTCCAAGTGATGCGTATTTATTTGGGTATAAAAATCATATAAAAATAAGCACATTCTTAATCAAGTTTAAATTAAAACGTTAACCCCCAAATTACACATATGAGTAAGCGTACTCATCATTAACAGAGCATAGGGTTCAAACAAGTGTTGATCCTTAAGGAACAAGTATGCATTATACACTTTTCTTTCATTGTTTAACCGACTCAATAAAGTGAAAAAGAAATAAAAATAAAAATAAAAATACATACATGTCAATGATGGAAAATTATGTAACTCAAACCATTGTTTTGATAAACATGATCTTAAAGTACCTAATCATTATCATAATTAACTATTCTCTTGGCATCATGAAGGATTAATATAGATTCACTTCTTTCACAATCCATGAAATCACTATCTTCTAGCCAAATTAGCATCACATACTTTGTCTCAACCAATCCACTCAAAAGATGCATTAAACGCAGTCCTTAATTAAATTTCCATACTCTGGCAAACTTAAAACATGAAATTAACTAATGAATTCATACTCTGGCAGACATCAATTAACCTTTAATTACCCTATTCTTAGCAATTAACTCCTTTCTCAAGCAAGTTAAGAGATAACAAATATGAAATTAATAAATTGAAACTACCATCAACCCCTTTCTCAAACAAGTCAATAGGAAAAAACAACCCCTTAATATCGTAATTCGCACAAATAATTAAGTACCAAGAATAACAATCAATTAATCAAAAGATCAAATAACCTTAAAAATCATGAATACCTAAAATAATGTCAAACTACAATAAAACAATTAATACATTATTGTTCAAGAAAAAGAAAACAAAGGAAAAGAAAGAACTCATAGACAAGCAGCCTTCTTCCTTTGAAGACCTTCTTACACAACCTTCACTGATTGAATGAATTCCTCTCAAGAAGATATTGGCGATGCACTCTAAAATATATCTAAGTCTTTACATTGTGCACCTCACTTTTTCTATGTATATGGCCTTTATTTATAGACTTACAAAGTTCCTAAAAGAGTCCCAAGAAAAGAAGAAGTAATTACTAAAATTTAAAACCAAAAAAGAGTTGTAATAAAATCTAAAATAAAAACCTAAATACAAATTAAAGAATCCACCGCCTTTATGAATTGTGAATTGGAAACCAATTTGACTTCAATTTGGACTTTGTCGTATTGTGCTGGAGATGTCAATTGATATTGAATTGTGATTGTGCTGAAATCTGGTGAATTTGGCTTTAGATAAGCCATGCAGAAGCTTCCCTTTTCTTTGAATTTGTATTGGCTAAATTGAGCCACAGCCAAGCCACCTAACTGATTTCCTTCTTTTCTATTCTTTCTTTTGTCCTTTTGCTCAGCCACTTTTGTTGACTTTCTCTTCAACTTGGCCCCACTGAATTAATTCTTTCTTTTCTTGCTTCTATTGCTCTTGTTTCCGTTTTCAGCTTTGTGGCAATTGGCTTCTTCTTGTTGTCGGCTTTCAAAGCCACCGAATTGCTGCCCTTAGCTTTTCTTTCTTCTTGCCATTTTCTTTTGCTCAGTTGTGAGCTATGAAGCTGCCGAAATTGTTGACCAAAATTCTTTAGCTTTTATCCTTCTACTTTTGTTCTTTAGCCTAGCTAAAATCCAATTCTTTCTTTTGTTTGGATCGGCTTTAGTGAGCCCTGATGCCAATTGCTTCCTTTTCCAAGCAATTTCAATTTGAGCTTACTCTATTTCTTCAATTTCTCTGCTCTTCTAGTGGAAGACCAGCGCTGGCTCCACTTTCTGGGCTGGTGCTGGTCCTATTCTGAAAAATCACACAATTAGCTCTAATTTTTCCTTATTTTTGTATAAAATTATAGAAAAGCATTTTTATAAAGGAAATATCAAATATGAAAGAATATGACTAGTTATTGTATAAAAAGTATCTTAATTTAGCCTCAAATAATTAGGAAAAATATGACTAATTTAGGCCCTATCACCAAGGTGCTTTGTTTACTGAGTATTGTACTTTGATTCCAATCTCCGTAGTCCCTACAAGACCACCTTGAAGGTGGATCGTGATCATAAAAGCAAAATAGAAACAACACAGAATTGCAGAAAAACAACAATGGAAGCTTTTTTAAAAAATTATACCTCTGTGTTTTGATGAATGTTTGGCTTGCATTGGATGAACCAACGATGAAGGTAGAACAATTACAGGAGTCTGTATGGTGGTCCCCAGTAACAGCCCCGCTAGTCTCCCGCTCCTTGTTTGCATGAACACTGGCTTTTAGCCTTTCGAAATATACCTCTGCCTAACAAGCCGGTGAAAACAACCAAGGAATAGAGAATGTTCTAACTTTTTTGACCTATTGCTATCAGAACTAGCAGAATCAAGATGAAGAGGAAAAACACATTTTTCTTGAAGAACCAGAAAAATAATTTTTCCAGAGAGGGAAAAACCAGAGAGGGTGAGATAAGCTACGCTTTGTTTGAGGCATATCTTATTTTCTAGACTCATACAAAGTTCTGTTAGATATACGTCTCTATCTAGAACTCTACCTCAGGGTGTTTCAAAAACCCAGAGTTCACACGTCCGTGAAACTCTCTGGTTTTGTCCAACACCCATGAGTCCAGTTGGTCCACAGGACTAGCTTTAGCCCAGTTGGATTTGGGCTAAATCCTCGAACCGTTGGTCTAGACTATGAGCCTAAATTAATTAATTTATTTAGCCCTGGGCTAACAAAACCCATAAATAAATAATTAATTAACTCAAATGGACCTAAATAATCACTTAAGACTTTTTGCTAGTTTTAAACCGAGGTTAATTTCAGTTATACAATCTGGGCCCTGATGTATCCAGACTTGGGTGTAAAAATCATACAAAAACTAAGCACATTCCCAATCAAGTTTAAATTAAAACATTCAATCCAAATCACACATATGAGCAAGTGTACTCATCATTAACTGAGCATAGGGTTCAAACGAGTGTCGATCCTCAAGGAATAAGTAGACATTAATCACATTTCTTTCATTGTTTAACCGACTCGATAAAGTGAAAAATAAATATAAAATAAAATAAAATAAAAATATATACATGTCAAGGATGTAGAATTATGTAACTTAAGCCATTGTCTTGACATACATGACCTAAAGTACTTGATCTTTATCATAACTGATTATTCTCTTAGCATCATGAAGGATAATATAGATTCACTTCTTTGTCCAATTCATGAACCCCTATCTTCTAGGTAACTTAGCATCACATATCCTGTCTCAACCAATCTTACCCAAAAGATGCATTAACCATAGTCCTTGATTTAATTCCCATTCCTAGCAAATTATGCATGAAATTAACTAATGAATCCATATCCTAGCAGACATCAATTAACCTTTAATTACTTTGTCCATACTCTTAACCCTTTTATCCAAGAAGCTAAAAGCCAACAAATATGAAACTAATGAATCGAGACCACTATCAACCCCTTTGTCCAAGTAAGTTAATAGGAAGACCCAAGTAATTAATCTCGTAATATGCACAAGTAATCAAATACCAAGAATAACAATCAATTAATCAAAAGGTCAAATAACTATAAGAATCATGAATATCTACAACAATACCAAATTCTAATAAAATAATTAACATATCATTGTTCAAGAAAAAGAAAACAAAGTAAAAGAAAGCACTCATAGACAAGCTTCTTTCTTCTTCCTTTGAAGACCTTCTTGTATAACCCTCCTTGAATTGAAGAATTCCTTATTTGATTGAGTAATTTTCTATGATGATCAATGAATTCTCCCCGTCTTCCCTTGTGTTTTTCATCTATTTATAGGCTTAGGAAGTACCTAAACTCATAGGTACAGAGTTCTTAGCCGAGTAGAAGTTGGAAGATACTAAAATTCCACAAATTACCAAAAACCGCGTAGCAAAATCAAGCACTGCCTTAGCTTCAGGGCACAGCCGGCGCCGCCTTGGCTTTCGGAGTCGGCGCTAGTTGTGTTCTGCTTCTCTTCTCGTTCGCCAATTTTTTTTCGAATGCACAATGAAGACCAGAATGCAGCCGACGCCGCCTTGACTCTTGGAGGTGGCGCCGATTCCACTCTATTTTGCTCTATTTCCCTAATTTTTCCATCGCTTCGAAGTTCGTGTCAACAGTGCATGGCCGGCGCCGGTTCTAGAGCCCTAGCCGGCGCCGCCTCTCCTTTGTTTTCGACGTTTTTGCTTCGTTTTACTTCAAAAATCTGTAATAATGAACAAAACACCTTTCCAAGTGTAAAATCTCAAATATGAAGGAATATGACTAGTTATTGAACAAAATATATCACAAAAGAATCTCAAATAACTAGGAAAAACATGACTAATTTCGCCCCTATCAAGCCCAGGCCCTGAATAATTAATCAACCAGTTATCTTATTTTCTCTAGACCTTTTATTTTATTCCAATTCAATAATAAATTGGACTTCTTGAATAAGATAAAATCCTCTTTAATTAAGACTATTCCCTCAACTCAAAATTAATTAAGATTTATGAGTTATTCCGAGGACCAAAAGACAATCGCCTTGACTACTAAAATGACCAAAATACCCCTGTTATAGAAATTGATATATTTGCATTTTAAATATTTTTTAATGTCACTATAAAGAAATATTGACCCCAAAGACAATACTATGTAAGTAATGTCTCTGACCTACAGGTCTTATGACAGATTTACCCCTCTACATAACATTGTATATTTAGAGAGGAAAATTGTACTAACATCTCTCTAAATGACATCTACCATTTTCAGACCTCTAGTCCAATAATTCATGACTTCTTAAAATATTTCCGCTTGCCAAAGGAGTTACTTTAAAACAAATATCCAAGTCATGTTCCCCAGGGCCCTGAATTATTAGATCATTTGAATAGTCTCAAGGGGTGATATAGCGTAGAAGTTACCTTGTATAAGTCTGTTTTAACTAACTAGTCACTTATACCCAATATACAATTATATTGGTCCAACGATAGAACCTCAACTATAATATATTAAAGTATACGCTTCCAGTTTCGCCATACCATCAACCCATATTCAAGCCGTAGGGTATAAGTCCACCCTGTAGCAGTAGTAGTTTGAGTTTATACCATATAGTACTTTTAGAAAGTACTACTACGATCCAGTTCTACATATTTGAAATACGCTTATATTATAAAGTGAGAAGACTACTCACTGGCTAAAGGTAAGTTATTCCCCACTTGAAATTCATAACATAATAACCTTATCATGATGAGATTCTCATTCTCATCATCCGATTAAGAACAACAGTTTATGTATTATGTAATCCGGGATCCATACCTTACTGTGAAAGACCTCCATTTACATGGATCATTTACTTAAAGACAATAGGTCTTTTCCATTAAAATCGTGTACATATTAAAATGAGAAAACACAAATAATTTGTGAGAATAAAACTTTTATTAATTTAATTGAAATTACAACAGAAATACAATCTTAGCTGACATACATTCCAACATGCCTATAGGATGGATATTGGGTACAACGTAAAGTAAACAAAAGTAGTTGACAGGATCAATAAAAGATTCATCACTTCTAATAGTAGGGGTGTATTTTTCATGACCACTTGTATGGAATCATTATTCGAAAAGTCCCTGTCCAAGGCGACTATATGTTGGAAGCAGTTTTAATTGATACACATATTGAGTAATAGACTATAGAACACGTACTTATAAATTTCGACTAGAATTAATTATATTCCAGTAGGAGTTGGCACTAATTTCATATTCTAAATCAAATGAGATATAGTATGATGAAAGGAGTTTATTACACTGATATTTAGCTATTGAGAGGTTCATTTCAGACCACTTGACTTTCTAGACTTTGGGTGGTCATGATGTATTGTTAGATGCCGATCATGATCTGCTTAATATGAATTTATTAATTAAAAAATTAAAAAATTAATCCTAATTAGAATTAATAAGTTAATTCTAATTATTAAAGACTATTAATTCTATAATTATTAGAAATAATTCATATTTTACTACCAATAGACCGAAAAACCTAACAGGTCATACACAATAGAGGAATTGGTACTCAAGATATTATAGGATAATATTTGAAATTAATTTGTGAGAAGAAATAATAATTATGTTATAAAAATGTTATGATTAGTTGAATGAAATTATAATTATTTAAAAGGCTTGTGGTCGAATTATAAACTTTTTATAATTCAAGAGGCTTAATTGCAATTATATAAACTCAAACCCATAATGTAGAAAATGAATTATTATTATATTTTGCTTCCTAAAACTTTTAGGAAACGGATATAATAGGTGTGTATGATTGTTTTTAGTGGGTTTATATATATATATATATATATATATATATATATATATATATATATAATACACACACACACAAATAGATGTGTGTGGACTTGGTGCCAGATGTGTTCTGGAAATAGAACTTTGCTCCAGTGATGACTTGATGCCTGGTGTGCTAGTGAACCTGGTGCTAGGTGTGTTCTGGTCACCGTCCCCAATTTTGTTGCACTTCAAAACTTGCTCCTTGGACCTCAATTCCATTTCTCTATGTTTCCTTCATCCTTCAAATGAAATGTTGGTTGTCCTAAGCTCTTCTTGATACTCATTTGGCCTTCAATCCTTGTTTAAAGGTTGGCTTGATCCTTTACATGGATTGTTGCTTGTGTTGTGCATCTTTTGGCCCTTTCTTTACCATCCATCTCTTCACAATCTTCTTATACCTAGGTTTGTTGAATTTGTTGTCTTGAAAACTCCCTTGAATCCTCTTAAATATTTTTCTTACCCATGGAACCATAAAGTGTGATTTTGTCCTCTTTCCCCCTTCTTGAAAATGGTCTTCATGCCTAATTTGATTCCTATAATTTCCTTCTTCTTGAAGATGATTCGTCTCCGAATCGATACATGCATTACAATTTAAATAAGACATTTTGTGTGAAAGTAAAACTTTTGTCTTTGGGTCCTTAACAACTCCCTTGTTTTCTCTCTTCTCAATCGAAGCCCTCAACCTTATTTTACCTCCACTCATTTTCTTTTTCTCAACCTCTTGTTTAGCTCTCTTTTGCACCATATTACTTTGTGTTCGCCTCCTTCCATGCTCTTTTACTCTTCTCTCTTCCCCTTTTACCTCAAACTTTTTTATCTCACCCCTTTCTCATTTAGTTTTCTCTTTTCTTCCACCTTCTCTTCTCACACTCTTATTTTCCTCCTTTTTCTCTCTCATTTTATTTTCCTTCTCCCTCATAAGGTTTTGATCTTTTGTAACCTCTCTAGGGGACATTGGGAGAAAAGTAAACTTCTTTCCCTCTTTGCTTAATGCATAAATATTTTTCCTACCATTATGCATCATATCTCTATTAAACATCCAAGGCCTCACCAATAACAACTCTCAAACATGCATGGGCATCATATCACAAAGTACCTTATCTTCATAATTTCCCATGTTAAATGTAACACTGGCTTATTTGTTCACCTTCACCTCACCACAATCATTAACCCATTGAAACTTGTATGGCTTAGGATACTTTATGGTCTCTATACTTATCCCTTCCACTAATGTAGTACTTATCACATTTGCACAACTTGCACAATTTATCATTATACTACATGGCCTTTGGTTAATTTTACATCTTGAGTGGAAAATGTTTTCTCTTTGTGAATCATTTATATTCTCAACAACATAAGTACCTAAGACTCTACTAGCAACACCAATTAAAGAATTTCTTTGCTCAACCACATTTTCCCTTTCACCATCTACTCCTTCTTTTGGATTTGTGGCCTCCCTAGAAAATGGTGTTGGTGATTTACTCTTCACAACCTTATATTCTCATTCTTTCTTTTGTTGATGTGAGCTTCCTCCAAATTCGTAGTTACTTGTAGCATTTTTGGGCCTTTACCTTTAGCACATATTTGCTCCTCATCAACCTTACTATTATAATGCTCAACTCCTTCTTTGTCATCTCCATGTTGGCTCTCTATCTTTTGTGACAAGTGATTTATCTTTTTTTCCTCATGCTCCTTCTTCAACTCAGTTTTTTTGTTTGATTAGCTATATTGCAAACTAAAGGACTTTCAAAGATAAGTAGGTGAAGTGTGTTTATAGTTGGAACAATATTCACAAGGGCTCACTTCACTTCTTCACAACTCATCCCTACTTCCCTGTCTTTTCCTTCTTGGACAATCATATGTGTAATAACCATAATCCCAACAAGTAGAATAAGCATAATCTTACTTTCTTCTCAAACCACTATTCAAAGAATTTTGCGATGAACCCATTTCCCTTGACTTGGATCTTTTTGGACATTCATAGGAAGTGTGTATATAGCTCGAACAAGTATAGAACCCATACTCCCTTTCCTTTTGCATGCCACTCTTTGTCCTTTGCAACCCACTTCTTAAATATTTTTGTGGTCCTCCAACACAAACTCTATTATTCCAATAATTTATACCCGCATATTCATCCCCATCATATCTCTAATCATATTTATCATTCCTACCATATCTACTTTTAGTTGAACAAGGCTCTTCTTAATAATCATATCCTCCACCTTCATCCCAATTAGCCATAGTGTAGATTGCAAAAGAGTTTCAATTTATAAATTTTGGATAGAAGTAGAAGAAAATTCCTCATTTAACTCCCTTATGTGTTTACATTCTTTCAATAACACTCTTCTTTCGTGTATACTTTCTTATGGCTTTTATCAAAATGAACTCACTTTCTTGCCTTTTCCACACTCTCAATTCCACACTCAAGTTTTTCCTGAAGTCTCCCCAATTCAAAGAATTTAGTTCCAATAGTTGAAGTTAACCAAGTTCCAAAGGTTCAAGAAGTTCCTAAGAAGAAATGAGTTATCACTAGATGAGTAACAAGAGTGAGACTCAATCAATAAGAATTTTAAGGAATATGTTGTCACATAAACTCAAGGATTTCTCTAGGAGATGTGTAGTGACAACAACTAGACAAACACCATAAGGATTCAAATAAATAAGGACACTAGGGATAGGACTCCAAGATTGACAATATTCAATTAAATCCCAATTATCACAAGAAGATATCAATCTAGGTATTTAACCCACCAAATACAAGAAGTATATCAATTAAGTTCAATGGAAGTGAAAAATGATAGGATTTAGTCAAATGATAGGATTTTCAAATTTTAGGATGCTATCACAACCTCAAGAAGTTAATTTGATGATCAACCAACTCACTCAAGGCAATGAAATCACAAGAAATTCAAAAATTCAAAGAGATAAATTGATATGATCCAAGATGCACCAATTTGCTTTCCAAGCTATTTATCACTTCATAAGAAAAAATTTCTGATAGCAATTGGAAAGTAAAATCCAACTAAAAATAAGTTAACAAGCAAGAAAATTTGTAGGGATTCAATAAACTAAGCTTTGGTTTTCATATAAGCACAATCCTAAGTCATGAAACCACATATCAAACACTTGGTGTGCAACCTTTCAACTCAAGGTATTTCAAAACTTTCAACCATATAGCTACTCCAATACTCAAGATTCACAAGTAAAACTCATTCCCAATGATAGATATAACATCAAGGAGCAATTTCACAGCAATAACATGGACAAATTTTGAGTTTTAAAGCTCACAAAAATAGTACAAAAAAGAGTTACGGGATTTTTTTTTGTGTTCAGATTTTTTGCTTCAAAACAACCAATAAACCTTAAGAGTTCTGCAATTTATCACCACAAATAGCTACCTAAATATCAACCAAACATGTAGGTTCAATTTCACAACAAAACCATATCTAAATTTGAAGTATTGAGCTTCCAAAAAATTGCAGCTAAAAAGATTACGGGATTTGAATTTGCAGCAATAGTTTTGATGAGATTTCCATTTTGTTTGTGCTTAAAATCAACAAATATTTATGCCAAATGATTCCTCAAACATCATACCAACATATAAAATCAATTTAATATCAAGTTTATGGAATAATTTCGAGTTTAAGCATATAAAAATGGCATAAAAATAAGTGACGAAAATTGAGAAAATTCAACAAGCTTTTGAAGAAGGTTGTACCTTTTGCCCAAAGAAAGTTGTGTTAATAAGAATCAACACAACCTTGCTCTGATACCAAACTCTTTGATATGATATTTGACACACCAAAATCTAGAAATTAGACTCAAGAACAAAGACTCCAGAATTGATCACCTAATTCTATATCAAAATGCCTATAAAGTAAGCACCCTAGGTAAATGAACAACTAGAACCCAAATTCTAATAGGATTTGACCAACTACTTTGATACCCAAATACCCATAATCCTACAAGAGAATTAAGAACAACTGGGATGGAGAAAAGTAGGCACCCTTCTAGGTTTCCCAATAAGAACACTAGGTAAGAATAAATATACCCAATACCCAAGATGAAAAACAAGTTAGATTAACCCAAGGATTTTAGAGATTTTAAATAAAGGTGGGTCTAATTCCTTTTCTTGGTCTTGAAAATGAAGAAGAATTAAGGAGGAATTCTTCTCTCCAAGACTTCAATATTCTATTCAATCTTTGAAATTTGAAAATCTGAATTCTATTACAAAAGAGGCTATAATGAAGTATTTATAGGCCCCAAGTTGCCTTAACTAATTAGTAAACAAGGCATAAAAATTAGATGGCCTTAATACAAGTTTTTAAACTCTATTACATGCCTTAAAATAGGTTAAAACAAAATAAAAGTCATGGGAATTTAATTAGAAATAAAACAGAACAAAACAAGAAAATTCAATAAAACAGGGCACGGCCCGAATGGACCTGGTGCTAGGTGCTTGAGTGGACCTAGCTCCAGGTGTGTTCTGGAAATAGAACTTTGCTCTAGTGATGACCTAGCACCAGGTGTGCTAGTGAACCTAGCACCAGGTGTGTTCTGGTCGCCGTCCCCCCATTTTGTTGCACTTGCTCCTTGAACCTCTATTCCATTTCTATATGTTTTCTTAATCCTCCAAATGAAATTTTGGTAGTTTTGAGCTCTTCTTAATACTTATTTGGCTTTCAATCCTTATTTAAAGGTTGGCTTGATCCTCTACATAGATTGTTGCTTGTGTTGTGCATCTTTTGGCCCTTTCTTTACCATCTATCTCTTCACAATCTTCTTGGACTTAGGTTTGTTGAATTTGTTATCTTGAAAACTCCCTTGAATCCTCTTGAATATTGCTCTTACCCATTGAACCATGAAGTGTGATTTTGTCTTCCTTCCCCCTTCTTAAAAATGGCCTTCATGCTTAATTTGATTCCTATTAGGTTGAGATTTCATGGAATTCTTTAAAAAAAAAAATCGAAGGCATATACATAGCTAATTTCTTTAATTTTCTTTTGAAAATTAATTTCATATAGCCACTAAGAAATAACCCTACTTATATAGGGTTTTGGTTCCTATTTTGAGTACCGGTAATTCGTGTTTTGACAAATATTATAGAAGAGTTCTGTGAGCGAAGAAAAATTTTAAAAGTTTCGTTTTCAAGCAATGAATTAAATTTTAAAAGTTACCTTTTCAGGTAACGAATTTTTCATTCTGCCCCTAACCCGTTTAATTACATACAAGTGATTCCTTTGAGTAGATTTCATTTTAATTTTTACTGCGCATTAATTGTTATTGTATGATTGAATCTAACATGGTAATTATGTACGGACATTGTATCAACAAATATTTGGCTTTCTAGTTAATTTAATATGAAGGACTCAGGAGAAACCAGTTACATTCTTGGGATTAAGCTTCTTAAAAATAAGAAACAGAGAATATTAGGATTATTCTAAGCTACATATATTGACAAAATGTTAGCTAAGTTCATATGAACTCATGCAAGGGGACTTAGATCCCTTATAGGCATGGGTTGTTTCTCTCTCCAAAAGAGTCTCCTAAGACACAAGAAGAGAAATATAGGATAAGTAGGATTTTCCATGCTTCGTTTATGATAAGTTTCATGTACGCCATGTTGTGCATTAGGTTAGATATGTGCTTTACTGTAGGCTTAGTAAGAAGATACCAGTTAAACCTTGGAAAGGTTTATTGGCAAGCTATAAAATATATGCTCAAGTACCTCAAGGGAATAAGAGACTATATTTTAGTTTACAAAGCTGATGATTTGGTTCTAACAGAATACACAGACTCAAATTTCTAGGCGAATAAGGATGAAAGAAAATTTACTAGTGAATATTTCTTTACCTTGTCCAGAGGACCTATTTTATAGAGGAGTATCAAGAAATCTTATATTGCTAACTTAATCATGTGGTAGCTTTGGAGGCATCCAAGGAAGCTGCTTGGCTTCAGAAGTTCGTCTTAAAATGTGAAGTTATGCCACATATAGACGAGCCAATTGCATTGTATTGTGACAACTCAAGAGTTATCTCATAGTCTAAAGAACCGAGAAACCACAAGAAAGGAAAGTATATCGAGAGGAAATACCACTAGATTTGAAAATTCTTTCAGAGATGGGAAATTGTGATGGAATAGATAGCCTCAAAAAATAATCTAACAGATCTATTCACTATACCTTCCACAGAGAGAGTCTTTAGAAGACACTTAGATACTATAGGAGTGGAGGCGTATGGGTTTATATAGTCTTAGAGTGTAAGTGGAGATTATTAGAATGTATGCCGTCCAATCCTATGTATCTGATGTAAATTCAATGGAATAAGTAAAAGTTTTATTCTCAAAATTGTTTATGTTTCTTTATATTAATTTATGTATGATTTTGTTGGAAAAGACCCATTATGTTTAAGTAAGTGATCTATGTGAATAGAGGTATTTCACAGTAAGGAATGAATTATGGGTTATTTAACATATAATTTTAGTTCTTAACTGGATGATCAAAATGGGGATTTGATAAGGAAAAATGTTGTTGTACTATGAATTCTAAATGAAGAATAGCTTACCTTTAGGTAATAAGTAGTCTTCTCACTTCATGGTATAAGCGTATTTGGAATACATAGAACTAGATCCATAATAGTGGTTTTTTAAAGTACTTAAATAAAAGAAACCCAGACTACTACAGCTCCAACATGGACTTATATCCTACGGTTTGAGTATGGGCTGGTGGTCTTAAAAGTGGATCGAGCAAATACTTTAAGAAATCTTATTAAAGTAAATAAGATAAGCTTATTAAAGTGGATATAAGCAAATACTTATATCCAATAGGACTTATTTCTTTACCTTGTCCAGAGGACCTATTTTATAGAGGAGTATCAAGCAATCTTATATTGCTAACTTAATCACGTGGTAGCTTTGGAGGCATCCAAGGAAGCTGCATGGCTTTGGAAGTTCCTTTTAAAATGTGAAGTTATGCTATATATAGACGAGCCAATTGCATTGTATTGTGACAACTCAGGAGTTATCTCATAGTCTAAAGAACCGAGAAACCACAAGAAAGGAAAGTATATCGAGAGGAAGTACCACCTGATCTGAAAATTCATTCAGAGATGGAAAATCGTAGTGGAATAGATAGCCTCAGAAAATAATTTAACAGATCCATTCACTATGCCTTTTACAGAGAGAATTTTTAGAAGACACTTAGATACTATATGAGTGGACGCCTATGGGTTTATATAGTCTTAGAGTGTAAGTGGAAGATTGTTAGAATGTATGTCGTCCAATCCTATGTATCTTATGTAAATTCAATGGAATAAGTAAAAGCTTTATTCTTAAAATTGTTTATGTTTCTTTTTATTAATTTATGTATGATTTTGTTGGAAAAGACCCATTATGTTTAAGTAAGTGATTCATGTGAATAGAGGTCTTTCACAGTAAGGAATGAATTATAGGTTATTTAACATATAATTTTAGTTCTTAACTGGATGATCAAAATAGGGATTTGATCAGGAAAAATGATATTGTACTATGAATTCTAAATGAAGAATAGCTTACCTTTAGGTAATAAGTAGTCTTCTCACTTCATAGTATAAGTGTATTTGGAATACGTAGAAACTAGACCCATAATAGTGGTTTCTTAAAGTACTAAAATAAAATAAACCCAGACTATTACAGCTCCAACATGGACTTATATCCTACGGTTTGAGTATGGGCTGGTGGTCTTAAAAGTGGATTGAGCAAACAAAGCACACATAGAAGCATTAAAAATATGCACAATGGAAGCATTAAAAATTTATACCTCTGTATTTAGGATGCTACCTGTCTTGCTTAGGCTAAGTAGAAGACTCCATTGGAATTACTGGAAGCTGTAAAGAAGATCCAAGAGATAATCCTGCGAGCCTTTGACTTCTTTTTTGCATGAACGTAAAACTCTCTTTGGCTCACAGAATATTCCTCTGCCTAATGTCAGTCAGTGAAAGCTATAGGCAAAAGCTGGTCTCGTATCTTTGACTGGTAGCTAAAGAGCAAGATCAAGGAAACTAGTTTTTTGTTTCAATTTTTTGGAGAATAGAAAACCCAGAGTAGTGAAGATAAAAGAGAAAGAATAATTTTTCCAGGCTTTTTCCCAATTATCACACTACACAATCACTAAATAACCAAGAACCCTGGATAACATGCTGATCAAGCATATCTCTGGATGTCTCCTTATTCATTGATAGGGGCTAAACTTACAATTATTTTCTTAGTTATTTGAGGTTGTTTTGAGATACATTTGTTACAATAACTACGCATATTCTTTCTTATTTGACATTTTGTTTATAAAAAATATTTTTGACAAATTTGTGCAGATTTGAGTTGATTTCGAGCAAAATTGGAGATATTCCAGAATGCACTTGGTACCAGGCCTAGCCAATGGACTAGGTGTTGGGTCCATTCTGGTCAAACAGCAAAAGTAGAGCAAAACTTAGGGGAAGAACAGAACAAACCGGCGCCAGGTGGGTCGACTGGATTCGATGCTAGGTCCACTCTACCCAGAGGCGTGGTGCGCGAATTTAGTATTTTCCAATAGATTTTGGTATTTTCTGAATTCTACTCAGACTAGACCTCTCAAGAATTAAGAAGGCTTACAAATACAAGAAAAACACAAGAGAAATGTGCGATTTGAAGGATCCAAGTTAGCTACTTAATCATCACTCAAATGAACATTGTTCAAAAGAGTCTTAAAGAGAAGAAAAATGACTTGTCTATGAGTTTTATCTTTTATCCTTTATTTATTTTTGTAGAACAATGATGTGCTTAATATTTTAACTATAATTGGATATTATTTTGGAGATTATAATTTTGAATTAATTAGAATTTTTTATCAATCTATTGTTATATTTGGTATTTGATTACTTATTATCATTGATTATTGATGCGAGTTCTTCTAATTGACTTAGAAAAACAATGTTAGGAGTTTCATTGCATTGATTTCGGATTTTTAAAATCTTAATGGACTTGGACGACAAAGTTAAGATTATAGGACTAAATGATCAAAGATTAGTTGATTTCACATTGAGTAAAGGGTTATTAGCTAATTTTATATTTATAAGAAATTGAGCTTAATGCATGTTTTGGTTATGTTAGCTTGATTGACAAATTTGTTAATATTAATCAAAAGATAGTAATTTCATGGATTGGAAAATGAAGTAGAATTTATCTAAGTAGATTTATGACTTGGGAAACGATTGAATTTTACTTTATATTCCTTCATAATGCTAAGATTATAATTAATTGTGATGAATGCTAAGTGATTCAATATTGTGTTTTCAAGATAATTGTCTATTTACATGAAATTGCATCATTGAGTTATAGAGTTATATCTATTTTTATCTTTATTTATTTTTATTTTTAGTCTCTTCTTATTTTAATGGCTAAACAATAAAGATTTGGGTAAAGTAAGGTAGGAATCTAAGTTCTTGTGGATTCGATACTTGCTATTCGTTATACTATACGATGGATATACTTACCCGTGTGTGTGGTTTTAGTGGTTTGCATTTTATTGAAGCTTGATTGATTGTGTAATTTGTTGGTAATATTTTCTACATTAAAAAACACGTATTATTCATCTCAGCCAGAAGACTTTTAGCTTGGGTATAATAGTTATAGGACCCAAACCAGTCTCTAGCCTTGACCGTGGACCTTGGTCTAGGCTATTGGGCCAGACATTATTATTTATTTTTATCTTGGACTTAATAAGCCCATAAATAAATAGTAAACATTCATTAATTATTTTATTTTTGGACTATTAAAAACTCAATAAATAATTAACAGACACAAATTGACCAAGACAATTTCTCAAACCTTATACCTAGTTTAAGCCCATGTTAATTTCTAATTATTCAATCTAGGATGAGGTCCTGAATAATTAATTAATCAATTAAATCAGATAATTTATTGAATCTCTCTGGACTTTTTATTTTATTACAACCCAATAATAAATTCAATTTCCTGAATAAAATTCCTCTTTAATTAAGACTATTTCCTTAGCCCAAAATTAATTAGGACTTACGGTCTATTTCGAGGACCAAAAGACGTATCGTCCTTAGTTACTAAAATGACTAAAATATCCTTACTATACAAAAATTATTTTTTGCATTTTAAATATTTCTTATTATCACCATAAGAAATTATTGACCTTATTACTAAAATATCCCAATACGTAGCGCTATTCATTTAGAGAGGAAATAGTGTACTAACACCTCTCTAAATGACATCTATTATTCTTAGACCTCTAGTCCAATACTCCACGATTTTTTAGAATGTTTTCGCTTTACTAGGGAGCTACCCTAAAGTAAATATCCAAGTCATGTTTCCTAGGGCCCTAGATCTTTAAACTATTTAGATAGTCACAAGAGATGATATCTCTACTAGGTTATAAAAACTGTCTTGTATGAATATATTTTAACTAACTGGTCACACATACCATCATACAATTATATTGGTCCTACAGTAGAACCTCACTTACAGTATATCAAAATATATGCTCCCAACTTCGCTAGATCATCAACTCATACTCAAGCCGTATGGCATTAGTCTACGTTGTAACTGTAGTAGTCTGGGTTTCTATTATTTTAGTACTTTGAGAAACAACTACTATAGGTCTTATCCTAGTATACCAAATATGCTTATACTATGAAGTGAGTAGACTATTCACTAGCTAAAGGTATGTCAAGTCATTACCCATTTGGAATTCATTGTATAATAACTGTAAATCTAATAAGATTCCTATTCTCATTATTTATTTAAAAACTACCTTTTATGTGTTAAGCAACCCATGATCCGTGCCTCATTGTGAAAGACTTCTATTCCCATGGATCTCTTATTTAGATACAATGTGTCTTTTCTAATAAGATTATATGAAACAAATTAAAGTAACATAACACAAACAAAATTGAGAATAAAACCTTTTATTTATTACATCAAATTAACATCATATACATAATTTGAGGGCATATATGTTGGGTATCTCACATCCATATCGAATATGGCGCAGCAGAAGAATAAAAACGAGATACTAGCCCAGGATCCGCATATGTGTGGAAAACAAGACATAAAGATAACAAAAGTAACAGCTTTTTACCTTTCTTTGATCATTTGAAGAACAAAAATTTTTCTTCTTCAAGTTGAGGCGCGATCCAACAATCCTCTTGATCAAACACCCCGAGAGTTGAACGTCCAACCACTATAATCAGAGTGTGTGATTATCTCTAATAGTAATCCACACAGAGGAACACTCAAGCACCAAATTTTCTGTGCTAGTAGAAAAGATGGAGGCTAGGGCTCTTCTCGTTTTCAGCAAAATGCGAGAGAGAGGAGAGAAGAGAAGAGAAGAGAGTTTTTGGCAGCTGCTATTTTCGTGTGAATCACCCTCCTAGGGTTTCAGTTATATCATCGTATAAACCAAAAAATTCATTGAAAAACTGAAATCCTAAAACAATTAGAAATCCCTAATTGTAATTGGAAACATCATGTTCTCACAATTATAATTTGGACCACAAATTATAACTAATTATAATTTGTCCACAACAATTTTCTTTCTCGCAATTAACCCCACTATGTTATCAAATAACATCTTAAGTATATAATCCTCTATTGTGTGTGACCTATTAGGTTTCCCAGTCAATTGGTAGTGAACATGAATTAATCCAAACGTCTTTGAGATTAATAATCCATAATTAATTAGAATTAATCCTATTAATTCTAATCAGGATTGGTTTATTAATTCATCATTAATAAACCCATATTCACATATCATGAGCAGTATCTAGCAACACATCATGACCACCCAAGAGTTTAAGAAGTCAAGTGGCTTGACATGAATCATTTAATAACAAACTACAGTGCAATTAACTCCTTTCACCATACAATATCTTATTCGGTTTGGAGTACGGAATTAGTGCCAACTCCCTCCAGAATTAATTCTGGCCCAAATACAATAGTACTTGTACCAAGAACCCACTACTCTAAATATGTATCAATTGGAACTATTTCCAATACATAATTTGCCTTGGCCAAGGACTTTTCGAGTAGTATGTCCTACAAGTGGCCGTGAGATATTCACCCCTATTATTAGGAGTGGTGAATCCTTTATTGACCCTCTCAACTACTTTCGTTTACCTCACAATGTACCCAATATCCATCCCATAGGCGGCCCTCGATCGAGCTCCAGAGATTGGAATTAAAGTATAAGGCTCAGCAAACAAAGTACCTTGGAGATCTCAAGTCTAAGGATATTTGCACGTTTGCTACATTGAGATTATATCACTGGCACTAAATAGTTATCCATGTGATTATCTCAAAGTTAGGTCATCCAATGAACTTGTTTCATTAATAAACATCCATGTGTTAACTTTAAGTATCTCAATACTCACGATTATGAGAACCATCGCCTGATCAAATCAGGAAGTCTAACACATGCTAATCTTGACGCATTAATGATGTCCTGTCTCATTAATACTACGACTAGGGACTATTAAAGTATTAACACTATACAGTGTTGTAGGAATCTCATATCATGATTTCTATCATGATTTCCTTAACACAGTGTTATACTAGGGACTTTATCGAATAGTTATATTACTTAAAAGTAAATAAAAAAAACTATAAGATAAGTAATGCCTTTTATTAAAATAAAATGTGGCATATACAATGTACAAGTGATTGCCTCTAGGGCACAACACTAATAAACTCCTACTTGCACTAGAGCCAATCATTCATGTATCTAATACCGAATGACTCAACATGATAATCATTTTTCTTTTGGGATAGTGCTTTCGTAAGCGGGTCAGCTATGTTCTCATCCGTGGGAACTCTCTCTATCTCTTACATCATTCTAATCTATGATCTCCCGGATCAAATGATAGCATCGGAGTACGTGCAATAGTCTCTTGTTTGGAACTTTTCCAACTTATTACCCCTCTGCACAACGTAAGCATGTAGCCGGATTGTGATTTGAAATCATCTTTGTCAGATTGTAAATTAACATCAGTATACCCGTTTATTTTCAAATCACCTTCTCCATATACTAAGAACATATCCTTAATCATTCATAAGTATTTAAGGATTTCTTTACAACTGCCCAATGACCCTCACCAGGATCAGATTGGTATCTGCTCGTCAAACTGAGAGCACAAGATATATCAGGCCTAGTACATATCATAGCATACATGATAGATCCAACTGCCGAAGCATATGGAATCTTACTCATGTGATCCCTTTCAACTTGTGTCTTGGGAGACATCGATTTTGAAAAGCTTACATCATATGACATGGGTAAGAATCCCTTTTTAGATTGATCCGTGTTAAACCTTTTTAACACTTTATCGATGTATGTAGACTGTGAAAGACCTAGCAATCTTTTGGATCTATCTTTATAGATCCTTATTTCGAGAATATAGGTTGCTTCTCCAAGGTCTTTCATGGAGAACTGTTTGGACAACCAAACTTTAACCATTTGCAAAATAGGTATATCGTTTCCCATTAGCAATATGTCATCTACATAAAGCAATAAAAAAATGATTGCACTCCCATTAACCTTCTTGTATACACAAGGCTTATCCATGTTTTGAATGAAACCAAACTCTTTGATTGTTTCATTAAAATGGATGTTCCAACTCCTAGAAGCTTGCTTAAGTCCATAAATGGACCTTTGCAGCTTACACACCTTTATGCCATCACTGGATATGAAACCCTCAGGTTGTGTCATATACACTTTCTCAGTCAGATTTCCATTTAGGAAAGCTATTTTCACATCCATTTGCCAAATCTCATAATCATAATGAGCAGCAATGGCTAGGAGTATCCTGATGGATTTTAACATGGCTACTGGAGAGAAAGTTTCATCATAGTCAATACCATATTGTTGACGATAACCCTTTGCCATTAGACGTGCTTTATAGGTAACTAAGTTACCATCCATGTCTGTTTTCTTCTTGAAAATCCACTTGCACCCAATAAGTTTAATTCCTTTGGGTGGATCAACTAAAGTCCATATTTAGTTGTTGTACATGGAATCCATCTCCGACTTTATGGCCTGAAGCCATTTACCGGATTCTAAATTGTTCAGAATATCCTTGTAGGTAGTAGGCTCATCTTCATCTATGAGCAATACGTCATTGTAGTTACTAATGAGAAATCCATATCTTTCAGGTGCTACACGTATCCTACTAGATCTACGAGGTTCTTGTGTATTAGAAGGTTCATATATTCTCTTAATAGATGTGGGGTTAGACGATTGATCCTCATTTGTTTGATCTTCATGAACTTCACTAAGTTCAATCTTACTCTCACTGCCCCCTTTGAGCATGTGCTCCTTCTCTAAGAAGACAACATGCTTCGAAATAAATAATTTATTTTTGGAAGGGAGGTAGAAGTAATATCCGAAAGGTTCTTTAGGATATTCCACAAACAAACACTTGTCCGACTTACTATCAAGTTTATCTGACTATAGCCTTTTGACAAAGGCAGGACAACCCTATACTCGCAAGTGAGATAACTTTAGTTTCTTGCCATATAACATCTCAAATGGGGTAGAATTAACCGTTTTTGTCAGAACTCTGTTTAGTATATAAACAAAAGTTTCTAGTGCATGCCCCCAAAACGATTTTGGTAGGTCTTCAAAAGCCATCATGGTCTATACCATGTCTAGAATGGTTCGATTCCTTCTCTCAGATGCACCGTTATGTTGAGGTGTATGTGGTGGAGTCTATTGAGATAATATCCCATTATCTCTAAGATAACTCAAGAACTCTTGACTCAAGTATTCTCCTCCTCGATTAGATCTTAGAGTTTTAATACTTTTGCCAAATTGTTTCTCTATTTTATTCTTGAAGTCTTTGAACCTTTCAAAGGCCTCAGATTTGTATTTTATTAAATACAAATACACGTATCGTGAGAAATCATTGATAAAGGTTATGAAATAGTTATAACCTCCTCTTGCTTGTATTGACATTGGGCCATGTACATCAAAATGTATGAGTTTTAATAACTCCTTGACTCGTTCTCCTTTTCCTGGAAAAGAAGTTTTAGTCATTTTTCCTAGTAAACAAGATTCGCATGTGCCATATGATTCATAATCAAATGGCCTTAAGTGACCAAGCTTGTGTAACTTAGAAACATGATTTTCATTTATATGGCCCAAACAACAATGTCATAAGTAAGAGATGTTAGAGTTATCTATTTTAGGTTTCTTATTATTTATATTGAGAATCGAATTATCCAAGTCTAGAACATATAAACCATTAACCAGAGTTGCTGAACTATAATAAATGTCATTCAATGAAAAATAACAACATTTATTCTTAAATATCAAATGAAATACATTTAAGTCTAAACACACAACTGAGATAATATTTTTCATTAAAACTGGTACATAATAACAGTTTTGCAGTTCTAGAATTAATCTCGAAAGTAGGTTCAGCTCATATGTCCCCACAGCAAGCGCAGTAACCTTTGCCCCATTTGCAATACGTAGGTCCACGTCGCCTTTCTCTAGCCTTCTACTACTCTTTAGTCCCTGCAAGTTATTGCACAAATGAGATCCACATCCGGTATCTTATACCCATATCTCATTTCTAAAGGTAGTATTTATCTCAATCATAAACATACCCGGAGTAGAAGTAGAAGTGCTTGTAAGCTTCTCCTTTTGCTTCTTGTCCTTAACAGTCTCCAAGTAGACCTTGCAGTTGCGCCTCTAGTGGCCCATTTTCCCACAATGATTGTATGGGCCCTTGGTAGCTACGTCCTTCTTCTTTTGCAAATTTTCAGTGAGAATAATTCTCAACAGTATTTTTTGTTTTGAAGCTCAAAACAACAACCAATTTGTTAGTTTAAACAAAAGAAAATAGAAAATCAAATTCACAAGATGAAACAGAAGGCAATCAATATGTTTTCAAGAAAACGTTTTTTTGCAGAAAATTTTCAGCACATAAAGAAAGCATCTTTCAAAATATATTGTAACTTTTACACAATCATATTATACTATGGACCCAACCAACAATGCTCGAAACAATTTCGACTCGAGTGAAAATAATTTTCACAACAAACAAAGGTAACACGAATACATGAAACCAGTTTTCAGGCCAAAAACAATGTCTGTAAACCACACATAGCTTGGCTCTGATACCATTGTTGGGTATCTCACATCCATATTAAATATGGCACAGTAGAAGAATAAAAACGAGATACCATCCCAGGATCCACATATGTGTGGAAAACATGACATAAAGATAACAAAGGTAACAACTTTTTACCCTTCTTTGATCGTTTGAAGAACAAAAATTTTTCTTCTTCAAGTCGAGGCGCGATCCAGCAATCCTCTTGATCAAACACCACGAGAGTTGAACGTCCAACCACTATAATCACAATGTGTGATTATCTCTAACAGTAATCCACACAGAGGAACACTCAAGCACCAAAATTTTCTGTGCTAGAAGAAAAAGATGGCGGCTAGGGCTCTTCTCGTTTTCAGCAAAACGAGATAGAGGAGAGGAGAGAAGAGAAGAGAGTTTTTGGCAGCTGCTATTTTCGTGTGAATCACCCTCCTAGGGTTTCGGTTATAACATCGTATAAACCAAAAAATTCACTGAAAAATTGAAATCCTAAAACAATTAGAATTCTCTAATTGTAATTGAAAACATCAAGTTCTCACAATTATAATTTGGACCACAAATTATAACTAATTATAATTTATCCACAATAACTTCTTTTTCTCGCAATTAACCCCATTATGTTATCAAATAACATCTTGAGTATATAATCCTCTATTGTGTGTGACTTATTAGGTTTCCCAGTCAATTGGTAGCGAACATGAATTAATCCAAGCATTTTTTAGATTAATAATCCATAATTAATTAGAATTATTCCTATTAATTCCAATCAGGATTGGTTTATTAATTCATTAATTAATAAACCCATATTCCCATATCATGAGCGGTATCTAGCAACACATCATGACCACCCAAGAGTCCAGGAGTCAAGTGGCTTGATATGAATCCTTCAATAACAAACTACAGTACAATTAACTCATTTTACCATACAATATCTCATTCGGTTTGGAGTACGAAATTAGTGCCAACTCCCTCCGGAATTAATTCTGGCTTGAATACAATAGTACTTGTACCAGGAACCCACTACTCTAGATGTGTATCAATTGAGACTACTTCCAATACACAATCGTTTTGGCCAAGGACTTCTCGAGTAGTAATTCCTACATGTGGTCGTGAGATATTCGCCCCTATTATTAGGAGTGGTGAATCCTTTATTGACCCTCTCAACTACTTTCGTTTGCCTCACAATGTACCCAATATTCATCCTATTGGTAGCCCTCAATCGAGCTCCAGAGATTGGAATCAAAGTACAATGCTTAGCAAACAAAGTACCTTGGAGATATCAAGTCTAAGGATACTTGCACGTTTGCTATATTGAGATTATATCATTAGCACTAAATAGTTATCCTTGTGATTATCTCATAGTTAGGTCATCCAATGAACCTGTTCCATTAACAAGCATCCATGTGTTAACTTTGAGTATCTTAATACTCACAGATATGAGAACCACCGCATAATCAAATTAGGAAGTCTAGCACATGCTAGTCACAACACATTAATGATATCCAGTCTCATTAATACTACGACTAGAGACTATTTAAGTATTAACACTATACAGTATAGTAGGAATCTCATATCATGATCTCTATCATGATTTCCTTAACACAGTGTTGTACTAGGGATTTTATCGAACAGTTATATTACTTAAAAGTAAACAAAAGAAATTATAAGATAAAAAATGCATTTTATTAAAATAAAATGTGTCATATACAATGCACAAGTGATTGCCTCTAGAGGACAACGCTAACAATATATTCTAATAATCTCCCATTTACACTTTAAGACTATGTGAGGCCATAGGTGCCTACCCTTATGGCATTTAAGTATCTTCTAAAGACTCTTTCTGTTAAAAACTTGGTGAATGAATCTGCTACCTTATTTTCTGAGGCTATCTGTTCTACAATGATTTCTCATTTATGAATGAATTGTCGGATTAGATGGTACTTCCTCTCAATGTGTTTATCCTTCTCGTGGTTCCTCGGGACTTATCATCTGTACTTGCCTTTTGGATTGATTCTAGTATTGATAACATGATGTGTTCGGATTTAGGTATAAAAATCATACAACAACTAAGCATATTCCCAATTAAGTTTAAAATAAAACGTTTAACCCAAATCACACATATTAGCAAGTGTACTCATCATTAACCGAGCATAGGGTTCAAATGAGTGTCGATCCTCAAGGATTGTAAATCTTGCTTATTAGGAAAATGACTAAAACTACTTTTTTCAATGATTATTCACGATTTGGATATTTATATTTAATGAAATACAAATCTGAAGCCTTTGACAAGTCTAAATAATTCATGAATGAGGTAGATAAATAGCATAGTAAAAGTATTAAAACTCTAAAATCAGATCGAGGAAATGAATACTTAAGCCAATAGTTTTAAAGTTATCTTAGAGATAGTGGGAGATTGTCTCAATGGACTTCACCGCATACATCTCAACATAATGGGGTATCCAAAAGAAGAAATCGAACTTTATTAGATTTGGTTCAATCCAAGATGACTTTTGTAGATCTTCTAAAATCGTTTTGGGGATTTGCATTGGAAACTATTGTTTATATTCTAAACAGAATTCCATATAAAATGTTTAACCCTACCTTATTTGAGCTATTTTTTGGTAAAAGACCAAAGCTAACTCACTTAAAAAGTTGGAAATATCCTACTTATGTAAAGAGGACTAAGTCAGACAATCAAGTGTTTATTTGTTGGATATCCAAAACAATTACATAGATATTACTTATATTTCACTTTTGAGAACAAAGTGTTTGTTTCAAAGCATGTAGTATTCCTTGAGAAGGAATTCATTGGTAAAGAAGATAGTGGAAGTAAAATTGAATTTAGTAAAGTTCAAGAAAAACAAATGAACAATGATCAACCTAATGATCTCGAGTCTATTGATAAAATAGATGAACTTTTCCATACACAAGAACCTCATAGGTTAAGTAGGATATGTGTGGCACCTGAGAGATATGGATTTCTCATAAGTGACTACAATAACATATTGCTCATAGAAGAAGATGAGTCTATTACTTAAAAAGAATTTCTGAAGAGTTCAAAATTTGACAAAGAGCATAAAGTCATAAAGTCAAAAATGGATTCCATTTATAATAACCAAGTTTGAACTTTGGTTGATCTGCCTGAAAGGATAAGACTCACAAGGTGCAAATAGGTTTTTAAGAAGAAAACCGACATGGATGGTAAAGTTATTACTACAAAGTGCGTTTGATTGCAAAAAGTTATAATCAAAACAAGGTATTGACTATAATGAGACTTTTTCACTAGTAGCAATATTAAAATCTATAAGAATACTTCTAACTCTTGTCGCTCATTATGATTATGAAATTTAGCAAATGAATATGAAAATAACTTTTGTTAATGGAAACCTGACCAAGGAATTGTACATGGTGAAACCTGAGGGTTTTACATCCAAAGATCATACTAAAGTATATAAGTTGTAAAGGTCTATTTATGAACTTAAGCAAGCATCTAGGAGTTAGAACATCTATTTTGATGAAACAATCAAAGCATTTGGTTTCATACAAAATATGGATGAACTTTGTGTATATAAGAAGGTTAGTGGGAGTGCAATTATTTTCCTATTGCTATATGTAGATAACATATGGCCAATAAGAAATGATATCTCTATTTTACAATCGGTCAAAATTTGGGTATCAAAGAAGCTCTCCATGAAAGACCTTGAAGAAACAACCTATATTTTGGGAATAAGGATCTATAGAGATAGATTAAAAAGGTTTCTTGGTCTTTTACAGTCTACATATATAGACAAAGTGCTAAAGAGGTTTAGCATAGAACAAAGGATATACTGATGCTAGTTTCCAATCTGATAACGATGACTATAAGTCATAATTAGGCTACATGTTCAATTTAAGTGCTATCACACGATATGTATGATTATTGATAGGAAAGATGAAATGATAGAAAGAATTCCCACTAATCAGAACATAGCTGATCCACTTATTAAAACTTTACCTAAATGAAATATGATAGTCATGTTTAGTCATTCAGTATTTGATACATGAATGATTGACTCTAGTGTAAGTGGGAGATTATTAGAGTTATACCTTAGAACTAATCATTTGCACAATAAATTTTTCATATTTATTAATAAAAGACATTTTTTTATCTTTTAGTTTAATTAATCATTCCGCAAATATGTGTATAAAACTATTAGATAAAGTTCCAAGCACATAGATAATGTGAAAGAAATTATGATAGAGATCATAACGTGAGATTCCTACTACACTATATAGTATTTTTGCTTAAATTATACCCACTTATAGTATTAATAAGACATGACATCATTAATGTACAAAGACTATCACGTGTTATACTTCTTGATTTGATCAAGCAGTAGTTCTCACATCCGTGAGTATTGTAAAACTCAAAGTTAACACGTGGATGCTTGTTACTTGAACAAGTACATTAGATGACTTACCTATGAGATAATCACATGGATAACTATTTGGTGCTAATAATATAATCTCATTATAACAAATGTGCAAGTATCTTTAGATTTGAGATTTCCAAGGAACTTTGTTTACTATATATTGTACTTTGATTCTAGTATTTGGAGTCTCATCTGGGACTGCCTATAGGATAGATATTATGTATAATGTAAAATAAATGAAATTAGTTGAAAGGGTCAATAAAGAATTCATCAATCCTAATAGTAGAGGCATATATCTCATGGCGTATATCTCACGACTACTTGTAGGAAGTCATTACTAAAGAAGTCCTTGGCCAAGGTAGCTATGTGTTAGAATTTGTTCCAAATTAATACACATATTGAGTAATAGATTCTGCATCAATGACTAATAAATTCGGGTTAGAATTAATTATATTATAGTGAGAGTTGGTACTAATTCTATACTCTAAAACCAAATAAGATATAGTATGATAAAAGGAGTTGATTGTATTGATGTTTTGCTATTGAAAGGTTCATACCAAGGTGTTAGGTATCTCAGGCTCGTATCGTATACGGCACAGTGCAAAATAAAACGAGATACCTTCCCAGAATCCATCTATGTGTGGAAAACAAGACATAAAGTGAGTAAAGGTAACAGCTTTTACCTTTGGGTGATCGTCCGAAGAACAAAAATTTTCTTCTTCAAGTCGAGGCGCAATCCAGCAATCCCCATGATCAACCTCCAAGTGAGTTGAACGTCTAACCACTATAATCACAGTGTGTGATTATCTCTAATAGTAATCCACATAGAGGAATACTCAAGCACAAAGTTTTTTATGCTAGCAGAAATTCTAAGTGGCGGCTAGGGTTCCTCTTCAAGATCAAATCGAGAGAGAAGAAGAAGAAGATAAGGTTTATGTGGCTGTTGTTTTGTGTGTTGTTCAGCTAGGATTTTTCGTGTGTTACATATACTATATTTTACACGAAATTTTCCTCCCAAAACTGAGAATTCTAATCCTATTAGAATTTCCTAATTGTAGTTGGAAACATCAAGTTCTCACAATTACAACTTGGACTACAAATTATAACTAATTATAATTTGTCCACAACAACTTCTCTTTCTCTCAATCAACCCCACTATGTTATCAAATAACATCTTGAGTATATAATCCTCTATTGTGTGTGACCTATTAGATTTCCCAGTCAATTGGTAGCGAACATGAATTAATCCAAATGTCTTTGAGATTAATAATCCATAATTAATTAGAGTTAATCCTATTAATTCTAATCAGGATTAGTTTATTAATTCATCATTAATAAACATATATTCCCATATCATGAGCGGTATCTAACAACATATCATGACCACCCAAGAGTCCAGGAAGTTAAGTGGCTTGACATGAACCTTTCAATAACAAACTTCTGTGCAATTAACTCATTTCATCATACAATATCTCATTCAGTTGGAGTATGGAATTAGTGCCAACTCCCTCCAGAAATAATTCTGGCCTGAATACAATAGTACTTATACTAGGAACCCACTACTCTAAATGTGTATCAATTGGAACTATTTCCAATACACAATTTGCCTTGGCCAAGGACTTTTCAAGTAATATGTCCTACAAGTGGCCGTGAGATATTCACCCCTGTTATTAGGAGTGGTGAATCATTTATTAACCCTCTCAACTACTTTCGTTTACCTCACAATGTACCCAATATCCGTCCCATAGGCGACCCTCGATCAAGCTCCAGAGATTGGAATTAAAGTACAAGGCTCAACAAACAAAGTACCTTGGAGATCTCAAGTCTAAGGATATTTGCACGTTTGCTATATTAAGATTATATCACTGGCACTAAATAGTTATCCATGTGATTATCTCAAAGTTAGGTCATCCAATGAACTTGTTCCATTAACAAACATCCATGTGTTAACTTTAAGTATCTCAATACTTACGATTATGAGAACCATCGCCTGATCAAATCAGGAAATCTAACACATGCTAATCTTAACGCATTAATGATGTCCTGTCTCATTAATACTATGACTAGGGACTATTTAAGTACTAACACCATCCAGTGTAGTAGGAATCTCATATCATGATCTCTATCATGATTTCCTTAACACAGTGTTGTACTAGGGACTTTATCGAATAGTTATATTACTTAAAGTAAATAAAAAAAACTATAAGATAAATAATATCTTTTATTAAAATAAAATGCGTCATATATATTGTACAAGTGATTGCTTCTAGGGCACAACACTAACACAAGGTACTTAACTTTCTAAACTTTTTGGTGGTCATGATGCATTGCTAGATGCTGCTCTTGATCTGCTAAATATGAATTTATTAATTAGATAATTAATAAATTAATCCTAACTAAAGTTAATAAATTAATTCTATTATGATAGAATTAATTCATATTAGCTACCAATTGACTAGAAAACCTAATAACTCACACAGAATAGAGGAATCGTACTTAAAATATTATATGATAATATTATGGGGTTAATTTGTGAGAAGAAATAATAATTACGGGCTAATTATAAAATGTTATACTTAGTTAGGTAAAATTATAATTATTCAAACATCTTGTGGTTGAATTATAAACTTCTTATAATTCATAGGCCAAATTGCAATTTCAAAATCTCAAAGCATAACTTTCTATCCTAACTTTGAAGATAGGAGTAAGAATGTTATTTGATTTTTTATCTAATTTGGAAGAATCTATGAAAAAAAATATGAAAGTTAGAACAGTTTATTTCCATAATTTTTCCAGATTTGGTGGAATTTTTATTCTTAGGTATTATGCTGATCGTGGTAATAAGTATGAAATCAAAACCTTGGTGCGGAATCATAAAATTTACGAGTTGGAACTCTATATTGGTATGAAGTTATTCTTACGTTTCAGAGATTCTTTAACATTGCTACCTAGCTCTCTTGCATAATTGGGAAAGACATTATGCAATGAATATATATATATATATATATATATATATATATATATATATATAGTCTAGTAAGTGTGAATTTTGATCAAAATCAGTTTTATTTTCAGGACATGTGGTAACTAAGGATAAGAATAAGATAAAATCCAATTTGGTGTAGGTATTTCCTCTTGAAACAACTTGAGAATATCATAGGAGGTGGAATTTATAGGTATTAGTAGAATGTTACTATCACTTCTATAATAGATTCATAATCCTTATACTACCTCTACCTCGACTAATACAGAAAGAGTTGTCGAGTTTGTGAAATGGAAATAGTGAAAGGACCCTCTAAGAGTCTAAGAAAAGATCTGTGTCTACATCTATATTTACTCTGCCAAAAAAAAAAAACTTAAAGTATTATGTATGGATACTTCGAAAGAAGGATTGGAAATGGCTATGGTAATTCTTTAGATAAAGGCACATTCTTCTTGATCTCACTTCTTTCCTCTTTCTTTTCATCTTCTTATTGTCAAATCTTTTATTCCACCTTTTGTCGTGTTGTAAGTTTTTTTTCCAAGACTTAGTTGTCTGAGGTAACCATAGGAACTTCCCTTATGGTTTACAACTATTTCTCATCAAACTCTCAATGTTATACCTAATTTCTCCTATATCACTTTCACGTTAACTACATATTTCTTGCTATATTGAGACATTATCCATCTACTTCATGATTTTTTCATTCTTTAGATTTAGCATGTCTTGACTAGTAGTTTCTCTTTACAGTTCTTCATATCTCCCAAAACCCTAATGTCACTATGCACTCATTCTTTAGCTCAATGTCTTATGCTACTCCTTATAAATGCACGTCGTTTTCTAATTTGTAGAAGCATCGCTTCACTACAATCATAACAACTTTTTAATAATCAAATATTTCAATATTTTCCTTTCTCACCCTGAAATGTTATATCGTCATCACTATTCTTCTCTTGATGTTGCGATTTTCTCTAATATTATGTTCTTTTCCCTATCAATTTTGTAACTTAACTCCAAGTGTTGAGTGGGCAAATTAGACCCAGCATAAGTTGATTTTAACCTACGATGACAAGGGAATTGGAAATTCCAAGTCAATAACCAGACATTCTTAAAGTTGATTTCTAGTAGCGCAATTTTGAATCATACAAAAGGAAGAACATTGAGTCCGAGATAGGTTGGAACCGATAACCTATCACCTATAGATTGGAGTTGCATGATGGCCTGACTGGAATACATATCGTGTCCCATGTACCTCAATTGAAAAGTACAATCCCATTCCGGAACATGTGCTAAATGACCAGCCGTTAAGTTTGCATCTTAAACTAAGCTATATAGAGAAACCTGTCAAGATTTTAGATTGAAATATCAAGAAACTTCAAAATAAGCAAATACTAAATGTAAAGGTCTTATGGGAGCATTGCAGTACTCAGGATGCTATATGGGAGACAAAAGATTGGGTGAAACAAAGCATCTCAGTTTATTTTAAAGGTATAACATTGTGAATTTTAGGACAAAACTCTTCTAAGGACGAAAGGATATGAAACCCCACCTAGAACTACCCTTAGAATAAGGGAGAGGGTTTGCATTTTATGTCATATCATTTGATCAATTATTTGTCAAAATATATTTTTGTGTGACTTGTATAGATTATTTGTTCTTGTTCTATGTTAGAGAAGATTAGGAATTGTTATTTCGAGTTGAGAATGATTTTGGGTATGATAAAAGAGATTTAAAAAAAAAGAAAAAGGAGCTATAGAATTAAGATAGAAAAGAATTTCTTTGGAAAGATAAGACACAAAAGTTGTTGTAGCATAGTGGTTAGAGCTTAGTGTTTGTTTCCTAGTGACTTGAGTTCAAATCCCATTTGCAACAAGAATTATTTTGATTTTTATTTTGCCTAGTCTCTTGACTGGATTTCTCGTTGTATATCTTCTTGCATTCCTTAAACAAAGGAATGATGTCTTAAACGTTTTAATCATGTCATGAAAGAATCAGGACAGAATTTTGGACTCCTATCTTTAAGCTTATGTCTTAACATTTTTTTTTTTTTTTAAATTCAAACTTCTTAGTTTCTTTTCTAAAAGATTCAACTTTGTTAACTCTTGATTCAACTAAAAAGTTCTATGGTTATTACTTGCAGACCTTATATAATACTTTATTACCACGTGACCCAAAATGCTCACAAATAGCTTTTGTCAATTTGCGCCAACCTTAAAGCCATTCCCACCTTATTCTAGAATAAAGTGCAACTTTCAACCCATGTTGTATATGCTCTTAGAACTAAGGCTAGAACTTCATTAAAATAGCCTTCTTACTCTTGGATTTTTTTTAACAAGAAAGCTGGTAGCACTAGTTTGAAAACTCTACCTTCACTCCACTTCTACTTTGGTTCTCGGATCAACTAAGCTTTGGCCACCCTGAAGCACACTACCTCTTTTCCCTTCTTTTCCACCAAATCTGGCCAAGGAATGCTATGAAATCACCTTGTACTTCTCTTGAGCTTCAACTACAAATTCTTAATTCAAAAGGTTTTGAATTTGAAAACAAAATCAAGAAAGTCTCATCCAATCTCTTAACCGTATGCCATCTTCGTCAGCTGAGATTCTAGCCCTCAGCTTCTTCATTTCATCTTTTCTAGAGCACTCGAATATACTAGTACCAATAGCAGCCAAGCATATTCCATATTCCCTTCTCAATCTTCAAAGAACCAAGACAAAATCACCATTGAAGCCTTCTCATTTTTATTCAAAACCAAACCCTAAATGAGCAAGCCATGGACTGGCTATATGAAGCCAAGGACTGGCTACCACCTACATGAAACCAAGGACCGACTATCACACACCAAAACTAAGCCATGGACCATCTATTGCTGGCCTTTGGCTGGCTATTCCCTGAAGAAATTCTTCTTTCTTCTTCCTTCTACCATTGCAACCGAGAGAGCTCAATTGATGCACCTCAAACTTTTCCTTAAAGCTTGGCCATTATTCCTCAATTCGAACAACTTGAATTTCAACTTAAAATCCCAACAAACTCCTACAATTACTCCACCATTCATCCTCTCATCCCTTACTATATCCGAGCTTCACAAGATACTACATTTATCATCTTTGCATCCACAAAATCGAGACCACTTCTTTCCATTACTTTTTATCTTCATTTCATCATCTCACACTCTCTCGGATCATTAAGGTACCATAGCCACTCTTCTTTCTTTAGCCAATCTCTTTGAAAATCTAAAATTTAAAATGCCTTTTTACACACCTAAAAGTCTTTTAGAATCAACAAAACAACCGAGAGGCTACATTAAACTCTTTAATCTTATTCATACAGTTATTTCCACTCAAAGCCACTAAAAACGCTCTCCAGCCTCACTTTTTCTTCTATTTTTCTCTCTAGAAACACCAAGAACACACACTCTCAATCTTCAACATCTTGGCCATCTTCAAACACTAAAACCCACTCCAAATCACTCCAAATTGTCCAAAATGTTCATCTCTCAAAATCTAAACACCAAATTCAAACGAACATTCTTTTTCTCAAGAACAAAGGTAGGAACTCCTTCGTCATGATTTAGCATTTCAAAATGTATAATGTTTGATTCTTTCTCTCTTCCTCTCTCTCTCACTTTCTTTCTCTCTCTCTGTTTCTCCCTCTCTCTTTCTGTTTTCTCTTTTCCACTTTCTCTCTCTTTTCCTTTTCTCTTTCCTAGGCCAACACTGATGAACCTTTTTCCCTCTTTATATCTCTCCTTATACCTCACTTATCTTGGGATGATCCCATTCAAAGGAAGTTAAAATTTTGATCACTAAAGCACTCAATAATTCAAAGTCACCCGGACAACAGACAACTCCATGACCAAATAGGATATTTGGACTACCACCACGTAACTCTTATACTTGAACTTTTAAACCTTTTGACAATTGAATTCTAGTAATAGGAATTATGTTTAGAAAATATAATGAGATGGTTTGATGGAATTATCTCTTGGATTAGTTGATGTGATATTGAAGGAGGAGGGGATGGATGTGGTAGATGGTGATATGAGATATGTGCATATGATATTTGTAGTGATTAGTTTTGTTTGGTCATTGAAGCATGTTGATTATCTCGTTAGGATACATGTTTAGTTAATATGATTTTGGCATGTTTACATAGTGTTGATACTATAGTAGTTTTTATGATGTAATCAAGGGCAAATTATTTTGAAGTTTTCATTAATCATTACTTTTTATATATAGACACTATTACTAAAACTATTGTTTGTTAAATATTATTGAAATCCTTATAAGTACTTGTTACTATGTCAATTATTAGCTGCTATTATTAAAGATTATTATTTGTAGTTTATTAACATTTAATACTTCTATTATCAATATTCTTACTATGAATGTTATTATTGTTGACATCATTATTATTAATATGTTTGTATATCATCTAATGTTATTATATACCATTTATTGTTATTTATTTACTATTAATATAATACTAAATATTTAAAAATTATTCACTATATATTACTCCCTCCGTCCCAAAAATTGACCTATTTACTATTTTGGATTGTCCTAAAAAAATTAACACTTTCCTTAAAATAAAAGTTTTTACTATATAATTTATTATAAAATAATTAATATATTCTACATCTATTACTTTTATATACTTAAATTTGACATAAAGTATTGTGGGATCCATATATTTTCTACTTTTATTATACTCTATTATTATTATATTCTAACTTTTACTTTTGCATAAAATCTTGTACCAAATCAACCACTGTCAATTTTAACAAGATAGAAGAAGTAATATTTAATACTTATTATTTATTTAATATTTTATTAAAATTCATTATTTATCATTTATTGGACATTATTTGTAGTGTATTATTTATTATTATATGTACTAAAATTATCTTTTAATACTACAACTATTATCTAATATTTAAATTAATTATTAAAAATATTATTAATGGATATTGTTATCAATAATAGTTATTATTAATATTATTATCATTATTAAATGTTTGGGTTGTACTGCACATGTTTAGCACGCTTAAAGAGTTGTGATATGATTTCCTAACCAGCATGTTATATTAGGGAATGGAGATATTAGTGTCAGATGCTAATTATGTTGGTCTGAACTATTTGATGACTTGATGTTAGATGTTGAACTATTTTGGTGCTACGTTGATATAAGTGTTTAATGAGATATGGCAATGCTAATTAAGTATCATGGGGATTAGGGTCACTATATGCTTATTCCCCTTTTGCTACAAGAGTTGTTAGGTAAGTGGTGATATTTCTTTGTAGATCCTCTAGATGGAACTAGGGTCCATTAATCAAGACATTAGGACAATTTTATCCATAAGATAAGAGAACCAAGTAAGTCATTGCATGAAATTTATTTACTATTTAAATATGCCTCTACGAGTCATGATGTGTTCTTATTATAAAGGCTATGTGATTGGGATGCAGGTTTGATTAATTCTTTCCTTTGATTAAAAACAAACAAACAAGGATCTTTCAAAACAAAATATGTTTTCTTAAAATACAATTCAAATTTGAAGCCAACAAAACCACGGTCACAAATACTTTGTGAGTTTTTCTTCAAGGAACAAACAATCGTTGAGTACTCAATAAGGGTATGCTAACTAGGACTAGCCTTTGAAGATTAGAGTAAGTCTTCCTACAGAGGCCTCTTCCTAGAGATAATCTCTTTCTAAATAAGGCGTCAATTCTAATTGGTCAGGCCAGTCTAAGTTAGCAACTCAGTCCAAGTGGATTATTCTTGGAAGTGGACAACTAGTAAGTTAAGGTGTAGAAATGGATGAGCATCTTATCTGGTCGACCAATCACCCACTTGTGTTGTGATGCAGGGTTTCACAATACATGATCATGATGTAGAGTTTCATGGCCTTGGCTATGATGCAGGGTTTTATATCCACTTTTATTTATGAGTGGTTTATTTCTTTCTATACTTTGCTTAAGTTAAAATTTTCAAAATACCACTCTATATTCAAAAGTTCAATGTAATGACTTGCAAACTTTTCTTATGATTTGTATAAAACTGCATTCATTAAGCAATTTTTAAAATATCAAGAGCACACACAGGACTTATTGAAGTAATTTTTAAAATATCAAGAGTACACATAGGGCTTATTGGGAAGTAATTCTTACTTTGTCTATTATATGTTTTTAGGGGGATCCTACTTTCATAAAGTTGATAATGCCTAAAGCATGAAGACTTTAATTGTTTATTGGATGTATTTATTTTTGATGACTTTGTTAATTTATTTTGAGCCTTGTATAAGTTTTGAGCCGATGTAATAAGCTTTTATTTTAGTTTTATTTCTTTATGTCCTTTTTACCTGGTTATAAAGACCTCTAGTCCTAAGGAGGAGGCAACATTCTCACCCCTTTTGGGATACGTAGGTTGTGGGGTGTTACAAATCTTATCTTATATTAATCATGTTTTCTTTGTTTTAGTTTGAGAAATGAATAACATGTAATTGTTATAAACTTGCGTAACTTTACTTTAATGATCATAAGTATGTTTAGGTCAATATATGAATTGATTTTGGATTAATTTAGGTATATGAGTGTTATGATGTTTTCTTTGGTGTAAGAAGTGATAATATCTTTGTTATAACTCTATGATTTAATGTGGCATATAGGTTTATTGGTTGTTCAAAATGTCTTGTTTGCTTAAAGATAAGCAAAAGTTCAATTGTAAAAGACTTGATAGGGCTTTAATTTGTCTATATTTTATTAGTTATTTATGTGGAATTGGTGTTATTTTTTAGTTAAATAACTATTCATTCCCCTTTATTTGATGAACTTTTGTCTAGAATTGGTTTAGAAGATTTTTCCTTGGAAATTTGTTGAAATTTGCTAAAAAATGGATAAAATTGGAGTAAACTTGAGAGCACCCAATGCCAATTCCTAGGAAGGAGCTAGGGTCAGCCCCTTTCTAGAAAGACAGAGCAAAGCAGAGCAATTTTCGAGACAGAATAGAGAGAACCCAGGGATGTCCCCTCTAAAGGAACCTACGCCGGCCCCTTATAGGATTCAAGGAGGCAGATTTTCCTATTCTATGCAGAATTTGGAAATTTCTGATTAGATGTCTTAGAGATGAATTTGGACACGAACAAGGACTCTTCCGGAAAGTTTTTGGCAACCAAGAATCCTATATAATTATTGGAGAAGAAGCCTTAGATATAATATACAATGTCATCAAGTATATACAAGTTCAAAATACATTAGTTTTTAGGGGGTAAGCTGAGTGTTTATGGAAGATAGGATCGTTGTTTCAAAGAAGGTTTCAAGAGAAGAAAGAGGATAACTTTTCTATGAGTTCCTCTTCTTTTTATTTTTTCCTTTCTTCGACAATGTTTTTTTTTATTGATTTTTATTGTATTTTAGAATGATGATTTTAGGATTGAGTTGCGAATTTAATTGATTTCATATTTATTATCTCTTAATTAACTCGAGAGAGAGGTTAAAGGTTAAGAACTTGGTAATCAAATAGTTGTTAATATCACCTAGAGATAGGAAAGTTAATTTCCTTTGTATTAATATTGCCACGAGATAGAAATATTATTATTGAGAAATTGGGATCAGTGCATCTTTTTGATTGATTAATAAGGTAGAAATATCTATTAATTTAGCTAAGAAATAGTGAATTCATAACTCAAATGAGAGTAGATTCTAACTTTATTCCTTCATAATGCTAGAATTGATTGGTTAATTGTGATGAGTGCTAGCTTAATAGTGGTCATGTTCTTGGATATCTTGTCTAAATACATATTTCTAATTCTTATCTTATCCATAATTGATCTTGTATGTAGATGTTTTTATTTGTCATTTTTCTAGTTTTGGTAGGCTAAGCAATGAAGAATGAGAGTAATTAGTGGAAGTCATTCCTTGTGAATCGATACTCATTAATTCTCTATATTATACTTGCGATGAGTATGCTTACTCTATACGTGTGCCTTTAGCATTAACATTTTAATTAAAACTTGGCTGAGAAATGAGCTTTAAAAAATTGATTTCTATTTACCCAACTCAAGGCACATCAATAGAAGAACAAGCCATTTAGCAAACCTTTCAACAACAACAACAACAACAACAACAAAAACAAAAAAAAAACGGATTTCAACAAAAAGTAATATTGACAGGAATCCACCCAAGTATCATGCCAAAGCTAAAGAAGAGGGATGGAGATTCAAATCATATTCCATGGTGCCAAGGAAAAGTTCAAATTATGAAGGCTTTAAATGAAGAATTTAAGCAAAACAAGCCACCAAGCCAAAGAATATAAAGATTTTGAAGAAGTGGGTGTCAAAAAGAATATTGAAAGACCTTCAAGAAGATAAGTCAAAGATCAAGATTAAGAACATTGTCAAGCAATAGAGGATTAAAGAATGGCCAAGAAGACCAAGGCTTGAACAACTCGTGTAGAAGGCCAAAAAAGTGCAAGAAGAGCTTAATCAAATGCTGGTTGCGGGGAAAAAGAATAGAACCGGCGCCGGATCAAGTTGGCAAACCGATGCGACTCATCTCAGACATTTAATAATTTCGAACAAAATGAAGTTGACACTGGCTTCCCCAGCTGAACCAGCACTGGCTCACTTCAGGATAAGGCCCGATTTTTATTGTTTCTTCTTTATTCTACTTTGTTTTGTTACCATTTCGATTCCCCACAACTTATATTATGTAATAGGGATAATTTAGACATTTAAAAGCTTGAGTAGCTAAGATTACATCTCATATTAATTATATATATGGCATTATAACATTTCCATTTTAATTTTAGAAATTTGAGTAGAATTGAAAAACTCTTTTAAGAGCTTTGGAGAGGTAATTCCTCTTGAGTATTTCCCATGATCATCAAGATCATTCTTAGGGCCTAGTCCTTCCCTTTGAATCTAGTCTATAAACCCTTTAGGATAGATCAATTAGCTTGCTAAGTTGGGTCTTAGATTCTTGATAATCTAAAGTTCTAATTTAGAGGTCAAGTTGGTTGCCTAAGTCCTTTCTTCAAGTGTTCTTGGTTCTTTAGTTGAATTAAGGGTCTTAAGTTGTGATTTAGATGACTTAATTCATCATTCTTGAGTGCTAATATCTTTATTTTGGCCTAGGGTTCTAGTGTTTTGAGTTGGGTATGTGTTTTCTTACAAAAATTCACTGATTGAGTCTTTATTTGAGTCTTGAAAATTCCCCCAAAAATAGCCACGAAATTCACCTAAAAATCAACCCCCAAACAAGATCATATCAAATGTTGAGCAGAAATCTTTAGAGAATAAAAGTGAATTGAGAGGACTCAAGTGCAGAGAATGTAGTAGTAACGGACATATTCAAGCTGAATATGCTAATAATCTGAGAAAGTTGAAAAACAAATCCTACAACATGACTCTGAGTGATTGTTGTTAGTGTTATGCCCTAGAGGCAATCACTTGTACATTGTATATGACATATTTTATTTTAATAAAAGGCATTATTTATCTTACAGTTTCTTTTGTTTACCTTGTGTAATATAACTGTTAGATAAAGTCCCTAGTACAACACTACGTTAAGGAAATCATGATAGAGATCATGATATGAGATTCCTATTATACTGTATAGTGTTAGTACTTAAATAGTCCCTAGTCGTAGTATTAATGAGATAGGACATCATTAATGCGTTAAGACTAGCATGTGTTAGACTTCCTGATTTGATCAAGTGGTGGTTCTCATATCCGTGAGTATTGAGATACTCAAAGTTAACACGTGGATGCTTGTTAATGGAACAAGTTCATTGGATGACCTAACTATGAGATAATCACATGGATAACTATTTAGTGCCAGTGATATAATCTCAATATAGTAAGCGTGCAAGTATCCTTAGACTTGAGATCTCCAATGTACTTTGTTTGCTAAGCATTGTGCATTGATTCCAATCTCTAGAGCCAGATTGAGGGCCGCCTATGGGATGGATATTGGGTACATTGTGAGGTAAACGAAAGTAGTTAAGAAGGTCAATAAAGGATTCATCATTCCTAATAGTAGGGGGCGAATATCTCACAGCCACTTGTAAGAATTACTACTCAAGAAGTCCTTGGCCAAGGCGACTGTGTGTATTGAAAATAGTTCCAATTGATACACATCTAGAGTAGTGGATTCCTGGTACAAGTACTATTATATTCAGGCTAGAATTAATATATTCTGGAGGGAGTTAACACTAATTCTGTAGTTCATACCAAATGAGACATTGTATGGTAAAATGAGTTAATTGTACTGTAGTTTGTTATTGAAGGGTTCATGTCAAGCCACTTGACTTCTTAGACTCTTGGGTGGTCATGATGTGTTGCTAGATACCACTCATAATCTGGGAATATGGGTTTATTAATTGATGAATTAATAAACAAATCCTGATTAGAATTGATATGATTAATTCTAACTAATTATGGATTATTAATATCAAAGACATTTGGATTAATTCATGTTCACTACCAATTGACTGGAAAACCTAATAGGTCACACACAATAAAGAATTATATACTCAAGATGTTATTTGATAACATTGTAGGGTTAAAATGCAAGAAAGAGAAGTTGTTATAGCTAAATTATAATTAGTTATAATTTATGGTCCAAATTATAATTGTGAGAATTTGATGTTTCCAATTATAATTAGAGAATTCTAATGGTTTTAGAATTCTCAATTGGAGGATTTTAGCAGGATTTTTCGTGTGATATATGAGATAGACACACAAAACCCTAGCTAGTGAACAATCCACACAAAACAACAACTCCAAAGACTTTCTTTTCTCTCTCTCTCGTTGATCTTGATCAAAACCCTAGCCACCATTGTTGTTTTCTGCTAACATAGAAAATCTTGGTGCTTGAGTGTTCCTTCGTGTGGATTTCTGTTAGAAATAATCACACACTATGATTATAGTGGTTAGATGTTCAACTCTCGTGGTGTTTGATCAAGAGGATTGCTGGATCGCGCCTCGACTTGATGAAGGAAAAATTTTATTTTTCACACGCTCAAAGAAAGGTAAAGCTATTACATTTGTTCTCTTTATGTCTTGTTTTTCACACATATGCGGATCCTCGGTTGGTATCTCGTTCTTATTTTTCTGCTGCGCTATATATGATATTCGTGAGATACCCAACAATTGTAAAGAGAGTTAGGAATATCTTAATGTTGATATCACTGCAACAGATGACGATGAAGGTCAGGTGAAAAATTTTACATTTAACGTTGTTGTTGAAAAGAGTTCAATTCATGAAAACAGTAATTCTAATGGAGATGTTAATGATGATAATGATGAATCTAATGATGAGGAAGTGGAGCATGAGAAACTTATAAAAAGATACGAGTTGCTCTATTCAAAATGGCTCAAAATTGTTGGCATGTACAAAGAACTAAAAAAGAACATTCAGGGACTTCAACAAGTGAATAGTTCATAGTAACAAGAGATTGAAAAACTTCAACAATAAGTTCAAAAAGATGAAGAGAAGTTGGAAGATACTGAACAATTTAATAAAAGGCTAAACTCTAGAAATGCTACGTTGGATGAATTTTTTTTTTTTTTAAAGATACCCCATAATAGAATTGGACTAAGCTACGATGAGTTCAACAAGGCTGGAAAATAGAATTTGATACTTGGTGAGAAGAAGGGGCAACTTAAAAAATTCAAACCTAAGCCTAAGAAACCTTTGTTTTATTGTGACTATTACTCTATTGCATGACATAGATGGAAAATTTGTTTGAAAAGATTTAAAGATCTTTAATATCGCCAAAAGGTTGCTAAACTTGAATTTGACAAAGGAAGTAAAACACCAATGGTAAAATGCATGTGAACTAGAATGAATGAACTCAAAGCGAAAGTGGTACATGTTTTTCTAAAAGCTGCTATAAAAGATGTATAGTACATTGATAGTAGTTACTCTAGGCACATGATAGGTAAGTAGGAGTTCTTGTTAATTATGAACACAAAAGAGGTGGTTCTGTTATGTTTGGTAATAGCTTGAAAAATAAAATAGTTGGAAATAACATGTTAAACATTTAAGGTATGCCTAGACTCAAAACCTTGCACGTTAATAGTTTGAAGGCAAATTTGATAAGTATTAGTCAATTATGTGATGGCAATATGTATGTTAACTTCAACAAGAACAACTGTTTTGCAGTTGACAAAATAGAAGAATGTGTGATCTCTAGAAATAGGACTTTAGATAATTGTTATCAGATATGCATAACTAAAAACTATAACTGCTTGATGGCTATGGCGGATAAAGTAGAGTTATGGCATCAAAAGTTAGGACATATCAACTATAGGTTGTTATATGAACTAATGTTAACAAGTGCAGTCTGTGGAACACCAAGTTAGGAAAGGATGCCAAAAGAATATGTAGTTCCTACCAAAGTGGAAAGCAGATTAAATCTCTACACAAGAAAGTTCAACAGATCATGACATCTACAACACTTCAACTTTTGTACATAGACTTGTTTGAGCTAACACAAACTGAAAATATTGGAGGAAATAGTTATATCTTAGTGTGTTTTAATGACTAGTCCAACTACACTTGACTTAATTTTCTGAGTAAAAAATCATATGCATTTAAAGCATGTCAAAAATTATGTTTAAACTTGCAAAATCAGAAATGTGCAAATTTGAAAAGGCTAGGAAATGATTATGGAAAGGAACTTGATAATAAGTAATTTGATGATTTCTATATTGAGAATGATATTCAACAAGAGTTTTTAGTATCTAAAACACCCCAACAAAATGCTATGGTAGAATGCAAGAATTGAACCATCTAGGAAATAGCCAAAGTAATGCTAAATGCCAAGAAGATGTCTCTTAGATAGTAGGTAGAAATTGTAAACACTACTACTTGTATAATCAATAGAACTTAATTTAGGCTCACACTAATAAGACGACATCTAAAATCCAGAATGGTCGTAAACCTCAACTGAATTACTTTCATATTTTTGGAAGTAAATATTACATTCTTAATAACAAGAACAACTAGAAATTTTAATATAAGGAGTGATAAAGGAATCTTTCTTAGATATTCCAAAAACAATAGAGCATATCGGGTGTTCAACAAAAGAAGTCAAGTAGTTATGGAATCAATCAATGTTGTGGTTGAAGACTTTCTAACAGCTAATCAAAAGAAGTCAATGATAGTAAGATATGATGAAAAAGTTATTCAAGCAGGTGATAAGTAGAATACTTTAAAAAGAGCTGACACTGATAAAGAAATAGATTCTGACAAAGAATAAAAGGATGTCCGACTAAAGATACAATATTCAAGAAGAAATAAGTATCATTCGTCAAATTTGACCATTAGGAGCTTGGATGACTTCAAAAAAATAAGAGAAATGTCAAAAGTTTATTACAAGGACATGGTAAAATATACTAGCAATACATCAACACTGAAACTGAAAATTGTCAAAAAAGTATTGACAAATGAGCACTGGATTGTAGCAATACAGGAAGAGCTTCAACAATTTGAAAGAAATAATATATAGGAACTTATGTCTAAACTAAAAGATGTGAATCTAATTAGAACCAAATAGGGGTTTCTAAACATGACTAATAAACTTGGAAATATTACCAGAAATAGAGCTAGTTGGCTGCACAAGATTATACTCAAGTTAAAGGCATTTATTTTGATAATACATTTGCTCATGCAATAAGATTGGAATCAGTCAGATTGTTACTTACTATTGCTTCTGCTAAAAGCTTTACACTTCAACAAATGGATGTGAAGAGTGCTTCTTAAGAAGGATTTTTTCAAGAAGAAATTTATGTGGAACTGCCTAAAGGCTTTGTTAATCCAAAAGTACCTAATCATGTTTACAAGTTGAATAAGCTCTTTATGGATTAAAACAAATATCGAGGGCATAGTATGAAAGGCTGAGAACTTCTACTAAAAAAAGCTATAAGAGAAAAGAAACAAACAAAATTATGTTTGTTAAGAAGTTAGGAATAGATGTTATGATTGTTGAAGTTTATGTTAACAACATAGTGTTTGGATCAACATCAAAACAAATGGCAAAGGACTTTGTAAAGCTGATGCAAATCGAGTGTGAAATGAGTATGATTAGATAACAAACTGTCTTTCTTAGTTTCAAATCAAATAGATGAAAATTAGAATTTTTATCTCTCAAACCAAGTATGATCATAACTTGGTTAAATGGTTTAGTATGGATGGATCAAAATATGTCAGAACAACAATAAGTTTCAGTCATAAGCTATTAAAGGATGAAAAAAAAAATAGATGTAGATCAAATTCTCTACAAAAGCATGACTTGAGGACTATTATATTTGACTGAAAGTCATTCTAATATTTATTATACTGTGGAAGTATATGCTAGATATCAACCAAGCCCCAAAGAGTCACATTTGAAGGCTATTAAAAAAATTCAGAAATATGTTTATTATACTTCAGAGTATGGAATATATTTTAGTAAGGATTCAAGTACTCGTCTTATTGGGTTCAGTGATACTGATTAGGTTGGAAATTATAATGATTGGAAAACACTTCTAGAGGATATTTTTATCATAGAAACAATCTATTATCTTGGTATAGCAAGAAACAAAATTGCATCTCACTATCAATGGCAAAAGTTGAATATATTATTATTGGAAATTGTTGCATTCAATTGCTATGGATGAAGTAAATGTTGGAAGATTATAGAATCACATAGAAGGAGTTAATTGTCTACTGTTATAACAAAAGTGCAATTGACATATCAAAGAATCTAGTTCAATATAATAGAACAAAACACATTGACATAAAGTACCATTTCACCAAAAAACTTGTGGAACAAAAGATTGTGTAGATTGAATACATTTCCACACAAAAGCAAAAGACATTCTAAAAAAACCACTAAATGCTATGTGATTCGAAGAATAGCGAAAAGTATTAGGACTTTGCTCGCATTGACATAGAAACTTTGTATGTCATACTTGTATACAATAAATTTCTTTTGTTGTTATTATTTTAGAAAATTTTGAAAAAAAAAAAGGAAAAAGGAAAGCCTTGCGGATATTGGAAACATGCAGAATATATGAAGAGACTTAACTTTGTAAAAATGTCAATTTTAAAGAGCTTGCACCCATTACAGCCCCTTAAAACTAAGGATTTGATTAAGAAAGGTAGATTAAAGGTGGTTGAGCAAAAAACAAAGGGACACAACCCTCATCCAAAATTCTCTCACCTGATATTCAACACTTTTCAACATTCTTCAAGGAAATTTAACTCTACAACTCTCTCTCTCTCTCTCTCTCTCATTCACAACCTAGCACCAAAACAGAAAGAAAACTCTAAACATGGCTGAAAAACCACACAAGAGAATGCGGAGGGCACTGACTACAATCATTGAGGACATGATGGCGGCACAGCCAAGTCTATCGGAAACCTCTATAATAGAAATCACTACTGAAGATTTAAAAGGGAAGCAAAACGCACAGCGGAAGCAAAAACTGAAGAACAAGAGAAACACATAACGGAGTCGGCACTGGTCCCGCCATGGAAGAGCTCCGAGAGGAAAAAAAATTTTATCTCTTCTTGTTCTCAAAATTGGCTAGACCGGAATATATGGAACTTGAGCAGGTACGCTGGTGGGGAAACCTCTAGTTCAATTCTTCCAAGCCTCCTATTGCATCGGTGCATGTATATGAACGCCAACCTCTCGATCTTCTAATATATGGCCTACCTAATCCACATTTGGTGAACAACTCACAGGGTTAAGGAATTTTTAGAGAGAGAAAGGAGGCTTCCGTTTTTCTTGTTCACGCCATAAGAAGGAAAAACAACGTTGTAAATTACATACGTCTTTGTTCTTCTGTTTAACCTAAATAAAACCTTAGGTTAAACTGGATTGGCCCATGTTTAGCCTTTTGAACTAAATTAATTATTCTAATTAGAACTAAATAAATGGCCTAATAAATAATTAATTTTTCAACCCAAATAAACTAGTCCAATTAACAAGCCTATATTAGTTTGGTCCCTGGTCAACCTTTAATTATTCAAACTGGGCCAAAGTCCTGAATAATTAATTAACCCACCAAACTAACTTAATTAATTCTCTCTCTGTGTGGACCTTTATTTTATTCTAGCCCAATATTAAATCAGTCTACTTAAATAAAATCAATTCCATTTAATTTAAGACCAATTCCTTAGCATGTATATAATTAGGACTTACGGTCTATACTAGGGACCAAAAGACACACCGCCTTGGCTACTAAAATGACCAAAATACCCTTGTCATATAAATAGTTGTATTTTGCATTTTAAATATTTCCTAATATCACCATAAGGAAATATTGACCCCAAGGACAATGCTGCGTTTAGCAAAGTCTCCAACCTATAGGTAAAATGACTAAAATACCCCTCTATACATCGCCATACATTAGAGAGAAAGAAAAGTACTAACACCTCTCTAAATAACATCTACCATCTTTAGGCTTCTAGTCTAATGATCCACGACTTCCTAGAGTGTTTTCGCCTTCCAAGGGAGCTACCCTAAAGCAAACATCCAAGCCATGTTTCCCAGGGCCCTAGATATTTAGATCATTCAGACAACCACAAGGGGCGATATAGTATAGAAACTATCTTATACAAATCTGTCTTAACTAACTAGTCACATATACCCAATATGCAAGTATATTGGTCCTACAATAGAATCTCAACTAAAAGCAAATCAAAGTACATGGTTCCAACGTCGTCAGACGACCAACTCATACTCAAGTCGTAAAGTACTAGTCCACGCTGTAGCAGTAGTAGTCTAGGTTTCTACCATATAGTACTTTAAGAAACCACTACTACAAGTCCTGTTATACATATTCGAAATACACTTATGTCATGAAGTGAGTGGACTACTCACTGGCTAACGGTAAGCCATTCCCCATTTGAAATTCATAACATAATAACCTAAACATGATGAGATTCTTATTCTCATCAATCGGTTAAGAACAAACATTTATGTGTTAAGTAACCCATGATCCATACTTTACTATGAAAGACTACTATTCACATGGACCACTTACTTAAACACAACGGGCCTTTTCCAAACGTAATTGTGCACAAATAAAATGTAAACTCACAAATAATTTCGGAGAATAAATTCTTTTATTAAAACATTCGATATTTACATCAGAAACCTAGTCTAAGAGGGTATATTTCCCAACAACTACTATAGTAGAAATAGGTAATATTGCTGAAACATTAGAACCTATTGTTGAGAAAGCTAATACATGCCATGATATTGTATTATCTATTAGAAGTTTGAAAATTTTTCTATTAAGTTGCATACACCCAGAAATCTTAAAATTTGTCAAGGCTATAGATTATCTCTGCCATGCTAAAAGACAAACATTAGGTAAATCTGTGGAGCCTATCTTGGTGGAGCCGTCTGTTGTCCAAATGATTAAAGAAATTGAATCAAAAAATAAGTTTGTAGAAAAGGTGAATATAAAATGGGTTGATTTTGACATGAATATTTATGTGAATTCTAGAGCCCTTGATGTTTCAGCTACTGTTGTAGAACCTTTAGATCTTGTGGTTCTATCTATGTTGAAAACATTTATGAATCTTGAAATGGTAAATAGGACTTTAGAGGCTAGGCAAAAGTTATTTGCTATCAAAAATTTATTTGATAAAATGCTAGATGATACTACAACTTCTAAACAAGTGAATCCCAAGAAAATTTCTAAGGAAAAGGAAAAAGAACATAGAAGGACTGAGATTTTAGAAACTGCTAACAAAGATGAAGTTGAAATTATGGAGAAGAAATCTACTGCGTGCAAGAGGAAGACTAGAGATTCAACATAAGTAAAGCAAAACCCCCTAAAAAGCCAAAAAGATAATTTGTTGAAATTGAAAAATCTTTCTTCTATGGTCTAAAGAGTATGGAATAGTTTAAGATATTATTTGGAAAGGCAATGTTAGTAGAGAGGATGATTGACACAGAAAAGTTCAAGGATTTTGGACTTGAGGAATATTGAAGAAAGTAGGCTCATTAGAATCAGTTGTTTGTGTTGAAGTTTATAATGAAGCTTTGGTGAAAGAGTTTTATGTAAATCTAAAGGCAACAATTGCAAACAAAGATAGTCCATCTTTTCATTTTGTGTATATCAAAGGTATTTCTATTGAGTTTAGTCCTGAGATAATAGTATAAATCTTTGGGGTACCATATTACAATGATATTGATAGACTTAGTCCAGAGGTCAACTTGTATGACATGTGTGTGATTCTAGCTAGTGGAGCTGTGAAATCCTGCTAAGGTGCTCAAGTCACCCAAAAAAGCAACATAAGTCAGATCTCAAGTTAGGATGTCTCTACGACATAGATTTGGGTCGTCCTATACAAAATTCTCTACTCTTGCTAAGGTGGAACATTCAAATAATTCAACCCTATTTCCATCATTCACACTTTCTAATACTATAGCCCTTACTGATAAGTTAAATGATTACCTACAGTAAATAGTTACTATGACTACCCTGATTGGTCATTCACAACAATAATTGAACACTATCCTGAATAATCAAACAAATATTCAAGATGATTTGGCTACCCTCCTTGACCTTCACTATCGATTTGATTGAGTCTTTTGGATTTGGCATTATTTGCTACAAAAAGGGGGCGTACACCTGGATTTTGGAACTAGCATTGGGGATCATGGTTCAGAGGAGCTATTACACTCAAGGGGAGAGCATACAATGTTTGAATGCTATTGGGTTATTTTTTTTCTATTGAAGTCATTTTCCGCTAAACTATTTTGCTATAATTTGCTACTGCTACTAGTTCGTTCATTTCACTGATTAGGTCTTAGTCAGTTGGGTTGACTGCCATCTGCATTACTTAATTGCTGAACATCAAAAATTTTAAACAATTTTTACTTGGTTTGTAATAGTAAGTAGGATTACTTACTTTAGATGGATAGTTTCATAGTATTAGTTCTAAAGATTTATCTACTATTCAAGGAACTATCTATTAGGTATCTCACACATATCATATAAGGTGCAACAGAAAAACAATAACGAGATACCAACCCAGGATCCACATATGTGTGGAAAACAAGACATAAAGAGATCAAATGTAACAGCTTTTTACCTTTCTTTGATCATCTGAAGAATAAATTTTTTTGTTCTTCAAGTCGAGGCGCGATCCAGCAATCATCTTGATCAAACACCACGAAAGTTGAATGTCTAACCATTACAATCACAGTATGTGATTATCTCTAACAGAAATCCACACGGAGGATACACTCAAACACCAAGATTTTCTGTACTAGCAGAAACAAGATGGCGGCTAGGGTTCTTTTTGGTTTAGGAAAAACGAGAGAGAGAGAGAGAGAGAGAGAGAGGAAGAAGTTGTTTTGGAGGGTTGCATTTCGTGAATCCCTACCAGCTAGGGTTTTGTGTGTATCTAATATATCACACGAAAAATCACTGAAAATCTAAAAATTCTAAAACAATTAGAATTCCCTAATTGTAATTGGAAACATCAAGTTCTCACAATTACAATTTGGACCATAAATTATAACTAATTATAATTTATCCACAATAACTTCTCTTTCTTGCAATTAACCCCACTATATTATCAAATAACATCTTTAGTATATAATCCTCTTTTGTGTGTGACCTATTAGGTTTCCCAGTCAATTGGTAGTGAACATGAATTAATCCAAACGTCTTTGAGATTAATAATCCATAATTAATTAGAATTAATCTCATTAATTCTAATCAGGATTGGTTTATTAATTCATCAATTAATAAACTCATATTCGCATATCATGAGTGGTATCGAGCAACACATCATGACCACCCAAGAGTCCAGGAAGTCAAGTGGCTTGACATGTACCCTTCAATAACAAACTACAGTGCAATTATGTAACACCCCACATTCCTTTCTTGACATAGTGGGCCAGCTCGGGTGGGATGTCGCCCCGTCTGATCTCTCAGACTAGGGGTCTTTATAATGATATAAACTTAAAGCAAGGGAGTATAAGTCGAAACTTAAATAAATACATACAACATACTCTTTCGTTACAAATACACGAGTTCTGATAGATACATCATCAAGTTTCCCCAAAATACACAAGACAAAATGGCTCCAACCTCCATGTACAATGATCATGCCAAAAGATTTACTAACTAGCCCTAAATGGCAAAGTCCGGGTAGTACCGTTGCTAGTCTTCAGCTTCAATCCCTGAAAAAAATATAAGACAAACATATGTGTGAGTGGTATACTCAGTGAGTCCCGTGTGTGCTAGTGTTTTGCGCAGAAGAGAAAGGCATTTATTTAATTTATTTATTTAAATAAGTTCCATGACAGGGAAATAGCAGTAATTGACAATTTTAAGATCAATTTATCATATACTTTTGAAAAACAATGATTTCCAAACATATGGCCCCCAATTTAATAAATGCGGATTCTTCCCCACTTGGAAGTGCGACTCACGTGCAAAGTTTGAGGAACTTCGCCTTCGGCTACACGGTCTCTTGTGCCAGGGACTGCGCCTTACAGCACGTCACCCGTGATATGCCGGAAGGGTGAGCAGTGTACATATGTACATCACCGTGCACTTAGGGATCTTTTACTCGCCACCATAAGCCAGGGGTCCCAATCCTGACGTCAATCACCATCAAGGTGGCAAGGGATTGAACACACCAAGTGTCCCCGCTCAGTATCATGTGAACAACCCACCATCACAATCACAAGGCAATTTCCGGGCTCACAACGGCTAGCCAGGGACGGCTAATTCCATTGTCCTGCCGCCCCGTTCAGAGTAAGATAAGCCCAATAACTGAACCGGGTTATTTGGGTTCATCTATCTCTAACGAGGGCTAGTACAAAGGTCAAAGCCCTTGCTGAGTACTCAACGCAACAATACCAACCCCATCTGACTGATTAGGCCAGAGGGTTATCTGATCCCGCAGGATCTTCAATCAAAACATTTGGGGCCAAAACAACATTTTCCAAAATCATGTTGAAACCAGATAAAAGGTTTTACTCACACATCAAAACGTGTTTCCAAGAGTAACCGGGTTATTTTTCCCATACTCAATCACAAAAGTCATTTTCTAAGGACATTCAGGTCATCTTACCCATACCATGTTTCAAAAGACTTTTTGAGAGTATCCGAGTCATTTTACCCTTACCCGATTTGAAATATATTCACAAGAGTTCCAATAAGGATAATTCGGTCATTTACTGAATACCCAAGTTCCAAGAGTTTTCATAAAATATTCCAATAAGGATATTTGGATTAAATTCACAAAATCCGTGTTTTAAACATCCAGTAAGGTTTCCAAGCTGAATATGAAATTTATTCGAGTCCGAAATAGCATAAAAGCAAATCTTGCTCATGTAAACCTTAAACATATTCGAGGATTTCCAAAATGGCATAAAACATAGCATTTCATGGAAAATCAAAGCACACTAACCTTTAAAAATGTTCATAAATCAATAGGACTCACCTTGTATATTAGGCCGAAGTTGCACTCGAGTATAGCCCTAGAAGGGGTTCCCTCGACTTGATTCACCTACATCATTAGTACATTTTCCTTATTATTACTTAATAGATTCAAATACCTAATGGTTTAAATAAAGTTTCTATAATTTTCTTAAAGAAATAAATGGGTTAGTGCTTTGGATGGTTTTTTTGGATTTATAGCTTTACCACCCTTCACCATTTTTCACACAATTTATTCAATATAGGTTTAAATAGGGTGAGGCTACTTCCATAATATCTCTAAGATATCCCCATATCAATTCCAGGTCATAAGTCCTGTAAATTCCATCCCATTTTATACGGTTTTCCAGTTAAGTTCACTGCTCCAGGATTTAGGATCCAGATTTGTCATCTTCTAGCGTTTTGTGCATATCTCCTTCAATACAAGTCCAAATGAGGTGAAACCACTTCTAAAATACTCCTAGGACGTCTCTCTATCAACTTCAGAGTTGATGGTTCAAACCACAGTTTAGAAGCTCAACTTGTTTTAATTAATTTCTATGGTTTCTTCAACATACCCTACCATATTTAAACCCTTCACTACATCATTTATCCTCCCAACATCAGTATTCCAACAAGTTCTCATGCTCAGCACTTTTCTTTAGTTCAAACAAACAAGTTATACCAAGTTCACCAAACCAGTAAATTTTGGCAGATTACATTACTCTTGCTATTTTCTGATTTTGCATCCATCTAAGCTCACATCACATGATCCAAATCCTTCCTAACTAGTCTAGGACATGCTTAGCATTATTTGTGTTCAAATTTCAGCAAATCATCACTCCAAAAAGCAGTAAATAAACTGAAAATCATGTCTACTTCATCACTCTTCCAACCGGTAAATCAACCATCACCAAAATCAACATATTTCCATCACTTAACTTCAACAATCTTTATATGCAGCTAGTCTCCAACTTCTAGTACCATTTTCTTAGCTTTCAAGAGTGATCTCTTACCTTTCAAAGATGAAAACAAGCTGCAACTCTCCCTCCTTTTCTTCCTCTTCCTTTCCCCTTCCTTGCTGCCGGTCCTTCTCTTCTCCTCCTTGTTGCCGAAATTCTTCTCCCTCTTTTAGTCTTTCTTTTGTTTTTCTCTTCCTCTATTCTCTTCTCTGTTTTTTTTTTCTTCTTCTTGCTGCTTTTCCCCTTGGCCAAAATTCTCCACCTTGGCTCCTATTTATATAGCTAGCTTCCTTGATCTTATCTTGGTCTTAATAAAAGGTTTATGGTGAGTTGGCCATTTCAAGAGAGTTGTGGATTACCCTAGAAGATTCTAGGATCCTCTAGGGGTTTTGAAGAAATTCTTAAAATCTCTTGGGATCACTAATTGCTTAATCATGATTAACTCACCCTAATCCCACTTAGCTTAATTAAGCTTAATTAGAGGAAGTCTAAGAATAATCAAACTTGATCAAAAATATCATACTAGTGGGCCCTCTTCATTTACTTCTTGTGGGTCCCTTAAAATATCTTATATATAATATAATATAGCTCGGATATTTATAGTTGATATATATATATATATATATATATATATATATATATATATATATATACACTAATGGTAAAATAATATAACAATGCAACATAATTATTGAATTTAATTATGCTATAATTTAATATGGCCAATGGATTTTAGTAGTAAATAATAAATATAAAATAACCTCAAGGGTTATAGAATAATAATGTTAATAAAATAAAATACATTAATAATAGCAAAAAAATAATATTATGAATAGTATTAATTTGTGGCCTTAATAACACTATTAATAATTTAGAAAAATAAATATATCATTAATTCCTTTCATATTTATTCTTATTTTATACAAGTCTACCCTACATAAATCCTTTATATAAGGCGGGTTATTACAAATTAACTCATTTCACCATACAATATCTCATTTGGTTTGGAGTACGGAATTAGTACCAACTCCCTCCAGAATCAATTCTAACCCGAATATAATAGTATTTGCACCAGGAACCTACTACTCTAGATGTGTATCAATTGAAACTATTTCCAATACACAATCGTCTTGGCCAAGGACTTCTCGAGTAGTAATTCCTACAAGTGGCCGTGAGATATTCGCCCCTACTATTAGGAGTGGTGAATCATTTATTGACCCTCTCAACTACTTTCGTTTACCTCACAATATACCCAATATCCATCCCATAGGCGGCCCTCAATCTGGCTCCAGAGATTGGAATCAAAGCACAATGCTCAACAAACAAAGTACCTTGAAGATCTCAAGTCTAAGGATACTTACACGTTTGCTATATTGAGATTATATCACTAGCACTAAATAGTTATCCATGTGATTATCTCATAGTTAGGCCATCCAATGAACTTGTTCCATTAACAAGCATCCACATGTTAACTTTGAGTATCTCAATACTCACGGATATGAGAACTACCGCCTGATCAAATCAAGAAGTCTAACATATGCTAGTCTTAACGCATTAATGATGTCCTATCTCATTAATACTACGACTAGAGACTATTTAAGTACAAACACTATGCAGTGTAGTAGGAATCTCATATCATGATCTCCTTCATGATTTCCTTAACACAGTGTTGTACTAAGGACTTTATCTAACAGTTATATTACTTAAAAATAAACAAAAGAAACTGTAAGATAAATAATGCTTTTTATTATCATAAAATGCATCATATACAACGTACAAGTGATTGCCTCTAGGGCAGAACACTAACACTATCTCTGCATGAAGTCATTATGCTGCATTAAAGACTTTATTGCTTTTGAGAATATTCAGCATATTATGATTTTTCATCAAACAATGCTAAAGGGAGATATTATTAAGGCAATTAACAACATTTCTTGACAATGCTAAAGAATCGTTTTTGGAAACTTGCTAAAACTAATATTGGCAATGTTTGACGCAAGGACTATTCACGTTGAATTAGGACAAGAATTTTAGAAAATCTAGAGAAAATCCTAATGAAGATATTCTGAAGATTATATGTGAAGACTTGGAATCTTGATGAAATTAAAACTACAACGATTAAGAAGTTTTAAATGAATCTTTTTAGCAGTCTCCTAATTCAATAAGGAATCAAATATTCTACTGCTAAACACCAATATAACCAAACCTTAGAAACTCAGTAAAATGTACAAAACATTAAAGACTAGATTGAATAAATCATTCGGTAGAGAGGGCTGAGTAATAGAAAAGGAATTCATGAAAATATTCTAAGTGTTTCGGAAGCATATGCATTCCTAGGTATCCTGGGTTTTCATTGTTAACATAGTTTTATGATTCAAGTTATTGCTGCTATTACAACATATCATTGAGAAGGACTTGAATCGATCTTCTTCAAGGAAGCTACTTTTCTAGGGGAAAGGTTTTTGGTATCAATAAAGTATCGATGTGCCGCAACAACAAAATGAATTTCAATCAAAGGTTTTTGCCATCATGACTTATGTAATAGGCTTATGTAATGAAATATGATTGGAACGTATATAAGGTGATTTGTTACTAAAAGAAATGTGTAGAACATTAGAAACATTTGGAAGATGACTCATCATCTCTAGAAGCTCTTAGAATCTTGTAGAAAATTATGGAAATTAGTAGAAATCTTTAGAAGCTTTTAATAAAAATTAATATAAGATTATAGAATTAATATGATAAGTATCTAAAATTTATAGAAGTTGTGGGTCTCTCATAAAATATCTACTAACTTTAACAAAGATTGTGGACTCCACATAATTATTTTAAAGATTAGGAAGACAAATTGAAATTCTCTTCCTATTATAAAATCGATTAAGTAGCAAAATTAAATTTGTCTTCTTAAATATGAAATAGGTTGAGTAGCAAATTTGAATTTCTCTTCTTAATATAAAATATAATAAAATAAAATAAATATTTCTTGATCAAATATAATATATATATATATATATATATCATTTCTTATTAGATAAAATATAAAATATATATATAATATAATATTTCTTATGAAATATAATATAGATAAAATATAATATGTTTTGCATAAAATATTCATTTCATAAATAGTGACTTTTTTTAAATAAAAGAAAATAATTTTATAAAATTCTCATATAATATTTAAAATATTTCAAAAGTAGTAAAATATTTCCTATCTCAAGGCTACTCAAGGGCGGGATATTATAAGGTCAGGTTTTCGAAGATAGAAATGAGGCAGGAACTGCTATTCTTGACTTTACCTTAGCTTATGATTTGTCTATAGCAAATGCCTGGTTTATGAAGAGAGATTCTCACTTAGTGACTTTTAGAAGCAGGTTAAATGTCAGTCAGATAGACTTCTTTACTATGAGGAGTAAGTTTCGTAGTGGTTGTACGGATTGCAAAGTTATTCCAAGAAAGAGTGTGGTTACACAACACAGGCTATTAGTCCTCAATTTTTATTTCAAGAAAGAAGAGAATGCAAAATATTCATCATGGAAACTACAGAAGAATGAAAGAATATCATTTATCAATAGGGTAGTCAAAGTAGATGATTGGTCTTCCGATATGGATTCGGATGTGAATTCTATGTTGAAAAAGATGACTCAAGGTATTAGGACAATGGCTAAGGAAGTGCTCAGTGAATCTAAAGGAAAAATACCACTATACAATGACGCATCATGGTGGAACGACGTGAGAGTGCCATAAGGAATAAAAAAGAGTGCTAGAGAAACTTAGGAAAGTGCAAGAGTGTTGAGAATTTTGAGAAGTATAAGGTTTGAGAAGAGAAGCTAAAGAAGGTGTTAGAAAAGTAAGATCAACAATTTTCAATGATTTATATGAAAAGCTAGGTACTAAAGATGGGGAGAAAAATATATATAGACTTGCTCATTTTAGAGAGAAGAAGACTAGAAATATTAGTATGGTGAAATGTGTAAAGGATGATAATCACAGAGTTTTGGTTAAAGACGAGGCAATCAATGAGAGATGGAGGTCTTATTTGTTGGGAAATATGCCCTCTTAAACTAGGTTTCTAATGTAAATATCGAATATTTTAATAAAAGAATTTATTTTCAGAAATTGTTTGTGAATTTATATTTTATTTGTGCACAATTACATTTGGAAAAGACCCGTTGTGTTTAAGTAAGTGGTCTATGTGAATGCAGGTCTTTCACAGTAAGGTATGGATTACGGGTTACTTAACACATAAACGTTCATTCTTAATCGATTGATGAGAATGGAAATCTCATCATGTCTAAGTTATTATGTTGTGAATTCTAAATGAGGAATGGCTTACCTTTAGCCAGTGAGTAGTCCACTCACTTCATGACATAAGCGTATTTCGAATACATAGAACAGGACCTGTAGTAGTGGTTTCTTAAAGTACTATATGGTAGAAACCTAGACTACTACCGCTACAGCGTGGACTAGTACTCTACGACTTGAGTATGAGTTGGTGGTCTGACGAAGCTGAAAGCATGTACTTTAATATGCTATAGTTGAGGTTCTATCGTAGGGCCAATATACTTGTATGTTGGGTATGTGTAACTAGTTAGTTAAGACAAATTTGTACAAGATAGTTTCTATAATATATCGCCCCTTGTGGTTGTCTGAATTATCTAAATATCCAGGGCCCTGAGAAACATAACTTGGATGTTTTCTTTAGGGTAGCTCCCTTGAAAAGCGGAAACAATCCAAGAAGCCGTGGATCATTGGACTAGAAGCCTAAAGATGGTAGATGTCATTTAGAGAGGTGTTAGTACACTTCTTCCTCTTTAAATGTATAGCGATGTATAGAGGGGTATTTTAATCATTACACCTGTAAGTCGGAGACTTTGCTAACGCAGCATTGTCCTTAGAGTCAATATTTCCTTATAGTGATATTAGGAAATATTTAAAATGCAAAATACAGCTATTTATATGACAAGGGTATTTTGGTCATTTTAGTAGCTAAGGCGGTGTGTCTTTTGGTCCCCAATATAGACCATGAGTTCTAATTAAATACGGGCTAAGGAATTGATCTTAAATTAAATGGAATTTATTTTATTTAAGTAGCCTAATTTAATTATTGAGCTAGAATAAAATAAAGGCCCATAGAGAGAAAGAATTAATTAAATTAGTTTGGTGGGTTAATTAATTATTCAGGGCTTTGGCCCAGTTTGAATAATTAGGGATTAACCTGGGACTAAACTAATATAAGCTTGTTAATTGGACTAGTTTATTTGGACTGAGAAAATTAATTATTTGTTGGGCCATTAAGTTGGTTCTAATTAGAATAATTAATTTAGTCCAAAAGGTTAAACTAAGAGTCCAATAGCCCAGTCCAGTTTAACCTAGGGTTTTATTTAGGTTAAACATGAGAATTGGAGATCATCGCTATTTTTACAGACTCTTCTCTGTGGAAAAAAAGAAACGCACATCTCTTTCTCCAGAAAATATTCCTTAGATCTATTAGTTATTCACCAAACGAAATTAGGCAGGTCATACACTGGAAGATTGAGAGTTTAGCGTTCACCTACATGCACAGACGGAGTAGGAGGCTTGCAAGTATCGCACCAGAGGTTTCTATCAGCACACCTACCCCGGTTGCACACATTCCGGTCCAGCCAATTCCTAGAACGAGGAAAAGAGGTAAGAAATTTTTAACCTCAGAGTCCCGCCAGAGCTTAACCGGCGCCGGCTAGGACTGCCGGAGCCAGTGCTGGCCCTGGACAAGAATTCCTCTGTTCTTGGTTTTTCCAGTTTTTTGCTTTCGCTTCCACTGCGTGCTCTGTGTTTTCTTTTCTTAAGCCTGCATTATTTTGATAAGTTATTTAACAGGAATCAAGTTCAAGTTCCGAATATGGGTGACATTGCAATTTCGTATGAAAGGGATAACCGTGCATTTATTCATTATATTCAGAAGCATGAAGTTTGAGGTGCCTTTAAGAGGATGAGGCCGAAGAAAGCAGTGAGATCAAATGGTATACCAATTGAGGTTTGGAAGTGTTTAGAAGAGATAGGTGTTGCGTGGTTGACAAGTCTATTCAACAACATATACAAAGCTAATAAGATGCAATGCCTATAGAGTGGAGGAAGTGTACTTGATTCCTCTGTACAAGAATAAAGGGGATATTCAAAATTGCACCAATTACTGCAAGATTAAACTCATGAGTCATACTATAAAGCTTTAAGAGAAAGTAATTGAAAATAGGTTAAGGGGTATTGTATAGATTTCAAATAATCAATTTAGTTTTATGCCTAGATGTTCCACTGCGGAAGTAATTCAATTATTACGGTAGATGACTAAATATTATAAGGAAAGAAAGAAGGATTTGCATATGGTATTTATGTTGGAATGTATGGCCTCTAGACTAAGTTTCTGATGTAATTATCGAATTTATTAATAAAAGAATTTATTCTCAAAAATTTATTTGTGAATTTACATTTTATTTGTGCATGATTTACGTTTAGAAAATACCCATTGTGTTTAAGTAAGTGATCCAAGTGAATGGTGGTCTTTCACAGTAAGGTATGGATCACGGATTACTTAACACAAAAACGTTTATTCTTAACCGATTGATAAGAATGAGAATCTCATCATGTTTAGGTTATTATGTTATGAATTCCAAATGGGGAATGGCTTACCTTTAGCCAGTGAATAGTCCGCTCACTTCATAACATGAACGTATTTCGAATACGTGGAACAGGACTTGTAATAGTGATTTCAAAAAATAATATTTAAAAGAAACCCAAACCATTACTGCTACAGCGTGGACTAATACTCTACCGCTTGAGTATGAGTTAGTAGTTTGACGAAGATGGAAGCATGTACTTTGATATTCTGTAGTTGAGGTTCTATCATAAAGCCGATATACTTGTATGTTGGGTATATATAACTAATTAGTTAAGACAGACTTGTACAACATAACTTCTCTGTGCTATATCGCCCCTTGTGACTATTCGAATGATCTAAATATCTAGGGGCCAGGGGAACATGACTTGGATATTTGCTTTAGGGTAACTTCCTTAGAAGCGGAAACATTCCAGAAGTCCTGGATCATTGGATTAGAAGTCTAAGGATGATAAATGTATTTTAGAAAAGTATTAGTATACTCTTCCTCTCTAAATGTACGGCGATGCATAGAGGGATATTTTAGTCATTACACCTATAGATCGAAGACTTTGCTAACGCAGCATTATCCTTGGGGTCAATATTTCCTTATGGTAATATTAAAAAATATTTAAAATGCAAAATATAGCTATTTATATAGCATGGGTATTTTGATCATTTTAGTAGCCAAGGCGATGTGTCTTTTGGTCCCCAGAATAACCCTTAAGTCCTGACAAATTTGGGTTAATGAATTGGTCTTGTTATTTATGGATTTCATTTTATTTTATTTAAATAGTCTAATTTATTATTGGACTAGAATAAAATAAAAGACCCGAGAGAGAGTATATATTTTATCTAGTTTAATTGGTTAATTAATTATTCAGGGGCCAAGGCCTAGATTGAATAATTAGAAAATTAATCTAGATATAAACTAGATAAAAGGTATGAAATTTTATATTGGTCCATTTGGGCATGTTAATTATTTATTGGACTATTTAATGAAGACCAGAAAATAAATAATTGAGTCTTATTATTTATGAGTGTTCAAGCCCAAGAGTAAATAATTTTATCTAGCCCAATGAATAAGACCAAGGGTAAAATAAAATTAAATAGTAATATTAATTAATTAATTAATTAAATAAAAAAACATGGGATAGATCTCGTGTTGTTTTGCATGAAGGATAATAGAAAGCATGGTACTTTCTGTTTTCATGTTGTTGGTCTATCTCTCCAGGTGAATGAAATGAAATGAAAAGGAAATTAAGTAGTTGAGGCTTTAGCTTTTCATTCGCAGAGGAAACCCATTTAATAGAAAGACAAAGGCTAAGAAAATATAGAGAACCCATTTCTGTGAGCTTCATCGGCAGAGGAAAGGGCACCATTTCGGAAAGCGTCACGTGAATGAGACGAAGTCGACGCTTACAAGGACGTGATCCAATAGCTTCAAACATCCTTGTACAGACATCTTCTTCAGTGCTAATAAGGACATTCAAACACAAAGAGGTAACCCATTTGACAGAAAGACAAAGGCTAAGAAAATATAGAGAACCCATTTCTGTGAGCTTCACCGGCAGAGGAAAGGGTACCATTTCGAAAGCTCAAAAGCTTCGCGTGAATGAGACGAAGTCGAAGTTTACAAAGATGTGATCCAATAGTTTCAAGCATCCTTGTACAGATATCTTCTTCAGTGCCAATAAGGACATTCAAATACAAAGGTAAATTTTTCGTTCTGTAAGCATGCTTTTGGTTTGATCATTTTTGCCATTTTTGACCTTCAATTGGTATCAGAGCCATGGTTTGGCAAATTAAGGAAGCATGCTAGGCTTAACTAAAATAAGAAAATATTTGTTTTGGATGTTTTCTGTGATCCTTCGTGTTTTCTGGTATGGGTAGCATTAGCCAGTGGGCCGGCGTGTCGAGCCCAATCCTGCCGGGCCGAAGGCCGAACCGGCCACTGTTCACCAAGCAGGGCCTAAGGCCGGTCTTACGTCCCAGTCCGGTCTGGGCCAGGTGGCCCGCACGAGAGAGCCGTTACCCAACGGCTCTCTCATTTTATTTTATTTTTTTTTACATTTTAGCCCCTAAAACGGCTGAAATATTTTTTTTTACATTTTAGTCCCTAACGGTTATATTCTCCATTCTAACCCCCAAAACTCTATAAATACCTCAATTCAACCCAAAACTCATCAAACACTCTCTAATTCTCTCAAACTCTCTTATTTTCATTCATCTTTCTCTCATAATCCTCAAATCTTTTCATTTCCTCTACAAAAAGTATTAGAATATAATTTATTTTTGTGTTATACTTTTTCAATTCTTCAAGAAAGTCTTCATATTCTGGAAGTTTATTGAGTGGTGGAATAGTGGATACAAGAAGTAAAACTCCACAAAGTATTGTTATTCTTGGTCATCAACTAGTTAGTATTTCTTAATCTTACATTCTTATTTTTTTAGCTTTATTAATTGTTTATCTATTTTAGTTATTTGTTTAATTTTTAAGTTAATTTGTTATTTATATTTTTCAATTCTCTTATTTCATTATTTGTTAATACTTTATTTTATTTTTTTGAACTTTTATTTGAATTTTGATTGCTTGTTTTTTTTAGAAATAATGGATCCAAATCAATATCATCATTTTTCTTCATCACAGTCATCTGCACATTTTGATTTTAATATAGATCCGTCATTGAATTTAATAAATAATGAAATAGGTAATAAAGATGAAGGCCCTAGTAGGCCTATGCCTAGCGTTAGTATTTCACAATCACAACCAACTCCAACTACTAATCCTAATGAATCTAATATAGGTGAGAATGATGTTGAAATAATGGATGTTATAACTAAAGCAAAAACATCTATGGTTTGGAATCTTTTTGAAAAGGATAATGATAATGATAGGGTTACACGTAAAATTTGTAAGGTGATATATGCACATAAGAAGGGAGAAGGGACAAGAACATTAGTTAGACATATGAAAATGTCACATAATGATTAGTTAGAAAACCTACTTAAACAACAACAAATACATACTACAGGAGGATAAATTATTGGCAATTTTCAATATGATCATAGAAAAAATAGAAGAGGATTTGCTAAAATGATTGTTCAAACTAAATTACCTTTTAATTTTGCAAAAAATCTACATTATGAACAATATATGCAAAATAATTGTCAAACAGCATGGAAAAGAATTCCTAGAACCACGTTAAAAATGATATAATAAAGATATATAAAGACATGAAAGAGTATCTAATTGCTATGTCTGATTCTTGTAATTGGAAATTTTGCTCTTACTTGTGATGGTTGGACTGCAATTACTAATGAGTCTTATTTGTGCATTACATATCATTGGATAGATCATAATTAGCTAATACAAAAAAGAACTATTTATTTTAAATTATTTGAATATCCTTATGTAGGTAGTAGTATAGCTAGAATGATTACTCAAATATGTCATGAATATAAGATTTTAAATAAAATTATTTCTATTTCTTTAGATAATGCTTCAAATAATGATTCCACCATAGCAATTTTGAAAAATATTATGAATCCTATGTTTGATGATATTTTATTTCATACTAGGTGTGCTTATCATATACTTAATTTGTGTGTTACGAAAGAATATAAATATGTTGATGATATTGTTAATATAATTAGAAATGTTGTTTTATTTATTAAAACCTCCCCAACTAAGCAATAAAATTTTAAGGCATTATACCAAGAACAAGGTGTATCTTTTAAAATTTTTAGATTAAATTATAAAACTAAATGGAACTCAACTTTAGATATGTTTGAAAGTGTTTTACCTTTTCAAAACCAACTTATTGAATTTTGTAATAGTAACAATTTTCAACCTCCACTAACTGAAACTCATTTTGAAAATTATACTGCACTTTCAATATTTTTATTTACTTTCAAAGAAGCCACTGAACTTTTATCGGGATCTTATTATCCCACTACTCATCATATTTTTCTAACACTTGTTAAGGTAGCACATATTTTTGGTGAGTATATGGATCATCCCCAATATGGTTATTTTATGATAAGTATGTTTGAAAAATATAAAAAATATTATGAAGATATTCCTATTTTATATTATATGGCATTGTATATGGATCCTCGAGTAAAAACAACTAGATCTCATAGTATTATTGAATATTTATATGAAACATTAGATTTTGATGAATCTAAAATACTTAGGCAATGTATGATAAAAGATAAAACGGCTAAAGCTCTATCTGACATGTATAATTTGTATGAGTTTGAGTCTTCTTATTCTGGTTCTCCTAGTTTAAGTAGGCAAGCTTCATCATCATCTAGCAATCACTTTCAACCACTACGAAAACCTACCTCTTCAATTTCATCAGTATTTAATCCATGTGGTATTATAAAACATCAAAAAAGATCATCTACTACCTATAACAAGATGGCAATTTACGAAATGCAGCCCTTGGTAGAAAATGAGGATCAACATTTTGATATTTGTAGTTGGTGGAAGGCTCATGTAATTCAATACCTCCATTTTATCTAAAATGGCACGTAATCTTTTGACACCACCAGTCTCCACAGTGCCATCAGAAAGCGTCTTTAGTGAGAGCGCTCGAACAATTGATGAAAGAAGATCTCAATTGGCTCCTCAAACTTTGGAGATGTTAATGTGTTGTAGTAGTTGATTCGCAACCAAAGATAGAATGACTAATTCGTGGATTATTGATGATGACTCAGATGATGAATGAGGTGAGCCAAATAATTAGTTTAGTATTCTCGTAATTAGGAATTTAGGATAAGTAATATTATGTATTTAATTTTATTTGTAGGATATTTATTCTATATTTAAATTTTGATCATTATAATATTTTTAAGAGGTTTAGGCATCAAGTCCCCCTCTTATGTAATCTTTATTTTATTTATTAATAAAATAGGTAAGAGTCCAAGCCAAACCCCCCACCACTTCAAGGTGGCTTTTTATAATTTTAAAAAATTATGTTATTTAAGTAAGAATAAAAAAATTACAAAACAGTTGAATATCAAAATTTTAATCGAATTACGTAGGAAAAAAAAAAGAGAATAAGTCCACGGGCCTCACAGGCCAAGGGCTCGGGCCGTGCCAGGCCCAAGGCTTTTGGCCCAGGGACCGGCCCGCCCTCCTTTGGGACTAGCCCGCACACCCCATGGGCCGGTCCTCAGGCCCAGCCCGACACGGCCCGAAACCGTGCAGGCTGGCCCAGGTGTCAATGCTAAGTATGGGTAGTTTCACTGTAAGCTTCGTGAGTGGAAGCATAAGAACATTGTATTTTGATTGCTTTCATAGATATCATGTAAACCCAGTGGTTGTTTGGATAAGTTTTGATCGAAATCGGTGGAAAAAAATAGAGTCCACAATCGTCTGTAATTCACAGAGAAACTTGGAGAAGAAGGGCCGAGCTATCAAGCCTAGCCAAGCCGAAAAATATGAGAGGAGCCGAGCCGGCTGCTTCTTGGAGCCGCAACCGCTACCCCTGGCGAGGAAAGCTTCCTCGCACCGCGCGATGCTTCTGCGAGGAAGCAATTCTTCAATTTGCAATTGCCACATCATCAATTTTGACCACGGTAGTGGACCGGGTTGCTGGCATCCGCCCGAATCACAGCCCATGGGTTTTCCCATGGGGGGCATGATCCAGTGTGGCAGGTGCACTGGACCCAAAATTAAAAAATAAAAAATAAAATTTATTTTTGGTCCCATACCAAGTGAAGTTATTTTTATTTTAATAGTTAATATTATTTGAATATTTTGCATGAAAAATAATAGTAAAAAAATTTAGGATTAAACAAGATCATTAATTAATTAATATGTTTAATTCTATTATTTGGACACTTAAATTAAAAGAATAAAAAAGCATGAAAACATATACAGTTTTCTAGCATGCTTATTTCTTTTTGTACCCTATGTGTGCATTTTCTCAAAGACCAAAGTCTTTGGAAATTTTTGACAAAGCAAAACATTTTTCTTAAATCAAATAGTTAATTTTAATTCGAACAAAAATTAATTCTTAGTTATTTTCTTAAATGATTTTATCCTTGACATAAAAAATATTTTGAATTTAAATATTTTTTTGAATTAAAATAGAAAACCATTTTGATTGAATTTTAACAAGAAAATTTATTTTTGTCAAATTAAACTTGAGATCAACTTCTCTTGAAAGTTTTATTGGAAATTTTTGAAATTATTAAGTTTATTAACTTAAATAAAATTAATCCATGGAAAATTTTCTCAAAGGGTATAAACCATGACATAGAAATTTTTATAGATTTAAATATTTTATTTTTGAGTTAAAAGAAAACTTAATTGAAATTTCTAAAAGATATTCAAGAAAACCCTTATTTTAAAATACTAAGTGAGAGAAGGGTTTCAACGGTCCCACGGCTTCCATCAAGATCCTCATTAGAGATCGTGGGTCCCCTTGTGTCATCCTGAAAGTGAAACCATATAGGATAGGGATGCCACAAGGATCTAGAACTAATGGATTGATGTAATTAATAACCCGGGACACGTGTTATGATCATTCAGCCCACATTGGAGGTTACAGTGCGAGGAATGTCTATAGGAAATGAGAAGAAACACTTATCCCATGATGGAGTTATCTTCTAAATCATTACCTAGAAGGGAAATTAATTTGTGGTAGTTAATACACTTAGCTTAGGAAACTGTTAATCTTCCCAAAAAGTTATGTCGGTTTTTCTAATATTTCTAAGAGCCAAATTAATCATACTAAAGATAATAATGATAGGGTTAACTATTATCGGATTTAATATGAGGATAAAGTCACAAATTATTTTATTTTTCACAAACTGAGTTTTCTTTTATTTTCGATTTTTCAAAAATGGTTGGTGGAGGTTCTTTTAGTCCTTTGGCCATTATTCTCCGAGAGAATAAACTAACGGGTCTAAACTATGTGGACTAAAAAAGGAACTTGGGCATAATACTCACTACTGAGGAGTATAAGTATGTTCTCTTTAACACTTGCCCTATTATCGGGGAAGGTTCCACCGCTAAGGAGCGAGAGGCTGAGAAAGCATGGAAGAAAGCCAACGAGATGGCTCGATGCTACATGTTGGCCTCCATGTCTAATGTGCTCCAGTCTAAACACGAGTACATGGCTACTGAGTATGACATTAGCCAATCACTAGCCACAATGTTCGCAGATAAGAGCCGGCCCGTAAGGTAGAAGGCTCTTAGGATGATCATCAATACTAAAATGGCTAAGGGAGCATCAGTTGAGAGCATATGCTCAAAATGATTGTTGCTTTCGAGGAAGCAGAAGTCTTAAGGGCTGTAATTGACCCTGAGAGCCAAGTGGACATGGTTCTCGAATCTCTTCCGGGCTCTTTTACTTAGTTTAAGTTAAATTATAACATGAATAAGTTAAACATGAATTTAATCGGGTTAATAAAAGAGCTCCAAGTGGCAAAAAAAGTCATGAAGCTATAGTCCAAGACTATGATTGCTAGGACTTTTTCTTCTAGAACTAGGCCCAAGTCCAGGAAGTTCAAGAAAAAGAAGGGAAACGCACCGGCCCAGCCCAAAAATCAGCCTAACAAGCACAAAGGCAAATGCTTCAAGTACGGACAGAAGGGATATTGAAAAAAGGGGTGTCCAGAACTTCAGGTCAAGAAAAACCCTACAAGTATTGTTCTCTATCTAGAGTCAATTTCAATGGTTGGATCAACTTTCACTTGGATTGTTGATTCTGGTGTCACTGATCAAATTTGTAACTCCTTATAATGGTTTAGGAAGATAAGAAGACTCCAGAAAGGCGAGTATAAACTACGAGTAGGAAATAGAGCACAAGTATGGACCCTTACAGTGGGAGAACTGGATCTTGTTTTTTATTGTAATAAAACAGTTATTTTGAAGGATATTTTATATGTACTCGGTTTTAGACAGAATTTGATTTCAGTTGCAAAGCTAATAAATCGTGGATATTCTATTTCTTTCCATTCTGTGTTACTATCAGTAGAAATGGAGAAGTTTTATGTACAAGGCACATGTATGGAAACTTATTCTTTTTAAATCCTACAAACAATCAAATAAATAACGCTCAATTTGAACCTTTAAGTAAGAAGAGAAAGACCAATGTTAATAACTCATATCTTTGGCATCTAAAGTTGGGTCATATTAACTCAACCAGGATTCAGAGATTAATCCATGATGGGCCCATTAAGATTGGAAAGTTGGCCTCAGTGTGAATCATACCTTATGGGAAAAATGACCAAAAGGTCGTTCACCCAAAAGGCTGATAGAGCTAAAAAGATATTAGGCATTATTCATACTAATGTGTATGGTCCTTTGTCTACTCAAGGTAGAGGGGATTTTAAGTACTTTATCACTTTTACGGATGATTGTACAAGGTTTGGTTAGGTCTACCTGATGAGGCGTAAGTCTAACTCTTTTGACAAGTTCAAAGAGTTTAAGGCTGAAATGGAACGTCAGACAGGTAAACTGATCAAAACCTTATGATTGAATCATAGTCGAGAGTACCTCCTTGGTGAGTTCAAAGATTACATCGTACATCATAGGATAGCATCCTAACTCTCTACGCCGATTACACCCCAGCAGAATGGAGTAGCTGAGAAAAGGAATAGGATATTAATGGAAATGGTTCGAATCATGATATATCATGCTACTCTTTCGATCTCTTTTTGAGGATATATCTTGGAAACAGCGGCATACATTCTGAACTTAGTGCCTTCCAAATCAGTACCTAGGACACCTTATGAGATGTGGATTGGACATAAGCCAAGTCTAAATCATCTCAGGATATGAGGCTGTCCAGCTTATGTACTAATTAAGGGAGACAAGTTAGAACCAAAATCAAAATTATGCTACTTTGTTAGGTATCCAAAGGGACAATAGGAGGTTACTTTTATCATCCCAAGGAGCAGAAAGTACTAGTAAGTACTAATGCTAGATACTTGAAGGATGATCAAAGTACTTCCACTAAAGGTTCAACGAGATTGGAACTCAAGGAGAAGTTATCTTCGAAATCAACTTCTTCAAACCCGATTATGGATCAAGAAGAGACACAGCCTCAAGAACCTGTACAAACAGAGCTTCGTCATAGTTGGAGGGTATCTAGAGTTCTAAAAAGATGGACAGGAGAGGCTTTTGAGCTGGTCTCTGACCATCAGGAATAAGATCCCACTAGATACGAGGAGACTATTGCTGATGTCGATGCAAATCTATGGCATGAAGCAATAAAAGCCGAGATTGAGTCTATATACTTTAATCAGGTTTGGGATCTTGTAGCTTCACCTGAAGGGATAGAACCCATTAGGTGTAAGTGACTATACAAGAGGAAGAGGGGATCGAATAGGAAGGTGAAAACCTTCAAAACTAGGCTTGTAGCGAAATGGTATACTCAGAAAGAGGGAATCGATTATGATGAAACCTTTTCCCCGGGAGCCATACTTAAGTCCATCCGTATCATCCTTGCCATTGCATGTCATTTCTACTATGAGATATGGCAAACGGATGACAAGAAGGCATTTCTTAATGGCGATCTTAACGAAGACATCTATATATCCCAACCTGAAGGTTTTATTACTAAAGGCCAAGAACATATGGTTTGTAAGCTTAAGAAGTCTATTTATGGACTTAAGTAGACATCTAGAGCATAGAACATTCATTTTAATGAGACCGTAAAGTCTTACAGTTTTATTTAAAATGAGAATGAACCATACGTGTATAGAAAATTGAAAGGCATAAATATGATTTTTCTTGTCCTATATGTGGATGACATTCTACTCATTGGGAATGATATAGGAACATTGTCATCTACTAAGGTTTGGTTGTCTAGTCAATTTAGTATGAAGGATTTGGGAGAAGCCAGTTACATTCTTGGGATTAAACTTCTTAGAAATAGAAAGTAAATAATGTTAGGATTATTCCAAACGACATGCATAAACAAGATGCTGGCCAAGTTTATCATGGACTCATGCAAGGGATGTAGGATTTCTATCATGCATAATCAGATTAAGCGCAGCGGAAAACAACAAGAAACCCAAGCCATGGATCACAGGTTTGCAATAGAAACGGGAAAAAGGAGAAGATTGCGTTTATTACCTCGTGAAGCCAGAATTCAAAAAATTTCAGAAACAAGAACACATGCGCGATCCAGATTATCCAAAACCGTTCACTGCAGCTCAACTGAAGTCCAAGAAAGAACTCCCTCTAATGATAATCCACACAAGGTTGAATGCTCACAATCTCACAATTCTATGCTAGTAGAATTCGGGAGGCTAGGGTTTTGATCAAGAAGAGAGACGACTAGGGTTTGATCAAGAGAGAGGCAGAGAAACGGTTTCTCTGTTATTGCATGAATAGTCTGTCTCTCACCCTAAGGAAACCGTTTCCTTATATTTATAGATTTATTATTACCATAAATTGCAACTTAGTCCTTCAACGTCTAATTGTCAACAAATTGGTCATTTAAGTTTACTTAATTACAATTAGATCCCATGAATTATAACAAATTTATAATTCACCTATAAATATATTCCCTTCTCTTAATTAACCCCACAATATTATCAAATAATATATTTGAGCATTCAAACATTTATTGTGTGTGACCCATTAGGTTTCCTGGTCTTATTGGTAGCATAATATGAATTAATTCTAACAATATTAGAATTAATAATCCTTAATAAAATAAAGGATTAAATTTATTAATTCTCTAATTAATAAATTCATATTTAGCATATCAAGAGCGACATCTAGCAATGACTCTTGACCACCCAAAAGTCCAGAAAGTCAAGTGGCTTGACATGAACCTTTCAATAGCAAATTATCAATGCAATAAACTCCTTTCAACATACAATATCTCATTCGGTCTAGAGCATGGAATTAGTGCCAACTCCCTCCAGAATATTATTAATTCTGGCCCGAATATTTTAGTACTTGTTCAAGAAATTCACTACTCGATATGTGTATCAATTGGAACCATTTCCATCACATAGTCGCCTTGGCCAAGGACTTCATGAGTAATGATTTCTACAAGTGGCCTTGAGATATACTCTCCTACTATTAGGAGTGGTGAATCCTTTATTGACCCTCTCAACTACTTTCGTTTACTTTACGTTGTATCCAATATCCATCTCATAGGCGGTCCTAGATAAGACTCCAAAGATTAGAATCAAAGTACAACGCTCGATAAACAAAGTACATTGGAGATCTCAAGTCTAAGGATACTTGCACACTTACTATAATGAGATTCTATCACTGGCACTAAATAGTTATCCAAGTGATTATCTCGTAGCTAGGTCATCCAATGAACTTGTTTCAAAACAAGCATCCACACGTTAATCCTGAGTATCCCAATACCCACGGATATGAGAACCACCGCTTGATCCAATAAAGAGATATAACATGTGCCAGTCTTGGCGTATTAATAATGTCTCATCTTATTAATACTATGACTGGGGATTATTTAAGTACAAACACTGCATAGTGTAGTAGGAATCTCACATCATGATCTCTATCATGATTTCCTTAACACTGTGTTGTACTAGGGACTTTATCTAACGATTTATACACATGTTTAGATATAACAACTAAACTGAAAGATAAAGAATGCCTCTTATTAATTTAATATGCAATATACATGGTACAAGTGATTGCCTCTAGGGCACAACACTAACAAGGGAGCTCTAATCCCTTACAGACATGGGTTGTCTTTTTTATTTAAAGACTGTCCTAAGTCTCGAGAAGAAAAAGACAGAATGAGTAGGATTCCCTACGCTTCGGCTGTGAAAAGTTTTATGTATGCTATACTATGCACTAGGCCAGATATCTGCTTTGCTGTAAGGTTAGTTAGTAAATATTAGTTAAACCCTGAGGAGGTTCATTGGCAAACTGTAAAACATATTCTCAAGTACCTCAATGGTACAAAAGGTTATATACTGGTTTACAGGGCTAATGACTTGGTTCCTACTGGATACACAGACTCAGATTTCCAGGCAGATAAGGATGAGAGAAAATCCACTAGTGGATATGTATTCACCTTGTCTGGAGGAGCTATTTTAAGAAGGATTATCAAGCAATCTTGTATTGTTGACTCAACCCTGGAAGCTGAGTACGTGGCAGCTTCGAAAGCAAACAAGGAAGTAATCTGGCTCTAGAAGTTTCTTTTAGAACTTAGAGTTGTGCCACATATGAACAGATCGATTGTGGTGTATTGCGATAACTTTGAAGTAGTCTTTCAATCCAAAAAACTCAAGAACCACAAGAAAGGGAAGCACAACTAGAGGAAGTACCACCTAATCCGAGATTTCATCCAGAGACGGGAAATCGTGGTGGAACAGATAGCCTCGAAGAACAACCTAGCAAATCCCCTCACCAAGTCTTTAGCTGAGAGAGTTTTCAAGAGATACTTAGACGCCATAAGGGTAAGCACCTACGAACTTTCTTAGTTTAGAGTGCAAGTAGGAGATTGTTGGAATGTATGCCCTCTAGACTAGGTTTCTGATGTAATTATCGAATTTATTAATAAAAGAATTTGTTCTCAAAAATTTTTTTGTGAATTTACATTTTATTTGTGCACGATTTACGTTTAGAAAAGACCCATTATGTTTAGGTAAGTGATCTATGTGAATGGTGGTCTTTCACAGTAAGGTATGGATCAAGGTTACTTAACACATAAACATTTATTCTTAACCGATTGATGAGAATGGGAATCTCATCATGTTTAAGTTATTATGTTATGAATTCCAAATGGGGAATGGCTTACCTTTAGCCATTGAGTAGTCCACTCATTTCATAGCATGAGCGTATTTTGAATACGTAAAACAGGACCTGTAATAGTGGTTTCTATTTAGAAGAAACACAAACTATTCCTGCTATAGCGTGGACTAATACTCTACCGTTTGAGTATGAGTTAGTAGTCTGATGACGCTAGAAGCATGTATTTTAATATGTTGTAGTTGAGTTTCTATCGTAGAGCCAATATACTTATATATTGAATATATGTGACTAATTAGTTAAGACAGACTTGTACAAGATAATTTCTGCGCTATTTCACCCCTTGTGACTATTCGAATAATCTAAATATCCAGGGCCCTAGGGAACATGACTTAAATGTTTACTTTAGGGTAGCTCCCTTAGAAAGCAGAAATATTCCAGGAGTTGGGGATCATTGGATTAGAAGTTTAAGGATTGTAGATGTCTTTTAGAAAAGTGTTAATATACTCTTCCTCTCTAAATGTATGGTGATATGTAGAGGGGTATTTTAGTCATTACACATATAGATCGAAGACTTTGCTAACGCAGCATTATTCTTGGGGTCAATATTTCCTTATGGTGATATTAGAAAATATTTAAAATACAAAATATAGCTATTTATATAAAAGGGGTATTTTGGTCATTTTAGTAGCCAATGCGATGTGTCTTTTGGTCCCCGGAATAGCCCTTAAGTCCTGACAGATTTAAGTTAAGGAATTGGTCTTGTTTTTTATGGGTTTTATTTTATTTTATTTAAGTAGTCTAATTTATTATTGGACTAGAATAAAATAAAAGGCTCGAGATAGAGTATATATTTTATCTAGTTTAATTGGTTAATTAATTATTCAAGGCCCAATGCCTAGATTGAATAATTAGAAAATTAATCTAGATATAAATTAGATAAAAGGCATGAAATTTTATATTGGTCCATTTGGGCTTGTTAATTATTTATTGGGGTATTTAATGAAGCCCAAAAAATAAATAATTGAGTCTTATTATTTATGGGTGTTTAAGCCAAAGAGTAAATAATTTTATCCAACTCAATGAATAAGACCAAGGGTAAAATAAAATAAAAAAATAATATTAATTAATTAATTATTAAGTTAATAAAATAAATAAAAAATAACACGAAATGGATCTCGTGTTGTTTTGCGTGAACAATAATAAAAAGCATGGTGCTTTCTGTTTTCATGCTGTTGGTATCTCTCTCTCGATGAATGAAATGAATTGAAAAGGAAATCAAGCAATTAAGGCTTTAGCTTTTTATTCGCAGACGAAACCCATTTGACAAAAAGACAAAGGCTAAGAAAATATAGAGAACCCATTTCTGTGAGCTTCACCGGCAAAGGAAAGGGCACCATTTCGAAAGCTCAAAAGCTTTGCATAAATGAGACAAAGTCGACGTTTGAAACGAAGTTGACGTGATCCAATAGCTTCAAGTATCCTTGTACAACATCTTCTTCAGTGCCAATAAAGACATTCAAACACAAAGAGGAAACCCATTTGATAGAAAGATAAAGGCTAGGAAAATATAGAGAACCCATTTCTGTGAGCTTCACCTGCAGAGGAAAGGGCACCATTTTGAAAGCTCAAAAGCTTCGCATGAATGAGACGAAGTCGACTTTTACAAGGACGTGATCCAATAGCTTCAAACATCCTTGTACATACATCTTCTTCAGTGCCAATAAGGACATTCAAACACAAAGGTAAATTTTTCGTTCTATAAGCATGCTTTCGATTTGACCATTTTTTCCATTTTCGACCTTCAATTTATTGATCTAGAAAAATTATATAACAAGATGTCCAAAGATGTAGTTTGATAGGTGTTGGCCAAGAAAGGTGTATCACCAAAGTATATTACTCCCATTAAAAATATGTATGATAGAGCATGTACATGTATAAGAAGTTGTGTTGGAATGATTGCAAAGTTCTGAAAAACCTTAGAGGGGGAGTGAATAAGGTTTTTGGCAAATTAAAAATTTTCAAGTCGTCTGATATATAGAATAATGATGTTCTTCAAGTCTCTTGGACTAACTTTATGGCAACAATGAAAGCTATGCAGACTTTGAGAACTATCCAGATTCAGACTAAAGTAAGAAATACAATGCAGTTAATGTTGTATGCCGAGAAATGAGACACAGAATGTGTAGTAGTTCGATCTACCAAGATCTACATCCACTACCTTAAGCTCATACTTAAGGATTTTCAACCAGATTTCATTTACTCAACTTAATCAAATCAAACTGTACCAAATACAAGAGAAGATCACCACACTTGGTTTTCCAAAACCTCTCAACCAAACAATCAAATCAAGGTTCACTTCAAATGGGTTTTACACCATAACCTTGTGATACAAAAGAGATTAAATATCAATGGAACAGTAAAAGCTCACTTGTTTGAGCAGATGTGCACCAAGGAAAAAGTACAAACTCTTTTACCTTTTAGACACAATTTGAATTCACTTTGAAGTACTTTGATAAAGGAGATTTTTGTTTTCTATAGAGTAAGAGTGTTTCTTAGAAGGATACCATAAAAATCTTGTGTCTAATCATATTTAGAGGCTTTATATAGTGCCATAAAGAAAAGTACCAACAGCTATAAAATGGCTATAATTTTTCTGTTAAATTTACCGTTGTTTTGGACTCATGTTTCGGACGACAATGCATCCAAAAGGTAAGTCCAAAATAACACTTTTTCAGGCAGAAATGATTTGACACTATTTACAAGATTTTGGATACAAAATCATCCAAACTACTCAATCCAAAATTCTGCGATTTTATAAAACTTTGAAATCTTTTTCTTTGTGTGCTTCAAGATAAAAATCAATTGAATCAAAAGGTAAAGAGATATAGGAATTAAGAAATACCTTAATAACAATTCATAGTCTAAAGTTCTTCCATAAGGTCTTCTTGGTATGCAATCTCATAAGCTTGAACTTCATCTTGATCACCCACTTGAATTCCATTGTTCAAAAGTTTCTTAACAATCTTATTTGAATACCTTAGAAGAATTAAGGTCAAACATGTCCTATCACATATAGATTACACAAGTTAGTCTACATCAATGTTCGTCATAAGTCAAAACATATGAGAAAGCCCTTAGGGCTAACAATCTCTCCCTTTTTGAGTGATGACAAAACTTGATGGGATTGTGAAATAAATAACTGTATAAACATGTTAAACCGAGAGAAATAAGAATATTTTTCATTGAAAGACAATCTCTCATTATAGAACTCAAGAAGTGCTTATGAGATTAGGATATACTATATATAAGCTTCACAAGCATGGTTCAATGAGCCTATAACTTAACCTACCTCCATATCCTTCATTTTTTTATTAAATAATTATTCCAAAAAGAAATAATGATATAATGAATTTTATAAAGGAGATATAGCAGGCAAGTTATATAATAAGATGCTCCACCTTAACATTTGAATATATGTGAATATTTGAAAATGAGAGAGAAACTGAAGTCAATTTTGTACGTCCAAAACGTATGTCCAAAACATTGGTGAAAGTATATATGAAACCTTTATGAATGCGAGTTTTAGATATCCAAAAGGTGTGTGTCCAAAACAGTGTGAATCTTTAAAAAGAATTTGGATCAAGGAAATATGAGTCCAAAACTCCCCCTAACATAATGCACGGGATAATGGATTTTTCAGAATCTCAAAGAGTTTTTATGATAAAGGAATCAATCCATCTAACTGAAATTTTTATCAATAAAATTGTCATAGAATCATAGTAATAACTTAAAAACATCTTATCAATCTAGTCTCAAAGATAACTTTATTACGAAGAGAATACTTATTGGATGAAAAAATCAGGATACCAAACTGGTGTCCAATTTTAGATATCAACAAACTGAAATCAGAGAAGATCAATTTTAATATCAAGCATTTCATCCAAAAATATCAAATTAAAGCACAAAATTTCCCTCAAGTAAATTTACTACTTAATCAGAGGAACAAAGAGCATAGTTTCCTCAAATAAATTTTAACGCTCACAATTATAAGAAGAATTGTATGCAGAAAATTAGTAAAAAATTATCCCAACATTCCAAGCAAAAACTTCGCAATCAGTTTCATATTCAGTAATCATATCCAGTTTGTCCATGCAAAAACTTTCCAGTCAGTTCCATATCAGTTTAATATCAATTTCAAAAACAGTTTCATATCAATTCAAAAACAATTTCATATCAGTTTCAAAAACAGTTTCATATTAGTTCAAAAATAGTTTCATATTAGTTTCAAAAACAGTTTCATATCATATCCGTTTCATATCTTCTCCCCCTTTGTCATCAATCAAAAAGAGCACGAACATAAAAGAAGCAGAAGAAATAGACTATAGATAGATAGGAACTATTTAGAATTTAAGCAGATAGCCTAGTGCATAAGTAAAAACAGAAAAGTAAATTGTTCATGATATCAGAGAGAATTGAGGGCAGTCTGGTTAGAGGTGAACTAAAGAGCATTCTACCATACTGGTCTTCTTAGGAAATGTAAATTGTTTCAGCTTTTGAGCCTGCACCTTTTCGAGAGTGTTGACCAGCAATCCTACTGAATTTTCTTTTAACCACAACATGCTTCTGTCTCTTTTCAGATGAGACATGTGGCTTGGAGGAGGCAGAAGGTGCTACAACTTCCTGAATCGGGGATTTTCCCTTGGTTTGCACAGTAGCAGGCAGTTCTTGTTCAGTCTCTTCCTCAATGACTGGTTCTTCTTCTGGTGCTTTTGCTTGAGCAGATACTGTAGGTGTAGACACCGGGTCATCTGTTTTTGCTATCTTTTCCACTGCTGTCAGTTTATTGCCAAGACTTTGAAGCTCTAAACTGAGGCTATCCAGTTTTACAACCAATGATTTAATAGCATCCAAAATACTCTCAGATAGTCCTATGTCTTTTTCTTTTCCTTTAGCAGAGGATTCTGCTTGAGGATCTTCCTCAAGTTTTCTTTTTGTCCCAACAGAAAGGGCAATCTTTCTTTCTGCTTTTAATTTCAACAATTTTTTCTTTTTCCTCATCTTCAGAATCTCGAAGCAACTTCCATTAATTGCCCACTCTCACATATCCCATTCTCTCAAAAGAATCAAAACTATAAACATTCATTTTTTACGGATCATAGGGAACTAAATTTAAATCAACATTAAAATATCTGAACACCTTAGTTAACAGATTTCCAAATGGCAAAGCTTTGCTAGAGGTATTTCTCGATTGCAGATGTTAGTGTTTTGCCCTAGAGGTAATCACTTGTACATTGTATATAACACATTTTATTTTAATAAAAAGTAGTATTTATCTTACAGTTTCTTTTGTTTACTTTAAGTAATATAACTGTTCAATAAAGTCCATAGTACAACACTGTGTTAAGAAAATCATGATAGAGATCATGATATGAGATTCCTACTACACTAGATGGTGTTAGTACTTAAATAGTCTCTAGTCATAGTATTAATGAGACAGGACATCATTAATGAGTTAAGACTAGCATATGTTAAACTTCCAAATTTGATCAGGCGGTGATTCTCATAACCGTGAGAATTGAGATACTCAAAGTTAACACATGGATGTTTGTTAATGGAATAAGTTCATTGGATGACCTAACTTTGAGATAATCACATGGATAACTATTTAATGCCAGTGATATAATCTCAATATAACAAATGTGCAAGTATCCTTAAACTTGAGATCTCCAAGGTACTTTGTTTGCTGAGCTTTGTACTTTGATTCCAATCTCCGGAGCTCGATCGAGGGCCGCCTATGGGATGGATATTAGGTACATTGTGAGGTAAACAAAAGTAGTTGAGAGGGTCAATAAAGGATTCACTACTCCTAATAGTAGGAGCGAATATCTCACGGCCACTTGTAGGAATTACTACTCGAAAATCCTTGGCCAAGGCGATTATGTATTGGAAACAGTTCCAATTGATACACATCTAGAGTACAAGTACTATTGTATTCGAGCCAGAATTAATTCTGGAAGGAGTTAGCGCTAATTCCGTACTCCAAACCGAATGAGATATTATATGGTGAAATGAGTTAATTGCACTGAAGTTTGTTATTGAAGGGTTCATGTCAAGCCACTTGACTTCCTGAAGTCTTGGGTGGTCATGATGTGTTGCTAGATACCGCTCATGATCTGGGAATATGAGTTTATTAATTGATGAATTAATAAACCAATCCTGATTAGAATTAATGGGATTAATTCTAATTAATTATGAATTATTAATCTCAAAGACGTTTAGATTAATTCATGTTCGCTACCAATTAACTGGGAAACCTAATAGGTCACACACAATAGAGGATTATATACTCAAGATGTTATTTGATAACATAGTGGGGTTGATTGAGAGAAAGAGAAGCTGTTTGGACAAATTATAATTAGTTATAATTTGTGGTCCAAGTTGTAATTGTAAGAACTTGATGTTTCCAATTACAACTAGGGAATTCTAATAGGATTAGAATTCTTAGTTTTGGGAGGAAAATTTCGTGTAACATATAGTAGAGTCACACGAAACCCTAGCTGAGGAATTAGACACACGAAACAACAGCTTCTTCTTCCCTCTCCTTTTCTCGTTTTGCTAAAAACAAAAATAACCCTAGCCGCCATCTTTTTCTGCTAGCATAGGAAATTTTGGTACTTGAATATTCCTCTATGTGGATTACTATTAGAGATAATCACACACTGTGATTATAGTGGTTAGATGTCCAACTCTCGTGGAGTTTGCAGAAGAGGATTACTAGATCGCACCTCGACTTGAAGAAGAAATTTTGTTCTTTAGACGATCGAACAAAGATAAAAAGTTGTTACCTTTATTATCTTTATGTCTTTTTTGCCACACATAGGCGGGTCCTGGGATGGTATCTCATTTATTTTTCGCTGCGCTATATACAATACGAGCTTGAAATACCCAACAGCAGCATCAACTTAGCAGCTAAAAACCCAAAACTAATTTGCCTTCCCTCTGCCAAAGCTAACATAATTACCATTTGCAAAATATTTATGGAGGTCTTGTGACCAAAACTCGGCACCACTATGGTAGAAACCATATGGTGCAAGATCCTCCCAACTCCATTCAGCCATTTTGTATTTCTGTTACTAGAATTTCCAAACCTCCTTCCTCTAGCAAAAATTTCCTCAAATTTCTTTAACTCAAAAATATCATTTCCCTCTGAAAATTTATTTAACTCAAAATATTAAACCCCTTCGTCCCTAACTTCACAGATTCTATTCAGCAAACGATGATCAAACTTAATGTCCTTTCCTCTAACTCTTAAGACCTACCAATGAATCATAAAACCTCCCTCTGTCTCCTCAAGACATCATTTTCTTAGATTGGCATAAAATTCCCAAACAAGTGGAGTATATAATTTTTCATCAACAGAAAGTAAACTACCACATCCAATATATTCAAACATATCCAACACAATTAAAAAATTTAGAAAAATCGAAGGATTAGCACGATATCCAGAAATAACGGTTCTATTTCTAGAAACCCAGTCATTGTAATCAGCTTCACTCTTAGAGTCAATGAATCGGAGTACCAGATTTTCAAAACTCATTTGTTCCGGTGAAGACTTTGAAAAATCATAATGTGATGTCGAGAAGTCTGGTTCTGGGGAGACTTCTTTTCCTTTTGCTTTGTTTTGCACTTTCTTAGGTTTTGGCGTAGATGATTTCATTTTTTTCCATTGAAAAGATTAGGACTTTTGGACTGACAGTTTTTTTCTTTTTTTTTCTTTTTTTTGGAGAAGAAGAACATAGAGAGTTTTTGGAAGATGTCGGTTACAGAGATTTGGGGAAGAGAAGAAACAAAGTCCTTTGATTGTCTGGAGAGTTGTGATATAAAGCACATTGAAAAGACAAATTAATACAGAGATTTAGAAAAAAATGCAAACCCCCTTTTTTTTTAAATTCAAAAATTGGAATATGGAAGCAGTTATTTTTTTTTTTTTTTTACATAAAGAGAAATATAAAGTATAAAAAAAATAGTTTTGTTTTAGATTTTGACCTAAACCGAAATAATCATCCTCGGAACTTTTTCAGAAATGTATTTTAGATGTAAGTTTTGGACTCAAATACTGCATCCAAAAACTTTGTCTTCACTAATCCTGCAAAATAAAGAAAACTTGTGCCACCAAGTTAGTTTTGTGATTTTTGTAATTCACAATCCTCTTCTTAGATTGTTGAATATTTCTTCAGCCAGAGGTTTTATAAAGATATCTGCAAGTTGTTCATCAGTTGAAATATATTCAACACACACATCGCCTTTGAGCACATGATCTCGGATAAAATGATGTTTAACTTCTATATACTTTGTCCTAGAATATTGAATAGGATTTTTTGTCAGATTGATAGCACTTGTATTGTCACATAATATAGGTACGCAATTGAAGTTAAGACCAAAATCAAGTAATGTATTGTCACAACAACTGTCGGCTACTATATATTTGGCCTCAATTGTGGATAAGGATACACAAGCTTACTTTTTACTGTGCCATGACACTAGAGAGTGTCCAAGAAATTGACAATGGCCACTTGTGCTTTTTCTTTCCACTTTGCAGCCCGCATAATTTGCATCAGTGTATCCTATAAGATCAAATGTGTTAGTGTGAGGATACCATAAGCCATAATCATATGTGCCGATTAGATATCGAAGTATGCATTTTATTGCATGTAGGTGTGATTCCTTTGGATATAATTGAAAATGGGCACAAAGACATACTAAAAACATAATGTCAAGTCGGCTAGCAGTAAGATAGAATAAGCTTCTAATCATACCTCTATATTTATGTTCATTTACCTTCTTACCCTTTTCATCTTGATCAAGTTTTATAAAAGTACTCAAAGGTGTGCAGATTTCTTTGACTTTGTTCATACCAAACCTTTTGAGAAACTCCTTAGCATACTTAGCTTGATTTATGAAAATTCCATCCTTAGTTTGCTTAATTTGCAGCCTGAGGAAGAAATTTAGTTCTCCCATCATGCTCATTTCAAATTCTTGCTGCATTGTCTTAGCAAACATCTTGCACGAAGAGTCATTAGTATTACCAAAAATAATATCATCAACATAGATTTGAACAATTAGTAGATCACTGGAATTATCAAATTTGATAAACAAAGTAGTATTGATCAAGCCTTTTGAAAAACCTTTTAAAATCAAGAAACCACTAAGCCTCTCATACCAAGCTCATGGAGCCTGTTTTAATCCATAAAGAGCTTTAGAAAGTTTGAAAACATGATTTGGAAAGTACTCATGAATAAAATCACGAGGTTGTTCAACATATACTTCCTCCTTAATAAGACCATTTAGGAATGCACTCTTAACAGCCATTTGATAGAGCATGAAAGTTTTGAAGGATGCAAAAGCAAGAAGCATTCTTATAAACTCTAGTCTAGCAACGGGAGTAAATGTCTCATCATAATCAATACCTTCTTCTTAATTAAATTTTTGGGCAACCAATCTAGCTTTATTTCTAATCACATCACAGCTCCATTTTCATCAAGTTTATTTCTAAATACCCACTTGATACCAATAACTGGACGATCAAGTGGTCTAGGAACAAGTTTCCAAACTTGATTTCTTTCAAATTAGTTTAATTCTTCTTGCATAGAAATAATCCAAAATTCATGCAATGCTATATCAATACAGTTAGGTTCTGTATTTGAGAGAATAGCAAAGTTATCTATGAAGTACCGTCTAGTTTTAACTCCATAGTTTAGATCACCAATAATTTGTTCTTTGGGATGACCTGTTTTGTATTTCTAATCTTTTAGCAATTGTTGATTCGTAGAATCTTCAGTTTGTTCCTTTCCTTGTTCAGCTTGTTGCTCTTCAATTTCTTCTTCTTTTGCATAAGTATCTAGCGGTGGAGCTTTGAGTTGGTCTATTCTTACTTCCTTTGAATCTCCTACATCATCATCATCTTTCTTTGGAGTATAAATGTTAGATTCATCAAACACAACATGTACGGATTCTTCCACACAAAGAGTTCTTTTATTGTACACTTTATATGCCTTTTTGTTGGAAGAATATCCAAAAAATATGGCCTCATCGGATTTGCTATCAAATTTTTCAAGATTGTCTGGGTATTAAGGACAAAACATTTACAACCAAACACTTTAAAATAAGAGATTGATAGAGTTTTGTCAAACATAAGTTCAAAAGGTGTTTTTCTCAAAAACGGTCTTAGCATAACTCGGTTTACTATATAGCCAGTTTCAGTCCAAAAGTATTTTGGAAGGGTATTTTCACAAAGCATAGATTTAGCCATTTCTTGCAAAGTTTGATTTTTCTTCTCAACAACACCATTTTGTTGAGGTGTTTTGGCTGCTGAAAAATTGTGAAATACTCCATTTTCATTATAAAAGTGTGTAAATTCATTGTTGCAAAATTCTTTACCATTTTCACTTCTAATAGAAATCAGATTGCATCCAATAGAGTTTTAGACGCATTTGATCAGTTTTGAAAATTCAAAAAAGGTTTCATCCTTTTGTCTAAGAAATAAAATTCAAGTAAATCTAGAGAAATCAACAACTATCACAAATACATACTTTTTACCTCCAAGACTAACAATCCTCATTAGTCCAAACAAATCCATATGAATTAATTTAAGAGGTTTTGAGGTAGAAATCATTTTCTTGGGTTTAAAGGAAGTTTTGATTTATTTTCCAAATTGGCATGCATCATAAATTTTACTTTTATCAAACTTCATTTTGGGCAGTCCCCTAACAAGCTCTTTTAAGGTCAATTTATTTAGCAAATCAAAAGATACATGATCTAATCTTCTATGCCAAAAATAACCATTATTGTCATGTACAGAGAGGCATCTAATACCATGAACTATAAAGTCATTTAAATAGAATACATACACATTTCCAACACAGTTGGCAACAAAGATTGTTTCAAGATTAGAGCTATCCATGATAGAACAAGAATCCTTTTCAAAAATGACTTTGCACTCATTATCACATAGTTGGCTAATACTAAGCAAATTGTATTTCAATTCATCAATTAATAATACTTGTTTTATATTGGTTGAGGAACCTTTACCAATGTTACCAATGCCAAGAATCTTTCCTTTCTTCTTGTCTCCAAAAGTAACGAATCCTTCATTTGTGGTTTGTATATCTTCTAACAAGGCTGCGTCTCCAGTCATGTGTCTTGAATAATCGATGTCCAAGAACCACTTGGTGAAGCTCAAAGAATGTGCCTATACATGAGAAAGAGGAGTGATTTTTTGTACCCACACTTTCTTAGGTCCATGGAGGTTAGTAGCATTTCCTTTGATTTTCCAGAAAGTTGTTCCACCAAATCCACTTTTCTTTTAATATGATATCTCTATGCTATATGTCCTAATTGTTCACAATATGTGCATACTTTGTGTGTTGGTAACATGAGACAAATTTAACAAATTGAGGCTTATGAATTTTGTCCTTATTCTCATGTCTATATCCTAAGCCATTTCAATTTCTAGCTTAATGTTGAGTCCCAAGTAATTTTTTCAGGTTGCTTTTTCATTTGTGAATTTTTCAATACATGTGGTAAGATCATTGACTCTATTTTTCATGTCATCAAAAGTGCTAACCATACTTTCAAGAGTTTGAATTCTATCGCACAAATTTCTATTTTTCAAAGATACACATTGTAAAGTAGTCATGATCACATATTTTTCAATAATAGTACTTAAATGTAACTCGAGAGACATTTTGTTCTCACTCAACAACATTTCATTCTCATTTATCAAACAGTTAATCTTTAACTTCATTTCTTTATTTTTTCTGGACAATTTTTTTAGTTCATGGAACATATCAATTAACAACTCATTTGAATCATCATGCTTTTCAATCATAGATATAAGTGAATTAGACATGAAATTAGTTGTAGTAGAGTTTACCTCATTTTCCATAGCCATGAAGCATATGTTGGCAATTTCATTCTTAGAATCTTCTTCTTCAGACTCAATCCTATTTAAGTCCTAAATCCCCATCAATCTTTTGCCTTTCTTTGCCTTCAGGTCTTTTTTCTTTTTTATGCATTCTACCTTCCTTTCCTTTTGCAACTCGATAATCAGCAATAAAGTGTTCAGTACTTTGAATGCTGAGGTTTGTCCTTTCTTTCTCACAAACATCTTTCCTCTTTTGAAGTTTCCTTTGTTGAACATTCTTCTGAATTTTTTTGCTATCATTGCCAAATCTTCATTGTCTACTTCCATACCATCACTACTGTCAGATTAACTAATTTCTCCATCCTCTTTTTCAACTCTCAATGCTATTCCCTTTTTGATCTTTATCATGATCATCGGATTCCTGAAACCTTTTGAGTTTCATTTCATGTGTTAGAAGAGAGCCGATCAGCTCTTCGATTGGTAAGGATTTTAAATCCTTGGATTCTTCCACTGCAAGAGTTTTAGGCAGCCAGCTTTTAGGTAAAGCATCTAGAATTTTTTGATTTTGTTCCCCAAGGGAATAAACCTTCCCATAGGCTTTGAGACCATTTATGAATCTAGTGAACATATCAGTGATGCTTTCATTCGGCTTCATTGTGAATAATTCATAATCATGAATTAGAAGCCCCAATTTTATTCTTTAACTTGGTTTGTCCCCTCATTAGTGACCTCAAGTAATTTCTACATGTCATGGGCTAAATCACAACTACTAACCCGATTGTATTCAGTCACATCTAGCGCACAGCATAAGATATTCATAGCTTGAAAATTCAATGTCATCTTAGCATTATCTTCAACACTAAACTCATCATTCTGTTTAGGCATTTTTACGCCATCAACAACTTTTGACGGAATAAAAGGACCTTACTCTATCAAATTCCACAACTTAAAGTTAATTGAACACATATAGATTTTCATTCTATTTTTTCAGAATGTGTAGTTGTTTCCATTGAACAAAGGGGGTCGATTTGTTGAAGATCCTTCAACATATGGAAGAGAGGATGAGCTTGCCATGAGGATCTTTTCTAATAGGTTGTTAAACCAAGAATATGTAGACCAAGCTCTGATGCCAAATGAAAAATCTTAGAGGGGGGTAAATAAGGTTTTTGGAAAACTAAAAACTTTCAAGTCATCTGATATACAGAATAATGATGATCTTCAAGTTTCTTAAACCAACTTTATGGCAACAAAGAAAGCATTCCAAGAAGACTTTAAGAACTATCCAGATTCAGACTAAAGTAAAAAATACAATGCAGTTAATGTTGTATATCAAGAAATGAGACACAGAATGTATAGTGGTTCGATCTACCAAGATCTACATCCACTACCTTAAGCTCACACTTAAGGATTTTCAACCAGATTTCATTTGCTCAACTTAATCAAATCAAACTGTACCAAATACAAGAGAAGATCACCACACTTGGTTTTCCAAAACCTCTCAACCAAAACAATCAAATCAAGGTTCACTCCAAATGGGTTTTACATCATAACCTTGTAATACAAAAGAGATTAAATATCAATGGAACAGTAAAAGCTCACTTGTTTGAGCAGATGTACACCAAGGAAAAAGTACAAACTCTTTACCTTTTAGACACAATTTGAATTCACTTTGAAGCACTTTGATAAAAGAGATTTTTATTTTCTATAGAGTAAGAGTGTTTCTTAGAAGGATGCTACAAAAATCTTATGTCTAATCATGTTTAGAGGCTTTATATAGAGCCATAAAGTGAAGTACCAACGGCTATAAAACGGATATAATTTTTATGTTAAATACCCGTGTTTTAGACTCATGTTTCGGACGACGATGCATCCAAAAGGTAAGTCCAAAATGGCACTTTTTCAGGCAAAAACAATTTGACACTATTTACAGGATTTTGGACGAATCTTTTGGATGCAGAATCATCCAAACTACTCAATCCAAAATTCTGAGATTTTATAAAACTTTGAAATATTTTTCTTTATGTGCTTCAAGGTAGAAATCAATTGAATCAAAAGGTAAAGAGACATAGGAATTAAGAAATACCTTAATAATAATTCCTAGTTTAAAGTTCTTCCATAAGGTCTTCTTGGTATGCAATCTTATAAGCTTGAACTTCATCTTGATCACCCATACTTGAATTCCATTACTCAAAAGTTGCTTAACAACCTTATTTGAATGCCTTAAAAGAACTGAGGTCAAACATGTCCTATCACATATAAATTACACAAGTTAATCTACATCAATGTTTGTCATAAGTCAAAACATAGGAGAAAGCCCTTAGGGCTAACAGTTTCCTATTATTTTCGGGGTATATTAAGGATCAGCGTTTAGCATTTTCCTCTTTGCAACCATTATAGATAAGTTGACTTGTGGTATACAGGAAGCTGTGTCATAGTGTATGTTATTTACCGATGATATTATGCTAATTAATGAGACTAGAGTCGATGTAAATGCTAAATTAGAGTTGTAACAACAGATGTTGGAATCTAAAGCCTTCAGAATCAGTAGGAATAGAACAGAGTATATGGAATGCAAGTTTAGTACTAGTAGAAATATAGCTCAGAGTGTAATTTTGGATGGCAGAAATATACCAATAGATGATTACTTCCGATATCTAGGATCTATTATTCAGAAAAACGGAGAGCTCGGTGGCGACATTGCACACCGAGTTAAGGCAGGTTGGTTGAAATCAAGGAGTGCGACTAGTATTTTGTGTGATCGTAGTATGCCTTTGAGCCTAAAGGGCAAGTTCTATAAAACAGTCGTAAGACCTACTTTGTTGTATGGTACAGAATGTTGGATAGTTAAAATGTATCATATTCACAAAATGAAAGTAGTTGAGATGCATATGTCACGATAAATATGTAGGCATATTAAAAAGAATAGTGTAAGAAACGAAACCATTCGGGAAAAAGTGAGAATGACATTTATTGAGGACAAGATGAGAGAAAATTATTTGCATTGGTTTTGACATATACAGAGAAGGTCAAAAGATACTCCTATTAGGAGGATTAAGGGATGGAGGCAGGATAAGGTAGATAGAGGTAAAAGCAAGCCTAAAACGGTATGGATGAAAGTGAATAGAAGAGATATATCTCTGTTAGATTTGAATGAAAGTATGACGGTAGATAGAAAATAATATAGGGAAAGAATTCATATGAATGACCACACATAATTTTATATTGATTCATATAATCGACCTCAAGTTTCTTGAGACTAAAACTTAATTTTTGTTGTTATTGTATGTTATACATATATAAAAATATATATATTATATAAGTACAGTCAAACTAAAATAAATATATCAAAACATAACACATACTTCTATACATATTATATGTATAATATATTTTTATTATTTTGTTATGATTATATTATAATTTTAATTGTGAATGTGTTTTGTTTATTTTTTTACGAACTTTTATTTTATGTTTTAACTTTAAATCTAATTAAGAAATTGTAAACGCAATTCGCCCCTGGACCCAACCCCACGCCAACTTCCCCAAGACCGAAGATTATTTCTAGTGAGCCAGGAGGGAAGATCCCTGCCTTTCCCTATGTCAGGGACGGGCCGAGAAAGGGGGCAATGGGGTTAACAGGCTGAGACTAAGATTTTTAATCCCAGACTTGGCCCCCCGTTCCCATCCCTAGTCACTAATTCCCACGGGCCACAGGTGGGCGAAGCAAAATTCCCCCGGGCCACAGGTGGCAGCTTTGCTTCACCCGGTTCCCCTTGCCCAGAATAGAATATTTTAAAATTGATCCACGGTCCAGAAATTTAGCATCTTCATCTAACGGTTGGATTTCTTGCCTGGAAATTGCAGACAAACCACTATGCCAACTCTGTAGGGGCATCCAAGTTAGAAGTTGAACCAAAAGAAGCGAAAATATCGCCATCAACTGAATCAAATATCAATTTATAAAAAAGAAAAATGAGCAGAGCTCCGATGATGTCCGAAAACAGCCAGAACTCAAATAAACCAAGATTTTGTTACATAACTTGGACAAATTTAAAGTCAAATTTCATGTCCATAACATAAGCCTGATACGTTCTACTTGTTATACTGCATTCTCCTTAGCTTTTATGCTTCAAATCTTGTAATCACTCTGTCAGAAACAAAACTTTCCCTTAATAATGAACAAAGTAACCTGCACAATGCATAAGCAAATACAAATAAATAAATAATTTAGAAACAAAATCGCATTAGAGAATGGAGAGAAATTGTAACTAGTCACAAATAAAACAGCATCCCTCTAACTTACCCTTTCAAAAAAACTTCAAACTAGACTTCTTGCCTCCATCTTTGAATTTTTAGCTCAGTTCTGCCTTGATGTTGACACAGCTTTCTTTAGACTGAAGCCAAGAATTAGAAACTTGACGAAATGCACATTCCCAACCCAAAAAAAGGATAGGAGAAAAAAAAAAAAAAACATAGCAGAAGTCATAATATGTAAATTTTAGCAATATCCAAGCAAGTCAGCAATTTCAAGAGTGGAAGAATGAGAAAGAAATCCGGTCTACCTGGTCTAAGGAACAATATGCGAACGAAATATAAGAGGGTATGTGCAGCAAGATCCACTGCTCCATAACTGACACAAGAACTCAATTCAATCAAGATTGGTCACTACCATAGCAAAATTGCATTTTATCACAGCCTTATCCACTGTGTTTCTTTGAGAACTTAGAAACACTGTTGCGTGATATCCACAAGAAAGAACAATGTCAAATTAGACATTCCTTGTGCATAAATCTCCAAATACCATGACTAGAACCAAGGGCCAAGACCATATAGATAAGATAACTACTAATGGACAAAGAATAAAGACCTACCACAGAAAGCAATGGTCCTTGCTTGAACCTATCATGAAATGAAAATGCAATTGGCTTTGGATTATCACCGGGACCTCTGATAAACCCACTGGTAAATGTGATAGCAATTAGGGATTGGAATCAGTATTTATTAGAATCAACATATTTAGGAATATAACTTAACTCAGATCTTGAACCATCATCACAAGTTGCAAATATATTGTGTACAGGTATCTAGTTATCAATAACCAGTTGATAACTATTAAATAGAATGGAAAAAAAGCAACTAAACATTAAGTTATTAGACAAGACTTCAACTTACATTAGGGAAGCCGAAATCAGGGGAGTTCTCTTAACATCATACATACCAACAAGACCTTTGTACAGCTCATCCCCATCTTTGTATGATACGGCTAGTCGCTCTCCCAAAGGATCCCAAGCTATCTTTTCAATACCCTGACTACATTAACAATGAAGTTTTGTTCATAACTTCAATCAACAAATCACAATCCAAAGACAAATAACCCCAAAATTCTCATACATTGTTCAAGATACTTCCTATAGCTCATTGCTGCTTATGTGGCAAAGAGAAAATATCAACAGACCAATGAGAAAACAAAAGGATGAGCTAAAAGCTCATGGATATGTCACAAACTGCCATCTAGTTTAGGTTGCAAACTGTCGGAATTCTAACAACTTCATAAGTCAGAAAACAACATGATCAATGTGCACCTTCTGGTTAAGTATTGATTCTTCCCTGCCCCCTACAGGATTAAGACCATCCAGCGAGCATGATAACAGAGATGCATATAAATAGAAAAGAGAGGCCCATACGCAACTGAAATTTTTCACGAGGACCAGTCCCTAACCAACTGCAATAACCAAAGTGTTGGACAATTCATTCCAATACTAACATGGTGGATATTCTGATAAACTAACAAGGTAAATTAGACAAGATTCTAGGCAAAACAATTGCAAAAGAAACACATTGTAGTATAAACCTGCCAGTCAATGGCTGAATTCCTGGCAACTCCACGGGTACAAGGTGTGCATCTGTAAAATAATACACATTTGAAAAAATCAATTCATGTTTAAGCAACAGGATGATAAAAGGATCAAAAGCTTGCCACAAAATAAAAATATCCAGCAGAGAATCGAAAACCAGAATCCTTTTTCCTCTTCAAACCATCACTATCAACATTTTATTATTATCAATATTATTATTGTTTATTATTATTACAAATATGCTATTATCACTATCGTCATCGTCGTCATCCTTCTCATCATTATAATTATTATTACTATTATTTGGTATTACCATTGTCATTATTATTGTTGTTTAGTTTACTCTTTCCTGAAAAGGTATACCACGCATAAATTTCAGAAGCAAACAGTTAATCAACAACTAGAAAGAAATAGACCTACAGAAATCTCACCAAGTGAGGGAGGTCTTGATGCAAAGTGAAGAGAACCTAATGTTGCAGACTCAGAGAAAGCAATGAGTATCATACGCCCATCAGGATCCCAAGTTGCACTCTGGCATTGAAAAGGATAGTTAGCCAATATAATGAGATGCAAATCGATGGAGAACTGACAAGCAGCAAACAGGATATGCATGTATTTATACATAAACATATGAATACATAAAGCCTTTTGGGCAGAAAGAAAAACAAAATTACATCAAACGAGACAAACAGGTAACATGCATCATGTACAATCTTTGAATGGAAAATTTTGATCCAGCCTCCTACCCCAGTAACAAAAATTGAAAAGAATAGTATTAGTATCATAACTTCAGGGATAAAGAAAAAAGCTTGGTCACATTTTTGCCCCATAGTTATGTAAGAGGCTAGATATCAAAGTACTTCAAGCATGTCTTACCCAAGTGAATTAGAAGTAGAACCATTAAAGCAAGGAAAAGTAGATTTAAAAATTGAAATCTAATCAAGAAAAGACATTATCAGTAAGGGCAACATGATGCATACTAGGGTCAGTTGTGAACCAGCATCAGGTACAAGGAGACGAGGCTGAAAGAAAGTGCAGCCCCAGAACATACAGCAACGGAAAATTTTGATAAACACACAGCTCAGAATCTTTGGTATTGTTCTGATGGTATGTTTGAGAAGAGGATATCAACTGCTTATACTACGAAAACTCCAAATGGGAAAAAAAATAATTACAGAACAGGAATCAGAGAGCTAATAGCAGCCTCATGAATTTGTGATAGCATCAAGTTAGGTAATATACTAACTAGAAGAGACATAGAGAGAACATTACACTAACATCACTCGGTAAGGACCTAAAGATTAGACAGTGTTTCCCACCAACCATGTAAGGACAAATAAAAAGATGGTAACAACTAGTTTGAGCTCAGCTCAGGCTAGAATCAGAAATATTTTATTCACTAACCGTGACAAATCCACTTGTCGAGGACCAAGGTTCTGACGTCCAAGTATTTGTCTCCCACAGATAGAATGTTCCATCACTGTCAAAATATGAGGTATCAATTTTCCCTGAAAATCACACTTCATAATGACTTCTTTTAGAATTATTATTTTCCTAGTTGGATTAAGATATGTTTGATACAGATCACAACACGAAACATCATGCAGTGACATGTCAGAAGCAATACAATTTTGAGGCAAAAAAGTAATCTCCAGAAGGAGACCACATGAGCAGTGATATGCCTCCTAAGCCCCGTCGAATAGGTGTGCCAATTCCTGTGAGACACAAAGGAACATAAACCTCCATCACTGAACAGAAAATGTCACAACCAGATGCAAAAGAAACGTACTAGAAAAGATATTAACCATACAAAACAAGCCTTTGTCAGATAAAAGAAACAAATTTTAGGATTGAGTTAGGGCAGCCTTTACACATTTTAATCAAACTCCACTATTAGACAGTTATATCATGCAAACAATTTATGTGCATTAACATAAAACCATTTCACCCCAAAATAAGATGCCACTATTTAAGATTTCGATAACACATCAGTAAGAGATACTGACGGTCTTGAGGTACTAAAAACATTGTTGGCAACTTGGCCAATTTCATCCCCAACGTATTTTCGCTTGGAGGTTGTTGTCCCTAAAAATCATTTTTAACCTTTTTTGTTCCCAATGTATTTTCATTTAAACTTTTGGTCCTTCTAGCTATTTCCCCAGTTGTTTCTGTCAAGGAGAAGCATGTGCCAATCATGTGACTCAATTATTAAGGGCAAAATGGTATTGTGTGCCTGTGTGTATGCGTACAAACACACATACATACATATACTTATTTGTTTCTTTTCTTTTATTTTTTTTCCCTTCTTATTCTTTCTTCCTTTTCCTTCCTCACAAACCCTTGTCATCACTGCCACCAACTCCTGCCCTGTCTTCACCCTTTCTCTATCCCCTACTCCAACCACCCACTCTATCTTCATCTCATGGCCCACTTTGATTGTTGCACATTGTCAAATCATTTATCAAAGACTGAGTCAATTACTTGTCTTATGGGGGCCAAATGAATTTCATTTATGTTGTCAAGAAATATCTGGATAAGCTTTTGATTGATGTTTTAACTGAGACCATACACAATTCATAGTGGCGCAACTGTAGTTTCCCAGGCAACACAAATTGGTGCTAACACTGTAGTTTTAGGGATGGCTTGTGATTATTTCCTTCAACATGCAGCCCAGAGATGTGGGTTCCAGCCTGATCTGTTGAAAGGTCTCGAGGTAATTTAACTGCAAAGATTGTTCTGAAAACTTCAAGAGATGTTGCTTATCTTGCTCCACTAAGACTGATAAATGCCAAGTTGGATGACTTTTATGGCTCTAGAAAATGCGAGGAGGATTTCAGAAGATGCACTGTAGTATGATAAATGAAGTGTGAATAGCTTCAGGCAGTGGTGAGATGGAGACAGTGGGTGGCGGTGGCAACAGCAGTGGCATTAATAGCGGTAGAGAAAGGGTGATGAACAGAGTAGGTGGTGGTGGTGATGGAGGCAACGAGGGTTTCTGAGGAAGGAGAAAGAAGAAAGACAGAAAAAAAAGGCAAAATTTTGTAAAATACCATTTTTACCCTTAATGTTGAATCACATTGTTGTTGCATGCTTCTCCTTGCCAGAAACCATCACAGAAGTGGCCAGAAGGACAAAAAGGTTTGAATGACAATGTATTCAAAACCAAAAGACTTAAAAAAAATCTTTAGGAACAAAAATCTCCAAGTGAAAATATTTTAGGGGGATGAAATTGGCCAATTTGAAAATTCTTGTCTCTCAGTGTTTGGTTTAGAACATATCTTACATGCTTCATATGCAAAGTCATTTACACAAGGGAAGCAAATTTGAAAACTGTTATAGGACAAGAATAAAAGTCCTCATGTTTACTGTCGTGCCTCTGCATTGATCCCAACAGAAACATGCTTCATCTAAAACATAGTCAATTCCATTATTGGGAAATAGCATCATTCATATCATGATATCAAGCTGTGAACAACTGTGTTACCTTTAATAAAATAGAAATTTATTTATATATCTATATACAGTAAAAATTTAAAAATAAAAAAGCAAAAAAAATGCATGCATTAACTATGCCATTAGGAGAGTATTTGGATTGCAGTTTTTTTCCAGAAACTTACTTGGAAGTTGGAAGGAATTTGAATTTTGGGCTAAAAAAAAAATTAGGGAGCAATGGGACTAAAGAGAGAGAATGTGATGTTTTGTCAGTGAATGACATCTTTTGAAAAGCATGATTCATTTGGATTGAGTTTTCTTTTCAAATTGGAAAAGTTTCCACTTTCAGAGATGAGGGGAAATCCAACTACACTCGTATTACCACATTGTTTTGACTTTTATGTACTTCAGCAACAAATCAAAACATGAACAACACACCTTGAGCAACATCCCAGATAGTGAATGATGAACTTTCAAATGATGCTGATGCTAAAAATGTAAAGATAAGTCAAGGAAGGTCTAATTCCAGCAAGTCAATAAATAGTACATATGATCAATTTTTATAGCATGAAATTATGGCTATAGGATCAGTTTCTCCGAATAAAAGATAATCTTCAGAAGAGAAAGTGAAAGAGAGCAAACTACCAATCATACAATACTATTCAAAATACTTTATATTTTGTATTTTCTTGGTAAATGATGTCATACCAAATGAAAATCACCATTGGATATCACTAATATGACAAGCCTTGAATCACAACAAAAAGAACTATAAAATTTTCTCCTGCATAGAAAGTATTGGCAAATGAGATTTATATTTATGACAAAGATGTAATTTTTCAGGAATTTTCTAACATTTCCTTCACAAATAAAGTTTGCCAAAGCTTACAAGATGGAAATTCACAAAGATATCTTGACTCAATGACCTTAAAGAAAAGGACAACTTGAGCAAATTGGCATTTGTAAACTAGAAGGTCAGCAAAGCACTTATGATTGTCATCTAAAATAGTTGGAGAGTATTAGAGTTTGTCAAAGAGGGCTTGTCAGTTCATAAAGAAATGCTTGTTCCATTGGCGTACAAGCTAATTAGCCTTTCAGGATCAAAGGACTCAAGATAGCAAACCAATAAATTGCAGGAGCTGCCACTGAACAAAATGAATAAACAGTTTCAATAGATGATTAATGTCTTTGCCTAGATGAACTATAACCAGTTGACATCAGTAAACTCTATGCTGCAGTTCTCTTATAAAGAAGATGTATGGGTCCCAGGGAGCAAAACTTGTAATCCACTTATGCAGCATACACAGATACCATCACTGAAATGCTTTACCATGAAAAAAAAAAAATCAAACCTAAAATATAAAGAAAGAGGAAGCCAGAGAAAGTAAAAGCATAAAATTCATGCAGGAATACAATTATTTTTGTGCAATGGCAACTAAGTAAATGTTTGCAAGGATATCTTCCATCAGGACTCCATGATATGGCACTTATTTGTTCATCATCCTTGCTTCGAAGGAAATCCACTTGGGTCCACCTAGTTCCAGAGGCTCTTGACAGGGTGCCCAAAGTAGTTCCACATCTAACAGATACTGAATTGCCAGGATAAGAAGCTGCCCAGATGCAGACTCCACCCCTGTTCATCCAAGTATCAAAAGCTTGATCAAGCAAAACGACACAGGTAAGATTTGTGCAAGAAGCGAAACGACGCAGGTAAGAATTGTGCGAAACTATCGCATGCATAAAACAGTTGTTTGAAGCATGAAGAATAATGAGATCATGATACTCACTTGCATGCTACAGAAAGAATCTTTCCACCATTTGGTCGCCACTCAAGACTTCTAACATCCTTTTGGTAGTCATTGATCAGAACAGAAGGATCCTTACCTTCTGATAGAAAACATAAAATCCATAGTTTAGTACATTGACAGATATCCACAATGAGGAGAGAACAAGACAAAGCCAATGCTAACCTGAATCTTCATAATCACGAATTGTCACTTGATGAGCACCAGAAACAAAAGCCAAAATATGTTTATAGGGGTGCCAGCTTAGGGCGTGAATATCAACATCTTCTAACAATTTTACCTAACAGACATATATCAAAGAACACCCAGTAAAAGTTAACTCCCAACTGCACAGCCATTTCTGATACTGAATGATGCAAGAAAAATGCATACGTGAAACTATTCAATCCACAGAAACATATTGCATGCATATTTTTTTAAGGCAGGCATGAGAGCATAAGTCCTTTATACTTCTTAAATAACATCACTATAACATAACACAAAACTAGATACTAACCCAAGCTGGAAAATTAAATGGCATAGTATTATGTGTCCAAGACATCATTAGTGTACTGAACTCGACAAACAAACAAGTTTGCCAGTTCATCATTCCTCCAAAAACTAGTGCATATGCGTCACAAACAACAAAAGGAGGCATTTTGATGCATTTTAAAATACAAAGAATCATATCATCCCTTATGCCATTTAAGCCAAGCCTTCACCCTTTCCATTTATTCCTCTTACTCTCACTTAAAAAAATAAATTTGCAATACTTTGTGAGTGAATGACATCTTTTAAAAAGGGTGATTCTGGATTGAGTTTCTTTTCTTTTCAAATTGGAAAGCTTTCCACTTTACAGAAATAAGGAGCAATCCAAATACACTCGTATTAACACGTTTTTTTTACTTTTATGTACTTCAGCAACAACGATACACTGCCAGGGCAAATTTTAACATGAACAAAATGCCCTGAGCAACATCCCAGTTAGTGAATGATGATATTTCAAATGAAGTTGATGTTAAATATGTAAAGATAATTCAAGGAAGTTCTAATTCCAACAAGTCAATAAATTGTACATATGATCAATGTTTATAGCATAAAAACATGGCTATAGGATCATTTTCTCCAAATAAAAGATAATCTTTAGAAGAGAAAGTGAAACAAAACAAACTAACAATGCATACAAGACCATTCAAAATACTTTATATTTTGTATTTCCTTGGTAATTGATGGCATACCAAATGAATCATCATTGGATAGAACTAATGACAAGCACTAAACCATAACAAAAAGAACTAAGAAATTTTCGCTGCATAGAAGGTGTTGGCAAATCATATTTATATTTATGCCAAAGATATACTCCCTCTGTTTCAAAATACTAGTTCATGAAGCTTGTTGTTTTGTTTCAAAATACTTGTCCATGTATATATTTCTAGAACTAATGATTAATTTCTTCCCATTTTAACATCATTTATTCTAAGTCAACTGCACAACTCTCTAAAACCCTTCTTTCTTCTTGCTTCCTAAGAATTTTCACCAACCAATAGCTATCATGTTTTTAATATGGGTAGAACAGGAACTTTATCTAAATTATAGTATTGTTTTCAACACCCTTAATCTGTATGCAAAAAGTTTCATGAACAAATATTTTGAAACAGAATGAGTAATTTTTAGGAATATTCTAACATTTCCTTCACACATAAAGTTTGTATAGCTTAAAAGATAGAAAGTCACAAAAATATCTTGACTTAATGACCTTAAAGAAAAGGACAACTTGAGATAGGCATCCAGTAAAAGTTACCTCCAAACTGCACAGCTATTTTTTATATTGACTCCCACTTTTTCACAAAATGAAGGTAGCTGAGATGCACATGTTACGATATATGCGCAGGCATACTAGAAAGGAAAGAGTAAGGAACGAGACCATTTGGAAAAAAGTGAGAGTGGCATCCATTGAAAACAAAATAAGATAAAACCGCATGCATTAGTTTGAACATATACAAAGAAAATCGAGAGATGCCTCTATTAGGAGAATTGAGGAATTGAGACATGAAAGGTTGAACAAAGGTAAAGGTAGGTCTAAGACGATATAAATGAAGGTGATTAGAAGAGATATATTTTTGTTAGATTTAGATGAGAGTATGACGGTAGATAGAAAGAAGTGAAGAGAGAGAATTCATGTGAATAACCACATGTAATCTTGTATTGGTTCATATAACTGATTCCAATTTTTTTAGAACTAAGGCTTAGTGTTGTTCTTGTTGTGTAATGCTATAACAAAAATACACACACGATACTATTCATTCCAAATAAACATATTGCAAGCATATTTTAAGGTAGGCACGAAAGTATAGGCACTTTATACTTCTTAAATAACATCATAATAAATAACACAAAACCAGATACAGGCCAAAGCCGGATAATCAAACGCACGGCATTATGCTTCTAAGACATTATTAATGTACTGAATTCGGCAAGCAAACAATTTTGCCAGTTCATCATTCCTCCAAAAACTAGTTCATATGCATCACAAACAACAAAAGGAGGCATTTCAATGCACATTAAAATATACAGAATCAGATAGTCTGTTATTCCATTTAAGCCAAACCTTCACCCTTTTCTTTTATTCCTCTTACTTTCACTTAAAAAAAAAAATCCCTGAACTAGTCCTTCCATACAATACGAGAGACAGAGCTCATCAACACAAATCGCAAAAAAGCTAGGATATTTACATTAGTAGATTGCAAAAGGTGTTTGAGGGAACCACCGAAGGCTGCCCGCAATGCAGCCGACAGTAAACCGCCATTGCTTGGTTCTGGGGCTTGCTCCTCAGTCGGACCAACAAATAAACTTTCAGCTTGAAAGGGTACAGGACTGAAAACAGTTCCCTGCAATAATCCAACAATTTCAAAAGTAGAAATCAAACAAACAAATGAGCCAGTAGACTCAACTCCAATTCTACTTATACATAAAGGAAAACCAAAACATCAATGCAAGGAGAAACGAACGAGAATTTTGGCATAGGTTTCTTTGGCTTGATCTTCAGAGAGATTATCTGCAGTAACTACAGCAATTGTACAAATTAAGAGCAAAGTACAATCAATAAGCTGATGTAATTCAACGTAGTAATCAATTATGGGAATGAAAATAGTATCCGTTGATTGGGGAGATGAAAGTACTGAGGATTCTGTTGATTTCGCAGATAGTGACTGAGCCCCGTGGAGGAAACGACAGCATCTTTTCCGATTGATTTTAGAGAGAGAAAAAGAGGGTAGGGTTTATTTATTGACCGGCAAATGAAAAAATGATGCTCGGGAGTTTTCCCGCCGGGGTTTTATTTTCATTTCGGTGACTTTTCACACGGATTCTTGAGGTTTAAGTAAATCACATATGGACCCCCCAAAAAAGGTTGAAGACTCCAGTTTGATCGGCCAGCATTGACGAAAAGAAAAAGGAAAAAAAAAAAAAAGAATGTCTTGTTATTTGAAGTGTTTGAGAGAATTTTGATGAATCGGCTGTGCAATTCTCATCCATTACTCAAATTTTTAGCAATGATATATAATTAATTGTCTTTGGGTGTTAACGACAGAAATCATTCTAATTAACTACTGTTTTTTTTTTTTGTAATTGATGGCCTTGATTTGATCCTAATTTTTTTTAAATTGATGATTTTTTTTTTAAGTTATGATTTTATAAAAAAAATTTGATTCCACCCTTTTTTTCAATTGATGGTTTTTTTAGACAAAAAAAAGTTTTCTCGCTAAAAGCTCTACTCATATTTTTTTTAATTGATGGTGTATATCAAATCGATTATTCTAAATTGGGACCACCTAATTTTTATTTTTTTTTTTTAAATTGATGAGTTTTTTTTTTTTTTTTTTTGGCAATTGATTGCCTAGATTTGACCCCAATTTTTTTTATTTTAAAATTAATAGGTGTTTTTTTTTAATTGATGGGTTTTTTTTTTAACATTGATTCCACACTTCTTTTTTTTTTTCAATTGATAGGTTTTTCTTTCAAAGGAAACAATTTTGCTCGCCAAAAGCTCTACCAATATATATACTACTAGTTTGGATGCTCGTGCTCCACACGGTTTAAAATTTTAGATATTTTATTTATTTTTATTTATAAATTTATTTTGTAAATTTGGTATCAAAAAATTAGATTAATTTTTATGAGAATTTTTATTATTTAAATGTAGTTGGTAATGTAGGTTATAATTTTAATTTAAAAATAATTAAATTGTTGATTTAATTTGAAGTTTTATATTATTAGAATTGAATAAATTTTGTATATGAAATATTTGTTATGATTTTTTTTTAAAATTGAGAAATTTTTTTTATGAAATTTATGTTTTATTATAAATTATTTTTCTATGAGATTTGTTTTAAAAAAAATGATTTGGATTAAAAATTACAAAACATTTAGGAAAAGCCCAGGTATATTCTATTCTCCATGATATGCTTTGATTAGGCCGACTTGATATCCTTTGGGAGCTTTGTTTGTATGAAGCTCATTAGTGTCACCTTGCAATCTTTTAATAGGTTGATCTAGATTTAGGGAATTATGAGCGATTTTTGGATGTGACACTTACTAGGGATAACAACATTACCACTGGGAAGATATATCAGGTGATTAGGTGTTATTTGCTTTGGATGCCAACTTTTCAGTGCTTTGGTTTATGGAATTATGCTTACTTCTTAAAGAATTTACTTTATTCTGTTCTTTTTAGTCTGTCCTTGATAAGGAAATGAGAGGTGATTATCTTGGAAAGACAGTTCAGGTGATGCCTTTTTTAACTGTTTGTTTATAATTTCTATAACTGTGAGTAAGAAAATGGTTGATCCCATAGTGCTTTGAATTTTGACTGGATTCCAGGTTGTCCCACACATAACCGATACAATATAAAGATTTTTTGATGTTTTTCATAGTTAAAAACAACTACCATCTACAAATTGGGATCGTTCAACACTAACAAAGTCAAGGAAAAAGAAAAGTGACATCATTTACCTTCTAACCAAATAAAAGGAGTGCAAAGAAAGTTACCCTTAGAGTTGAAGTATATCACTAAGAAACACAATGACATATTAGATCTCATAGAATGAAAAATATAATTAGTGGAGAAAGCAAGGGAGATATATGACACTTATCACATAGCTCCATTAATTTTACCGAACATCTCCATTAATTTACAGTTTGCCTGGAATACGATTAGTTTTTCTGTCATAAGACATCTGGCTCTTCACTTCATTAAAACTTTAGCATAGTTTCCCCATGAAATGTTTTCGTGATTCTGCCTATTCCTATGAGGCTTAAGATTTCAAATATCACATAGCAAGAAAATGCGGATAGCGATTTCAATTGCTAATTGTTATACGAATACAAGCAGGCCTTTCAAGATTTAGGAAAACAGTCACTGCACAGAAATACAAACCAATGTAAGGCCAGACAGCCCTTGAACGGGAATAGGCTGTGATCTTGGTTGAGTATCACCAGTTCCTAGTTGTCCATACTCATTAATTACCCCACGCCATTAGTGCTCCATCATCAAGGAAAGCCAAATTATGGAAAGCTCCGATAGCAATCACTCTCACACTTTCAAGACCTTGTACTCGAACAGGAGTAGAAATTTGCTTTCTGTGCAAGTTCGGAGGAGAAATCACAAACAAAATTTAAGTCCAACTTCGTAAGCTATAATGACTTTACGGAAAGCCAATCACAAAGAGAGTATACATGTCATCAGGAGGCCATGGTTGACCCCATGTCCATAAATGTCCTTCCCGTGTTAAGACAACTGAATGTGTGCCTCTAGCAGCTACCTGCAAGGCAGCAATGTGGAGGATGTTAAATATCAAGGAAGAGAAATGCAACATATTACATGTTCACAAATGCATATTCAAGGACTAAAGTGAAAGCAAAGATCTCTTCCAATGACTCCACCATAATTCCTTTTCCTAATAACTAACAAAAGGCTTTGAAACCTTAGCTTGAGCCGTAAACAAAATAAAGCAAACCTGCTTTTCCTTTCTAGCTCTAGGATCAACATCCCGGTCATAATTCTTGGAATCAACATCAACTGCCAAATCAACCTCTACTTCAGCACTTCCAGGCTTAACCCTCACCTACAAAGCAAATACATTTCTAGTGACTACAGCACTGCATAAAATATTATCTCCAATAGTTCTAAACTTCTGTTTCTCAATTAGCAACCGAAAAGCTAAATATCAAGAACGATAACTCAATACGCACCCCTTTGCATAGCTCATCCAATTCATACGATCACCACAATGGCCTTAATGGATACTGGAATACATAAAGCTGAAATTTGCCCCCCAAAAAATTTAGAAAAAACATTTACTCAAGGAAAAGAAAAAGCAACACTGTACTACAAAGTGTGTAAATACTGAAGCTTTACTTTAGTGTTAGGATCAATAGCAGGATTGAAGTACACATCAATTTCTTTCACGACTTCATCTTCTCCATTCTCATTTAACTCCATAGCCTGGTCTTCCAGCAGCTCTTCCACATCTATTTCAATTTTTCAATACATAATAACAGTCTCTACACATATATTCAAATTAGAATTAACCACTATATAAAATATGCCAATATAATTTGCACAAATTGCGAATTTCTTTCATAGATGATCATGAACTTAATGCACATTACTTTTGCTTAAGTACTTTAATTTAAAATAAGTTAACCTATCCTAAAAACCTGTATTAGAAATCTTAAAGACATATATTCATTCTCTGGTCCCGAACTTTCAGGCCTTATGCCCATGAAATTATGTAAGGTGCAGTATTGAATGTTCGCATACATTTTTAATAGTCCTAATCTCCACCCTCTCTCCTTCTCTCTGAATCCATCAAAATTTTCTTTATCTTGACAAAAAAATAAGTGAGCACACAAAACATATATATGTCTGCAGTAAAGTAGGTGCTAAATTGAAGACCATATAAGTAAGGTAAACCTACTCACTGGCAATTGCATAGAAGGATACATTTTACCATATCCTCAAACAATGTCGGTGACCGGAACATTCTCCCAAATCCCATCTCTTTTGCTTCCCCATAGATCTCCTGAAACTCCCTCACATTTCTCTCATCTTCCTCTGACAATCGCAACATTTTGATATCAGATTTATCTAGGAACGAAAATGAAGTAAAAGAAAATATTTCAAATTTTAAGTTTCTTCCCACCATTGAAAAACAAAAGACTATGCATTCTGAGACATTTTAAGAAACAGAAAGTCAAGAATCACATAATGAAGCACCAACTGCTGCCTCTTTGAGCCCAAAAAATCAAATCTTGAAACTGTTCAATATTTCTCCCTGACAACTTCCAAACAAATTCTTGCAAGAAAAGCTTTAAAAGAAAAAAAAAAAAAAGTACCAGCAAAGAGTGGCGATGCTGAGGAGAGAGCGAATCTGTGTCAAAGACTTCAATCTGTAGAGAGTGAGGAGAATCAAAGGGCTGTGACATTCTAACAGTTAAAGAAGTTTCATAATTTGGATGATCAAAGTAGAGGCTGAGACGCAGAGGGCGTTGGAGTGTCTTGGATTACGGGTCCCAGTAGTTGGGTGCCATCATAAATAGTCCATGGTTGCATACAGCTTTTTCCAAATTGAATGTAGCAGCAGTCACCCCCAGTGGTAGCTCCACCACCATACTAAGGCAATCTTCGCCGTTAGAGGTCATCTCATCCAGTTTCTGGTTTTCCATCAATCCAAATGTTACTGCAGCTGGTGGTGGACCGTCAACCCTTCATGGGTATAAAATTTTTGAAAAAAAAAAAATCAAATCAACAAAAGGAATTTCAAAAAGAATAGAATTCGCTGTTCTTCGAGTCTAAGAATGTGAAGGCAAAGCAATTTCATACCATATATTGTTCTATCTGCGGTCACATTTGAGGGCAAGCTTCGTCACAGCATCAAACCGTGAGAAGATCGACGGAATTACCTCAAGCAGATCAGCGCGAGCGTTGAGGGAGAGCCAATGACGACTCTGTCCCTCGACCACAAACCACCGTCGGCAAACCAAGGAGCAACGTTTCCGGTCGCCGGAGCTCAAGGACTGGAAAATAGAAGCCAAGCACTCGTCAGGGAGATTGGAAATGTAGTCGGAGAATTCACCATTGATAACTTCATCTGGGTCAGGCTCCTCCTTATTGATGTTGTAAATTTTCATGGTGGGGGTGATGAGAGGCGTGGATCTAGGCTTGAAGGAGCGAAGTTGATAGGCTTCTGCTCCGGCGATGGTGGAGTAGAAGTCCACATAGCTCATGCGAGCTGAAGCGACGCCGCATCTCGCTTGGTCTTTCTTCTTCCTTTTGGGCTTCGTTTAGCTTTGAAAGGGGGGCTCGGAGATGAGTGCACTCTCAGGAAATCTATAGTAAAACCTCCCATATATGTCTCTAATGTTCTTTAGCGCCTTCATCATGTAGTATTTCTGAAAATTCCCAAAATCTTGTTCCCTCACCCTGCACTCTTCCCTAACACCAATAATTCGATCCTGCAGAAATGACCGTCCGATTTCCTGCAGAGTCTCCCTGGTTCGCTTGTAGGGGAATACAAAGAAGTAGGCCTTCCGGTTATGGGAGTTTCCGTTCTCCGAAACCACGTCCCGGATAACCGAACCGGCCTGCTTTGCCTACTCAGCTCCCTGCGATGTTCCGATCCCGATTCTTCTCTTGGGTTTCCTTCTTCTACCCAGAAATAAAAAAGACACGAATTAAATCAGTAACTATTGGGGATGTGGATCAATTTGAATTCTTCGGTGAACATTGAAACGACACAAACATATTGTGATTTGAGTCATTTGACAAAGAAGATGAGAGGCCTCCATAAGAACCCATGCACGAAATTAAGAGTCCATAAAATCTTGAACCCAAGATCCTATAAATAATTCATTTCATTCTTATAAAAAATCTACTCTAAAGACAATAAGAATCAAATAAAACCTATGAACTAAACCTAAAACTCTAAAACTAAGATCTATACCTAGTTAATAAAGTTAAGAAAAAACCTAAAGCCATATTATAAAATACTTCACAAATACTTATCCGGCAAAACAACCAAGAAGTTAACAAAAAATTATAGCTATTTACCTTATTATGTTGAGTTGTCAAACCCACAGTAATTTACCACACAGCTTTACATATTATAAATTTTTTAATTAAAGGCCTATATTAAATAGATGATTTTAAATTGGAACCACCCAATTTTTTTGTTTTAAAATTGATGGGTGTTTTTTTTTATTGATGGTTTTTTTAAAAAATAATTAATTTATATAACTGATTTGCACACATGAATCTCAATAACAACAATGAGACCCTTGACTATATCTTCGCACTTTTTTTTTTTTGGGCAACCGATGGCCTAGATTTGATAACCCCATTTTTTCACCTTTTTTTTTTTTCAATTGATAGCCTAGATTTGACTTTTTTTTATGGTTTTTTTTAGAGGAAAAAAGTTTCCTCACCAAAAGCTCTGCCCTTTTTTTTTGTTTTAATTGATGGCCTCATTGAATGAATAATTCTAAATTGGGACTATCCAATTTTTTTTTTGTTTTTTAATTGATGGGTGTTTTTTTTTTAATTGATGGTTTTTTTAAAAAAAATTGATTCCAGCTTTTTTTTAAATTGGTGTTTTTTTTTTTTTTTTTTTGCAATTGATGGCCTACATTTGACCTCAATTATTTTGTTTTTTTTTTTTAAATTGATGGATGTGTTTTTTTAATTGATGGTTAAAAAAAAAAATGATTCCACCCTTTTTTTTTTCAATTGATGATTTTTTTTGAGGAAAAGAATTTTCTCGCCAAAAACTCTACCCATGTTTTTTTTTTTTTTTAATTGATGATCTACATTGAATGGATGATTCTAATTTAGGACCATCCAATTTTTTTTTTTTATTTTAAAACTAACGGGTGTTTTTTTTAAATAATTAATTTATATAACTAATTTATACATAAATCTCAATAATAACAATGAGACCTCTAATTACGCGCGAAACCGTACCTAATACTATACCAATTCTATATATTTTCAAATTTAATTTTAAGCATTACATTTTCATCATAATTAATTTTTTTAAAAAATCAATAGTTTGACACAATTAATAATATTAATAATAATTAAAAAAAAATCAGATCGGAATTTGCCAAGAATTGAAATTCAAGAAGTTGCTGTGGGTAATATTTGGCCAAAAGGAAAATCCATTATTAGTAGTATTTGTAAAGTTGTCACGGGGCAGGAGAATTAATAGGGAGTTGGCAATACATAGACATATTAATCCGCCATTAAAACACACTCATACCAAATATTAGTGCCCCTTGCAAGAATAGCGGACTCATCCTTCTTGAAATCATTAGTATTCAGGAGGAGTTTGACCATGGTGTTATGGCACTCGGCTCCCATGTCCAGGAGCTGGCTGCAACACTCGGGGCTGATGTCACTGTCAGGATTGACCCCCAAGATAGTTATAACAACATCGTTACCGCATTTTTCTGTCATCTTTTTAGCACAGTTTACCCATGTGATTGCATCTCTTGCTTCTGCTTGATCAGGAGCAGAAGCAGTGGAGGGTGGAGGAAGAGGAGCAGAAGCACTTGCAGCAGATGCTGTTGCCAAGAATAAGGCCATTGTGACTAAGAAATTGAAGACTGCCATGGCTCGTTTGATCACCAAGAAAGTGCAGATGCAGACATGGATTTTAGCTAGTAATTTATATGCGTTGAGGCTTAATTAATTTGGAAACGTATGCTGTCTTCAGTTACTTGCATTCAAAGATAGCATTCAAGGGTAAGCGGAGCCTCAGGTCATGAATATCTTCTCCCATATATATGGTCCATTGTTTGTTCTATAAAGCATTTTCAGGAAACAAATATAGGATTAACACCTCAGTAGCAAATGTTTGTTTAAGGCATTTCTAATCCAACAGCTGAAATTTGGAGATACATTACAAACAAATACTGTTATTGAGGTTTCCAATACAAGAACTACATCTGCTACAAGGAAACTGTAAGCACCCCGTCAGATCTTATGTATTAATAAAAGCATTCTCTATTTTATCAAGCATATCAAGCTCATAAAACTTCACACAAACATCACCAACTCGGGCCTACTGTAAATATTGTCTCCTTCATCCTCCAGCACAGGATAAGCAGCTACAAGTGCATCTTGCGAGCCAATATACAGGGAATTGTAGATCTTCCAGTACACTTCTCTAACCTTCCTTGCCGGGTGGAACAGCCCTTGAAGACAGTAGTTCAATATAATTGCAGGACCTAGTGCAACTCTCATACCTTCAATGGCTTCCATAACAGCATTAATAACATGTGGTGACGTCTCAAAAATGTTGGGCCAGACGTAGTTCAACAAATGAATCAAAGCATCCTCACACCCAAGTCCAGCAACTCCCAAGGCCATGTGCTTTACAGCCGAAGCTGCAGTTTGACGATGAACCAAGTCTCTGTCCATCAGAGCATCCTCTAATAATGGAGTAACAGCATAAATATAATCTTTACCCATTTCACCAATATACTCAAAAAGGAATGACAAGGATTTCAAAACACCATTCTGGACATTAAGCTCCGGCACTCTATATTCATTCATCAGGGCAGGCAAAACTGTGAAAGGAGAACAGGTTTCTGCAACAATTGCAATTGCCACAGTTGTGCAGACACGATTCTGACGTTCCTGCACTTTCAAATTATTCAACAATGTTGCAAGGACATCTTGTGGACCAATAGCTTTTGCAATATAGCCAAAAGTGTTCACTGTTGCCCTGCGAATACCCTTTTTGTGGGCTTTGAGCATCTCAAGAAGCTCAAAACAAATCCTCATCCACTCCCTTGCAGGAACAAACTCCGCTCCACGGTCAGCAATACGACCAACAAGATCAATACAGTTCTCCTGGACTTTCTCATGACGGTTTTTCAAGATTGGAGTTAGACGAGGAAGCAAATCCTTAATGGGAGGGGTCATTTTAGTCATACCAATAACATTAACAATTGCCTTCAGAGCTCCCAGTATCGACCCCAGAACTTCTGGATACTCCTCACCCAGATACTCATACAAAACGACACCGAGATGGCCCATAAGCTGTTCTTCTCCACACTGCTTCATTACCACAGCAATCCTTGATATTAGATCTGCTGCTTGTTGTCTGACCTTCGCACTCTTATTATTGAGGCGCCATTTAATTGTACCGCATATCTGAGGAAGGTAGGGCTTTACTCTCTGCCCAAGAGCATTCACAACAGCTCCAAAACCATTGAGCATCACATTAGCGTCATCACTAGTTTGCTCTTGGAAGGCATATAGAATTCCATCAATCAACAGCTCTTCTAAGCGAGAATCAATATCAGATGCACCCAAATTTGCAACCACCTTCTCAATTGTCTCCATGACCATCCTTCTGTAAGGTTCACTTTCATCCTTCAGGTCTTCAACAATTCTCCCTACAATATCAGCAACACCAACCTTGTTCGCTATCTCAACAGTAGTATCAACAAGCTGCCTGTAATTTCTGCGGTCCAAAGCCATTCTTCTCACCCAGAAGTTGCGGAAGAACTCTGGAAGAATATCATTCCGAATGTAGTCCGGTTCCACGCCTTCAGTACTCACACACTGCTTCACAACTTTCAGCACAATTTTCTTCATTTCTTCATCAGGAGACTGGAACTCCCGGATGAGAATATGCATCACTTCCTTCGTATAGTAACTAGCATATATAGCATCCATGAGAGGAATGATAAAGCCAATGGCCTTCAAGAAGGCAGCCAAAACCTTCCCACGATGTGATCTAATACCTTTCCACAGCGGCTTCAACACTGAATCAAAGCTTTCAATACCATATGGGGCAGCAGCCTCAGCAAGAGCAGCAAGAGAAAGAGCTGTAATAGTTCTAACCTTCTGATTCTCATCATTCAACCCATGTTCTATAATCTCTACCAGGGATCTCAAGTGTGGCAAGACAGCACAACCGATCAAAATAGCAATCTGCTGAACAATCTTAATACCTGTGTGACGAGCTTGCCAAGACTTCTTACTTTGACACACAGCTTTCAAGAAAGGTAATAGTGCAGGAATTCCAAGTGCAGATGCAACAACACTGAATGCTCTAGCAGTAGTGTTCCTCACGTATTCATCAATATTATCAATATCTGGACGCATTGCAGCAATCATAGTTGCCAAACCAGCAGCCTTGCTGAGATTGGAGATAATTTCCCTGCCTTCAACACGGGCATAATAATCTTCATCAATCAACAAAGGCTCAATCACCACCAGAATTTTGTGCACATATGGACGTACCAATTCATCCAACTTATACAGCACCCTATCAATAACCTTTACCAGCAAGTGCCTTTCTTGGTCCTCCAATGTTGGTTGCATAAGCAGTGGCAGTATACGGTTAAACAGTGGCCCAGCACCAAATTCTCTGGCCTTATCAGTCAGCTGTCGCAAAGCTGTTTTCCTCTGCGGTGGTGTCCCGTTCTTGACCTTAAGCAGTAGTTTCATGATCTTTCGCTCTTTTTGCTCCTCTGGAGACAATTCCTCTTCATTTTCTTCATTCATCAGTGCACCAAAATACTGGTAATCTTCAGGCTTCATGAATGGCAGTCCACCAGGCATCTCTTTTGGAACATCAAACTGCTGACCACGATTCTCTTCAGGAATAGCATAAAGTGGAGTCCCAATTGGAGTTGGGGTTGCAAGAAGTTTCCTGGCAGGAGTTCTAATTGGAACATATGAAGCCGGGGGCTCCAGAATTTTGTATCCCTCCTGAGGAAACATTGCATCCAGCTCTTCATCAGTCAATGGCCGGTTTCTCTCTTCAATATCTTTTTCCCACCTTAACAAATTATACTGTTCAGGAGTGATGGGACCGCGCAGGTTAATGGCACCTGGAGTTGGTGTAGCAAGCTCCACTCCTCCCACAGGGGTCACACCAGGAGTATAAGCAGCAGCAGGGGTAGCCCCGGCCATTGGAGTGGCACTTCCCATAGTAGCTGGTGTCTCATCCCACCTTGATCTCTGCCTTTTGGGTGTGGGAGTAGCCATCCCTGCAAGCTTTGGCGTAGCATCCCAAGTCATCCCAGCAGGTGTAGCACCTGGAGTAACTCCACCACCAGCAGGTGTTGCGTCTGAATCAGCCAATCTACCAGGAGTTGGAGTCTCATCCCATCTGTTCCTCCTTACTGATGGCATTGCATCCCCAATCCTCCCAGGCGTTGGCGTAGCATCCCACCTTCCAATCCCAGGAGTCGAGTCTGGCAAATCCCAGTCGGACCCTGCCTTTGCTTTCTTCACACTGTCATCCTGCGACTGATCCCACCTATTCCTCTTCTTGGGCTTTTCCGGTTCCTTTTCCTTCTCCACCACCTTACCACTCTCCTCCTCCTCCTTCTTTTTCTTTGCAATCAGTCTGAGTGTTTCCTCCTTTTGCTTCTTCAGGGTCTCCTCCCGCATTACATCAGCATAAGTCCTCACCTCAGGCCCAGGAGTCTTATCCAAGAAGGGATCATTCCTCTCAGGAGAAATGACCCGATTCAATCTCCTCCGCCGATAATCATCCTCCCTATCAATAATCTTACTGGGCTGCTTAAACCCCGAGACTTCATCCTCCTCCCCTGCTCTCGGGACCTCTTTGAAATACTGCTTTGGGGCAGTAAACGAAGCCATTTTCCGAGCTACCTCATTCTCTGCAGCATCACCCACATCATCATCATCATTCACAGGTATAGACTTCTCATAGCCCTCAAACCGATCAGCACTGTATAAGTCGGTATCAAATGTGACGGAGGTGAGCGAGGCAATTTGCTGCTCCATTTGCTTCCTCTCCTCCTGCGCTCTCTGAATCTCACTTCTATCATCGTCCATTTTGCAATTTACTTAAACGCGAAACAAACCCTAAGCCTGATTCTAATTTTTCGTTTCAGAAACACCAACTAATACTCCGAGCTTTAGAGATACAATCAACGCCAAAGCACACCACACCAGATACAGGGGAATAGCATAGAAACCCACCAAAATATAGCAACAATTAGTCTAAGCTGAAATAGACAGAGATAGAAACTCACCTTCGATGTGGAAAATTGAGTCTGGTAATAAGGGTTACTGAGATTAGGGTTTCGAATTAACAGAAAAATGAGTACTACTGAGTCCGGTGATTTTGGCAGAGGCCGACCGATACCTGATTATGCAGCACCAACAAAAATAGACGGGTCCAGGATTACTTTTGCATTGACCCGACCCTAAATGACCCGCACCGACCTGACCTGACTTTTTTTTTTTTTTTTTATTAAAGAAAGATATAGTTGTAGTACTTTTTAGTTTTTACGGTTAATTACTAAAACCCCTATACTCTATGTTACTTTGACAATTAAATATTTGTACCTTTAATTTTGACAATTAACCCCCTGTTGACGAAATCATTAACGTGAATAAACAATTCCGTTAAAAATTAATAAATTCCTAAAATGCCCTATTTTGTGGAGGGAAATGAGGGATTAAAAAAAAAACTCTCATATCCCAAGAACTATGTATTGTCACTATCAAAAATTTTTGAGCAAAATATATCAACCACCCTTAAACTTTTATAAATTTTAATTTCTACCCTTAAACTTTTAAAACATCTAAAAATAACACTTTCATCAATTAAAACTATTAAGTGTTCACGGTAGTCCATCACACGAATTCCACATGACCTATTTTATAGGTATTTTCATTCACTCAACTCTTACAATGTAGTGTCGTCCTTCTAATTCTTACAAAGTAACTTTTATATATGATAGAAAAAAACTATTGCAACCTGCGCATCTCTCACTTCTCTTTTTAGATTTTTTTTTTGATAATTCATTTCTACTTTCAAATTTATTTTTCCTTTCTGTAGAGATGCCAAGGAAATTATTATTCGTCAAGAATTGATCGGTTTTTTTCTTCTTAATCTTTATGTCTTAATTTTGTTTATTAAATGGTAAAATATGTTATTTTTGTCGTATGTTTAGATTCAAAAAAGTGCGAAAAAGTAATCTCAAAATTATTAAGTCGCATAAAAGGCTTGAAGTTAGATCTTAAAATTGTTGTTGATAAATGAAAAAATTCGAAGAAAAGAGAGCGAGATTAAAGTTAAAAAATAATATTTTAGAAATAAAAATTGGGGAATGAGAGTTTAAATCTGGTGATTTTGTATTACACTTGAGCTTTTATTGTTGAAATGGCTATTTTTTAAGTGATTCAAAAGTTTGAGGGCTAAAATCACATATTTTAAAATTCGAGGATAGAAATAAAAATTTGTGAAAGTTCAATGGTGGCTAACATATTTTACCTAAAACTTTTTCCAATCTTTCGCTTCTTTCGAGAGAAAAAACTAAGTTTTCAATCTCCTTGAATTCCAATACATTTAAGAAGAACAGATCTTTCAAGATGGGGATATGAACATCTAGATATGCTTATTGTTAAGTGAAAATTTCTGGTTCTATGACAAAGATAAACTTAAAAGAGACTATCGACAAAGGTGTTAAGGTAAGGTAGCGAAAAGAAATCGTCTTTTTTATGGTCTTTGTATTTTGAGTGTATGCGTGTGGTCTATACAATTGTTTTCTTCTTCTTTTTGTGTGTCTAGAATAGTGCCATTGAACAGAGAAAAATATGCTTTCTTTATGAATTTATGAATTTCTTGTGGTCCTTCTTTTGGAATATTCTTTAATCAAATGTGTATATGTGTTCTATTACTCACATGCAAGTGGTCCCAAATGTCTATTGTTTACTATAAACTATGGTGTAGCAGAAATCTTTTCTTCAAAAGATACAATCTTGGAACCCACTTTGCTGCACTAATTCACATAGGAAAATAATACCATTGTGGGTTAAAAAGGCATCTAGAAACATTGCCTTCAAATCCATTACTCGTTGCTTCCATGATAGCTCCCACATAGAATCCTCCTTACAAAATCGAGAGCCTTTCATCAAATTTGTATGTACTCTCTGCATTTGATGTGCCGAAAATTTGTATGTTTTTTGCTTGAATTACTTTCATAAGAACTTGAGCCCTTCTATTTGCTTTCTATGTGATTTAGCACATAAACAATAATTTTTGCAGACCCAGATTAGCATTTGAGTTTTTCCAATTCACAAAGCTTAATTTTAAGTCTAATTCATTCCATTTCGACTTTATTTGCTTTTAAGGTCACTTTGCCAAATGGTTCTTTTAGACTTAGCTAAATTAGTATTTGAATATATGAATGCCGATGGATTTTTATCGAACTATCCCATTATGGGGTTTATGGTTTCTTCATTTGCAAATGCTTGGAAATTTAGCATTGCTAAAAAAAATTTAATTTCTCAAGCTCAGTCAAGCACTGGAAAGGAATAGATTATTGGTTCTTTTGAACATAACAAAATTTTGAGCTTGTTAGTCAAGCGAAATAGAGTAGATAAGGTTGTTATTTTCTTTCATGACCATATTTTGAGATTAAGGAGCTTTTGTTTGGATACTTGTAGCTTTACTATTGTGATTGAATCGTACAAGGCCAGCTAAGTTGATGTTGAATCTGGTAATGTGGGTTGGAAATCTTTTTTATGTCTGTAAAATCTTTGTGATGTTTATAGGAGGTGGGTTCATTTGAAGAAGTTTCATCACTTAACAGTGGGGATGATGGAATTGATGGAGTCGAAAAGGATATAGATGTTGGGAATTTTGATTTTGAAACGTTTCTAGATGGAGATAGGCTAAGTGATGGCTGTGATAATATTGAGGATGGTGAAAATGATGTGAATAATAATCTAGTTGAAATTCAATGTCATAGTGGACTAGATTATGCACCAAGCACAGAAATTTAAAAAGCATTCAAAGAATACAAACATGCAAATAATATTGGACATGCACATGAGGAAATGGACGTGTTGAGTGATGATGATATCCTAGGGATTCTTTATGATTCAGATGGAGGCTTTGATGATGATTTTCCCGAGTTTAATGAAGAAAAATACAAGTACAATGTAATATTAGAAATTGGTATGCAATTCCTATCTGTAGAAGTATATAGAGAAGCATTGAAGGATTATCTAATTAAGGAGGGAATTCAAGTAATATACTGACAGAATGATAGACAAAAAGTGACTGCGACTTGTGTTAGAGAATGTGGTTGGAGGATCCATGCAAGTCAGGTTGGAGTGAGCTTGACTTTTCAAATAAAACCTATAAGGGGTGTCCCTCAAGTGTCTAAGGGTATTCAAGAATATAGCTGCAATTTCCAAGTGGTTGAGTAAAAAATATTTGCAGTAGTGGGGTGATGATCCTAAATGCAGCATTAATGGAATTTTGAACAGTGTTAGTGTAGGTTAATATGGCAAAAACGATGAAACCGGAAGCATACTTCAAAACAAAACAAAAACAGAGCATCGCATGGAAGCTGTTTACCTCTGCGTTTCCTCACTAGTCTAGGGGGTGCCTGTTAGTGTTGTGCCCTAGAGGCAATCACTTGTACATTGTATGTGACACATTTTATTTTAATAAAAGGCATTATTTATCTTACAGTTTCTTTTGTTTACTTTTAAGTAATATAACTGGTCGATAAAGTTCCTAGTACAACACTGTGTTAAGAAAATTATGATAGAGATCATGATATGAGATTCCTACTACACTGTATAGTGTTAATACTTAAATAGTCCCTAGTCGTAGTATTAATGAGACATGACATCATTAATGCGTTAAGACTAACATGTGTTAGACTTCCTGATTTGATCAGGCGGTGATTCTCATATCCGTGAGTATTGAGATACTCAAAGTTAACACATGGATGTTTGTTAATGGAACAAGTTCATTAGATGACCTAATTATGAAATAATTACATGGATAACTATTTAGCGCCAGTGATATAATCTCAATATAGCAAACGTGCAAATATCCTTAGACTTGAGATCTCCAAGGTACTTTGTTTGCTGAACTTTGTACTTTGATTCCAATCTCCGGAGCTCGATCGAGGGCCGCCTATGAGATGGATATTGGGTACATTGTGAGGTAAACGAAAGTAGTTGAGAGGATCAATAAAGGATTTACCACTCCTAATATTAGGGGCGAATATCTCACGGCCACTTGTAGGAATTGTTGGTTTGAAGAAAAACAGAGGAGCATGCTTGCAGGAAATGGGAAAAAAATAGAGGCAAAAAAACCACGAGGGACAACACCATGGAAGCATTTAAACCATACATCTACGTGCCTTAAACCTCTTAAGCTGTGGCAGGATAGATTGAACCACAAGGACAGCTCCTTCTAACCCGCTCGATGAAGCTTCCGGTTGAAATCCGCTAACCTCCTACTTCGCCTTTTTTGCATGAACGCCAATGCTTTCCAGGTCTTGGAATATTCCACTACCTCAATCCTTGTTGGTGAAACAAAGGGTGAGAAGGAGTGGTCTCAATGTTCTTGATTCTTTGCTATTTCATTAACAATATCAAGAACAATGGCAAGAGGAAGAGAGAGTCACGAGAGAGAGAGAGAGCTTAGGGAAAAAATAGGGTTTTTTCTTTTTCCAAAAGAGTCGTCAGTGCTCTAGCCAAAACCTAAGTCTCTGATATTTGATAACAATATCCTTCGAGATATGATATTTTAAACACCCGAATGTTATCGACAGAATGAGTTTGGCTCAACCATAAACTCTTTTGCACTGTATCTGGAAAAACCCTATGGTCTAGGCTATTGGGCCAAAATAATATTTATTATTTTTCTTGGACCAAAAAAGCCCAAAATAATAAACATTAATTATTTTCTGGGCTTGTAGAAATAACCCAATAAATAATTAATGAGCCTAAATGAACCAAAATAATTAAATATTAATTATTTATTTCTTGGGCTTATATAAATAACCCAAAAAATAATTAAACAAGTTTAAGCCCAGGTTAATTTTTTAATTATTCAAATTGGACGTTGACCCTGAATAATTAATTAACCAATTAAAACCAGATAATAAATTTCTCTTAATTTATTTTTATTTCAATCCAATAATAAATTAGACTTCCTGAATAAAATAAAATCCTCTTTAACTGAGACTAATTCTTCAACCCAAAATTAATTAAGATTTACGGGCTATTCCGAGGACCAAAAAGATACATCGCCTTGGCTACTAAAATAACCAAAATACCCCTACTATATAAATAGCTGTATTTTGCATTTTGAATATTTCCTAATATCACCATAAGAAAATATTGACCCCAAGGACAATGCTGCATTAGCAACATATCCGACCTACAGGTGTAATGACTAAAATACCCCTCTATACATCGCCATACATTTAGAGAGGAAGAAGTGTATTAACACCCCTTTAAATGACATCCACCATCCTTAGGCTTCTAGTCCAATGATTCACGACTTCCTGAAGTGTTTCCGCTTTCCAAGGGAGCTACCCTAAAGCAAACATCCAAGTCATGTTTCCCAGGGCCCTAGATATTTAGATCATTCAAACAACCACACGAGGCGATATAGTATAGAAACTATCTTGTATAAGTCTGTCTTAACTAACTAGTAACACATACCCAACATGCAAGTATATTGGCCCGACGATAGAACCTCAACTATAGCATATCAAAGTATATGCTTCCAGCTTCGTTAGACCACCAACTCATACTCAAGTCGTAGAGTACTAGTCCATACTGTAGCGGTAGTAGTCTAGGTTTCTACCATATAGTACTTTAAAAAATCACTACTACAGGTCCTGTTCTACATATTCGAAATACGCCTATGTCATGAAGTGAGTGGACTACTCACCGGCTAAAGGTAAGCCATTCCCCATTTGGAATTCATAATATAATAACCTAAACATGACAAGATTCCCATTCTCATTAATCGGTTAAGAACAAATGCTTATGTGTTAAGTAACCCGTGATCCATACCTTACTGTGAAAGACCTCCATTCACATGAACCACTTACTTAAACACAATGGGTTTTTTCCAAACGTAATTGTGCACAAATAAAAAGTAAATTCACAAACGATTTCTGAAAATAAATTCTTTTATTAAAATATTCGATATTTACATCAGAAACCTAGTCTAAGAGGGCATACTTCCCAACAGAAATTACTACTCGAGAAGTCCTTGGCCAAAGCGATTGTGTATTGGAAATAGTTCCAATTGATACACATCTAGAGTAGTGGGGTCTTAGTACAAGTACTATTGTATTCAGGCCAGAATTAATTCTGGAGGGAGTTGGCACTAATTCCGTACTCCAAACTGAATGAGATATTGTATAGTGAAATGAGTTAATTGCACTGTAATTTGTTATTGAAGGGTTCACGTCAAGCCACTTGACTTCCTGAACTCTTAGGTGGTCATGATGTGTTGCTAGATACCGCTCATGATTTGGGAATATAGGTTTATTAATTGATGAATTAATAAACCAATCATGATTAGAATTAATATGATTAATTCTAATTAATTATGGATTATTAATCTCAAAGACGTTTGGATTAATTCAAGTTCACTACCAATTAACTGGGAAACCTATTAGGTCACACACAATAGAAGATTATATACTCAAGATGTTATTTGATAACATAGTGGGGTTAATTGCAAGAAAGAACAGTTGTTGTGGATAAATTATAATTAGTTATAATTTGTGGTCCAAATTGTAATTGTGAGAACTTGATGTTTCCAATTACAATTAAGGAATTCTAATTTTTTTAGGATTTCAATTTTTTCAGTGAATTTTTTGATTTATATGATGATATAACCGAAACCCTAGGAGGGTAATTCACACGAAAATTGCAGTCGCCAAAAACTCTCTTCTCTTCTCTCCTCTCTCTCTCGTTTTGCTGAAAACGAGAAGAGCCACCATCTTTTTCTGCTAGTATAGGAAATTTTGGTGCTTGAGTGTTCCTCTATGTGGATTTCTATTAGAGATAATCACACACTATGATTATAGTGGTTGGACGTTCAACTCTCGTAGAGTTTGATCAAGAGGATTGCTGGATCGTGCCTCGACTTGAAGAAGAAAAATTTTTGTTCTTTGGACAATCAAAGAAAGTCAAAAAGCTGTTACTTTTGTTATCTTTATGTATTGTTTTCCACACATGCGGATCCTGGGATGGTATCTCATTTTATTCTTCTGCTGCGCTGTATAGGATACGCGTGAGATACCCAACAGTGCCAACGCCTCTGTCTGCATCGATTCTGGTTGAATTCTTGAAGCCACTAGTTCTCCTAAAGAAACCTTCGGTTGCACTCTTGCAAGCTGTCTGCTTCTTCTCATTCACGCTAAGCTTTTGAGCTTTCGGAATATGGCCACTACCTTAACAATCGCCGGTGAAAGCAACAATAAGATAGAAGTATGGCCTTCCTTCTTTTCTTTAATGCTAACCAGCAATCATCAAAGAAGGATGTTCTCTTATGTACTTGTTTTCTGAAAAAAATAAATAACCCACCAAGAGGGAGTCCGAGAGAGTGCAACAAAAAACTTTTAACTTTTCGTTATCCTTGCACACAAAACTATGCATCAAATTATTTATGTTTTGGGTTTCATAAAACAACCCAATAAATAATTAACAAGATCAAATAGACCAATATAAAATATTAGACCTTTTATCTAATTTATACCTAGGTTATTTTTTTAATTATTCAATTTGAGCCTTGGATTCTGAATAATTAATTAACCAATTAAACTAGATAAAATATATACTATCTATTAGGCCTTTTATTTTATTTTAGTCTAATAATAAATCAGACTAATTAAATAAAATAAAACTCATAATTATCAAGATCAATTCTTTAATCCACATCTGTCAGGACTTAAGGGCTATTCCGGGGACCAAAAGACACATTACATTAGCTACTAAAATGACCAAAATACCCTTATTATATAAATAGCTGTATTTTGTATTTTAAATATTTTCTAATATCACCATAAGAAAATATTGACCATAAAGACAATACTGTGTTAGTAAAGTCTCCGACCTACAGGCGTAATGACTAAAATATCCCTCTATGCATCGCTGTACATTTAGAGAGGAATAGTGTACTAATATCTTGTTAGGATTCGTGGACTCCTAAGTGCGGAAAACATCCACGAATCCCTCCCGAGAACCCAAGTAAACGATTAACAAGATCTAAGGTTTAAGAATTACCTCTGGTTGCTGTAATTGAAATCCTTCAATTCTGATTGCGCTATTGTACGTTTAACTCGAATAATCACCAGACGCTGCAGTTTGCGAACGTCCTCTATCGGATACACACCGCGAACTCACTCGATACCCGAGGAGTGCTAGCACCTAGGGTTTGAGAGGTTTTTTTTTTCTCTTCTGGTAGAGACTGGCACGAATGTTCTCAACCGAAAAATTGGACTATTGAAAAGACGGCTAGGGTTTTCTTAAAAACCCCCGAACCTTTTAGAGTCCAACCCTAATAATATCTTATCATATTCTAATTTAAATTCAAATTAAATTAAAACTGGTATGATAAGTTTCTGCCATTATCTCGGTAATTTAACTAATTAATTTATCGAGTCAGATTCTTATAATCTGGACATCATCCAGATACATCGAATGTGGACATATTTCCAGATTCATTGTATCTGGTAAATTTTCTAAGTATGATTAACTTAGACATATTTCCAAATTCATCGAATCTGGTCACCAGAAAAATAACCTAACAAGTTCGCTTATTGTGTGACCCTATAGGTTCATTTAACACTGGCAGTGTGCCTAAATCATATTTAAATGGCCCACAAGTTATAAGCGGTTTCTAGCAAAACATTATAACTATCCAGGTTAAATGAAGATCGGTGATCTCTTTGAACCAAACCATAATTTTATATTTAGTCCTTTTGTCACACGATATCCAGATTAAGCATAAGGCACGGAGCATGTCATCCTTATTAAGCTTAATCAATTATTTCTTGATTTCATAGTAGACTGTTCAAACAAATGATATCAATATCTTAGATTGATATATTTGAGCATGGCCATGCAGTTTTAACAGTCTAACTTATCAAGGGACCCATGTATATCTCTCCCATAATTGAGAGGGACAAATTCCTTCACAATCAATCATATTCTTCTCCTTGATTTATTCTATATCCAACAGTAGTCTAATTTATTATCTGGTTAAAGACAACTTTAGACAATGTCAAAATATAGAATTTATCAAGTAGGAAACTATGATGAATTTAGGTCGAAGGACTTTCAACATTATTATGGCTAGAAAGTACTTATGACATATTCCATGAAATACTCTCACAGTGGGTCATGTCCAATACAATGTTCTCTAACATTTATTTATGTCTTGACTCGATATCACAAATATCCATGGCCAGTAAAACATAGCCATCAAGTCACAAACATACTAATCTTAAATTATTATTATTCCAATATAATAATCAATCAGGGACAGTTTTAGAATAGTCATTGTATTCATTGTAGGGTTTTACTATCAAGTTACGTACTTGATTACCACAAAACAAAACTCACTATTCATGGAAAGGAAAGCCTCATATTATTATATAAAACATAATGACAATAGTATAAGTACAAATTGACTCTAGGGCATATCCCCAACACATCTCTCTAAAAGACATCTACCATCCTTAGATCTTAGTCCAATGATCCATGACTCTTGGAATGTTTCCACTTTCCAAGGGAGCCACCCTAAAGTAAACATCCAAGTCATGTTTCCCAGGATCTTGGATATTTAGATCATTCGAATAGTCATAAAGGGCGATATAACATAGAAACTATCTTGTACAAGTCTGTCTTAACTAACTAGTCACATATACCCAACATACAAGTATATCGACTCTACGAAAAAACCTCAACTACAACATATCAAAGTACATGCTTCCAACTTCGTCAAACCACCAACTCATACTCAAGCGGTAGAGTATTAGTCCACGTTATAGCAATAATAGTATGGGCTTTTTCTAAATAGTACTTTTAGAAACCAATATTACAGGTCCAATTCTACGTATTCAAAATACGCTCATGCTATGAAGTGAGTGGACTACCCACTGGCTAAAGGTAAACCATTCTCCATTTAGAATTCATAACACAATAGTCTAACATTATGAGATTCTCATTCTCACCAATAAGTTAAGAACAAATATTTATGAGTTAAGTAACCCGTGATCCATACCTTACTGTAAAAGACTACCATTCACATGGATCACTTATTTAACCACAATAGATCATTTCCAAATGTAAATCGTGCATAAATAAAATGTAATTCACAAAAAAATTTTGAGAATAAATTTTTTTATTCATAAATTCAATAATTACATCAGAAACTTAGTCTAGAGGGCATACATTCCAACAATCTCTCACTTGCACTCTAAGACTAAAAAAGTCCGTAGGTGCCCACCCCTATGGCATCTAAGTGTTTCTTGAAGACTCTCTCTATCAAAGGCTTAGTGAAGGGATCTGCGAGAATGTTCTCCGAGGCTATTTGTTCCATCACGATTTCCCGTCTCTAGATGAAATCCCAGATCATGTGGTACTTCCTCCGGATGTGCTTCCCCTTCTTATGGTTCCTGAGTTCTTTGGATTGTGAGACTGCTCCAATGTTGTTACAATACACCACAATCAGCCTGTCCATGTATGTCACGACTCCAAGTTCTGGAAAGAACTTCTGGAGTCAGGCTGCTTCCTTGGATGCCTCTGAAGCTGCCACATATTTAGTTTCCATGGTTGAGTCAGCAATGCAAGATTACTTGATACTCCTCCATAAAACAGCTCTTCCAGATAAGGTAAAGACATATCCACTAGTGAATTTTCTCCCATCCTTATCTATCTAGAAGTCTGAATCTGTGTATCCAGTAGGAACCAAGTCATCAGCCTTGTAAACCAACATATAATCTCTCGCACCTTTGAGGTACTTGAGAATATACTTTATAACTTGCCAATGAACCTCCCCAGGGTTTGACTAATATTTGCTAACTAAGCCTACGGCAAAACAGATCTCTGCCCTAGTGCACAGTATAGCATACGTGAGACTTCCCACAGCCGAAGCGTAGGGAATCCTACTCATCCTGTTTTTTCCTCTTGAGACTTATGACAGTCCTTAAAATAAAAAAATAACCCATGTCTGTAGGGGATTAGAGCTCCCTTGTATGAGTCCATGCTTAACTTGGCCAGCATCTTGTCAATGTACGTTATTTGGGATAATCCTAACATTCTCTACTTCTTATTTCTAAGAAGCTTAATCCTGAGAATATAACTGGCTTTCCCAAGTCTTTCATACTGAATTAACTAAATAGCCAAACCTTAGTAGATGACAATGTTCCTACATCATTTCCACTGAGTAGATTGTCATCTACATATAGGATAAGAAAAATCACATTTATGCCTTCCAATTTTCTATACACGCATGGTTCATCCTCATTTTGAATGAAACTGTAAGACTTTACAGTCTCGTTAAAACGAATGCTCCATATTCTAGATGCCTGCTTAAGTCCATAAATGGACTTCTTAAGCTTGCAAACCATATGTTCTGGCCTTTAGCAATAAAACCTTCTGGTTGGGACATACAGATGTCTTCGTTAAAATGGCCATTAAAAAATGCTGTCTTGACATCCATTTGTCATAACTCGTAGTCGAAATGACATGCAATGATAAGGAGGATATGGATGGACTTAAGTATGGCTACTTGGGAAAATGTTTCCTCATAATCGATTCCCTCTTTTTGAGTATACCATTTTGCCACAAGCCTAGCTTTGAAGGTTTCCATCTTCCTATCCGCTCCACTCTTCCTCTTGTATAGCCACTTACACCCAATGTGTTTTAACCCTTCAGGTGAAGCTACAAGATCCCAAACCTAATTGAAGTACATAGACTTAATCTCGGCTTTCATTGTTTTATGCTATAGATTTGCATCAGTATCAACAATAGCCTCCTTGTATCTAGTGGGATCTTGTTCCTAATGGTCAGAGACCAGCTTGAAAGCCTCCCTAATCCATCTTTCTGGAACTTTAGATACCCTCCCACTACGACGAGGCTCCGTTTGTACAGGTTCTTGAGGTTGTGCCTCTTCTTATTCCACAATCGGATCTGAAGAAGTTGATTCCGAAAATAGCTTCTTCTCGAGTTCTAACCTTGTTAAACCTTTAGTGGAAGTACTTTGATCATCCTCCAAGTATCTAGCATTAGTACTTACCAATACTTTTTGCTTATTGGGATGATAAAAGTAAGCTCCTTTTGTCCCTTTTAGATATCCAACAAAATAGCATAATTCCAATTTTAGTTCTAGCTTGTCTCCCTTGATCAGTACGTAAGTTGGACAACCCCATAGATAATTCAGACTTGGCTTACGCCTAATCCACATCTCATAGGGCATCATAGGTACTGACTTGGAAGGCACTAAGTTCAGAATATATGCCGCTGTTTCTAGGGCATATTCCCAAAAAGAAACCGGAAGAGGAGCATGAGACATCATGCTCCGGACCATTTCCATCAATGTTTCTCTCAGCTACTCTATTCTGCTGGGGTGTGCCCGGTGCAGAGAGTTGGGATACTATCTTATGATGTACCATGTAATCCTTAAATTTACTGAGGGGGTACTCTCCACCACCATACGATTGTAAGGTTTTGATCAGTTTACCTATCCGACGCTCCACTTCAGCTTTAAACTCTTTGAACTTGTCAAAAGAGTCAGACTTGTACCTTATCAGGTAGACATAACCAAACTTTGTACAATCATTCGTGAAAATGATGAAATATTCAAAACCCCCTTTAGCTTGTGTAGACAAAGGACCACACACATTAGTATGAACAAGGCTCAATATCTTCTTGGCTCTATCAGTCTTTTGGGTGAATGACCTTTTGGTCATTTTTCCCATAAGATAGGATTCACACTGAGACTAATTTTTCAATCTTAATGAATCCAAAGGCCTATCATGGATTAACCTCTGAATCCTAGTTGAGTTAATATGACACAACCTGAGATGTCAAATATATGATTCATTGACATTGGTCTTTCTCTTCTTATTTAAAGGTTCAGATTAAGCGTTATTTATTTGATTGTTTGTAGGATTTAAAAAGAATAAGTTTTCATACACGTGCCCTGTATATAAAATTTCACCATTTCTACTAATAGTAATACCAGAATAGAAAAGAATAGAATATCCATAATTTATTAACTTTGCAACTGAAATCAAATTCTGTCTAAAACCGGGTACATATAAAATATCCTTCAAAATAACTACTCTATTACAATAAAAAATAAGATCCAACTCTCCCACTGCAAGGGCCCATACTTGTGCTCCATTTCCTACTCGTAGTCCATACTCGCCCTTCTGGAGTCTTCTTATCTTCCTAAACCCCTGCAAAAAGTTACAGATATGATTAGTGACTCCAGAATCAACAATCCAAGTAGAAATTAATCCAACTATTGAAACTGACTCTAGATAGAGAACAATACCTGTAGGGATTTTCTTAACCTAAAACTCTAGACACTCATTTTTTCAGTGTCCCTTCTACCCACACTTGAAGTACTTGCCCTTGGGTTTGTTGGGCTGGTTCTTAGGATGGGCCAGTGCATTTCCCTTATTCTTCTTGAACTTTCTGGGCTTGGGCCCAGTTGTGGAAGAAGAAGTCCTAGCAATCATAACCTTGAACTGTGGCTTCATGACTTTTTCTGTCACTTGGAGCTCTTTCATTAACTCAGTTAAACTTATGTTTAACTTGTTCATGTTATAATTTAATTTGAACTGAGTAAAAGAGCTCAGAAAAGATTCAAGAATCATGTCCACTTGGCTCTCAGGGTCAATAACAACCCCTAAGACTTCTGCTTTTTCGAAAGCAGCAATCATTTTAAGTATATGCTATCTAACTAATGCTTCCTTTGCCATCTTAGTGTTGATGATCGTCCTAAGCGCCTCATGCCTTGCGGGTCGGCTCTTATCTGCCAACATTGTGGCTAGTGATTGATGTCGTACGTAATGGCCATGTGCTCGTGTTTAGATTAGAGCACATTAGACATGGAAGTCAACATGTAGCAACGAGCTATATCGTCAGCCTTCTTCCATGCTTTCTCAGCCTCTCGTTCTTCAACGGTGGAAACTTCCCCGATAACAGGACATGTTTCGTAGAGAACATATTTATACTCCTCAGTAGTGAGTATTGAAGGCGTGGAAAGCGGAAAACATGGAGCACGCAACAGAAGCAAACATAAAACACTGAAAAAATAAGAACAGGGATTCCAAGGCAGGGCCGGCGCCGGCTGCCCTAGCTGGGCGGTTACACCTTGTCCCAATCCCGAGGTTTTAAAATTTTTATTTCTTCTTCTGGTTCTCAAAGGTGGTTGGACTAGAACATGCGCAATCGGGGTAGGTGTGTTGGTGGAAGCCTTTGGTGCGATTCCTGCAAGCCTCCTACTCCGCCTTTACATGTATGTGAACGCCAAACTCTCGGTCTTCCAGTATATGGCATGCCTAACTACCGTTTGATGAACAACTAACATGCTAGGGAATTTTTTTGGAGAGAGAGAGATGCCTGGCTATTCCACTGAGAAGAAGCCGTCTCTTTTGTGTGTCTGATTTTTTCCACCATGTTGTTTTCAATCCTCATATTTAACCTAAATAAAAAACCCTAGGTTAAACTGAACTGGGCCATTGGACTCTTGGTTTAACCTATTGGATTTAATTAATTATTCTAGTTAGAACCAACTCAATGGCCCAACAAATAATTAATTTTTCAATCCAAATAAACCAGTCCAATTAAATAAGCCTAAATCAGTTTAGTCCCAGGTTAATCCCTAATTATTCAAACTGTGCCAAAATCCTGAATAATTAATTAATCCACTAAACTAATTTAAATAATTTTTTTTCTCTATGGACCTTTATTTTATTCTAACCTAATAATTAAATCAGGTTACTTAAATAAAATTAATTTAATTTAATTTAATTTAATTCCTTAGCCCGTATTTAATTAGGACTCACGGTCTATACTGGGGATCAAAAGACACACCGCATTGGCTACTAAAATGACAAAAATACCCTTGCCATATAAATAGTTGTATTTTACATTTTAAATATTTTCTAATATCACCATAAGGAAATATTGACCCTAAGGACAATGCTGCGTTAGTAAAGTCTCTGACCTACAGATGTAATGACTAAAATACCCCTCTATACATCGCCGTACATTCGAGAGAAAAAAGTGTATTAATACCTCTCTAAATGTCATCTACCATCCTTAGGCCTTTAGTCTAATAATCGACGATTTCCTGGATTGTTTTCGCTTTCCAATGGAGCTACCCTAAAGCAAATATCCAAGTCATGTTTCCCAGGGCCCTGGATATTCAGATCATTCAGACAACCACAAGAGGCGATATAGTATATAAACTATCTTGTAAAAGTCTATCTTAACTAATTAGTCACACATACCCAACATGCAACTATATTGGCCCTACGATAGAACCTCAACTATGGCATATCAAAGTATATGCTTCCAACTTCGTCAGACCACCAACTCATACTCAAGTCGTAGAGTACTAGTCCATACTGTAGTGGTAGTAGTCTAGGTTTCTACCATATAGTACTTTTAGAAACCACTACTACAGGTTCTGTTCTACGTATTTGAAATACGCTTATGTCATGAAGTGAGTAGACTGCTCACTGGCTAAAGGTAAGTCATTTCCCATTTAGAATTCACAACATAATAACCTAAACATGATAAGATTTCCATTCTCATCAATCGATTAAGAACAAAAGTTTATGTGCTAAGTAATCCGTGATCCATACCTTACTGTGAAAGACCTTCATTCACATGGACCACTTACCTAAACATAATGGTGTTAGGATTCGTGGACTCCTAAACGCGGAAAACATCCACGAATCTCTTCCGAAAATCCAAGTAAACGATTAAGAAGATCGTAGGTTTACGGAATTACCTCTGGTTGGTGAAATCGATATCCTTCGATTCCAATGGTGTTGCTGCACGTGCAACCCAAATGATCACCAGACGCTGCAATGCGCGAACGTCCTCTATCGAATACACACCGCGAACTCACTCGTCACTCGGGGAGTGCTAGCGCCTAGGGTTTGAAAGGGTTTTTTTCTGGTAGAGAATGGCACGAATGTTCTCAACAGAATTAGATTCTTGAAAAGACGGCTAGGGTTTTCTTAAAAACCCCCGAACCTCTTAGAGTCCAACCCTAATAATATCTTATCATATTTTAATTTAAATTCAAATTAAATTAAAACTGATATGATAAGATTCTGCCATTATCCCGATTATTTAACCAATTAATTTACCAAGTCAAATTCTTATAATCTGGATATTATCTAGATACATCGAATGTGAACATATTTCTAAATTCATTGTATCTGGTAAATTTTCTAAATTCGATTAACTTAGACATATTTCCAAATTTATCAAATCTGGTTACCAGAAAAATAACCTAACAAGTTCGCTTATTGTGTGACCCTATAGGTTCATTTAATACTGGTAATGTGCCCAAATCATATTTAAATGGTGCACAAGTTATAAGCGGTTTCTAGCAAAACATTATAACTATCCAGGTTAAATGAAGATCAATGATCTCTTTGAACCAAACCATAATTTTATATTTAGTCCTTTTATCACACGATATCCAGATTAAGCATAATGCATGGAGCATGTCATCCTTATTAAGCTTAATCAATTATTTCTTGATTTCATAGTAGACTGTTCAAACAAATGATATCAATATCTTAGATTGATATATTTGAGCACGGCCATGCATTTTAACAGTCTAACTTATCAAGGGGCCCGTGGATATCTCTCCCATAATTGAGATGGACAAATTCCTTCACTATCATTCATATTCCTCTCATTGATTTATTCTATATCCAACAGTAGTCTAATTTATTATCTGATTAAAGACAACTTTAGACAACGTCAAAATATAGAATTTATCAAGTAGGAAACTATGATGAATTTAGGTCGAAGGACTTTTAATATTATTATGGCTAGAAAGTACTTATGACATGTTCCATGAAGTACTCTCACAGTGGGTCATGTCCAATACAATATTCTCTAACATTTATTTATGTTTTGACTCGATATCACAAATATCCATGACTAGTAAAACATAGCCATCAAGTCACAAACATACTAATCTTAATTTATTAATGTTTCAATAATAATAATTGATCAGGGACAATTTTAGAATAGTCATTGTATTCATTGTAGGGTTTTACTATCAAGTCACGTACTTGATGACCACAAAATAAAATGCACTATTCATGAAAAGGAAAGCTTCACATTATTATATAAAACATAACGACAATAGTATAAGTACAAATTGACTCTAGGGCATATCCCTAACAAATGGGTCTTTTCCAAACGTAATTGTATACAAATAAAATTGTAAATTCACAAATAATTTCTGAAAATAAATTATTTTATTAAAATATTCAATTTTTACATAAGAAACATAGTATAAGAGGGCATACATGCCAACAAGTATTATGTCCAAATTCCTTTTTTAATCCACATAATTTGGACCTGTTAGCTTATTCTTATGGAGAATAATGACCAAATGACTAAAAGAACCTCTACCAATCATTTTTAAAAAATAAAAAATAAAATAAATCTCAGTTTATGAAAAAATAAAATAATTTGTGCCTTTATCCTCATATTAAATCCGATAATAGTTAACCCTATCACTATTATTTTTAATATGATTAATTTGGCTCTTAGAAAAACTGACATAATTTATTGGGAAGATTAACAGTTTCCTAAATTAAGTGTATTAACCACTACAAATTAATTTTCCTTCTAGGTAATGATATTGAAGATAACTCCATCGTGGGATAACAGTTTCTTCTCATTTCTTATGGACATTCCTTGCATTATAACCCCCAACATGGGTTGGTTACTCATAGCACGTGTTCCGAGTTATTAATTACATCCATTCATTAGTTTTAGATCCTTATGGTATCCCTATTCTATACGGGTTCACTCTCAGACTGACACGAGGAGACCCACGATCTCTAATGAGGATCGTGATAGAAGCCGTTGGAACCCTTCTCCCACTTAGTTTTTCAAAACAAGGGTTTTTAAAGAAAATATTTTTTTTGAAAAAATCCCATTAAGTATCCCTTAACTCTTTGTAAAATATCTAAATTCATAAATCTCTATGTCAAGGTAAAAATCCTTTAAGAGATTTTCTATGAATTCATTTTACATAGTTAAGACCTTAATGATTTCCAAAAATTTCCTTTTAAACTTTCTAGAGACTTTGTTCTCAAATTTAATTTTGACCAAAAAATAATTTTCTAGTGCAAAAATTAAAAAAAATGACTTTCCATTTTACCTTACAAAAATATCTAAATCTAAAATATTTTTCATGTTAAGGATTAAATCTTTTGAGAAAATATCTAATGATTAATTTTTGTCCAAATTAAAAATAACCATATTTTTTTTAATTTAAAAAATATTTTTCTTGTCATAAAATTTTCAAAGATTTTGGTCTTTGAGAATACACGCACATAGGGTACAAAAAGAAATAAGCATACTAGAAAACTGTAAACATTTTCATACTTTTCTATTCTTTTAACCTAAGTGTCCAAATAATAGAATTAAACATATTAATGAATTAATGATCTTGTTTAATTCTAAATTTCCTTTACTATTATTTTTCATATAAAATATTCAAAAAATATTAACTATTGCAATAAAAATAACTTCATCTGGTATGGGACCAAAAACTCAATTTTTTTTTCTTCACTGGTTTAGTGCACCTATCGCATTGGATAGCCGCCTGTTGGAAACCCGCCAGCCTTGGATCACCCACGACCTGCCGCAATTGCAATTTGCAATTGCAAATTGTATCCGTGAGGAAGCCAGGAGCTTCCGCGAGGAAACCTTCCTCGCGCATGATCTGCGAGGAAGCCAGGCGCTTCCGCAAGGAAAGCTTCCTCTCGGGCCGCATGGAGCCAAGGCCAACTCGGCCCCGGCTGCGGCTTGCTTGAAGGTCTTTGGCTCCTCTCACATTATGCGGCTCGGCTCGGCTTGGCTTCATGGCTCGACTGCTACAGTGACCTTCTTCTCCAAGTTTCTCTGTGTGTTGCAGAACATCTGGATCTCGATTTTTTCATGCGATTTCGACCAAAACTCATACAAACACAATCCACAAATGCCCATACCTTTAATTATAGGCTTACATGAATACTATGAAAGCTTAAAAAATAACTTTTACAATGTCCCTATATCTCAATCGTGAGACTTATAAAGAAACTATCCATACCAGAAAACACGAATGATCACTGATTTTAATTATTTGACCGATTTTATTCACTAACATGCAACCTATATTACCATATACGCCATGCCTAATACCAATTGTAGGTTAATATGGCAAAAACGATGAAACCGAAAGTATGTTTATAGAACAAAATGAAAACAGAGCATCGCATGGAATCTGTTTATCTCTGCGTTTCCTCACTAGTCTAGGGGGTGTCGGCGCCTCCGTCTGAATCAATTCTGGTTGAATGCTTGAAGCCACTGGTTCTCCCAAAGAAACCTCTAGTTGCACTCTTGCAAGTCATCTACTTCTTCTCATTTAGGAGAAGCTTTTGAGTTTTCAAAATATGGCCACTGCCTTGACAACCGCCGGTGAAAGCAACAATAGGATAGAAGTATGGCCTTCCTTCTTTTCTTTAATGCTAACAAGCAATCATCAAAGAAGGATGTTCTCTCATGTACTTATTTTCTGAAAAAAAAAAAAGCAGATTACCCACCAAGAGAGAGTCCGAGAGAGTGAAACAAAAAACTTTTAGCTTTTTGTTATCCTTACACACAAAAACTATGCATCAAATTATTCATTTTCTGGGCTTCATAAAACATCCCAATAAATAATTAACAAGCCCAAATAGACTAATATAAAATATCAAGCCTTTTATCTAGTTCATACCTAGGTTATTTTTCTAATTATTTAATATGGGCCTTGGGCCCTGAATAATTAATTAACCAATTAAACTAGATAAAATATATACTCTCTCTTGGGCTTTTTATTTTATTTTAGTCCAATAATAAATCAGACTACTTAAATAAAATAAAACCCATAATTATCAAGACCAATTCCTTAACCAAAATCTGTCAGGACTTAAGGGTTATTTCGGGGACCAAAAGACACATCGCCTTAACTACTAAAATGACTAAAATACCCTTACTATATAAATAATTGTATTTTGCATTTTAAATATTTCATAATATCACCATAAGAAAATATTGACCCCAAGGACAATATTGCGTTAGTAAAGTCTCCGACCTACAGGCGTAATGACTAAAATATCTCTCTACGCATCGCCGTACATTTGGAGATGAATAGTGTACTAACATCTCTGTAAAAGACATCTATCATCCTTAGATCTCTAGTCCAATGATCCACGACTCTTGGAATGCTTCCGCTTTCCAAGGGAGCCACCCTAAAGTAAACATCTAAGTCATGTTCTCCAAAGCCCTGGATATTTAGATCATTTGAATAGTCACAAAGGGTGATATAGCGCAGAAACTATCTTGATACAAGTCTGTCTTAACTAACTAGTCACATATACCCAACATACAAGTATATCGACTTTACAAAAAAACCTCAACTGCAACATATCAAAGTATATACTTCCAGCTTCGTCAGACCACCAACTCATATTCAGGTGGTAGATTATTAGTCCAGCTGTAGCAGTAATAGTTTGGGCTTCTTTTAAATAGTACTTTTAGAAGCCACTATTACAGGTCATGTTCTATGTATTCGAAATACGCTCATGTATGAAATGAGTGGACTATCCACTGGCTAAAAGTAAGTCATTCTCCATTTGAAATTCATAACACAATAACCTAAATATGATGAGATTCCCATTCTCACCAATAGGTTAAGAACAAACGTTTATAAGTTAAGTAACCTGTAATCCATACCTTACTGTGAAAGACTACCATTTACATAGATCATTTATTTAAATATAATGGGTTCTTTTCAAACGTAAGTCGTGCACATATAAAATATAAATTCACAAACAAATTTTGAGAATAAATTCTTTTATTCATAAATTCGATAATTATATCAGAAACCTAGTCTAAAGGGCATACATTCCAATAGTTAAAAGGTAATATAAGCTCAATGTAACTGGTCGAAAGGTATACAGGGCAAAAGGTATTGCAATTAAAGAAATTCTAGGGGATAGTGGAATGTAATATGAGAAAATTATGAATTATGCAGCAATATGGTCGTGGTTTTACAAGTAGGAGAGGTAGGGCTAGGGGTTTAGTTAGAGATGGCAGAGGAAGGAGAACAGGGAGAAGAGGGGGAGGTCCTCAATCTGGTTTTGGGTTATGGAATGGTGAAGCGATGTCTACAATGACACATGTTTATACTGAGTTTGGTGTATTTCCAACTAGAAGAGGTAGGGGTAGGCCACCACTTCATAATGGTAGAGGAAGGGATAGAAGTGGTAGGTCAACTTGAATAAATGAATCTTTTGAACAATATGCTACTAATCATGCTGTTGTAGATGGAGTTAGGCCTAATCAATAGGTTTTTTTTATTAGTTCTTATTTGAAATAACTGTAAATTTGTTATTATTTGTGATGATCTTAAACTAATTTGCTGTTTTTATTTGTTATTACACAAGCATTGAGACAAAGTCAAGCAGCTAGCACTCATCAAAATGTCCCAAACATGCATGTAAGATGTTCATGATTTATCTCGTTTAAATTATAAAGTAAATTTGGTAATGTTTTAAACATAAATTAAAATGTGAAATATGTGCAAAGTGTCCACACTAGCTTCGAGGAAGCTCTTTTCACATTAAATCTATCCTCAATCGAGTATCATGTCCAAATGGAGGCTTCAAGTGCTGCAAATCCTCATATTGTAGACCAGAATAATTAATTAGTTCTCCTAAATTACTGTCATGATATTCCTTAGGATGTGTTAATTATGGTATTGCACTTTTGTTTTGTTTGTTTTTGGCAATAGTCATTTTTTTTGGGCTATTTTGGATGATATAAAAATGTATGGTGGAATTTGTAGTGTAATTTGCTTCAATCGTTTTGTTCAGATTTGGTGACAATATATAATCGATTTACTAGTGAGGAGTTGGCTAAGTCGTTTTTCACCAGATGAATTCGGTTGTTGATGTTTGTGGTTTCGATAATTTTGGTTAGTCAAAGCTTTGGAGATGTTTGGATATTTTTTTTGCATTGCGTGTAATTACTTGTTTTTATTCTTATCATATTTATGACTAAATTTATTTCACCACAGTAACATTTAGTGGTTTTGTTAGAATTTTTTTTGCAATTTATTGAGGTTTAATATTTTGAGGGAGACATATAAATGAATTTTCTGAGGGGAAAAAAATTAAAATTTTTTAAAAAAGTTAAAGATGTTATGAAATTTTAACAGTGTTATAATAAAATTTACACACAATAAATCCCTAATTATTATTTGTACAAGAATATCTTCAAACTTTTCTCTTTCTTTTCTCCCACAATTTTCTCTAATATTTCTCTCACAAAAATAGTATATCTCAAGCTTGGAGAAGAGCTCTATTTGTAGAGCTCTTATTAGTGGAATTCATCATCTTCCACTAATATCCATTAGTGGTGTCTCCACCAACTCTTAATGGTGGACATCCATATCCACTAATGAAATAAGTGGAGCTTCCACTAATTCACTAATAATTCACAACACTCCCTCTTAGATGTCCATTACATAAAGAATATGCCTCGTTAAAACCTTACTATATAAAAACCAAGTGAGAAAAAAAATCTAGTAAAGGAAAAATAGTACACTATTCTATATGTCTGCTTATTATACCCCCTGATGAGATGATTTCTTTAAATCTTTGAATCGACACCTACCGATTTTATATCTTAACTTCTCAAATGTTACAGTCAGTATTCTTCATGAAAATATCTGTGAGGTTGTCACGTGACCGAATTTGTAGCATATTAATTTCACATTTCTTCTGGAGTTCATGAGTAAAGAAGAATTTTGGTGAAATATGTTTTGTCCGATCTCCTTTAATATATCCTCCTCGTAATTGAGTTATGTAAACTGCATTATCTTCATAAAGAAGCGTTATAATATCTCTGATAGATGATAATCCACAATTCTCTAGGATATAATGAATCACTGGTCTTAATTATATACATTCTCGACTTGCTTCATGAATGGTTATAATTTCAGCATGATTTGAAGAAGAAGCTGTTATAGATTGTTTTGTAGAATGCCATAATATAGCAATATTTCCACATGTAAATAGATAGCTTGTTTGAGAACGTGTTTTATGTGAATTAGATAAATAGCCAGCATCTGCATAACCTATCAATGTTGGGTTGATTTTATTTGAATAAAATAATCCGAGATCAATTGTACCTTGGAGATATCTAATGACTTGTTTAATTCCATTCCAATGTCGTCGTGTTGGTGAAGAACTAAATCTTGCTAATAAATTGACAGTAAAGGTAATATTAGGTTGTGTATTATTAGCAAGATATATCAATGCACCAATTGCACTGAGATATGGTACTTCAGGACCAAGGAGTTCTTCATTATCTTCTTGAGGTCGAAAAAGATCTTTATTCACATCTAATAACCGGATGATCATTGGAATACTCAATGAATGTGCTTTGTCCATGTAAAATATTTTTAGAACTTTTGCTATATATGTTGATTGATGAATAAATGTTCCACTTTTCAGATGTTCAATTTGTAAACCAAGGCAAAATTTAGTTTTACCAAAATCTTTAATTTCGAATTCTCTTTTTAAATAATAAATTGTTTCTTGGAGCTCTTCTGAAGTTCCAATAAGATGAATATCATCAACATATATAGCTAATATCACAAATTTATAACTAGATTTCTTAATAAAAATACATGAACATACCTGATCATTTTTAAATTTCGCTTTCAATAAATATTCACTAAGACGATTGAACCACATGCACCCAAATTGTTTCAGGCCATATAATGATTTCTGTAACTTGATGGAGTAATTTTCATGAGGATAATGTTTATATGATTTGGGCATGCGAAATCCTTCGGAGATTTTTATGTAAACATCATTTTCTAAATTTCTATACAAGTAAGTAGTGACAATATCTAATAGGTGCAAATCTGTTTTTTCATGTACTGTCAAATTGATAAGATATCAGAGTGTAATAGCATCAATAACAGGAGAATGAGTTTCATCATAATCAATACTTGGTTTTTGTGAAAAACCTTGGTTACTAATCGTTCTTTATATCGTATGATTTCATTATTTTCATTGCGTTTTCGCACAAATATCCATTTGTAACCAACATGTTTTACACCTTCTGGTGTTTGGATTGTAGGTCTGAAGACTTCACGTTTTGTAAGTACATTTAACTCCGATTAAATCGCATCTTTCCATTGTAGCCAATCTTTTCTATTCCGACATTCATCAACTGATATTGATTCAGGATCATCATTATCCTGTGTAACATTAAGAGATATGTTGTATACAAACATATTATCAATAACTGTTTCTATTCGATTCCAACTTCTACCGAAAATGATATAATTGATAGAAATTTCAGTGTTACTTTTATCAACTTCCGGTTCTTTGTCATCAAATTTCTCTTAATCTTTATTATTCTTTTCTTCAATATGATCATTTGGATCATTTAATTCTCTTTTCTTTCGAGAATTTTTATCTTTAGAACTAAGAGGTCGGCCACGCTTCTGGCGTGCTTTTGACTTAGCAGCTATAGGTATAATCTTTTGTTCTACTGAAACTTCAATTCAAATATGAACATTTATAGTTGGAATATGCGATTTTGTTACTCTTTTGGAGTCAACAAAAGCATCTGACATTTGATTTGCAATGCTTTACAAATGAATTATCTTTTGAACTTTAAGTTCACACGCGCTTATGTGCGGATCAAGATAATTTAATGATGTTGTCCAAGTAAGATCTTTCTTATACTGTTTATGTTCTCCCCCTAATTTAGAGAATAATAATTCTTCAAAATGACAATCAACAAATCTTGCTGTGAATACATCTCTTGTCAGGGATTCAACATACTTGATAATAGAGGGAGAAACATATCCAACATATATCCCCTTTCTTCTTTGAGAACTCATTTTTTACGTTGGTTTGGTACAATTGGAATATATACAGAACACCCAAAAATTCTTAGATGAGCAATATTTAGTTTTGAACCAAAAGCCAATTATAAATGAGAGAATTTATGATACTTAGTTAGCCTTATACGTATAAGTGCTGCAACATGTAAAATAGCATGTTCCCATGCAGATGTTGGGAGATTTGTTTTTATTAATAATGGTTTAGTAATTAATTGTAATATTTTAATAAAAGATTCAGTAAGACTATTTTGTGTATGAACATGAGGTACAAGATGTTCAATATTAATCCCAATTGATATGCAATATGCATCAAAAGCATGTGATAAAAATTCATCAGCATTATCCAAATGGATATTTTTAATTTGATGGTAAGGAAATTGTGCTCGTAATTTAATTATTTGAACAAGTAATCTCGCAAACGCCAGGTTGCGAGTAGATAATAAACACACATGTGACCATCGGGATGATGCATCAATTAAGACTATAAAATATCCGAACAGTCCACATAGTGGATGAATAGGTCTACAAATGTCTCCATGAATTCGTTCAAGAAATGTAAGACTTTCAACTCCTACTTTTACTGGTGATGGTCTAATAATTAATTTTCCTAGGGAACATGCAGTACATGAAAATTTTTCTGATGTCAATATCTTTTTATTTTTTAATGGATGACCATGTGTATTTTCAATTATTCTTCTCATCATGGTAGATCCTGAATGACCCAACTGGTCATACAAAATGCTAAAAGTAGTAGGATCAGTAAACTTCTGATTTATTAGATGATGAATTTGAATTGTATGTATTTTTGTAAAATATAGGCTAGTAGAAAAAGACGATAGTTTTTCTAATATAGATTTGTTACCCAAATTAATTTGAGTAATATAAATATGCTCAATATCATTTTTCCTCATTTGTTTTAACATGATACCCATTTCTGCAGATATCTTTAAAACTCAATAAATTTCTTCTGGATTTTGACGAAAATAGTGCCTTATTAATAGTAATTGTTGTTCCTCTAGGCAATAATATACTAGTTCTTCCGGAGCCTTCAACCACATTTGTACTACTATTTATAGTATAAATATTTATTTATCCCATTTTGAGATAAGAAAAATATTTCTCATTTTTGAGTATGGTGTGTGTAGTTCCACTATCAATAATACATACATCATCATTAACAACAGTCATCTGAACAAAAATATATATATGCAAATATAAATATTATTAGAGTATAATAAAAATTCAAAAATATCAGGGTGAGGCCTTAGTTCTTTTGGATACTGCCATCACCAATTAAATGGTCTATCCTAGCGTCTGGGTGTTCGAAAAAAATCAAATACATCTATATGGATAATATTGATATTAAGATATTCTAGATCAATATGATCATCGTCAACCTCATTCATTGGATGTTGAGAAAAATTTGCTTCAATATTTTTATTTTTATTTTTCAGTGAAGCTTGATATAATTCCACTAAATACTTGGCCGTACAACAGTTATGTGACTAATGACATTTCATGCCACATCTATAACATTTATCCTCATAATTTTCTTGCATTTTTTTTCTTTTCCCTTATTATCTTTTCTTTCTTACTTTAAGTGATCAGTATTTCTCACAACTTGATTATTGTTGTGATAAGGGAAATATCGAGTATATCTATGACCATAATCGTGGCCACGACCATGACTACGACTATGACGATGGCTTCTGCTGGAGCCAACAACATTCACTTCTGGGAGTACTGTTGAGCCAGTTGATTTGGCTTCATGATTTCTCAATAATAACTCATTATTTTTCTCTACAATGAGAAGGGTAGTAATTAAATCTATAAATTTTGTATACCATTTTTCTCGATATTGTTGTTGTAGGACAATATTCGAGGCATGAAAGGTGGAGAATGTCTTTTCTAACATATTTTCATCAGTAACTTTTTTTTTCACATAATTTTAACTGAGATGTAATTTTATATATAGCGGAGCTATATTTATTCACGATTTAAAAATCTTGCAACATCAGGTGCAACCATTCATACCGTGCAGTTGGTAGTGCGACTATCTTTAGGTGGTCAAATCTTTCTTTTAAAAATACCTATAGGATATATAGATCTTTTTTGGTAAGATATTTCATTTTTAAATTTTCGTCGAGATGACGACGGATAAAAATCAAAACTTTGGTCTTTTGTTGTGCAGATGCACTATTTTTTTCTTAAATAGTTTCACTAAGGCTTTCAACATTTAGATGCATTTCTGCATTGAGAACATATGACATATAATTTTTTCTAAAAATATCAAGGGTTATAAATTCGAATTTAGTAAGATTAGCCATAGGGATTAATAAATGTGTACCTGTCTTCTAGCTTTTATAACGACAGAGACTCGTGCTTTAGTTGTAACGACAGAGACTCGTGTTGATAACGTGTTATGAAATTTTGACAGTGTTATAATAAAATCTCTACACAATAAATCTCTAACTATTATTTGCACAAGAATTTCTTCAAACTTTTCTCTCACAATTTTCTCCAACAATTTTCTCACAAAAATGGTATATCTCAAACTTGGAGAAGAGCTCTATTTATAGAGCTGTTATTAGTAAAATTCATCATCTTCTACTAATATGCATTAGTTATGTTTCCACTAATTCTTAATGGTGGATATCCATATCCACTAACGAAATTAGTGGAACTTTTACTAATTCACTAATAATTCACAACAAAAGATCTTTACATTTTTGCCTAAATAAAAAATGTTAAAAGATAATTCACAACAAAAGATCTTTACATTTTTGCCTAAATAAAAAATGTTAAAAGATGAAATGCACGTCCCATAGAGAGAAAAGTGAATTGTGGGGGAAAAAGATGGAAAATATAAAAAAAATTGTGAGTCAAGTGGGCCTTTAAAAAAAAGAAGATGAGGGTGTAATTCGAATTTCAATTTCAACGGGCAAAATGGACATGCAACGATTACTTTTTTAAAAACTAACCTGTGGGGCCACAAACAGAAATGTTAAGTTTGTCAATTTTAACGTCAATAGGTAATTAATTGTCAAACTACATTGAGTGCAGGGGGGTTTTTGGTAATTAACCCGACTTTTTATGTACACTTCACTAATAAAAAGTAACCGTTGATCAATTTTAATCCAACGGTACGAATGAGAATACTACAACTAACCCTAATTGCACCCTTTTATTCCGCACTTCCTCGCTTGGCTGTCTCCTTCGACCGAGAGTCTATCGATCTCCTTCTTCAATCTTCATAAAGCAAAGCCAGCGCCGCCCTACCGGACCACCGGAGCATCGCCATCTCTGCGGAATCGTTACCTTCGACTGGGCGTTCTGGGTTTTTGGTATCTCTAATCAAGGTAAGTTACGGACTCTGGCTTCGATTCCCCACCCTTTATTTACGCTTTCTCTTTGGTGTAACATCTTGGAATAATATGAATTCTGATACTGGTAGCTGTATCTCATAAAGAAACAGAGCCTTTTATGTAGTTTCCGGATTCACATGTGTGCTTTTCATAATCTTTAGGGGAAATTTTTGTATCCTTAGTATTCAGGGATTAGAAACTCGTGTTTTTCAGTTCTCAAGTAGTCTTGCTGTAGGTTGCTGTGTGTGCCTTTTTTTGTTAGTCATTAAATTTGAGTAGGACTCGGCTTTTAGCACTTCATTTTGTTGTGAAGTTTTGATTTTATTGCAAAAATGTAGTATATATGTTTGCCTTCGTCAGACCTTGGCCGGGACCCTATAGGGTCGGAGAATATTGTAGACCTGTTGGGTATTTGGGACGGGTGGGGTACGGTTAATGCGCTCTTATCAGATAATTCAATGTCTAATTCTTTAATGTGTAACGAGGAAGTAAAATAATCTATCAAAGAAAAGAAGAAACGGTATCCAATAATAAATTCGATCAGGAAAAAGAATTACTAAACTATACGCTAATATTATATATTACATATATATTACCTTGGCATTCATTCTATTGTATTTCCTTTTTCCAAGGGCAAGTGGAAGAGAAAAGGAAAGAAAGAGAAAAGAACTTGTCTTCTGTTCCCAAGGGCAAAGTTGTCACAGGAAAGCAAAAGTCAATTCTAAAAGGGATGAAAGAGAGCCGTAACTCCTCCTCTATCTTTCCTTAATATTTAGTCGAATGGTTTGGAGCTCTGTCATTCCTGGGTCTTTGATACTATGCTTAGAGCTCTGTGCATGAGCTCCTCTACTCCATCTCTTCATTGTGGGATAGAAATATGGTAGAAATGTTGCAAGAGAAGATTAGATCAGTTATATTCAGAGACATACGCAGATACTATTGCGAATATTGTGGAATCTGCCGATCCAAGAAGTCCCTCATCTCTGCTCACATCCTCTCTCACCACCAGGTTCGTTCACTGCTCAACCTCACCCATTTTTATTTGTTTGTGGTTCGGATTTGGTCTAGTTTGGAAAATGAGTCTTCTGTCTATTGGTGTATGGGTTCTATTCTGTTGTCTATGTCGGAATGGGGAAATTATTATTATTATTATTATTTTCATTTTTATATGAAACAGGATAAGGTGAATAAGGTGGAAGAGGATAAGGGGGAAAGACACGTAGGTTCCAAGATGAATGTTTGTCATGAATGTGGTGTTAGTTTTAAAAAGCCAGCTTATTGGAGGCAGCATATGCAAAGCCACTCGTTTGAGGTAATTCATATAATTTCTATGCTCTGATTATTGTTTTTCCTCCAATCTGCCAAATTATTTTCGTCATTGAATATTTTCTGTTAGATTCATTTAGTCAAAAGTATTTCTTTTCTGGAAGTGCACAGCACTGAGCCTGCGATTGAGAATGTATTGCAGCCAGTGCCCTGTGCTTTCTGTACATGTGATGATGGTTATGTTTGGACTAGTTCTCTTAGACTTCCAAGCAAGAAGGATTTGTATTCCCCCCCCCTTCCCCCTTTTTAGAGGAAAAAGGTATTCAGCGCCAAATTGGGTTTTGGTGAAACGTTGCAATAGATTCTGGTTCTGCATGTAGCATGGTTTGTAAATGTGTGCCTCCAATAGTATCCCACTTCAAGCAACTTGTTTGATGGTTGGTTTGCCATTACTCGTGTTCAGGACAATATCTTGTTGACTGATACATTTTATCGGATTCCTGGATTTTGTATTAGGCGTGAAGCATTGGATCCCACACAAAGAACTCCAAAATGCACGAGGCTAAACGTAACCTTGAATGGATTAGTACCAGGTAGGGGGACCTCCTGAGAAGATCCATCAAGCAAGCCTCAGTCACGCTTTCTTGTGTGTTGAGGTTTGAGGATTTTCTTTTACTTTAGTGCTTTTGAATCGAGTATGAGAGTATTCAAAATAGATGCTGAAAACAGTTATCATCTGTTTTCCCTTCTGGTACAGAGACCTTTTACATGTCCAGTGGATGACTGTCACTCCAGCTACCGAAGAAAGGACCACTTGACAAGGCATCTGCTTCAGCATCAGGGGAAACTGTTTGTATGTCCTGTGGAAAATTGCAAGCACAGATTTGCTTTCCAAGGTAACATGAAAAGACACATGAAAGAATTTCACAAGGAGCAGCCTTCCTCCAATGATGAAGCAAGTCCAAAGCAGTATGTCTGCCCTGAAATTGGGTGTGGAAAGGTGTTCAAATATGCTTCGAAATTGCGAAAACATGAGGATTCCCATGGTATGTCCTACATCAGACTACTTTGTTCTCTGTTTGGTTGTCACTTTTGGTTCCAAGGAATTCACTCATGTTTTAGCTGGTCTCTAATCTGAAGAGCAGTTGCCATTATTTTACCCTCTGCTGCAATTCTTTGTGAAATTCAGTTAAGTTGGAGACTGTGGAGGCTTTCTGTTCAGAACCCGGCTGTATGAAATACTTCACAAATGAACAGTTCCTCAAGGAACATGTTCGTTCGTGCCACCAGCATATTATTTGTGAGAAATGTGGGACCAGGCAGCTGAAGAAGAATATTAAGCGCCACCTCCGCATGCATGATGATGCCATTGTTCCATCAGAGAGAGTAATATGTAGCTTTGCTGGTTGTTCTCACACATTTTCGACTGTAAGGAGCCCTACTATCTTCAATGATCTTTTCCTTGTCTATCCTCTCTTATCACCTTGGATGTTCCTTGAAGACCTTGATTACAGATGTCAAAATGATTACAGATGTCAAACCTCAATCAGCACATCAAAGCATCACACTTGGAGCTTAAGCCCTTCCTCTGTAACTTTCCTGGATGTAGCATGAAATTTTCATTCAAGCACGTTAGAGATCATCATGAGAAATCAGCGCGCCATGTTTATACTCATGTAAGCATCTTAGTGCAAAACTGCTTTTATAATCAATTCATCAAACTTATGAGGGCAATTTTCTTCATAGGATGACAAGTGATAGAACTGACTGATTGTCTCTGTCTGGCCAATTTTCAGGGAGATTTTGAAGAGTCTGATGAACTCTTTAGATCAAGACCAAGGGGGGGGCGGAAGAGGAAGTATCCAGTAATAGAGACACTAATGCGGAAAAGAGTTGTTCCACTTTGCGAGTCGGATCCAATCTTGAATCAGGGATCTGATTACTTGTCACGTTTACTCTCGTCTGCGGATTCCGAAGATGAAGTCTAGTACATATACAGTAAAAATGTGTTACCCTCGTGTGTGTTTGAGTGCCTTGTGCTTCCATCTAATCGTTAGCAAATTAGGCTCATTTGGTCTTGCCTTCGAAATTACCAAGTCTACCGGAATGCAGTCTCCAAGATTTGCTGGCTTTTGTAATTAAAGCTGTGAATGTATGAATATCTTAGTGAGCCTATAAAATGCTGTGTTGCTAAATCACCTTCCATACCTACCAAATTCCAACTGGTGAATTGCCTTTTTGTGAGCCTATAAGCTGATGAATTGACTTCGCACGAGCCCTGACATGTGGGTACCTTGTGATTTCATGGTAGGCTAGTTATGTTGCCAGAACAAAATCTCCTCCTAGCCGAAGCAATCTTTGCTTAAAACGCCAATGTTGTTTTTCGACTGAAAGGGAAAGATAAGATGTATTTTTCCGTTTCGAGGAGTCTTTCCTCTCTTATCTTCACTTCTCTCCTTCCAACCATCTCTTTTCTCTACCCACCCTGCTATCTTGTCTTTTCTCTCTCCTTTCTTTCTTCATCTGTACTCTATCCTCACCCCTCCTTCAGGTCATCGTTATTCCTTCCCTCTTTTCCGTACCCACCTTTCTCTCCTCTACGCATTGTGCTCTTTGGCTTCACAGAATTTTATCCAAAATTGAGGCAAAAATTTGGCATTCAAAAGAAAAAATAGTACAAAAGCTAAATAAATAAATAAATAAATAGTATTGGAAGGAATGGGATAGGGATATGGTAGAGGTGGCAATATTGAACACGACACGCTAACACGTCACGAACACGATACGGTTATAGCGGGTTAGGATTGGAGTTTTGCGAGTTCAGGTCGAAACAGGTCGACCCGTTTAACTTTAAACGTGTACAAGTCATAAATGAGTTCAACCTATTTTAACTCATTTCAACCTGCGAATCCATTTAACTTTTTTTAATATTTATATTTAATACTTTTTGTAATACCCTACAAATTTTATTATAGAAAATTAGATAATTTATTTTTTTTACATGAATTAATTGAATTAAATTTTATTATATGAATTAATTAAATTATTTGTGTGTCTATTTTATTTAATTATATGAGACATCTTAAAGAAAATAAATGATGTTAATGTGGTTATTTGCTTGATATATAGTAATTGAATCATTCTTAATTAATTATTATTTAGTGTCTATAATAATAATATTATTACGAGTTGGTAAGCAACGACCTTACGCGAGTTTAAATGGGAAAGTTAGACCTTTAAGAAATAACGTATGTAATATGCCTACAGGCTGAATTGAATATAAAATGAAAAGAAGCTCGTGTGATGCATTCACTTAGAGGGTAAGGTTTACTCAGCATCGATTGACCAGTTCGTATACTATGCTATTTCTGACATTGGGACAAAGACAATTTGAATTACACCCTACAAGGACAAGCGTTCCTTTCGTGCTCGTTTTTTGCTCTCCATTTGCTCTTTAAAATTCCTGACATGCTACAACAAAATTGTTGTTCTAAATATCTAGAGAAAATAATTTCTTGAATAATCCAATTTTATTGCAAAATTACATTTATTTAGATTTTTAAGATTAAATCTTATGAATTTATTAAGATCTCTAGATGTTTAGTGGGATAATTTGTTATTTTATTGGTTATTTACGACTTTGCGGACTGTTTTATTATTTTTTTAATTTTATATGATTTGATTTGATTTTTTAAAATTTTTTGTATAATGGTGCACAGATTGACGGGTTTAGTAGGTATTTGGGTTGACGAATTTAATAATTATTTATTTAATTTTTGTGTCTAATGGTGTCATGTCGCGTCAACCCGTTTTATAACACGAACATGACACGAAAATAAATGGGTTGACACGACACGATACGTTTATTAATCACGTTTATTAATCGGATCGTGTTCGGATTGACTTGTCAAGTGTAATTATCTCAAATTGACACGATCCGTCAACCCGAACACGACACGATTGCCACCCCTAAGATATGGTGTAAAATTTGGGGTTTTTTTTTCCAATACTTCTTCTAATGGGAGTTTTTGTCATGATTTTCCTATTGTTAGAAGATTTAAGGTTATACTGGCAACAAGTATTTCTACGCAGTGAAAATATTAAAAGAATCATCTGAAGTGTGAAATGTTTGAAGATTAGGCTGAAGGAGAATCGCGAAGGAATTGGAGATGGATGGTAAGAGAAGAAAAAGAGAATCACTAATATGGAAGAAAGGGCTAATAACTGACATGGGCCGGGGAGGCCGACGACAAGGGGAATGGCGGAGGAAGTAGATTTTGCTGTGCTGTTCAGCAATGCCGGTGGCAACATAATTATATTCCGCTATCAAGGGGATAAATTGGTTGATGATATTTAACTAGGGTTGCATTGAATGAATGGATGAGTTATGATATATTGATCCGAGGGGTGATATAGTCATTCCAGTTAACAATTACTCTGGCATGAATATCCCTAGCCATTTTATCCACAAAGTAATGCTGTATTCCACTATTGTTTCCTTTCTTGGTATAATTTTAATCTCCTTCATCGACTTATTTCACTCCTGAGGCTTAACGAATATGACTTGTATTACTTTGCACCGTACTGCTTTTCTTGAGGTTAATATCCGATGGCGACTTTTGAACCAACCAAAGGCCCTATTTTATGTAACCAAATTTCTTTGCCTTATTCAGATATCCTGAAACTACCCTTTAGCTAAAGCAGGCTCCAGGACATGGATGCTGGCCAAGTTCGCCTTTGGCTTCCCACAAATCCACTTAGAAGAATTCATTCTATAAACCTTCCCTACATGTTATTAGGCTGCACATTAAAAGCTAGTGCTATTCTTGATTGTACCACTTGAAATGCACCTGATACCAACTTTCAACGTAGTCATTTACCATTTAAGAATTTTCCAGCTCCAAATTCTTCTAAAATGCCTCCACTCGTAGGTGAATTTTGTTCTCAGCCCAAGACGTGTACCCTTCATTTTCCATCATTCCCCATTCTTCCCCCAGGGCACAGTCGACTTCACTTTGGGTTACTAAACCATAAGCAGCATGAAAGAGTACAATATGCCGCAGTAAATGTAACAAAATTGTTGGATAAAACTTTTGTTGAACACGAACTGTACATTGAACTTTATGTTCTTTTTGTTTGTATGGTCTACTTGGATCCAAGAGGCTTGTTCTTGTTTCCTCTTTTCTTTGAACTAGTTTCAGGTGCCTCTTCTTCTTCAGCTTTTTGCTCAGCCTCCAAGATAGCCAACTGCAGTGTGTTTATGTTACACTTAGATAGATGTCAGATTGATTTAATCTTTCTGCAGCAGAAGAGTTTTTTTTATTTTTGGGCCGGGGGGGGGGGTGGGGTGGGTGGAGTGGGTGTGCGTGGTCTGGGTGCAAGTGCACATCTACATCCCTTTATCTCTTAAAACAGAGTTAAGTTTACCTCATCAAGAATTGGTTTAAGCTCCTTGTACCGAGATTCAGCAAGATCAAAACCGTCCTTACGAAGTTCCTGCAGCGGCATTATAGATGGTAAATCAGAACCATATAGATGTAAAGGGAATAAAATCATATTCACACATCAACATAAGCTCGAAAGAGACCATAAATGAACATACAAAAATCCCTAGCTCAGTCATCTCAATCCAGAAATGAAGCCTCCAGTCAATCTTTTGCTTCATTGATGTGTGGACTTTTTCTAATTATATCCCTTTTATGAATTCTTCATAACTTAATCAAAATAGCCTTTCAAACTTCAGGTTTTAGAAGGATTTGGTAACCAGAATTCCTCCAAGTCAAACGGCTGATAACTTTATCTGCTTCCTCCTTTATTTTCTCATTAGGTTAAAGAATGAAGCACTCGGCAACCAAAAAGTAAGCGAAATCAACAAATCTAGAATAACTGACAACATATACATACAAATAAAGATAAGTTGGATCAAGTTATAATTAGATAATGAGGACAAAATCAGATTACACAAATTAGAAAAGAAAAACAAACCTTTCCAGTGTGTTGTGTGTGTTCGTATGCTGCCATTTGCCAGTACATGTTTGTGCGTTTATAGAAGTCCTTCAAAGATTCTCCTGGCTTAATTATGTCATAGACAGCAAATTAATTAACAAGTAGAGAAGTAACTCCAAAAGGAGGCAAACACTACAATCAATTGCAAGTAGAAAAACCAAGCGATGATCTCCAAACCCATCCAGAGCTGCTTCATAATTTTGAAGTTGAACATGAATATTTAGGTACGGAAAGATAATGATTCATTCACAATTGAATATTTCTTCCCCACGTATTGGGAAGTAATGATTCTGATTAGGGAAATAGCAGCAATGAAAAGAGAATACCATAGGGGTTCTCTGTGAATCAGAAAGGCCAAGGCTTGCTCTAATTTGCTCTATTCTGGCCCTTTTCTCCTTCCTTCGCATAGTTTTTCCTTCACCTTTAATTATGGCAACAGCATCTCCCATCTCTACAGATGCGCCACTATTGATAGCCTTCACAAACAAGAGAGTTGGGTTTCAATTAATCAATGCCATTTCAGAGATCAAAAAAGGCTATATATTTGTATTAGAAAATTCATTCTTTAATTTGTACGACACCTCTGCATCATCTTCATCATCAATCTCATCACTGTCATCTCCACTGTCATCTTCTTCATTTTCCATGTCATCTTCATCTTCATCCTCATCTTCATCCTCTGATTCTTCAACCCATTCAGATTGAGATGCCTGTGCAAAATTACAAAGCAAAGATGTCAACTACCATAGCCTTGTTTTCTCCTACTGCAGCACGGTTCAAATTATTTGCCATTAATTCTATATCCTCCACCGCCTCAACATCAAACATAGCCTGCTAATTTGAGAGATAAAGGGATGTAGATGTGCACTTGCACACAAGCACACACTGTATGACGAGAGAGAGAATATTAGATGCAGGAGTTGTTATTTAAAGCAGTATGTACAAACTGCACATATGTATTTTTTTTGCATGTTTTTTGTATAGCATCTAGGACCTAGAACATCACTAACCGGAATAATACACTTCCATTCGTCTAGTTTGCTGAGATTGAGAGTGTATAAATCATCCAGGGTAATTTCTCGATCCCTGAATTCCATCATCCCTCCATAGATATACAGTGTATCTCTTCCCACAACCATAGAGGAATTAATGCGTCCACAAGGCTTCACTATCTGGAGAAGAGTTTCAAATTATTTCAAACAGCAGTTATCTAACAAAAACATAAGGTATTAACCTCCTTCAGTATGACATACCTCAGGTAATTCGGAATTCTGCACAACAAACCTCGAAATTGATTCAACAGTCCTCTCATCAGATTGACTAGTCATCTCTGCATTGATACTTGCATTTCTTTTCATGCGTAAAGAAATGTCACTAATATTACTTCCTGAGTCAATGGCATCGTCACTGTCTGAATTCTCACCACCATCAATTTTCATGAACTTCTCAGGTTCCATCTCATTCATCTTACCGTCTTGAGCTGTTCCATTAGGTTTCTCATTTTGATTTTTCTTCAACTGCAAACTCAGATATTTTAACCAGAGAGTTCCAGAGCAATAATATTCACACAAGACCTACTCTTGCAAGCTTGTTTTGGAGTAATATGATATAGGAAAGGGAAAAAATCACATGAACATGTGTAGACCTTTACAAACATGTACATACATTCAAGGTTTTCAGCTAAATATCTAAGATGTGTTCAGAATCCTCCTACAATTGGTATGATAAGAATATTTGTAGACAAAAAGTACAGGACAGAAACGAGATGGAAAGAATTTTTTTTTTTTATGTTTTTAACTATGAAGAAAAACTGGACAACTAGAAAGTGAGTTGATGAAAGATCACATCATGTTGGCAATTTCCTTTTCCCCAATAGGCAGACATGGAGAACCATATGATACAGATAAAGTTGATCCAGAAAGGCCCAAATAAATTCCACTTCTTTAGCTTTCAACTTGTATCCACAACACACAAACAAATGTAACTTGACAGAACACAGCTGACCCCATTGTCAGATAACAAGACCTACTCTCTTATTAATTGATAGGGGCTATTTTCATCTATATTTTCAAAATCAATGGTGCTATTATTTGTTATGAAATCATATTCAAATTACTACTCACACTTACATTTTTACCTTCTTTTGTGTAGAATTGAAAGAATGGAGAATATGAAGAAAGAAGGTGAAAAGGCAGAAAAATGGAGCAAGACAGCGACCAACTGGCGCTCCTTGGTGCAGGGGAACCTGTGCTGCCCGTGGGCTGCTTTAACAGTGCCAAAACAGAGCAATTTCAGTGCTGGGACAGCAAGCAACCGGTGCCGCCTGGAGGAGCCTAACCAGGGCCGGCTGGTTGCTGGACAGACGGAAACAAGAGATTAACCAGGGCTAGTTGGTACTTAATAACCAGGGCCGGTTGGTAAGCGGATTTCTACTCAAAAAAGGGTTCTTTCGAGCACTTTTTGGTAGGTTAAAACCTATAAATACTAGAAGAAAGAAACCCTACAGAGATACATAAGACACAAGAAAAAACATTCAGAAAACCCTTGGAAAAGCCAAGAGAGGCCAAAAGGAAGAATCAAGACAATCTTAGAAAGGAGAGGAGCATTGTAAAGAAGGTTGCAAAGGAGAAGGAGATTACACTTGTCTATGAGTTTTTCTTCCATCTTTCTTCATAATTCTATATTGATAATGTTGGATTGATTTGATTTAATGTGAATTGAAGGGATGAATCCTAATTATGCCATGTGTTGAATTTTTCTTTTAGATTAATTGATTTCCTTTCTAGTATTTAATTACTTGATTTAATTGTTACAATTTGATTGTCTTGGTTATCGTTCTTCTAATTAACTCAAGAGAGAGATTAGATGAATGAATTTCAGTCAATTAATGGTGTTACTCTTTAATTAGAGAGAGAGAGAGAGAGGTTAAAGGGAAGAACTTGGTAGTCAAAGAGTTACTAATATCACATAGAGATAGGGATATTATTTCTTCTATGTCACCTAGAGATAGGGTAATTGGTTTCTTCTGGATTTGAATTGGGCTATTGTTTTTAATGCCCCTTTGATTCAATTTGTGAGGTAGAGATACCTATTAGTTGGACTAAGGGTAGAAAACTCATAACTCGAGAGAGAGTGAGTTTTGCATGAGATTAATCCTACCGGTGCTAGATTGGGTATTCAATTGTCTTGAGTTGTGTTTGATACTATGCTAATTTTGGGGGAGTTCAATTCAATTCCATGTATTATATCCTTTTCTAATTCCCACATTGCTCTTGTGATCAATAGAGGCTTATCTTGTGTGATGGTTGGTGTATTCTCTATGTAGATAGTTTATTTACTTTATCTCTTTAGTGTGTCGGCTAAACAATGAGGTTAAGTAAAGTAGCGATAGTTGCCAAGTTCCTGTAGATATAATATTTGCCATTTTCTGTATTACATGATGGGTATATACTTGCCCAATTGTGTAGTTTTAGTGTTTAACATTTTAATTAAAGCTTGATTAATTGTGGGCATTATTGGTAATATTTCTTACACTAAAAAAACACACATCATTAACTTTACCACAAAGCAGAAGAAAATAAAGGAGTAGAAAACCCAAAAAAAAAAAATAAAAAAATCCACTTTATACAAAAAGAATAAATGGGCATTTAATTCAAAAACTAAGCCCTGTAGGACTCAATATAAACAGAAACCTGTTGTAGGGGAAAAAAAGATCTCAGATCTCACACAGTACCTTATCTTTTGTTGACTTCTCTCTTCTTAGCTCCAAAGGATACCTGTACGCAATGTTTTATTTTTGTTATTAGTTTATAAGACCAGAATCACTTACAAACAAATATCAATCCTAGATGTAAGAAGAAATCCATATAGCATGAGGAAATAAATGAAACAATCAGAAAAACACCTTCTCAGCGATGTATTATTGGATTCAACGTAATTCAAACAAGTGAAGTAAAATTTTCTTACTTCTGAAAATTAGAATAATAATTTTACGATTTGAAATTGTACCACACTATATGTATGTCAATGAATCAAATAGGTACACCAGGAAGATATTTACTAGCAGTATCCTTGGGGGATTCAAACACAAATGTCCATCAAATTTTCTGTAATACTTCACTTAGAGCAATTATATACAGAAGTTACCAAAAAAAGCTAAGCATGTTGAACACAAATAATATACAAAATTACCAGCGGTGATTGTCCAATTGGAAGCCATATAATTCGTTCAGAAACAAACTCATCATGACATCACCTGCAGGAGAAAACTGAGTCAGAACTTTTTAATGCAGATTCAACAAAAGAAGAATAAGCATATAAAATTATGAGCAGACAAGACTTCAACATAATCCAACACAAGAAAACCCAAATCAGCTAGTCCAAAAGTGTAAGTCAAATTTCTTTTTCTTTCAATCGGGGGTGGGTCTTCAGTTTAACAAGTATGTTCATTGTTATGTTAGATACTGCGTTTCCTCTTCAGTGATTTGGCTGTTTTCAAACATCAGGCACTAATGCATTCTAATAATCAATATACTGCTCTATAGCAACCAAATGTAAAGAATCCATGGGTATTATATTACGTCACCTTTTATACATCTATTTAGTAAATTCAAACTTTCAAAAATAGTGTAGATAAATCATCTCAAGACCTTTACATGTGTTCCAGATTATAGTGTTCCATGGAGTTCGCACCTCAAAACATATGGGATATTTTCTACTCCATGGAAATGTTTTCCTAGAAATCATTTTCATTTCCAGGTTGACATCAGCTGTGCAGCCAAACTGGAGGTGCCAAATGATTGCTTCAATTACTTCCCTCACTTTTAATCCTTACTCAGAGTTGACAGTAATAAAGCACTGTGAGATGAGAACTGAGAGGAAGAAAAGGCCAAGAGAATGCACAAAAGAATTTTTGGAGAAGTAAAATGTAGGCAAAATACTGGTAATCACCCAGCTAGCATTTTTTCACCAAAGCTTTTTCCCATTTCAGAAGGGGGTGGTTGATGAAGCAGACAAGGAGATGCTGGAAGGAGGATGAAATCCTTTTCCAGAATGGTATTGAACTTAGAATGTGAAAAAGGATGATAAAAACAGTCGTTTCAAACTATTTGGTCCACAGAAAATTTGATATCCACTAGTAGTTCCCGGACCTAACCATTTCTCTCAAATCCCAAAAACTGTGTATCACAAACGGCATGAGAGACATGGGGAGAGGTATGTTCAAGGTATAGAGGAGGGAGACAGAGCAGTAGAGGAAGAAAGAAGGAACTGGATAAAATAAATTCTATGACAAGATTTATTTTTATTTATGCTCCATTCGTCTGGTCCTTTTTCTCGGACATGGAGGCTTCACAAACAGTACTTTTTAATGTCTGAAGCAGTTGCATAAGTTTATTTGTTGGTGCAACTGAAATAAGTTTTTTCTTAAATTTTATTAAGGGAAGGCAATTTTTTTTCTCAAATTGCAAGACAACTTGAATTGCTTTAATAAAGAACATTATGTGAGCAAATTGAAAACTTGGACTAAATTGGTCATCGAGACTTTGGCTCCAGAAATATTTACAGTTAAAAAAAGAAATAAGGTAAGAATTTAGAAAATCTAATCCATCCTTCAACATTTGTTTATAAAATTTTGCAGGAGTTTTCTTCTTTGGTATAGACAACCAGAAATGCTTGAAGAATGACCAACAGTTTTTTGGAAAAGCACACACAATGGAAGTTCTTGAAACTCTTGAAGCGATATGGGCTACTCCTATAGCTAGAGAAAAAATCACAATCACCAACCAGATAAGGTCAGTTACTTCCTTTTCTTTTATCTGTTACTAGAGACAAGCAAGAAAAACATAAGCTTGGAAAGTGAAAAGAATATCTGTGAAATAATTAAGCTAGCAATTTGCAAGGGCAACAGCCCGAATAGCAGCACGCTTTGGGGATTTTTCTTTTGAATAAAACTTGAAGGTTTCTCAGTTAAGGGATTGAAGAACGAAGTATGTGTTTATCTTTTAGCCCAAAAATGAAAAAGTGGATAGAGTACCATTATCATACACGCCTGAAAGTAGGCTACTCCTATACCACAGTTCACCAGCAAGCATTCTCTCTTTTTAACTCTTTATATACTGATTCATAATTAATTGACTAACTACAATTTGCAATAGGCCATTCTGGTCTAGCTCCCCAAAAACCTTGAGTTGGACATAAATGTATCTATTATCTAATTTGGTGGCTTATTTTTCTAAAATGGATGTTATCTAACTTATCTTGCAGTAAAGTATGAGATATTTTCTTGCACAAGGTTCTTAGCAAATTGAGAATAGGACCATTTTCTATTCTACCTTACCTCATTTAACAGAAATCCAAACTCAGCATTATCTTTTTCTTATTAAGGATACAGCAAAGAACATATTAGTTTATTATTTAATGTTTTACTTGTCCCTGGGACATGGATTATGTTGGCTGCACAATAAAAAATGCAAGACAATGTGCAGAATGGCTACACAAAAAATGAAGAGCTAGGGTTGCTACCCCATCTGCACCATTTGTTCCTTTTGTTTCTTTTTTTCCTTCCATTGGCTTCTTCTTCCACCATCCACACCTTACCTTTGTCTTTCCTTTCTTTCAAACTTATTCTTGGTTAATTGAGATTCCAACAGCTAGTAGCACCTTTTTACTTCTGTCAAATTTACTATTCCCTTTTTCTTGTTAACACTATTCAGTAGGTTATGTGAATGCATTTCATATCAAATTCTTTTCATTTCAATGAACTTTGACTCGTTGCTGAATTTCAGATGTTTTACTGGGTCATGCATAAGGTGTATGATACATTGTTTTTGTTTCCTTTTTCCTCCTTTGTGTTATATTTACAGTATATTTTTCAGTAATAAAAATTATTGATTCCGAAATATCATCAATGCTCAAGGCATTACATTGCATGAAAAATATGATGCTGAAGCTTATCTTTACTTCAATTAAAAGAGCACTTTGCCCTTTAAATCCCATAAGCATATTGATACAATTCACTGTGCACTTCTAGCGACAATGATCCAAATCCTAAACCAGCAAATAGTTCCAACATGAAACTGAATCTGTGAAAATCTACTTCTCCAACCAATTATTTGATCTGTGGAAACCCAATTATTCACCAGCAAGACATTCCATGCACGCCTAAAATTTTTTTACCATTCTCCATCTCAAAGCTCCAGAACTTCTGTTAGAAACTCCAATTGAAATACTAGACCTGTTGGTCTTATTGGCCCATGTATGGCATACAACGAAAGCTTTCATTCTTTCCAGCCTGGGATTCAGCAAAAAAGCTTAAAAATTCTAGACGAGAATAAAGCAAGCTTGCTTATCCTTCATTCTTTTTTCTTTCTTTTTCCCCGATTCAAATTGCTTGAAATGCTATTTGCAACCTATATAAAATTATGCATAATGCTCCCTCTGAACTTTCACGGGAGAAATGCTGTAAAAATCTTCCTAATTATACAATCTAGAAACATACCATGAAGACTTAGATTTTGGTATTCGTATTTGTAAATTTCCTCTATACATGGAACAAAAACAGTCAGGCTTATTTTCTTTGGTTATAAGATTATTTGATAGCAATGCCTAAAAAAATTAAACACTACTACCCTGTCAGAATTGGTTATGTAATTTCGTTGAACCAAGTAAAATTCAAACCTGTACCATCACCATCACCATCACCATTTCTATTGTAATTGCTTTATTCAATACCTTACCTCTTCATCACTAAGCATTTATCAAATTTTGTTTCTGATCTGAAAACCAAAAAAACAAATGAACTGGAAATGAAAGTTGTTTGTAACGTTGTGTACTCCCCATTTTCACAGACTTATTACAATTCCCCTGTTCAAAACCTCACCTCATTCAGCCAAAACAAAGGCTGAAAACAATGTCCATTTGACCTCAACTCCCATTCCCATGTTTAAAATGTATAGAGGAATAAAAATGGATGTAAGAAGAGTTAAGGAATAACCTTGATACTTAAAATTAAAAGAACCACATAATTTGAGTTCAATCCTTTACATTGCATTTTTATAGTTTTTTCTTGAAGACAATAACTCACTGAAAAGTTCAAAATTCAAATGCTTCTTTAATGCTTTTAAATTCTGGTAAAGAGAAAAGGTGTTTATTAAGAAAAATTAACAATTGGCTGAAAAACACTCTTGTGTTTATTCCATATATCTCAAGGTATTTATACAAGATACCTAGACGTATTTAAGGTAAGTCAACTATACATTAGAACTATAGAAATAATTACAGGAATATTACAGCTATAATTCCTAAATAAGTGTGCAGCTATATATACTAAGTCTCCCCCTCAAGTTGGTGCATAGATATCATACATACCCAACTTGGATAATGATGCATAAAATAAGCGACTAGTAACAGCACGAGTCATTATGTCAGCCAGCTGATCTGCACTCTTAATGTAAGGAACCTCTATCATACCAGAATCCAAGTTATCCTTGATATAATTCCTGTCAAGTTCAATGTGCTTAGTTCGATCATGTTAAACCGGATTGTTAGCTATCTCAATAGTTGCAGTGTTATCACAATAAAGTACCATAGGTTACTTTGGACCAAACTCGAGTTCTGTTAAGAGAATTTTCAACCAAGCAAGCTCTGTGGTTGCATGATGAAGAGCCCGGTATTCAGTTTCTGCACTAGACAATGACACCACATTCTGTTTCTTACTCCTCCAAGTCACCAAATTACCTCCAACTAATGACCCATAGCCTGAAGTAGACTTTCTATCTAACTTAGAGTCAGAGTCTATGTAACCCACAATGTCCAAGTGCCCATGTTTTGGAGAACATAATACCTTTACCTGGAGAGGACTTCAGATAAGCCAAAATACGATTCAGTATATTCATGTGTCTATCACTTGGATGGTGCATAAACTGACTAACAACACTAACTGCATATGATAAATCAGGCATAGTGTGGGTTAGATAAATCAATTTCTCCACTAGTCTCTGATATCTCTCCTTGTTAGTTGGAACCTGATCAGGATAGATAGCTAGACCATGATTCACCTCAACAGGGGTATTTACAGGTTTACAGGCAGAATTACCAGTTTCAGCTAAGAGATCTAAAATATACTTCCGTTGGGAGAGAAAAAGTCCTTGCTTGGACTGAGATACTTCAACACCCAAGAAGTATTTTAGAACCCCCAAGTCCTTCATCTCAAATTCCTTGGCCAAATAGCGTCAAAGTTTCTCTATCTCACTAGCATTACTACCCGTAACAATCATGTCATCAGCATAAACAATAAGCAAGGTAATATCTTCATGCTCCCTCTTATAAAACAAAGTATGATCCGCCAAAACTTGCTTAAAACCATACTCTTTCATCGAGTAGCTCAACTTGCCAAACCATACCCTTGGCGATTGTTTCAACCTATACAATGCCTTTTTCAGCTTACACACCTTACCTTTCCCTAGTGTAAATCCTGGAGGAGGATCCATATACACCTCCTCGATCAAATCACCATGGAGAAAAGCATTTTTTACATCAAATTGACGTAATGGCCAGTCTAGATTGATTGCAAGAGATAGAATGACTTGAACGGTGTTCATCTTAGCCACAAGAGCAAAAGTCTCATGATAGCCAATCCCATGGGTTTGCGTGTAACCCTTGGCCACCAGTCTAGCCTTATACCTTTCAATTGTCCCATCTGACTTGTATTTCACTATAACCACCCACTTGCATCCTACTGTCTTCTTCTCCTATGGCAACTCAACCATCTCCCATGTAGAATTTTTTTGAAGAGCCTTCATTTCCTCTTCCATAGCAACCTTCCATTTAGGATCTCCAAGGGCTTCCTGAAAATGACTAGGAATAGACACAGAAGACAACTGAAGAGCAAAAGCTAGATGAGCCTTAGACAAACGATGATAAGAGATAAAATCAGAAATATGATAAGTGACATTAAAAGATAACTCGGAAAAACCCAACCTATCAGGTTCTCTACATTCATGAAGGGGATATCTCCTATCATGATCGTGATCCATAACTTGTGGATTCAAAATAGTAGACTCTATCTCTAAAGTTGAAGTTGGAGGAGAAGGAATACATACCTCAGGGTTAATAGTAGAAGAGTCATCCGATGGCATGGTAGTATCATCAAGAGGGGCACTAGAATCAGGAGGAGGCATAACAGGTGTATTCTGTTTTCTTCATGTATAGCCTTTGTGAAATAACCTAACTGGTCTTTCATCCTTTGTCTCCTTAAATTCAGACTCAACCTTAGCTGAACAAGTATCATCTAAAGATTCCTTATTCTCCACAATAGCCGAGTTCTCCCCCTCACTCGACATCCACAACTTCTTCTCTTCTAACCATAACCGTTCCTCTTCCTTACTACTAATCTCCCCCTGAAGAGGAATCATAGAGACATCCCCAGAAAAATAAGACTCTTATTCACAAAACTGAACATCCATGGAAACATAATATTTACCTGTAGGAGGATGAAAACATTTTTAACCTTTTTGAGAGTTAGAGTAACCAAGAAAAACACATTTAAGAGCACGTGGATCAAGCTTATCCCTATATATAGAGTGTATATGAACATAACATACACAACCAAAAACCTTAGGACAAATATTTAGAGCAGAAGGGATAGAGTGAAATTGTGACAACATCCTTAAAGGGGTTTGAAAATTAATGATACGAGCAGGCATGCAATTAATAAGGAAGACAGCAGTCATGACAGCCTCAGCCTAAAACTGTTTAGGAACATGCATAGTAAAGCTTAGAGCCTGAGCAACTTCAAGGATATGACGATTCTTACGCTCTGCTACACCATTTTGTTGTGGTATGTAGGCACAAGTTGTTTGGTGGAGGATGCTATGTTCTAGGAAAAACTGGGTAAGAGATTGATTTACAAACTCACGACCATTGTCAGAATGAAAAATTTGGACTTGAGTATGAAACTGTGTCACGATCATTTTGTAAAATTGAGGAATCACCTGTATAACATCACTTTTAGATTTCATCAAATATATCCAGCTCACTCTAGTGCAGTCATCAATAAAAGACACAAAGTATATTTATAGCCTGAAGCAAATGGAGTAGAAAAAGGACCCCATACATCAGTGTAAACACATAAAAAAGGAATAGAACTCTTATTGAAATTGGTTTTGAAAGGAACACGATAGTTTTTAGCATAAATGCATTGTTCACATCTTAAATTAGAGATACAACATTGCGAAACAATTTAGGAAATAAACGCTCTAAATAAGGAAAAGATGGATGCCCCAAACGACAATGCCATAAAAGAATCTTCTCTCTATCAAACGACTCGCTCTCTACTTGAAGGCCATGGCTAGGGTCAGATTTAAACTGCGTAGACCCCTCTAAGTAATAAAGACCTCCTCTTTCCTTACCAATGCCAATCGTCCTCTTCGTGCGTTTGTCCTGAAAGATACAATAAGTGGAATCAAATATTGCAGAACAATTAAGACTTTTGGTAATCTTACTAATGGAAAGAAGACTATCAGAAAGATCAGGTGCAAGTAAGACAGATGACATGGGGAATGTAGGAGAAATTGAGACACTCCCAACTCCTGTAATTGGCATAGAAGTCCCATTAGCAACCTGGACAGACTTGACAGGGGAAGACATTAGAGAGGCAAGTATGGAAGAATTACTAGTCATATGGTCAGTGGCCCCTGAATCAATAACCCAAGTGTTAGAATTACCTTGGTGAGGAGACACTTGAGAGACATGAGAAGCAAAAGGTGGAGAAGTGGCAATAACAGCAATCTGAGAAGATTTCTTATTTTTCAGCTTGTTTAAGTTTATACCACTCCGGATAGCCATGCTTCTTCAAACAAACATCTATTGTATGCTTGGTACTATTGCAATGAGTGCAAAAGCAAGAATTGGGAGCAGCAAAATTCACAGCAACAGAAGGAGTCAACTGAGAGGTGCTCTTTTGGATCGTTAGAGCTGAAACTTCAGAATGATTTTCTGTTCCCATGGTGACCTGTCTCTGCACTTCACGACGAACTAAAGAGTAGGCTTCTTCCAAGCTTGATAAAGGAGAGGTAGCCAAAACACGACTACTAACTTGATCCAAACTGTGATCAAGACCTGCAAAAAACATATAGATGCGATCCTCTGCAATACACTTCCTTTGTTTCTCAATATGAGCGGCACATGTCATGTCATTGGACCTACGATAATCAAGCTCCATGAAAATTGAATTCAACTCGTTGTAATATTCTGAGAGAGGTCGACCACCCTGGCGCAATTGGAATGACCTCTTCATCAGTTCATAGACTTGGGAAGAGTCAGAAACTTCAAGATAGCTCCTCTTAACCACATCCCAAACTGCTTTAGATGTCTCATACTGAACAAAGTGTGACATCATATTATCAGTCATGGAATTAATAAGCCAAGACTTGACAAGGGCATCTTCAGCTTCCCATTCATCATAGCCCGGATCATCTTCTGCAGGTGCAACCTTTCTTCCAGTAATATAACCCTTCTTCTTCCTGCCAGCAATATGCATCCCTAAAATCTTTGACCAAACCTGATAATTAGTACCATCCAATTTAATATGGATTGGAGAAGAGGTTTCATGAATGGTCACCGTCGAGAGTTTCTTGTTATCAGGAATCTCTTCGTTATCAGTTTTAGTAGACATGATTGATGATAACCAGAGTATAGGCTGCTGCAATTGGAGATGATGGCTGACAAAAATAGGGTTAGGCTAGAATTTGAGATGGCAGCTAACAAGAATTGCAGATAGGTGACGGCTAGGGTTTGAACCAAGAAGAAGGCAACGGAAGTCTTTCTTTTAGCTCTGATACCAAATTAACAATTGGCTGAAAAACACTCTTGTGTTTATTCCATATATCTCAAGGTATTTATACAAGATACCTAGACCTATTTAAGGTAAGTCAACTATACATTAGAAATATAGAAATAATTACAGGAATATTACAGCTATAATTCCTAAATAAGTGTGCAGCTATATATGCTAAGTAGAAATTGTCATTGGAAGAAGCCATTAGGAGAGAAAACTCCTAAGGGAGAAAGAGCAATAGTTGGGACCACTTCCCATGCAAAGATTAGCCATTTTCACAGTTCATTTTGCTTCAAACCTAGAGGATGCAAACTTGATTTTTGTTTAAAGATTCAGTAAGAGGAAACTTAGCAAAATTGTGTATCAAACTACCAGATAAAATAATTAACTTCAATATTAAAGTGACTCACTACAGTGCAATGACAAATAGTTGTAAAGTTCTAGCCATCTTTAGCATCTTCAAAGTAGAAATGTTGATACTACAAAAAATCATACTACACAGCAAATTCATGTGGCTAAAGCAGCTATAGTTGCAAGTCAGCCACAAATTAAACAAACCTATATGTCATAATAAACTAGAGAATTGAAAGATGAACATATACAGAAAAACTAACCTCGCATTTCCATATCCACTACACCCCCAAATAACAAAGCCCTCTTTTTGTGGACACACATAGAGAAACCAGCACGAGGCCCTGGCTGCATCCCACTTCTTTTCACCTTTACATAGAAAAAGACATGCATTTTTATGTCCATACAACAACATGCAGGATAATGGAGAAAACAATTACAAGTTTATTACTGACCTTGTTCCATTCCCAAGTCCTTGGATCAAGGGACCACATATCTACATGAACAATCCCTCTCTCTGAGCTATTCTTATCTGCCAAAACTTCTTTTGAGTAGCCGCCATATAAATATATCTACAATATGGAAAAAGTTTTATAAGTGGATACCCATTCTCATCCCAATCCAAAATCACTTTATTTTTAAAAAATTTAAATTTAAATAATATTCGTTTCCTGAGAAATGTCACATACTCACAACACATCATATCCTCTCTCTTTGACCCCACTTGAGTCCCATCTTAATCCCACATATTTAATAACTTTTTATTATATTCAAACAAACTCATCTCAATCCAGTTACGGTCCAAGTACACTCTTAATTATTGAAAGAGCAAAACATTTTACTGCACATGCTGTCTTGAGGCTGGCAAAAGCATAATTTGTGGCACAAAGCTGAGAATGCAAGTCATAAAAGGTATGCAACTTCAACTCATATAAGGCAGAAAAAAGAAACCCTTATGTATTTTTATGATTGAAACAATCACCAAGATGGTAACCTAGATATGCAAGTGAATAAACCACTTTGCATGCAACCAAAGAGATATAATTGAAACACAGATATTAATTGTAAGATGCAATTTCTTTTTGTTTTTCACCTTTTGAAGAAAAGTCTGAAGTCACTACTTTATCCTTCTCCACCCTCCCCTTTACTCTCCCTTCGTTAGGTCAATACATGTTCAAAACATTCAAATAGGTAACCAATGGAACACATTAGGAACTGTTGTAAAGTAAAAAAATTATTAACTCAAGCGTATTAGTATATCTCCAAAAGCAATAGTCAGGGGCATTTGTTTTTTAATTTTACTTTTCACCTACCACTTGACAGAAAATTCACCAAAAGATAGAAGGAAAAGAATATGACATTTTCAAAAAGGACTAGAAATTGTGAGAAAGTGCATTAGAAAAATTTTCAAAAATTTCCATGCCAGTATGCTATAACCATAGTGTAACTTGGCAAAAGGCTTACGCAACATCCCCCCATGAGAATTTCAATGTGCACATCCTGATCTGAGAATATTTATATACAAAAACCTATGAAGTCCAGAATCAGCAATTCTTTCAAAAAACACGTAGTTACTATGATATGATTTTTCAAGGAAAATGATCACAAAGAGGTCAAACTTCAAGTTTCCTTTCCTCAGCTATTCAACCGTTTCCATAGAGTGCAAACATTACACTAGTTTTAGTGTTTCCTCTTCTTAGGAAAATCCCTGTTTAAAAATAAAAAGTGTCTTCACCTTCTATCTGGTCCATATAAAAACTCCTATGCAGGAACAGATTATTAATGTCTCATTAAGTCCGTGGCAATTGATGAAAGTTTTATAGTTTCAACTGCTCATTTAATTCAGCCAGATCAACAGTGTCATTTATGACACATCTAGCTAAAGAAAAAATTGATTAAAAACTAAAATTGCACCGACTCTTCTAATCAATTTAAAATCAATGCACGTATCTGAAAACTGCCAAGTGAAATTTGAAACAGCTATCCTTAAAGCAAGAGTATGTGATGCTCTCTCCCTCTCCTCCTTTCCCGCCAAAGAAACCAGCACAAACCAAGGAAAAACAATTAAAGTAAAACAAGCTCTGAACATATGTGACAGATTCACTCACGTCATCTTGGTAAGCAAAAAACTGGAAGCCACTTCGAGCACTCGGCCACATGCATCCAGGTTGAGGTTTTATTTCTTGCCACTGCAAATCCAGCAATCATTTAGTATAGGCATAGTAACAAGTGCTAAAGAATCATTGTGTTTGCAACCCCACCTTAAACTGGTCCAGATCAAACACATGTAGATCATTGAAATACCTGCAGAAACGAGATTGTTCAGATGTCAAAGACAAAGAATACTTTGCCACTTTCTTTATGTGAGAAAGAATTCATATCTTAACTTCTGCTCTGCCTCAATATTGTTCTGATATGCAAATGAATAGTCACTTAGCAATGCCATTCATGGTGTCAGAAGCCAAGGACCTCCATGTTAATCCTAAATAAGAAAAAAAATCCCACATCCATGCAGCAGAATCTCTGATGGACAAATGAAATGTGAACAAGATTGTTCAGAGAAGTTGTGCTAACAGGATTGTTAATCCTAAATTCGTGTTTTTTGCATAAAGTTGAATTTCCATCAGGAATAAGCAGAACACGAGTAGCTGCATTTTTCACTTGACAAAGTCAAAGATAGATAAGATAAAACAGAACATTGTTACATTCTCCAAAAGGTATTGGCATGTTAATTTTCCATTTTCTTTTCTTCAGTTCTTTCCATTTTCATTCTACTCTTCAAGCTGCAGTTCTCAAAAATGGAAAATCTTTGTGAGATAATATAGTTCGTTCCAGTCTCCTCCGAAAGAATATTTGTGAAAGAAGCATTGAAGAGATTTATCTATTGTGTCTCTAGTCAACTGTTGTTTAAAAAAACATAAATAATAACATCAAAAGCTTCCCTAACAGAATACGTAGAAGAAGGAATCAGTTCCTACAGAGATTATATCAAAACCAATGATCTCTAGAAATATAAATATTAGAGCACCATTCATCTTTTGTGGTCCAGTTTTCCCAAGATCAACAAACACCAATGCCCTGTGAAACTCTCTAATCTTCCAATACATTAATCTTTCAGAAGTGCAAGTGAAGGCAGCCTATGTCCACCACTAATCCACATGCAAGCCAAATGCGTGGCTGAACTCCCAACCGAAAAACATATCTTTTTTAGCCACCTTGAGAAAGGAGGGGGGGGGGTTTACACTGTATCTCATGTAAATGAGCAACACAGCAAAGCTTTTGCATAGCTAATTCTTTCTGATAGATATCTTTGTCGCCAGATTCTCTGTATCAACCTTGATGAGAAAATTGAATCTTGTTGCCGTACAGTCTACAAACCCATATTCTACTTGGAACTATGGCCCTTCTAATTCAATATAATGCAAATGTCCTCCCTAAATCAGCCAAGTTATTCATGAAACTCAACTCCTGGACCAAGGCAATTTCGTGAAGAGGTTTCCTGTCAAGACTATGAAACACAATGGATAATCTGCCACACCAGCTCTCTTTTCAACATAAGTTCAACATTGTTCTGGCAACCAACCATGAATACCATGCAGTGAATAACACTGCAAAGGCCTATCCAAGACCTATCAGATTATAAATAGCCAAACTTCGTTGGGTGCTCTACTTATCCAACATCTAAAGCCCCTAGGGCTTCAGTATCTTCGCATCTAAAACCCAGGGATAACAGCATGAGAAGAATTACCGTTTGCTAGCAAATCAAAAGCAGCCAAGTCATGTTTCCAAATATTTCCAAACAAGTCAAATTGAAAGAATCTCCAAACCAAGACTTCATGTCCTACTGGCTGTATATTTTGATCTAAACATAAGGATATTTTAACCTCTACTTAGCCTCCTTTCACAAGACAAAATGTGCTATAGATTTCAAACAAATTCAGTGCAAACACTTGAGGAAACAAACTGAAGGGAATGCACTCAAGCCAAATAAAAAGCCTTGGAGAATGCTAACGAAAATCAGCATTTGATCACTCAAGAATTTCAGCTGAGTAAGTGCTTAAACTTTCAATAAAAGGAATAAAAGAAAAAAAAAATGGGGGGAAAAGAAGAGGATGCTTATTTCCTAAAAAGGATAGCAAACTAGTTTGCAGATTGGGGACAAGTTAGGGATATGAAGAACATTTTTAGGGATGATTAATCTACCTCTCACACACTCGCCCTGATATCGCCTTTGTGTCAATGTAATAAGCCAATTTATGCACTCTCCAAAATCTGACCACTTAAATGTTGTCTATCAAATCCAAGTACCTAAATGGGATCCCTAGAAGAGGACTACTATTTAAAAATAATAGGCACTTATGGTTAGAGGCATTTACAGATGCAGATTGGGCTAGGAGTGTTATAGACAGACGATTCACTTCAGGATAATGCATCTTCGTAGGAGGAAACTTGGCAACCTGGAGAAGTAAGAAACAAAATGTTGTGGCTAGTAGTGCTGAAGCTGAGTTTAGACCTGTGGCTCATGGAATTTGTAAAGTTTTGTGGATTAGGAGAACTCTTGAAGAACTGAAAATTTCTACTTCTCCTCCGATTAAAGTGTATTGCGCTAATAAATCAACAATTGCCATTGCTCACAATCCAGTTCTTCATGATCAGACCAAGCATTCAGAGATAGATAAGCACTTCATTAAGGAAAAGATCGATAAAGGAATTATCTCTATGGTGTATGTTCCTTCCACTAGCCAAGCAGCAGACATCTTGACTAAAGGTCTTCACAAGAAACAGTTCGACGGTTTGAATTCCAAGCTGGCATTAAAGGATATTTTCATGCCAACTTAAGGGGGAGTGTTGAAAAAGTCAAAGATTCAGAAAATCAAGGAAGTTGATTCCAAGTGTATTAGTTGTCAATTATGTCATAGTTGTCAATCATGTAAATTAGGAATTAGCAGTTATACTCCTATAATGTAATGATTCTTTCCTAGTTTAGACACCTTATAATATGTATAAAACTCTCAGCAATGTCACAAATGTATGATTCCTGCATTTTAACTCTCCTTTGTTCTATTTAAAAGCTACCAACCTCCTACTTAAACCCATGGCACTAGAGTTCTAGAAGCTGCCTTCCCTTTGGCAAATCTAATATCATCCTTCAGAAAATTTGGCTTTTTGCAAGAAGTCAATTTAAGAGCAAGAGTATTGATCCAAAAAATAAACATCAGCTTCTAAAAACATTGCACCCTATCACATAGCAACTTTTAGTATGGGATGGAAACCACCTCCGGAGAAATACTTTCCATATCAATATTTGATTTTTCCCCCTTAAGAAGGGGACAACAAAGTGATTATTAAATGTATCCAGGCAAATGAAGATGGCAAAATACCAGACAAGTTGAAACTTCAAAAGCTATTTTAATTAGTGCTAATGAAAAATTTACAAGATAATAGTAGATATTGCATTTGTTTGGAAGCAAAGAGTCATCACTTCCAGATAAATGAAATTCACTTCTATTAAGACATTCAAATATTAAAACAATGATCGGTGGATGGAACCCTGCAAGTAACCAATAAAGACCCAAGAACCAACCTCACTTCTCTGAGAGTGTCGTAAAAGCCACCAAAAACAATAATCTTGTGCTTGTATAAAACCTGCAAGAGATCAGAGGTTGAAGCATGAGCATTTTCACGTAATTTATAAATTTAATGATGAAAAAGAAACAGGCAAAATAGGAGCGTCAAACAAAATATAAAAATGAGATGCATGTAAACTACACCTGCAAGAACTGATAATTGAACGATTTCTAGTACATACAAATCACATGCAAGAATCTATGAGAAACAATTGATTATTGAACGATTACCAAAAACTAAAATTGATCACTTGCAAGAGCTCATAATTCTACCCAAGGCATCTTTATTCTAAAATGAGCTATAGGTTTAAACTACTGTATTACTTTAATTAGAGTGATGATTGAATCATTGCCGGTGAATGTACGCATATACAATAAAATGTCAATGTCTTTCACAGATCTAAGAAATTATGAAAACTTTTAGTTGTAAAGCAGTTACATGTATTGTGTAACTTTCCATTGGGAAAAGAAGAGTTACATCAATAGGAAGCCAATTGGGGAAGTATAGAAGAAAGACAAAGTAAACATAGTGGCAGTTCTACCAAGATCTCTTCATTAGTTTAGTTGGGGGAAGAATCAGCACAAATTGGATAAATATTTAATAAATTAACGGCTAGATTTATCACTTTTTGAATGTCCTCAGAAATTTAATGGGCACCATATATTTCACAATGAGAATATATTTGTGCATTTAAGTGATGTCAAATATTAGTAATTGAAACAATCAAAGGCGCCTATACTTACCATACGATGACCTGAACGTGGACTAGGACATCCTTTATAATTTAGCTGTTCCCATTGATTTGTTTTCAAGTCCAGCATCCAAAAATCCTGTATAAATGAATTCAAACAGCTATACCTTTATCTTGGGGATCACCTTTTGCCTCATATTTAGGAAATAAATAGAATAAAAGCCACCCAAAAAAAAAAAAAAAAAACTGATTTTACCTTGTAGTGATGAAAGCGCTCTTGATTAGGAGATGTAAATTCACCACCTTGAATTGCACATAAAAAGGTTGTCAAAAATAGGAACCACAAGTCCTAAAATGAGCTCAATGTGCTTTGGTCATACTTGAAAAAGTACAAGGGCTTTTACTAAAGAATTGGCACCTTTCTTCCCTACCCTCCAAAACCAAATTAATTTTTTTTGAAATAAAAAATCAAAATTAACCACGCTTTGTGATTTTTACCATAAATGTACAGATAATTCTTCCAAGCAACTGCTTGATGAGCACTACGAGGCGGGGGACTGTTAGGGCTTGATATAAGTTTCCACTCTTGCTTTTCCACATCATAACGATAAAGAGCACCATACACAAATGTCTGCAGCTATCAAATACCATAATTCCCGCTCATTCATTAGTTTCCACAACCACAAAATACAAATAACTAGCACATGCACTAAATGCAAGAAAGCTTCAACAACTGAACTTATCATTCTTTTGACCTCCAAACAACATCCATAAATTCCACCTTGTATTACTACCAGATGGCCACAATATTCATTCCAAAAGACTAGCAAAAGCCTAAGTAAAGATTTCCTTTTTTTTTTGTAAATCTACCTATATTTGGAAGAAAAGATATTTCCTAAAAGGGCACATGATTCAGACTCTATTATGAACATCAATAACAAGAAAGCAATACAAATCCTTAATTTTAGAAAGACTAGCATCCAAATGTTGCATTCTATGCTCCTGAGTTGTACATTGTTAAGACTATTGCTTTCAACAAATATGAAATCAACATAACAAGACCTGACCTTTTGGCCATTGTAGAATTCACCGCCATATAAAATCAACTCGGTCTCCTTCAGTGGATTGATATTCAACTACAGAAACCATTGAATCGAATGAAAAGAAATTAATATATATACATATATGTGTGTGTACACAATAATGTAACCCCGAATTAAGCACGAAAAAAAAATGCATTCCAAAACAAGATTACCGAACAATTCGATCTCGGAGATGGCCTAGGAACATTCTCGTCTACATGAACTTCCTTCTTCTTAGCTTCCTCCTTTTGAATGCTCAACTGAGTGCAACAATGTCGAACCAAAATCACTCTTTTACAATAAAAAAACTATCAAAAATCACATTTTAAAGCTAATTATGCTCATCAGTGCTTGAAAATCAGCCAAAGAGGAAAAATAAATAATCTTTTATTGAGAATAAATTCGAATAAAGGATAAATTTTACCAAGATAGCATCGATATCATCCTCGGGAGAAAGTTTCTTGGATTCTCTACGGGCTCGTTTTTCCTCTGCTTTAACAGTTTTCCGCTCGGTTTTCTCTTTTCCTTTCCCTGGCTTCTTATTCTTCTTCCCCATTTTTCTTTCCGTCGCTTTCCCTCCGCTGCTGCTATTGCCGCTTCTCACAGACTCGGCGGCTCATTCTTGAATTTTGGCGAGGAACTTCGAAACGAGTTGGTAATAAGGATGTTGTTGTTGGGAGACGACGGCTTCGTCTTTGTAATTTAACGTCTTTTTTTAAGGGAAAAAAAATCCCAAAAAGTCTCTATGTTTAATTGATAAATGGTTTGGTTAAAAATATTTTAAACTAAAAAAATGTTTAGTTAACTAATTAAATTGATTAGAAGTATCTTTAAATTAAAAATATATTTAATTAACTGATATTTAATATGTTTATTTGATAATTAGTTGGAAGTATCTCTAAACTAAAAATATGTTTAATTGACAATTAATTGGAAGTATTTTTAAACTAAAAAATGTTTAATTAATTAATATCTAATATATTTAATTGACAATTAATTGGAAATATCGCTAAACTAAATATATGTTTAATTAAGTAATTAAAACTAAAAGAGATCCTCGAGATACTCATAACTAATTGTCAATTAAATATGTTTTTAATTTAGAGATACTTCTAACCAATTAAACTATATGACACCATACTTTTATATTTAATTGATAACATAATCTTTCTCTCAAAAAAAAAAAAAAAGAAAGCATAACTTTTTCTCTCTTTTTTTTTTACAATTAATAACATAACATCTGATCAATAACCACATAAATGATATGTTGTCAAATATACTTATATGAGAAGTATTCAATCAATTAATTTTAAGTATTGATTTTTTAGCTAATTTTAAATATTTAATTAATGTGTTGTTTGTTAAAATTGAAATATAAAGATTGAAATCTGAATATTTAAGTGCTAAATTTTTAAAAATAAATTTTGAATACTAAATTCTGAAATTTAAAATTTGAAGATGAAGTTTGAGTTAATTGTAATTCATTTTACACTATATTCTTATTATATTTTAGATTAAATAGAAAAGAATAGTAATAATTATATTGAGTATTTAACATATTTAAATTTTAAATTTAAGTAACTTTCATTTCATTTAAAATTTATAACAAGATTTTAATATGTCTTAATAAATTAAGTGATAATAAAAATTTGTTATCAAATACACTTAATTAATTTAACACTTATTTAATAAATACACTTAATTAATTAAGCACTTATTATTATCTATTATTAAACACAATTAATAAAATAAGTACTTAATTAGTTAATTTTAAGTATTTAATTGAGTTATTGAAGAGATACTAACAAACAAACTTGAAAAAAATTAAGAGAAGGTGAATGGGGTTTTAAATTTTTCTTTCAAACAAAATCTCTTCTAAAATTTAAGACAATTTCAAGAGTATTTCAAAATAGGTCCAAATTGACCAAAAGTAAAATATTTGGTGGGCAAGTTGAACTACAAACAATAAGTATGATAGATCAAAGTTAATAAATATTGTGACTTCTCAATTCCACAAAGAACTTAGAATTCGAACTAGGATCAAAACCTTTTGGTTTAATATATCGTGTTTATAAATAACAGAAACTCCAACAGGTAATATAGAATTAGAATTCAGAAGAAAATCCTTTTCAGTTCCTTCTTCATCCTTCTCTTTACCCAGATCACTGAGCAGTAGACGATTTGGTAATATAAAATTTTCTGGAGAAAATCCCAAAGTAAATAATGTTGACTTTAGTGGAGAAATCCCTAAAGTAAACAATGAAGAAAACATTAGTGTCAAATCAGGAAGCCCTACTCAATCAGAAATGCATATGCCTTCAACTCTAATGGTTTTAACTTCCGAAAATAACTTTGTTCTAGACAAAGATTATCTTTGTAAGTTATGGAAAAAACCATGTAATGAGTTAAAACGTAAATGGTATTTTGCTACAGTCTCTGAACAAGAAAGAGCTAGACTCTTACAAAAGTATTATTCAGATTAAATAAGAATGAAACAGCATTTAGACTTTTTTGATTGGTATGAATTAGTTAAATATCAAAAAAAGAATGTTTAGGGTAGGTTAAGTTAGTTAGGATTTCTGAACTTCTGTCTGCTAATTGTTGAGGATTTCCTACAAAATGCTGAGTTAGAGTGAACATGAAGGTGTTTAGACAATCAGAAGTTGTCTCAAATACTTGAGTGGGTTGACCGTTAGCATTTGGAACTACTTTTGTTAAGACTTTGGTGGCGTTTAGGATTTCTTGGCGTTGTGGTTCAGTGAGGTAGATGTTCCACCACCCCTGAAGAACGCCAGTAAAACCAGTTGTAAGAATATGAAGGATTGATTGATCTGTATTATTGGGATTCTTACATTTGATGGCTGTAATTGCCATGGACATTTCTTGAATAACATTGAGGATACTGTGTTCAAACATACCGTGAAGTTTGGATAATGGTTGAAGTAAACGGGACCATTAGCTGTGTTAGATTCAAGGACTACTAGCAAACTGTTTTGAAAATCTAGATGTCTACTATCTCGTAGTAGAAGGCAGATTGGAGCATCGATTCCTAATCAATAGAGAGGTTTGATAGCTACTTGAACTAATCCAATATGAAGATATCGATATTTATTCTTTTTATACTGTTCTAAGGTAACTGGATTTAAAAGCTGGATAGTACCGTAAGGCGGATTTATCCCTTATGACTATCTCGCATATGGTCAATTAATCAGTTATGTGAATCAAGCAGGTGCAGATCTTTGCACAGATCTAAAGCTTAAAAATCAGATGGAATCCTATCATAAGAAATCCAAAAAGGAATTAGGAAATTTTTGTGAAATATTCGGATTTTCACCAATAACCCCACCATCTAAAAAATTAAAGCAAGCTAAGAAAAGAAGCTTTAAAAAGGAAAAGAAAGAAAGAACTTTTAAACCATTTAAAAAGAAAGATAAAACCTTTCATAACACCACTAAGTGTTACTTTTGTGGAAAACGAGGACATAAAGCAGACGAATGTAAAATAAAAGCTAAAAAGAAGAAAAGAGTAAATCAGCTTTCTTTATCAAAAGATACTTTAGAACAAATTAATCAAATTCTTGATCAAAACGATTCTTCAACAGATAATAGTGATAGTGAATCTGACGAAATATTTGAAATCCAAGAAAATTCTTCTGAATCAGATTCAAGTGAACAGTCTTCTTGTGATTGTACAAGCTTATGTACTTGTGCAATAGGAGAACTCTGTATGATAAAAAATTCATCTAATCAGGTTAATGTAGTTATTAGAGCAAATAAAGAACTTTTCTTCGAACTATTAGATCACATTCAGGATGAAACAGTTAAAAGAGAATATCTGTTAAAAGTTAAAGATTTAGTTCTTAACCCAAAAGTTCAAGTAGAACCTTATAATTTAAAAGAAATATTAGAAAAATTTAAAGGTAAACAAAAAGAACCTACTAACTCTTTACAAGATCTACAATTAGAAATCAAAGAACTTAAACAAGAAGTTAAATGGTTAAAAGAACAAAATGATCAAAGAATAACAGACATTAATCAAATAAATATAGAATTAGTTCAACAAAGACTAGATAAACCCTTAAATCATGGAAGGATCCTTATATCATGGAAGTACAAAAACTTAAACATGACAATGAAACTATAGTTTTATTCAGGCCGTTTGAGCACCAAAAGCTAACTTAGACATTCACCAATTGCATAACCAATTTGACAGGTTACAAGTTTCATCACTGGATAGATGTAGACTTAATTGCTAAAAAATGATGACAAACTATGTAAATTTGCTCTCACGTTATTATAAGCATTAGAATAGCAATCTTGACAAGATGGGGAGTATTTTTCATAATGCAATGATGTGACATGGACATATTTTTTGGTTTAAGGTGTTTTTCATAATGCAATGATGTGATATGGACACATTTTTTGGTTTAAAAATATAGTTCGAAATATGGCCAACAAGTAACAGAAAAAATAGAACAGATATTTTAGAATTTTTCTCCATTTGATCAAATACATGAATGACAATTACAGGATATCTAGGAGATAAATTTTAGCTACCTCATTTGCCAGCTTATAGAGATCTATTTTTGTGCCTATGAGCATCTCTTAACTTTAATGCTTCTCTAACCAAAGCAGGATGACTAAGAGCTTTTAGAAACTCGTGGTTAGAACTCTCGAGAGCAATAACTCTTCCTTTTCCATCTAGTGGTCCCAATTGGTGTTCAAGTTAGTATCTTATGCAATATGATTTCAACATGAAAATTTTGTCCAAATACACCCTGCATTCTAGGGCATAAAAGGCCTTGGCTAGAAAAAAAAGTGACAATGGATTAGATATCCAATTCCCAACAAACGAGATTTGTTGAAAAGAACCTATAAAGTAGTCCTTTATAGTAAATTTGATATGAAATTAGGATTCTAGACAAACCCGAGTCATTTCTATGCTTATGGTTGGCAGCTACGGAACCACCCCCGGGTCCAGGCATATCGCGCTCTCTTGCGTATTCTAGCCTAATCGAACGGTTCTGGGCTGACCAACATACTAGCTGCTCTCATAGGTGACTAACCAACCATCATAGTTAAAGGATACTTTCAAAGAAACATACAGGAAGATATAATGCTTAAGAACAAGAGAAAGCGGATTAAACTACATCATGCAAGACTTAGAGAAAGAAAGTAAAGAGACTTACTCGGTCATGATTTGATTAATCATGGATGTATTCATGATAAAATGATTTGAGAACATGGCTCTGATACCGATTGCGAACCCAGGATAAATTGCTGATAAAATTTCTATTTTATTGATAGCTATTCAAAGTTTACACAACATCTAATTTTAAATATTTAATTAATGTATTGTTTGTTAAAATTGAAATATAAAGATTGAAATCTGAATATTTAAGTGCTAAATTTTTAAAAATAAATTTTGAATACTAAATTATGAAATTTAAAATTTGAATATGAAGTTTGAGTTAATTGTAATTCATTTTACACTATATTCTTATTATATTTTAGATTAAATAGAAAAGAATAGTAATAATTATATTGAGTATTTAACATATTTAAATTTTAAATTTAAGTAACTTTCATTTCATTTAAAATTTATAACAAGATTTTAATATGTCTTAATAAATTAAGTGATAATAAAAATTTGTTATCAAATACACTTAATTAATTGAACACTTATTTAATAAATACACTTAATTAATTAAGCACTTATTATTATCTATTATTAAACACAATTAATAAAATAAGTACTTAATTAATTAATTTTAAGTATTTAGTTGAGTTATTGAAGTGATACTAACAAACAAACTTGAAAAAAATTAAGAGAAGGTAAATGGTGTTTTAAATTTTTCTTTCAAACAAAATCTCTTCTAAAATTTAAGATAATTTCAAGAGTATTTCAAAATAGGTCCAAATTGACCAAAAGTAAAATATTCGGTGGGCAAGTTGAACTACAAACAATAAGTATGATAGATCAAAGTTAATAAATATTGTGACTTCTCAATTCCACAAGATATTCTGATTGAATGTGTGAATAGTATATAAAAATGGACTTATATATCTATTGTTAACTTAGAATATATATTTCGATTCAACGAGAATAATGATTAGGTAGTTAACCATGAGTGTTGTTAGGCTCATAGTCATATTCTTAGGCTTGTGGGTACTAGTGGCATGTGGGTACTAGGTGTGACACAGTATCAGAACGAATAACTAGCCAAAAGTGTGAGAATTTAAGTACTATAGTGTAGAAAATTAAGTACTACACATACATGGTAGGTGCCAGAATTAAGTGCCAGCTACTTTTAGAATAGTATAGGAATTAAGTACTATACCATGCATGTGAATAACTAGCCAGAAGTGTAAGAATTAAGTACTACAATGTAGGGACGGAACCAGAGACTTAGGGTTGGGCGGGCAAATTATATGAAATAATATATTAAAGGATAATACTATAATTTTTTCAAAAAAATTCGGGGGGACGAAAGGTAAAATTTAAAGGGGTTTTTCTAAAAAAAAAAAAATTAATTTTCTTAAAGTAAAATAAAGAATTTTAAAAATTTGGGGGGGGGGTCCATCTCTGCCACAATGCAGGAATTAAGTACTACAACAAGCATGGTAGTGTGAGAACTAAATACTATATCGTATGCAGTAGATGCCTCTTTTAGAATCTTAAGTGACCTATAAAATAGTGTGGGAATTAAGCATTATATCACGCACAATAGGGGCTATCTTTAGAATCCTATGCGTGTGCGATTGAAGTTATCTTCAGAATAATATGGGAACTAAGTGCTATAATCTACGATAAGAGCCACTTCTAATATCCTACATACCTAGGTGGTTCTAGGCTTGGTTTCTTAATTGAAAATTTATATGAGTTGATATAGTTATAGTTTTTTAATGAATCCTTGCATGTAGATATGCCGAGCACTAAACAAAAATTAACTAATGAGGATTCCTATTCATTATGACACAAAAAGATTTGGTCATATTTCGAAAAGGAGAATTGAAAGACTTGTGTTAGACAAAATTCTCTAAATACTTGATACTTCAAAGAATCTAATATGTGTTAAGTGTATTAAACGTAAGTTAACAAAGAAGAAATATATGTCGAGAGAGCTAAAGAAGTCTTGGAACTAGTAAATATAGACATATGTGGTCCATTTCCCCTAACTTTTTGGAATGGTCAATAATACTTTACAACGTTTATATATAATTACTTTTATTATGGTTACCTATTTTTTATATATGAAAAATCAGAAGTCTTAGACAAGTTCAAAGAATTTAAATTTAAAATTGAAAATCAACTAGACAAAATGATTAAATACATCAGAACTAACCATAATGGTGAATACTACAATAGGAATGATAGTTCAAGTGAACAATGTTTAGGGTCATTCGCTAAATTCCTAGAAAGTGTGGGATTGTCTCTCAGTATACCATGTTGGAATCTCCCAGTATGAATGGAGTTTCTGAAAAACAAAATAGAACCCTTAAAGATATGGTGAAAAGTATGATTTGTCATACTACTTTACCAGAATTATTCTGGAAGGATGCACTTAAGACTATAGTCTATATTCTAAATAGAGTTCTAATAAAGCAACAACTAAAACCCTATATGAGCTATGGACAGGTAAGAAATCTATGCTGAAGCATTTACGAGAATGAAGATGTCCAACTGAAGTAAGGCCTTATAGGCCTAATGAAAAAAAAAAAAAAAAAGACACAAGAACGGTTAGTTGCTATTTTGTTGGATACTCTGAATAGTCACAGTTTTATGATTCCCAAAGTAGAACATTTTTAGAGATGGAAAATGCCCAATTCTTTAAGGATTTTGAGGTTGAGGGGGAAGATAAAGTAATAAACATTGTCTTTAAGGAAAAATCTGTTTTCCTTCCTATAGTTGTTGCTGGACATGCACAGGTTTTTGTGCCTAACAATGTTCAACAACAACCAGCACAAAATAATGTTGAATTTCCTCCTAACTTAGATTAACAAGCTATGATTGATCCTAATCATGTAGTCACTCCTCAACCAATTATTTATGAGGAGCAACCTCAACAACCTCAAGAACTTATGCCTTTTAGAAGACCATTCAAGAAACAAAGAAATGCAATTCCAGAAGATTATATTGTGATTCTTACCCAGCATATGGAAAAGTTTGACTCAACGAAAGATGGTTTAATCACTTCCATCAAACCATTGGAAGCTCAAATGCTCCAAAATGGATAAATGCCATAGTTGAGGAAATCTAATCTATAAAAGACAATGACGTTTGAGATTTCGTCCTTTTACTTGGAGGTATGAAACTAATTAGTTGTAAATGGGTTTTTAAAATCAAGAAGGATTCAAAGGGTAATATGGAGAGACATAAAGCGCATCTAGTTGCTAAAAGATTTATGTAAAAGAGGGGAATTGAATATAAAAAGACTTTGTCTCCAATTTCTTTAAAAGACTCTTTTAAAACAATTATAGCATTAGTGGCAAAATTCGATCTTGAGCTACATCAAATGGATGTCAAAATAGTGTTTCTCAATAGAAACATTGATAAGACAATCTACATGGAACAACTATAGGGTTTAGATTCTAAAGATTATAAGCAAGTAATTTGTAAAATTAAGAAATCCATCTATGGGCTTAAACAGACTTCCCGTTAGTGTTACTACAAATTTTACAAGGTAATTTTGTCATTTGGTTTTGAGACAAATGTTGTGGATGATTGTATCATAAGTTCTATGGGGATAAGTACATCTTTTTAGTACTTTATGTATATGATATTTTGCTAGCCTATAACGATGTATGATTAATACATGAAACCAAGAAATTTCTGTCAAAGCAATTTGAGATAAAAAGATCTTGGTGAAGTAACTTTTGTATTAGGAATCCAAATTCATCGAGATCGTTCTTGAGAAATACTTGAATTATCACAAAATACTTACATCGAGAAAGTATTACAATGATTTGGGATGCAAAATTGTAGGCCAATTGATACCTTTGCGACTAAATGAGATAAATTTAGTAACAAACAATACCTTAGCAATGATCTTAAATCCAAGCAAATGGAAGGCATTCCTTATGCTTCAGCATTTTGGAAGTCTTATGTATACGAAAGTTGCACTCCTCGAGAACTTGTATTCATAGTTGGAATACTAGGCAGACATTTGAGCAATTTGGGCCTCATTTATTGGAAAGCAGCCAAAAGAGTCATAAGGTTTTGTAAAGAATGAAGGACTACATACTTACTTATAGAAAAATTGAAAAAGTTTGAAATCATTGGTAGTTAGATTTTGACTTAGGTGGATGTCAAGATAGCATAAGATCTACATCATGGTACATTTTCCTACTTGCTAGAGGAGCGATATCATGAAAGAGTGCTAAATAGACACTTATTGCTTCTTCAACTATGGAGATAGAATTTGTAGCATGTTATGAGGCATCAAATCAAATTATTTGGCTGTGAAATTTTACTACAAGACCGTGCGTGGTTAACAGGATTGAGAAACCACTTAAATTATTTTGTGATAATAAAGATGTAGTCTATTATTCAAATAATAACATGAGCTCAACAAAGTCTAAATACATAAACCTCAAGTTCCTTCTTGTGAAACAACGAGCTTATTTGGACATAGTGGTATAGTTAGTATTGAGCTTATTTGGATAGGCTACATGTTTGCGGGTCCACTAAATAAAGCACTAACACAAAAAATATCTATAAGGCACACTGCATTGTATCTTTAGTGAAGATCAAAGAGCAAACTAAACACAGTGAAAACCAACGGCAGAACAAGAAGAAAAAAACGCAACAGCACAGTGGCTCTGCGTGAAGGAGGAAAAAAAAAATTTTTACCTCTTCTTGTTCTCAAAATTGGCTGAACTGGAATATGTAAAACTGGGATAGGTGCGCTGGTGGAAATTTCTGGTGCGATTCCTGCAAGGCTCCTACTACGTCTGTGCATGTATGTAAACGCTAACATTCCTCTCGATCTTTCAATATATGGCCTGCCTAACTCACGTTTGGTGAAGACTTATAAGACTAAAGGATTTTTTCAGAGAGAAAAGAGAGTTATTTTTCCCAGAGAAGAAAATTCCGTTGCTCTCTATTTTCCTGTTTAACCTAAATAAAACCTCAGGTAAAAATGGACTTTTAATTTGGCCCATGGGACTCTTAGTTTAGCCTCTTGAACCAAATTAATTATTCTAATCAGAACCAAATAAATTGCTCAGTAAATAATTAATTTTTCAGCCCAAATAAACTAGTTCAATTAACAAGACTATATTAGTTTAGTCCCAGGTCAATCTTTAATTATTCAAACTGGGCCAAAGCCTTGAACAATTAATTAACCCACCAAACTAATTTAATTAATTCCCTCTCTCTCTCTCTCTGTGGACCTTTATTTTATTCTAGCTCAATAATTAAATCAGGCGACTTAAATAAACTAAATTCTATTTAATTTAATTTAAAACCAATTCCTTAGCCTCTATATAATTAGGACTTACGGTCTATATTGGGGATCAAAAGACACACTACCTGGCTACTAAAATGACCAAAATACAATTGTCATATAAATAGCTGTATTTTGCATTTTAAATATTTCTTAATATCACTATAAGGAAATATTGACCCCAAGAATAATGCCGCGTTAGCAAAGTCTCCGACCTACAGGTGAAATGACTAAAATACCCCTCTATACATCGCCGTGCATTAGAGAGGAAGAAATGTACTAACACCTCTCTAAATGACATCTACCATCATTAGGCTTCTAGTCCAATGATCCACGACTTCCTGGATTGTTTTCGCTTTCTAAGGGAGCTACCCTAAAGCAAATATCCAAGTCATATTTCCCAAGACCCTGAATATTTAGATCATTCAAACAACCACAAGAGGCGATATAGTATAGAAACTATCTTATACAAATCTGTCTTAACTAACCAGTCACATATACCCAATATGCAAGTATATTGGTCCTACGATAGAACCTCAATTAAAGCATATCAAAGTACATGATTCTAGTTTCGTCAGACCACCAACTCATACTTAAGTCGTAGAGTATTAGCCCACGCTGTGGCAGTAGTAGTCTAGGTTTCTCCCATATAGTACTTTAAGAAATCACTACTACATGTCCTATTCTACGTATTCGAAATACGCTTATGTTATGAAGTGAGTGGACTACTCACTAGCTAAAGGTAAGCCATTCACCATTTGGAATTCATAACATAATAACCTAGACATGATAAGATTCCCATTCTCATCAATCGGTTAAGAATAAACGTTTATGTATTAAGTAACCCGTGATTCATACCTTACTGTGAAAGACCACCATTCACATGGACCACTTATTTAAACACAATGGGTCTTTTCCAAACGTAATTGTGCACAAATAAAATATAAATTCACAAACAATTTCTGAGAATAAATTCTTTTATTAAAATATTCGATATTTACATCAGAATCCTAGTCTAAGAGGGCATATTTCCCAACAATCTCCCACGTGCACTCTAAGACTAAGTAAGTCCATAGGTGCCCATCCCTATGGCGTCTAAGTGTCTCTTGAAGACTCTCTCAGCTAAAGGCTTGGTGAATAGATCTGCTAGATTGTTCTCTAAGGCAGTTTGTTCCACCATGACTTCTCGTCTCTGGATGAAATCCTGGATCAGGTGGTACTTTCTCTCAATGTACTTCCCATTCTTGTGGTTCTTGGATTTTTTGGATTGCGATACTGCTCCAGTGTTGTCGCAATACATCACAATCGGCTTGTCCATGTGTGGCACGACTCCAAGTTCTGAGAGGAACTTTCGGAGCCAGACTGCTTCCTTAGATACCTCCGAAGTTGCCACATGCTCAGCTTCTACGCAATACATCACAATGCAAGATTGCTTGATACTTTTCCATGAAATGGTTCCTCCAGACAAGGTGAAGACATATCCACTAGTGGATTTTCTCTCATCCTTATCTGCCTGGAAGTTTGAGTCTGTGTATCCTATAGGAACTAAGTCATCAGCCCTGTAAACTAACATATAATCTCTCGTTCCCTTTAGGTACTTGAGAATGTGCTTTACAGCTTGCTAATGAACCTCCCTAGGATTTGATTGATATCTGCTAACTAAGCCTACGACAAAGCGGATATCTGGCCTAGTACATAGCATGACGTACATGAGACTTCCCACAGCCGAAGCGTAGGGAATTCTACTCATTCTGTCTTTTTCTTCTTGAGACTTAGGACAGTCCTTTGAAAAAAAAGACAACCCATGTTTGCAAGGAATTAGAGCTCCCTTGCATGAGTCCATACTGTACTTGGCCAGCATCTTGTCAATGTATGTCACTTGGGATAATCCTAACATTCTCTGCTTTTTATTTCTAAGAAGCTTAATCCCAAGAATGTAACTGGCTTCTCCCAAGTCCTTCATACTGAATTAACTAGACAACCAAACCTTTGTAGATGACAATGACCCTACATCATTTCCAATGAGTAGAATGTCACCCATATACAAGATAAGAAAAACCACATTAATGCCTTCAAGTTTCCTATACACGCATGGTTTATCCTAGTTTTGAATAAAATCGTAAGACTTTACAGTCTCGTCAAAACAAATGTTCCATACTCTTGATGCTTGCTTAAGTCCATAAATAGACTTCTTAAGCTTGCAAACTATATGTTCTTGGCCTTTAACAATAAAGTCTTCTGGTTGGGACATAAAGATGTCTTCGCTAAGATGACCATATAAAAAAGCCGTCTTGACATCTATTTGTCATATCTCGTAGTCATAATGACATGCGATAGCAAGGAGGATACAGATAGACTTGAGTATGGCCACCGGGGAAAAGGTTTCCTTATAATCGATTCCCTCTTTTTGAGTATATCTTTTCGCCACAAGTCTAACTTTGAAGGTTTCCACCTTCCTATCCGCTCCCCTCTTCCTCTTGTATACCTACCTACACCCAATGGGTTTTATCCCTTTAGGTGAAGCTACAAGATCCCAAACCTGGTTGAAGTGCATAAACTCAATCTCGACTTTCATTACTTCATGCTATAGATTTGCATCAGCATCAACAATAACCTCCTCGTATCTAGTGGGGTCTTGTTCTTGATGGTCGGATACTAGGTCGAAAGCTTCTCCAATCCATCTCTCTGGAACCCTAGACATCCTTCCATTACGACGAGACTCCATTTGTACAGGCTCTTGAAGCTGTGCCTCTTCTTATTCTACAATCGGGTCAGAAGAAGTTGATTCCGAAGATAACTTCTTCTTGAGTTCTAACCTAGTTGAACCTTTTGTGGAAGTACTTTGATCATCCTCTAAGTATCTAGCATTGGTACTAACGAATACTTTCTGCTCCTTAGGATGATAAAAGTAACCACCCTTTGTCCCTTTTGGATATCCAATAAAATAGTATAATTCTGATCTTGGTTCCAACTTGTCTCCCTTGACCAATACATAAGTTGGACAACCTCATATCTTGAGATGATTCAGACTTGGATTACGCCCAGCCTACATCTCACAGGGAGTCCTAGGTACTGACTTGGAAGGCATCAAGTTCAAAATGTATGCCGTTGTTTCCAGGGCATATCCCCAAAAAGATACTGGAAGAGTAGCATGAGACATCATGCTTCAGATTATTTCCATCAATGTCCTGTTCCTTCTCTCAGCTACTCCATTCTACTAGGGTGTCTCCGGCGCAGAGAGTTGGGATACTATCCCATGATATACCATGTAGTCTTTGAATTCACCAAGGAGGTACTCTCCACCACGATCCGATCGCAAGGTCTTGGTCAGTTTACCTGTCCGACACTCCACTTCAGCCTTAAGCTTCTTGAACTTGTCAAAAGAGTCAAACTTATGTCTCATTAGATAAATATAACTAAACCTTGTACAATCATCCGTGAAAGTAATGAAGTACTCAAAACCCACTCTAGCTGGTATAGATAAGGGACCACACACATCAGTGTAAACAAGACTCAATATCTCATTGGCTCTATCCGCCTTTGGGGTAAATGACCTTTTGGTCATCTTTCCTATTAGGCAGCATTTACACTGAGACCAATTTTCCAATCTCAATGAGCCCAAAGGCCTATTATGGATTAACCTTTGAATCCTAGTTGAGTTGATATGACCCAACCTTAGATGCTAAAGATATGAGTCATTGACATTGGTCTTTCTCTTCCTAGTTAAAGGTTCAGATTGAGCGTTATTTAATTGATTATTAATAGGGTTTAAGAAGAATAGATTCCATACATGTGCCCGGTATATAAAATTTCTCCATCTTTATTGATAGAAATACCAAAATGGAAAGATACAGAATATCCTTGATTTATTAGTTTTGCAGTTGAAATCAAATTCTGATGAAATCTAGGTACATATAAAATATCTTTTAAAACTACTATTCTATTACAATAAAAAATAAGATCCAACTCTCCCACTGCAAGGACCCAAACTTGTGCTCCATTTCCCACGCGTAGCCCATGTTCGCCCTTCTTGAGTCTTCTAATCTTTCGAAACCCCTGCAAGAAGTTACAGATGTGATTAGTGGCCTTTGAATCAACAATCCAAGTGAAAGTTGATCCAACCATTGATATAGACTCTAGATAGAAAACATTACCTGTGGGGTTTTTCTTGGCTTGAAGATTTGGATACTCCTTTTTCCAATGTCCCTTCTTTCCATATTTGAAGCACTTGCCATTGGGTTTGTCTTTGGGTTAGGTCACTGCGTTTCCCTTCTTCCTTTTGAACTTTCTGGGCTTAGGCCCAGTTCTAGAGGAAGAAGCCTTAGCAATCATAGCATTTGATTGAGGCTTCATGACCTTCTCCGCCATCTGGAGCTCCTTCATTAACTTAATTAAACTCATGTTTAACTTGTTCATGTTGTAATTCAACTTGAATTGAGTAAAGGAACCCGGTAGAGATTCGAGAACTATGTCTACTTGGCTCTTGGGGTCAATGACAACCCCTAAGATTTTTGCTTCCTCGAAAGCAGCAATTATCTTGAGCACGTGCTCTCTGACTGATATTCCCTCAGCCATCTTAGTGTTAATTATTATTCGAAGAGCCTCCTGTCTTGCGGGCCAGCTCTTGTCCGCGAACATAGTGGCTAGTGACTGGCTAATATCATACGCAGAAGCAATGTGCTCGTATTTTGACTGGAGCACATTAGGCATAGAGGCTAACATATAGCAGCATGCCATTTCGTCAGCCTTCTTCCATACCTTCTCAGCTTTTCGTTCTTCAACAGTGGAACCTTCCCCGATAATAGGGCAGGTTTCGTAGAGGACATACTTATACTCCTTGGCTGTGAGTATTATATCTAGGTTCCTCTTTCAGTCCACATAGTTTGGACCCGTTAGCTTATTTTCGCGGAGAATAATGACCAAAGGACTAAAAGAACCTCCCACCATTTCTGAAAAAAAAATGAAAATAAAAGAAAGGATTTAGTTTGTGAAAACAAAATAAATTTGTGCACTTTATCCTTATATTAAAACTGATAATAGCTACTTTAATATAATTAATTTGGCTCTTAGGAAAACTGACATAGCTTCTTGGGAAGATTAACAGTTTCTTAAGCTAAGTGTGTTAACCATCACAAATTAATTTTCCTAAGATAACTGATGGGAAGGAAAAATAGGGGAGCATGCTCATGGGAAAAAAAATAGAGAGAAAAAACACAAACCTTAATGGCAGCACGGAAGCATTAATATTATACCTTTGCGTGCTTTAACCCTACTAGGTTGAATAGGAGTAGATTGAACGACAGGAATAGCTTCGCCTTGCCCACTTGAAGAAGCTTCCGGTTGAAATCCCGTTAACCTCCTACTTCGCTTTGTTCGCATGAACGTCAAGCTTTTCAGCTCTTTGAATATGCCACTGTCCAACTTCTTGTCGGTGAACACAACAGTGAAGAAGAGTGGTCTCTAATCTCCTTGGTTCTCTTACTATTGATTAGCAAAACTCCAAGGAGAAAACAAGAGAAGGAAGGAGACGTGAGAGAGGGAGAGGTGCGTGAGAGAGGGATTAGTGAGGGAGATTAGAGTTATTTTTTTCCACCAGAGACTTGTTTATTGTTAGCCAAAAACTAGGTCTCAAATATCTGATAAACATATCCCCCGGATATCATATTTCAAACACCCGGATGTTATCCTGAGAATAAGTTTAGCTTAACTCTAAACTCATCTGAACCGTATCTGGAAGAAATCCTACAGTTCAAGCTATTGGGTCGAAATAATATTTATTATTTTTCTTGGGCCCAAAAGGCCCAAAATAATAAACATTAATTATTTATTTCCTGGGCTTATAGAAATAACCCAATAAATAATTAATGAGCCCAAATGAACCAAAATAATTAAACTTTAATTATTTATTTATTGGGCTTATATAAATAACCCAATAAATAATTAAGCATCAATTATTTCCCCCTAGTTTAAGCCGAGGTTAATTTTCTAATTATTCAAACTGGATCTAGGCCTTGAATAATTAATTAACCAATTAAACCAGATAATTAATTTCTCTCAACTCCTATTTATTTATTTATTTATTTATTTTATCTATTTATTTTATTCCAGCTAATAATAAATTAGACATCCTGAATAAAATAAAATAAAATAAAATCCTCTTGAACTAAGATCAATTCCTCAACCCAAAATTAATTAGGACTTACAGGCTATTCCAAGGACCAAAAAGACACATCGCATTGGCTGCTAAAATGACCAAAATACCCCTACTATATAAATAGGTATATTTTGCATTTTAAATATTTCCTAATATCACCATAAGGAAATATTGACCTCAAGGATAATGCTGCATTAGTAAAGTCTCTGACGTACAGGTGAAATGACTAAAATACCCCTCTATACATCGCCGTACATTTAGAGAGGAAGAAGTGTACTAACACCCCTCTAAATGACATCTATCATCCTTAAGCTTCTAGTCCAATGATCCACGACTTCCTGGAGTGTTTCCGCTTTCCAAGGGGCTACCCTAAAGCAAACATTCGAGTCATGTTTCCCAGGGCCCTGGACATTTTAGATCATTCGGACAACCACAAGGGGCGATATAGTGTAGAAACTATCTTGTACGAGTCTGTCTTAACTAACTAGTTACATATACTCAATACATAAGTATATTGGTTCTACTATAGAACCTCAACTATAGCATATCAAAGCATATGCTTCCAGCTTCGTCAGACCACCAACTCATACTCAAGTCGTAGAGTACTAGTCCACACTGTAGTGGTAGTAGTTTAGGTTTCTACCATATAGTACTTTAAAAAATCACTACTACAGGTCCTGTTCTACGTATTTGAAATACGCCTATGTCATGAAGTGAGTGGACTACTCACCGGCTAAAGGTAAGCCATTCCCCATTTGGAATTCATAATATAATAACCTAAATATGACGAGATTCCCATTCTCATTAATCGGTTAAGAACAAATGCTTATGTGTTAAGTAACCCGTGATCCATACCTCACTGTGAAAGAACACCATTCACATGGATCACTTATTTAAACACAATGGGTCTGTTCTAAATGAAATTGTGCACAAACAAAAAATAAATTCACAAACAATTTCTGAAAATAAAATTGTTCATTAAAATATTCGATTTTATATCAGAAACCTAGTCTAAGAGGGCATATAATCCAACAATAACTCCATCGAGAGGATGACCATTTTCTCTTATTTTCTATGGACATACCTTGCATTATAACCTCTAACTTGGGTTGGCCGATCATAGTACGTGTCTTGGGTTATTAATTACATCATTCCATTAGATCTAGATCCTTGTGATATCCTTATCCTATACGGGTTCACTCCCAGGGTGACGCGAGAGGATCCACGATTTCTAATGAGGATCGTGATGGAAGCCGTGGGGCTGTTGGAACTCCTCTCCCACTTAGTCTTTTAAAATAAGGGTTTTTCTCTGAAAAATTATCCTTTTGAAAATTTTCATGAAGTTTTTCCTTAACTTAAAAATAAAATATCTAAATCCATTAAAATCTCTATGTCAAGGTTTATATCCTTTGAGAAATTTTTCCATGGACTAATTTTATTTAAGTTAAAACCTTAATGATTTAAAAAATTTTTAATTAAAACTTTCTAGAGACTTTGGTCTCAAGTTTACTTGACAAAACAAGTTTTCTTGTGCAAAAATAAAACAAAATGGCTTTCTATTTTTAACTTACAAAAAATATCTAAATCCAATATACTTTCTATGTCAAGGATTAAATCCTTTGAGAAAATATTTAAGAATTAATTTTTGTTCAAGTTAAAATAACCATTTAATTTGTAGAAAAAATATTTTCTTGTCAAAAATATTCCCAAAGACTTTGGTCTTTGAGAAAATGTACACATAGGTACTCAAAAATAAATAGCATGCTAGAAAACAGTAGACGTTTTCATGCTTTTCTATTTTTAAACCTAAGTGCCTAAATAATGGAATTAAACACATTAATTAATTAATGGTCTTGTTTAATTCTAAAATCCCTTACTAATATTTTTCATGCAAAAATATTCCACGAATATTAACTATTGCAAAAATAAACTTCGCCTGGTATGGAACCTAAAACAAAAAAGAAAATGCAAGAAAATTACAAGGAAAAATAAAAAAATTTCTCCTTGGTCCATTGCACCCGTTGCACTGGAATGGGGCCTATCTGCACTCCGGTCCACAACACCTGCCGCATTGAACAGGGACCTCGTGGGCGACCCAAGTTTGTGACCCGCGTGCCAACCCGCTCCAGTGCGACGACTCGCGCGAAATCCGAATTGTGGATGAATTTGCAAATTGCAATTCCACCGAATCAGCCCAGTCGGGAAGCGCCAAGTCGAGCCGCCCTCTGGCTCCAGGCACAGCGGACTACTGGCGGATCGGCTCTCTGAGCGGAGCCGGTCTACAGTGCCTTCTCCTTCGTTTTTTCGTTGCGACTCCTTTCTGTAGATTTTCTTCTGGTTTTTTTCTACATCTCTTCTAGCTCTCTTGGCTCTCCGATTTCAACCCAAAACAATGAAATCAAAAAGCAACAACCACCTATACCCATTAACATTGGGTTTACACGATTTGCTAAGGAAAAAATCAGATTACATATGCACCTAAACCTCCATTCGAGAGGTGTACAAGCAGTCTATCCATACCAAAAAACCAGCGAAAGATCACATGTTAATCACACATAACTGTTCAGTTTTATTTAACTAGCATACATGCTTCCTATATTTGCACAAAATCTTCATGCTCTGATACCAATTGAAGATCAAAGAGCAAACTAAACACAGCGAAAACCAACAGCAAAACAAGAAGAAAAAAATGCAGCAGCACAGTGGCTTTGCGTGAGGAGGAAAAAAAAATATTTACCGCTTCTTGTTCTCAAAATTGGCTGGACTGGAATATGTAAAACTGGGGTAGGTGCGCTGGTGGAAACCTCTGGTGCGATTCCTGCAAGCCTCCTACTACGTCTGTACATGTATGTAAACGCCAACATTCCTCTCAACCTTCCAATATATGACCTGCCTAACTCACGTTTAGTGAAGACTCACAAGACTAAGGGATTTTTCCAGAGAGAAAAGAGAGTTATTTTTCCTAGAGAAGACAACGCCGTTGCTCTCTATTTTCCTGTTTAACCTAAATAAAACTTCAGGTAAAATTGGACTTTTAATTTGGCCCATGGGACTCTTAGTTTAGCCTCTTGAACCAAATTAATTATTCTAATCAGAACCAAATAAATGGCTCAGTAAATAATTAATTTTTCAGCCCAAATAAACTAGTCCAATTAACAAGACTATATTAGTTTAGTCCCAGGTCAATATTTAATTATTCAAATTGGGCCAAAGCCTTGAACAATTAATTAACCCACCAAACTAATTTAATTAATTCTCTCTCTCTCTCTCTCTCTCTCTCTCTCTGTGTGTGGACCTTTATTTTATTCTAGCCCAATAATTAAATTAGGCTACTTAAATAAAATAAATTCTATTTAATTTAATTTAAGACCAATTCCTTAGCCTGTATATAATTAGAATTTACGGTCTATATTGGGGACCAAAAGACACACCGCCTTGGCTACTAAAATGACCAAAATACCTTTGCCATATCAATAGCTATATTTTACATTTTAAATATTTCCTAATATCACTATAAGGAAATATTGACCCCAAGAATAATACCGCGTTAGCAAAGTCTCCGACCTACAAGTGAAATGACTAAAATATCCCTCTATACATCGCCGTGCATTAGAGAGGAAAAAATGTACTAATACCTTTGATGTGTTCGGACTTGGGTATAAAAATCATACAAAAACTAAGCACATTTCCAATCAAGTTTAAATTAAAACGTTCAACCCAAATCACACATATGAGCAAGCGTACTCATCATTAACTAAGCATAGGGTTCAAACAAGTGTCGATCCTCCAGGAATAAGTAGACATTAATCCTTTTTCTTTCATTGTTTAACTGACTCGATAAAGTGAAAAACAAATCAAAAGAAAAATAAAATGAAATAAAAATATATATATGTCAAGGATGTAGAATTATGCAATTCAAACCATTGTTTAGATAAACATGATCTTAAAGAACTAAACCATTATCATAACTAATTATTCCCTTGGCATCATAAAGGATTAAGATAGACTCACTTCGTTTCCAATCCATGAATCCTTATCTTCTAGGTAACTTAGCATCACATTCCTGTCTCAACCAGTCTTACCCAAAAGATGCATTAAATACAATCCTTTAATTAAATTTCCATTCCTGGCAAACTTAAACATGAAATTAACCAATGAATCTATTCCTGACAGACATTAGTTAACCTTTAATTACCTTATTCTTAGTAGTTAACCCCTTTTCCAAGCAAGTTAAGAGACAACAGATATGAAATCAATCAAATTGAAACCACCATCAACCCCTTTTCCAAGCAAGTCAATAGAAAGTAACAATCAACCAATCTCGTAATAAGCACAAGTAATCAAATAACAAGAAGAACAACCAATTAATCAAAAGATCAAATAACTCTGAATATCATGAATATCTAAAATAATGTCAAATTACAATAAAACAATTAACATATTATTGTTTAAGAAAAAGAAAACAAAGTAAAAGAAAGCACTCATAGATAAGTCTCCTTCTTCTTCCTTTGAAGACCTTCTTGTACAACCCTCCTTGAACTTGAAGAATTCCTCCTTTGATTGAGTGATTTTATATGATGATTAATGAATTCTTCATTTTTCCCTTGTGTTTTTCATCTATTTATAGGCTTAGGAAGTGCCTAAACTCGTAGGTACAAAGTTCTTGGCCGAGTAGAAGTTGGAAGATACTAAAACTCCTTAGATTACCAAAAATCGCGTAGAAAAATCACAGCACCACCTTGACTTTTGGAGCTGGCGTTGGTTGTGTTCTGCTTCTCCACTCGTTTGTCGATTTTTCTCTGAATTTTGCACAATGTGTTCCAGAATGCAGCCGGCGCCGGTTCTAGCTTCACAGCTAGCGCCACCTTGGTTCTGTTTTGCTCTATTCCACCAATTTTTCCGTCGCTTCAAAGTTCGTTTCGACAATGCATGGCCGGTGCCGGTTCTAGAGCCATAGCCGACGCTGCCTCATCTCTGTTTTGCGACGTTTTTGTTTCGTTTTACCTTAAAAATCTGAAATAAAGGACAAAATACCTTTCCAATAATAAAATCTCAAATATGAAGGAATATGACTAGTTATTGAACAAAATGTATTACAAATGAACCTCAAATAACTAGGAAAAACATGATTAATTTAGCCCCTATGAACCTTTCTAAATAACATCTACTATCATTAGGCTTTTAGTCCAATGATCTACGACTTTGTGGATTATTTCCGCTTTCCAAGGGAGCTACCCTAAAGCAAATATCCAAGTCATGTTTCCCAAGACCCTGGATATTTAGATTATTCAGACAACCACAAGGGGTGATATGGTATAGAAATTATTTTATACAAGTCTGTCTTAACTAACCAGTCACATATACTCAATATGAAAGTGTATTAGTCCTACGATAGAACCTCAATTAAAGCATATCAAAGTACATACTTCTAGCTTTGTCAGACCATCAACTCATACTCAAGTCGTAGAGTATTAGTCCACGCTATATCAGTAGTAGTGTAGGTTTCTCCCATATAGTACTTTAAGAGACCACTACTACAGGTCCCGTTCTACGTATTCGAAATACGCTTATGTCATGAAGTGAGTGGACTACTCATTGGCTAAAGGTAAGCCATTCTCCATTTGGAATTCATAACATAATAACCTAGACATGATGAGATTCCCATTCTCATCAATCGGTTAAGAACAAACGTTTATGTGTTAAGTAACCCGTGATCCATACCTTACTGTGAAAGACCACCATTCACATAGACCACTTACTTAAACAAAATGAGTCTTTTCCAAACGTAATTGTGCACAAATAAAATGTAAATTCACAAACAATTCTAAGAATAATTTTTTTTATTAAAACATTCGATGTTTACATCAGAAACCTAGTCTAAGAGAGCATATTTCCCAACATCTAGAAGGTGTTTAAGTTTAGTAGGAGGCTGTAATTTACATTTATACTCATTACTTTTATTAATGTTATCATGATGATACATTTTCTACTATTTGCTCATTAAAATAATAAAGTTCGGTTATTCATTTCCACATTGGATGTTATATATAGTTAAATAATCCCATATGAACTAATTGGAAGTAGGTATGTATAGATCACATTCACATGTAATTGTCATACTACCCATCCACACTTAATCTAGGTCATTTAGTTAAATTAATACATGTGACCAATGTTAAGGTTTAGTTGCGCTTTTAATGGAACGAAAGCCTCTTTGATCCATGTATTAACGAAAATAATGGATAAGGTTGATTTAAGATGACAAAGTAGGTTTGCTAGCTCCTATATTGATTTGTAACATTCATTTAGTTGTTTGATCTACTGTATGCACACATGAATATAAGTCTGAGTGGGAAGATTGTTAGACTTTCGGACTTAATTCATGTGTACATCCATATTATTTAGTATTTAGATATGTAGACGTACATGTATCACTTAACTAATTATGTAATTTTTATGGTTATAAAGTTTAAGACCCAATTATAAAATTCTAAGTAATTTTCAAAGATTTACTTTTTTAGATTATTTAAAAAACAACAAAGAGAATAGATTAACTTTAATGTTAATTTGATATGTTATTTTTTTAATTTTGTAGGATCAATTAAAGGTAGAGCAGCAACCATTGCCTAAGTCTAAGTGTACTGGGAAGGCAAAGGATCAGATCTTTTGATGCTTTTTCGGTCCTGATTTGAGGGGTTGTGTTAGTTGTAGTGGGAAGGGACCAACACTAACCTTTATCAGTTAATCATCCCAATGTGCTAGAGATGTTAAAGTGGTTGTCAGGGATAAGGTTGAGGCATGTATACAGAGTATGCAAGCTAGTATGCAAGTTGAGATGGAAGAACGCTTGCAGCATAAACAAGAAGTTTATGAGTCACATATAGTAGCTCTTCATGCTACCATAAATTTCTTATCTCAAAGCCTATACCTCCATCTAGTGCATCTATGGCATTTCTTGGTGTTAGTTCCATATTTTGACCCCATGAATCATGCAATGCTAACAAGGCTCCTTGGGAGGACATATTTCATATTCTTCTTGTTGTAGATGTACTACTGATGATAGATACATTCCATTTCCTACTTCTTAAATATATAGTATTCTCTTCCTTGAGGATATTATGGTTTATTTATGATATGATTGTTTATGGATTGATTGTTGCAGAGATTGTACTTATGGTTTGATTGGTGTTGATGAGATAGTATCTATGATATGATTGGTGTTGGCTTTGTTTATGGTTTAAATAGTTTGATTATATTTATTGTTTGGCTGTGTTGTCTTGCTTGGCTTGAAATTGCAAGTGGATAGGACTCAAATAGCCAAATTATTATTATTATTATTATTATTATTATTATTATTATTATTATTATTATTATTATTATTATTATTATTATTATTATTATTATTATTATTATTATTATTATTATTATTATTATTATTATTCATCATCATCATCATCATCATCATCATCATCATCATCAAATATGATAGCTTCAAAACTGTCATATTTGATAATTAAAACGATGGTCCAAAGACTACCTTCTTCTGTAACTATAAACGATGGTTCCAAACCATCGAATAGGTTATGGGATCATATGATGGCAGGTAACCATCATAATTGGGAGATCATATAAACGACTAGAAACTATCGTATTTATCAATAATACATACGACAGTAAGCCACCGTCGTATTTAAATTAAATACGATAGTTTTTCATTCATAATACGACGATTTATTTTACTGTTATTTTAAGACATCTAGAATGAACATATATGACATTTTTGTTTAATTCTCATATTTTACCGTCATATTTATCTAATATGATAGTTTTGTAGCCATCGTTGTTTAAAAATGATAGACCTTTTTACGACGGTCATGAAACCGTCATTTAGCCATCGTATATACTAAATACGACAGTATATACACTAAATATGATGGTTTTATGGCCATTTTAAAATAACAAGTCATTTTAAAATATTAATATATAACTAACAAGAGTCTTGCTTGTTCACCTGTACTCGTTGTTTTGAGTTCTTACCATAGCAAAAGCTCACGTCTATAAAAAGCAATAAGATTTTTCAAAATATAAAATAATGGCATATTAAGAACTTGTAATGCTAATATATTTTTTTTTAAATAGAAATTTTTCTCTTATACGAATGAAGAACAAAAGAATGTGCTCCAAGATTATAGAAAGTAACTCATTTTGATTATAACAGAGAAATTTGGGTTCCAATGGCAATGATTTCTTATCTAAGTCTAGTAATAGTTTTCATAAAAAGAAATCAAGGGGCTAACCTTACCAGCTCTAATGCTAGAGAGAAGGGAATTGTGTGTGAGAAGAAAAGTTAACGAGACTAATCGGGAATTTTATTTCTAGAGAATGAAGTACAACGTTTCAGAAGATGTGAAGGGCTGATGATCTTTTTTCTTACATGCTTGATCTATTTATAGACAAACTCTATTACAACCTATTATGTGGTTTGATTTGTTAGTCTTTTGTGTTATTGTTAAACTTTCTTGTTGTGGTTGCGTTAATTTGACATACAAAAATAAAAAATTCAACAAACATAATATATTATTAACGCAGTTTAGCTATCAATAAGCCTATGTCTACAAGTCCTAAGCCAATAAATTAATCTACTAAAATTTTAACAAAAAGTTGCAAGAATACGCTTATTTAAATCACCAAGTGATCCCTAATACCCTCTAATAGAACACCACTTTAGTGTTCTTTTGTTAAACTTCCAAAAGACTTTTGCTGGATCCAACTATTTTGACTGAACTCCCTTCAACCTTTGTTGCTATAGCATAGCGGTATTTTGTTTGACTCCAATAAACCTTTCCAACATTAAGGTGTTTCTCCGAAGATATTATATTGTTATAGCTAATAACTTGAATTAAGAAGCATACTTCAGTAATGAATCCCAACAACCATATAAATGCATATGCTTCTAAATTACTTAGAAAATATATATGAATTTCTCACTCTGTTTCTTGCAACCATGCTCTTAAGGATCTCTCTTTAGTTTCGTAGTTTTTCTCATACCTCTTGAACCAAAGCTCTTAGTCATTTTATATAGGATAGCAGAGTGTTAGTGTCCTTGTTGAATTAGGAATCTACTTCAAGATTCTTCTTCAGAGTTTCCTAAATCTTTGCAAACCTAATTTCATTTAGATTCCATAATATCTTTGCCATATTTCCCCCAAAATGCTTCCATAGATTTTCTGGAATACTGTTTCTTAATCCAATGCACTTACCTTACGCAGCAAACATTGCCAACATAGTTTTAGATGATTCCCAAAAACGTCATCAATACTATTAAGAAATATTTGTTAGATGTCAACCTTGACAATGACCTTAATGCTAATAATACAATTGTTTGTAATGAGATAAAGTAAAACTGATATTAATACAAAGTAAACATTATTGTGCTTCAATAATTCTTCTAACAATGCATCTTTTCTTATCTTAAATGCATCTAATCTGGTAGTTGTGGCTAATACAGGGAATCAATCTACATTGATTCATCCTCTAGGGAATTTGCCAATAGGTAAAGTGGCCGACATTAGCATGTGGTTCTCCTTAGTGCAATGGTGATGGTGATATTTAAAAAAATTTGAGGACTTAAAAAACATGGAAAAACATTTTTGAATCCATATAGGAACTAAGTTAAATAGTAAGACTAACTAAGTTAGGGTATCAAAACTCGAAGGATTCATGAAAGACTATCCACTTGTGTACACCATAGTCGTTACCTTTTGCGAGTGCCCTCTATAGCCTACACATGGCCAATTAAGTCCAAAACCCAAGAGTGCTAGAGGCTAGAGTTTTGCAGGTTATCTGTGTAATACTTCACATTTTACTTTTAACTAGCTACTATTTGTAATAGAATAAGAATTTGTATCAATAGCCAGAACAAAAGTTGATTGGTGTAATGAGACAAATGTTTTGGTATGATAATATTTGGTCGGAACCTGGATGTAATTATTGGATTTGTTCTACCCGTACCCTAAATCTTTAGAAGGTTACTATTATTAATAAAATAAGAATTTGAGGGTACGCTGAGAAGAAAAAGTGATCAGTGCGATGAAACGCACGTTTTGATGTGAATTATGCTATCTGGGTCACTGGGGGCATTTTTGTCATTTTGGCCACGCCCGTGATTTTGACTGCAAATTTGAACAAAATAGAGAAGGAATTGAAGAATTTAAGAATTACCAATGGATCTAGTAAAATTTTTGGAGTTGAATGGTGAAATGATTGGACTCGAATTTTGGTTATTTCTAAGAAAAATTCTAAATTGTAGTTGAAATTGAAACAAGCAGCATAATATGATTGGTAGATGAAAATAAGTGTCGTTCAGTGATTGGTTATTGAGGCCAAGTGTTTCTATTTTATTGGTTGAGATAAAAGTTTATAAGTATTTTTACTAAGCTTATTTAGCAAGATTTTCATAAGCTTCCTTAATAAGATTTTGACCTCACTAATTCCAATTGACCATGTGATATATTTGCCATAAGAATGGAGGTGGAGGGGCTACAATATATAGCCTGAATTTCGTCCATAAATAATGGAGAAAGAAAAGGAAGAGAAAAAGAAAGGAAAAGGAAAGAAAAGCTAGAGAAAATTGAGAGAAAAAGAAAAAGGAGAGGGAAAGAAAGAAGTGTGTGTGTGTTCTTGGAGCAAAATCACTTCAAATATCCTCAGACACAAGGTAAAACCCTACCTTACTTGAATTAAAGTTGTTGTTGGGTAAATGATGATTATGTTAATATGAATTTTAACATGAAAACATGATTTTCATGTCTTAATTTTGGATCAAAGTTAGGGTTTGTGAACTTTTGTGTATGAACCTTATATATGCTTGTATAAGTACCGATTGCCTAAGGGTTTTTGAATGAAGTTTTGTGTGAGAAAGAACTGAATAATTATGGTGATTTGAAGGCTTATTTTTGGTTGAGGAGGTGATGATCAAAGTAGAGTAAAAATGGTATTTACTTGGTTGGAAAAATGGATCAAACTAGCTTTTGATTAGAATAGATGAATTTATGTTGAATAAGTGTGACTGTTGTGAGTTACTAGAAATCTGGAAATTCAGAATTAAAGATGATTTGAAGGAGAATTGAATGAATTAATGGTTCTAGGTGTTAAAGATTAAATGAGGACAAAGGAAATCATGAATAATAAAAATGAGGTAAAACTATTGGGGATATTTTTACCCAGTATTGTACCTCAGGAACCAAAATTATGGAAAAAGGCTTATATAAAATTAAATTTAAGAGTCTTACGGTCGATTTGGTATGTCATGGAGCCAAAACGGAGTTGTGGATTGAAAGTTATGTCCGAAACAAAATCATGTGTCAAAGCAGCAAAATTTCAGAATTTTGCTTGGAACATGGACGACTTTAAGGATGATTAACTGTGTGATTTTGGGTGAAATTAAGGGTAAATATGAAGTGAATCTCTTGTATATGAAGTGAGAGAGGATGTGGTAAATGAAAAATGAAAGAATCGAACAAATGACGAAAAACGACGAGAACGAAAGTTGGACGTTTTCCTTAACCGTCGGCTAACCGTCAGTTATTTTTTGGCCGAACACGAATTGACCTAAAAATGATGTGTGATGCAGGTTTATCGGTAAATGGCCAATGGTTCATTGAAAATAGTAGAAACGGTGGTTGAACGGGTGTAAAGGGAAAAGTTTAGTCAGGACACGAGGTGAGTCCCTTAGATTTCTAAAACCTTTTGAAAGCTAATGTGCTTTACTTTTCCATGAAATGCTATGTCTTATACTATTTTGGAAATCCCTAAATGTGTTTAAGATTTATCTGAGCGAGAATTGTTTTATGCCATTCTAGGCTTGAATGAACTTCATAATTGGCTTGGAAACCTTAATGGATGTTTAAAGTGTGAATTTGTGAATTTAGTCCCTTTTGGATTAAATACTTAGAATTTTCAGAAAATGGTAATTTTGGAATTGGGTACTTATAAATTGACTAGAATGCCCTTATTGAAACTTTTGTGAATACTTTTTAAATTAAGTAAGGGTAAAATGACCCGAATACTCTCAGAAAAGTCTTTTGGAATCGGGTATGGATAAAATGATTCGAATACCTATGGAAATGGCTTTTGTGATCGAGTATAGGAAAAATGACCTGAATACTCTTGAAAACTTGTTTGGATGTGAGAAAAGAACTATTTACCTTATTCTGACACGATTTTGGAAAATGATCTCTTGATATGAGATTGACATTGGAAAACGACATTTTGATCCAAAAAATTATTTTATTGGCTTGATGTGCTTAAGGAATGAATTGATTGGCTCTATGGAACCTATGTAAATTATTAACTGACTTGTGAGTCAGTGGGATCAAATTCTGAAAAATAAGATTTTGCCCAACAATGTTTTTCTTGATATGGAAAATGGTTTTTTGATGTGCTCAAGTACGAGCCTTTTTTGGATTTGGAAACATGGTGAATAATATGAATCTTGAATTCTTGATTTCTTGAACTTGACAATCCTTGAATACTTGGCGTAAGCAGTAACTTGAATACTTAGCGTAAGCACTAACTTGAATACTTGGGGTAAGTACTAACGTACTTGGCATATGCACTAACTTAAATATTTGGTGTAATCATTAACTTACTTGGCGTATACATTAACTTGAATGCTTGGAGTAAGTACTAACTTGGCGTATACACTAATTTGAATACTTGGCGTAAGCATTAACTTACTTGGCATATGTACTAACTTGAATACTTGGTGTAAGCACTAACTTACTTAGTGTAAGCACTAACTTGAATACTTGGCGTAAGCACCAACTTGAATACTTAGTGTATGGACTAACTTGAATATTTGGCATAAGCACTAACTTGATTCTCGGTAGTACTCTGCGGTGTACTTACTCTCTCGGCGATGCACGGTTGAGTGCTATAGGCTGCGGTCTAAGCACAATGATATATGGCGCCGAAGGCAAAGACTTGTGAGCTTTGCATATAGACCAACCTTCTGTTGGAAGAATGCTTGTGATGTGAAAATCGGGGCAATGATTTGAAATTAAAACACTATTTTTCAAAAATATTTGAGTTCTGAATAAACTATTCTTTAGAGAGTTTTAGAATTGTTTCCAGTGAACAAATGAAATGTTTTCCCCATAGGGGTTTTATGTACTCTGTCGCTTTACTAAAGCACTAGTACACACGGGACTCACTGAGTGATTTTCACTCACACGTTATTATTTTCCTTGAAAAATTCAGGATTAGAGGTGCAACGAAAGCATAGTGGACTCCTAGAGGCTCTTGCTACATCTTGGACATGTTATACCCTTGATCTATGTTGAGAAAAAAAAAAAAAAAATTCTGCTGCCTATTGAGTGAAGTTTGTTATAAAGACCTATTGCCTGAGCAATCAGACGGGGAGACATCCCACAAAGTTTCAGCCTATTACGTTATGAAAATATGGGGTGTTACAATCTATTTCTGGAGTGTCATGTGAGAAGAACGAAGAAGCAAACTGGCAGTTAAGTCTATTCTTATGCTTTGTCTCGATGAAAAATTCGATAATATTAAGAAGTTGCCTTTATCAAGACTCTCCATTTGAGATCAAATGCAAACATAGATAGAGTCAAATAATCGGATAGTTACTGACTAATCTACAAATCCAAATACATTGAAATTGGATGTAATTCCAGATATAATGAATTTGGACATATTTCTAAACACGATGAATTTGGACACATTCCCAGATATATCGAATCTGGTTACTAGAAAAATAACCTAAATTGTTCATCTAATGTATGTCCCTGTAGACTCATTTAATATTGGTAGTATGCCCAAAACATATTTATACTGCTCACAAGTTATAAGCAGCTTATAGCAAAAATTATAACTATTCAGGTTAAAATAAAGATCGGTTATCTTTTTGAATCAAACAACATATTGATATTTAGTTATTTTGTCACACAATATCTCAATTAAGCATAAGGAATGGAACATATGATCCTTATGTAGTTTAATAAACTATTTCTTGATCTCTAATTAAATTGTTCAAACAAATAATATCAACATCTTTTTATTAATATATTTGAGTATGATCATGTATTTGAACAGTTTAACTCATTAAGGGGCTTATGGATATCTCTCTCAATGATGAGAAGGGCAAATTCCTTCATTTTGCATTCCTCTCCCCGACTTATTCCTACTAAAAGTAGTATTCTCAATCATCTAGTCAAAGACGACTTTAGACAACCCCAAGATATAGAACCCATCTAGTAAGAAACTATGATAAATTTAGATCAAAGGACATAAAATTTCATTATTTGGAAAGAAAGTACTTATAACATGTCTCGTGAAGTACTCTCATAGTGAGTCATGTATAATACAATGTTCTTTAACATATATTTATGTTTTGACTTGACATCCTATATATCCATGACCAATAAAACATAACCATCAAGTCACAAACATACTAGTTTTAATTTATTATTGTTCCACCAATAATATTCAATTAAGAACAATTTAAGAGTTGCCATTATACTTGCTATAGGGTTTTATTATCAAGTCATGTACTTTATAACCATAAATCAAAATGCACTATTTATGGAAAGAAATACATCATATTATCACCAGAAAAAAACCTAGATGACAATAGTACAAGTACAAAAGGCTTAGGGCTTATCCCCAACAATATTGATCCTTTGGGAATAATTTCTTAAAACATTAATTCAGCTTAAGCTTTACTTTAGAGATGATTTAGATCTTATGATTCTTGTTCATTTTCAGCAAAATCTAACAATGGTTTTGATAACTACTTGAAGAATTCTCTTTTTGAACGGATGCTTGCTAATTCTGATTGAAGTGTAGTGTGGACTTTGAAAAATTTCTCAGTTGTTTAAGTAGGTGGTTCAAAATTATTTTGATCTTTACATCTAGTCCACCATTTACAACAATATTAATAAATGATACAAGGAAGGAATTCATCTGTTATTTTGGAAAAAAAAAAAACAACTAAAAATCCACGGGATGTTATTTCCAAGCACAAAGTTTAACAATCTTCTCGTTAGAGTAAAAGTCTCATTTGATTTGTAGTATTGCAAGAAAACTTCTTGAACCTTTTGCGAGAAGCAGGTAGATTCGAGGCCAAATGTCTTGAACCAATTTTGAAGACACAGAGGACAATTTCTTGAGCAATCCTTGTTAAAGTAAATCAACCAGGAATAATCAAAAGGATGCGGTAAAAGAAAAAATGACTAAGCTTTTATGTAATCATGATATGTACAGGAGGTTTAAAAGACTGTGAAAACTTAATAGGAGTATTAAATCATTTGACTTTCCACTATAATGGTTTATGAATTTGTTTAATTCATATTTTTGAATAAGAAATTCTAGTCAAATCTTTTAGATTGAGTTAATTGTTAGTTCTACAGAATTAGTATCAATTAGGACAAATTCATAGAATATTCTTCCTTTAAAAGGTATAGCAGATATAAAGAATTTATCAAGGTAAAACAAAATAGGGAAAAAAATTATGTGAATGACAAAATAAACATGTTATGTTCTAAATAGCAATAGAAAGAATGATTGCTTTTCACAAGAAACGTGGATTTATTTTTTAGAGATGAAGATGTACTAGGTACAGTTTTGGGGATTGAGTAACTGCTTTCTTAAAGGTAGTAGGTTTTGTCATGGCATAGGATAAATTAGAAACAAGAGAGACTTAATTTTTGGAGAATTAGCTAATTTAGAACTAGAGGTAATCTGGGATAGTTTCTCAGAAGATGCTAGATGATAGAATCTATTAATAGCAGGTCTTTGAGGGGGGCCTTTAGGCCATATCCCCGCAAAAATTCTCTAGTTAAGAAATTTGGAATAGAATTGATTTCATCTTTAATATACTGTATATCAAAGTCAAATATAGAAAGTAATCATTGACATTGAGCAAAAATTTGATTAGATATAAGATTTTTAACAACTTTTTGTAAAACATTTTTAGTTACTTTGCAATCAATTCTTAATAAAAACCTTTTATTCATCAATTTTGTCTTGAAATTTTCAAGGCGTTCTTGATTCATTTGGATATGTCTTGCTTTAGTAGCTATCATGCTTTCATTAAAGTTATCTATATAGGGTAGGCTTAGTACATAGCTTTTCCTATTCCAAAAGATAGTAGGTATCTTAGAATAGACACGACTTTCAATTTCTTTTCGTACAAATTCTATCTTATCCTAGACTTCACATGATTCCAACTATTCTTGTATTTTTTTATATTCGACATCTTCTTTTAGAAAGTTGATTTGATTTTGTCAGAGAATAATTTTCTTTTTTAAAGTGTTGATATCTTTACTTTGTGGACTTAATAAAAAAGGAAAAGTCACTCAAATGGACCCTGTGTTAGTATGGACTCTATGTTGGTTTACTTCAAAAAGATATATCTGAGTTAAAAAGGAGTACCTAATATTATTTCTACATTTAAATTTTTGATTAAAATAAAAGAATTAACAAAGCAAAATTGATTATTGCAATATGAGCATTAGAGAGTTTGTAATTGATTTAGAGTTGACTACTAGAGGCAGAATATAATTTCGTAGCTGTTTTCTCATAATATTTAGTAGGGATTAAACATTCTTGAATACAATTTTGATATGCTCCTAAATCTCAAAATCTTCTATTTTGAGAATAATAGGAATGTACCATTTTTGAAAAGTAATTCTAGAAATTGCAAAACTATATTCTTCTCTTTGATTTTCATTTACTGATTGTGTAGTGTCAAGGATTGTATTATCTAATAGTGGTTTTTCCTTTTTAAATGTAAACGATCTATGTTAATGTTGTTAATATATGTGATTTTTTGTTCATTTTGATATTTTAAATGTTTTATTTCCTATTTTAGACTATTAATTTTAGTATACAAATCTTGTAAAGAAATCACTACTTCTTCTTTATTTTTTTTAATCTATTAAACACTTCTTTTAGATTATAAGTTTCTACTTGTTGTTTAGGATTTAATATCATTTCTTTTACTTTAAGTAAATATTCTCTTTTAATAGCTTCATCTTGAATATGACCTAAGATTTAAAAAAATAATTCTTTATTAGCATTTGAAATAACATTAGTTTTACTTGAACTAATTATATTAATTTCCCTTGAACTAATCACATTATGCAACCACAAGAAGAGGCATTGCCTAGAGATTCACTATCAAAAGAATTTTATTGAATTTCAAAGATTTCATCTAGACTATTTTCTTAGTCATTTTCTGTAATATCAGATTCATCAAAAATAGCGTGGATTTGATCTAAAGTTTCTTTATCTAAAGAGAGTCATTCATTTTCATTTTCTTTTTCAGTTTTTGTTTACATTCATCAGCTTTATAACCTCATTTTTCAGAAAAATAGAATTTAATATGATCTTTATCTTTTTCTTCTTTTGTTCATTTCTTTCATTTAAAAGTTTTGTAGGGTTTGTCTTTGGAGTATTTACTAGAAGTTTTTCTTCTAGATTTAAACATTTTCTTAAGTTCTTTAGAGGGAGGTTTAATAAGTGCATAGTCAAATATTTTGCAAAAATTGCCTAATTCTTTTTTAGAAATTTTATGATATTGTTCCATTTGAGCTTTGAGTTTTAGATCAGTATAAAGGTCTACTCCTACTTGAGATTTACATAATTGATTAGTTAACCATAAGAAAGGGCATCATAGGGCACATCATTACCCCAGTTTGACTTGAGTTTTTATCTAACCATTTCTGCAAATAATGCAGGTAAGCCTGAAATAAATCGTTCTTTCCAAAAGGCATGGTGATAATCAGGTCTAAGCATTACTTTTTGTAGAAATATATCTTTATGCCATCTAAAATCATGCAATTTAGGGGTATGTTAGATTAGTAAGGATTTCAAAACTTTGATTAGCTAATTGTTGAGGATTTCCTACAAAATGTTGGGTTAAAGTAAACATAAAACTATTTAAGCAATCAAGGACTACTTCTGTTATTGTAACAGGTTGGCCTTTTGTATCTACGAGGGTTTTGTTGAGTATTTTATAGGCATTCATAATTTCAAGACATTGTTGTTGAGTCAAATAGTTATTCCACTACCCATGAAGGATTCTAGTAAAGCCAGTAGTTAAGATATGAAAGATGGAGACATTAGAATTGGAAGTATTATGTCATTTCTTTAAGTCGTAATACTATTTTTCTCTATGTCTAAGTCATTCATTAGGTTTTACCATAGCAAAATACCAATAGATTTTTTCTTGATTACAAGATCTATTCCATAATTATTTTAAATATATTTTATCTAATTCAAATTCATTATCAGAAGAAATTGTGATTAAAGTATTTGGCATTTGCATTTCTGATTTACTGGGCCTTGAGGATTTAACGCTTATATCATCTTCATAATTCACTTTAGGAATTTCTCCAGAAAAATTAACACTGCTGAGTTTTTGAGTACTTTGACTTCTAAAAAGAGGTTTTGAACCAGAAGAAAAAGAGGCTACAGAAAAAGATTTTTGATTGAACTCAAGTTCAATGTTTCCTGAAGATGATTGTAATTCAATTTATTCTATTAGATTCATAATGTCTTTTGGGATAAATTCTATGCTCAAAATTCCATTTTGTATTATGAAAAACATCATCCTATTTGAGGAATTGAGGGATAAAAGTATTAGATCTTTTAAAATTGGTTTCTAATAAACAAATTTCTCTAAGATTTCCTAAATGATTTTTAGCTTGGGGATTGAAAGTGGATTTCATGACTTTATAGTAAACGTGATAAATTAATCGAAGAGATTTAGATCCAAGTTCAAAATCTAAATTTTTTGTTTGAATATTTTGGGTTAAGGTCTTCAAAATATGTGGATTTGTTAGATCTATGTGAAATTAGGATAGTGATTAAAGTAAACAGGGCCATTTGCTGTATTTGATTCAAGGATTGCTAAAAGACTGTTATTAAAATCAAGATATCTACTATCTCTTAATAAAAGACATATGGGAGAATTAATTCCTAATCGGTGAAAAGGTTTAACAACAACTTGTGCTTATCCTATATGCAAATATCAATATTTGTTCTTTCGATATAATTCTAATGTTTCTGGATTAAATAGGTGAATAGTACCATAAGGCTTGTTGATGGAAACTATTTTATTAGTGGTTTTAGTATTATAATTTTGGACTAAATAAAAAATTCCTTTTTTGTAAATTTTATCAAACTTTTCTGTTGACATTTTAGAATTCATTAATCTGTATTCGATTTTGTCTAATTGAGAGCTAATTTCAAGATCATTAATAGTTTCAATATTAATGTCAGATAAGTTTGAACTAGAAGCTATGGTTAAGAGGGATAACTTTCTCTTTCTGATAATTACAATCAATAGTCTTCAAGGTTTCTACTCTACTATCCTCTATTATTATTTCTTCTTTTCTTCCTAGGACAAACCTATTAACTATGCAAAAGCTATAGGACCATCCTGGTGCTTGGGCCAATTTGCTAATCCTAGGCTAACAACGGCCTAATCCAATCCGTTTTGGGCTACGTATAAGATGCTCTTACAGTTACTACTCAACTACATAGTAGTAGGAATAACGAAAGAAAATAAAGAGAGAGAATAAGAAAACAAAAAGATTAAAGCCTATATCATGCAAGAGTAGAAAGAGAAAGTAAAGAGCTTACTCAAACATGGTTAGATAAAGCACGACAGAGTAAAGAATGAACATAGCTCTGATACTAAATTTGTGTGCACTCGGAGTTCTTCAAAACATTCACTGATTTATTGATTTTCTGAACATTCATTGATTTAGTCAATAAAAGGGAGAGGGAAGTGGTTTTTCCTAGTGGCTTTGTTTAGCATCCTATAATGAATGCAAAACCTCCAACCCATGACCAATCTTATAGGGACTAGCTCATTTTTATCATTGGGGCTTGCCATCAGTCCTCCCTTCTTTGGTACCACTTAAGTAGGACTCACCCAAATACTATTAGAAATAGGGTAAATGATGCCTGAATCTAGAAGCTTAATCATCTCACCTTTTACTATGTCACTCATATGTGGGTTTAACCTACATTGGGGTTGTACTACGGGCTTTGCCCCTTCTTCCATCAAAATTTTATGAGTACAAAAGGATGGACTAATTCCCTTTCTATCGTGATCTTCTATGCTATTACTCCCTTATATTTTTCCAACACACTTACCAATTTGGTCTTTTGTTCTTTAGTGAGATCTTTGGCAATATTCACAGGCAATTTATGTCCTTCAGTCAAGAACACATATTCCAAGTGCTCGAGTAGGTCTTTTAGATCTAATTCTAGAAGATCCTCTATGGATGATTTCATTCTCCCCAAACTTCTTTTCTTAATTTTTTCAAAACTCTTCATCCCATCCGCATTGATAGAGTCCTCCAAGTATGCTACTGAAGTTTTCACCAACTCCTCCTTAAATGATTCCTGGATAAAATCCAAAATAGGTTCGTCAAGAATATCAATACTTAAACAAGAATCATCAGAAGATAAAGGATGTTGCATGCTTTAGTGGATTTGAATGACCATCCTCATCCCCAACCTTAAGTGTTAACCTCCCCCCATAAGCATTAATTAACGCCTTTGCTGTAGCTAGGAAGGGTCTACCTAAGATTAAAGGGACTTTGGAATCTTTATCCATGTTAAGAATAACAAAATCCACTGGAAATATGAATTTGTCAACTTTTACAAGTACATATTCTAGTATACCCCTAGAATATTTGATAGATCTATCTGCAAGTTGAATACTCATCCTAGTGGGTTGGGGTTCTCCTAGGCCTAGCTTTTTAAATGTTTTATATGGCAGTAAATTAATGCTAGCACCTAAGTTAGCTAATGCATTACAGAAATTAAGTGTGCCAATTAAACATGGAATAGAGAAACTCCCTGGATCATTCTCCTTGTGTGGCAAATTCTATTTTTCCTACAATATGGCTGAACATTCTTCATTTAGCACCACTGCGGACAATTCTTCCAATCGCTTTTTGCTTACGAGCATACTTTTGAGAAATTTGGCATATTTGGGCATGTGGAGTAAAGCTTCACTGAGTGGGATGTTTATGTGTCGCTGTTTGAATATCTCTAGGAATTTGTCAAAATAGGCATTTTTTTGAGCTTTATGTATAGGGTAGGAAAAGGAATTTGAGGCTGAAAAGTTGAATGTCTAGTGGGATTTCCAAGAGAAGGGTAGTGTTTTGCCGACGCCGATTTTACTATTTTGTCCGGCATCGGTTCTATGCTGGACCATTTGTTCTCGGATGTACAGGACAGCCGGTGCCGGTTCTCTTCCTCTAGACGGCACCGGTTGCAGCCTGCAATGTTTGGCATCTCCTTTCCATTCCGTAATGTGACAGCAGCTATTTCCACTTTGTCTATTGCTGTTAGTTCTTAAGACTTTAACACCATGTTAGTAAAAAACCAGATTTGTCATTCCATATTGTGGATCATCCCCTTAAACTTCTCAAATGTGGAATCTATTTCTTAGATGCGTTTTGTGACATGGACAACAAATTTTCCAATCACTATCTCTACCTGCCGATTTAGGTGCTTTGAGTGTTATCTCGGAAGAGTAATGGGGGTACTGCCCCTCATTAAGCCTTCTCTGGTTCCAATTTGTCATTTCACCTAAACATAGAATATAGTTAGATAATGGAATGCACAATTCAAACAAAATTAAAAGAACAAATTAGTCAATTAAGCATTAGTCAAAGTTAGTAAATTAGATTACACAGATACACAAGATACAAAAGATGGCACATTTTTTATAAAAAGAACAATTGTACAAATTTACATGGTTAAATCAACAAAATCTATGCTTTCATGACATTGTTCCCCGGCAACGACGCCAAAAACTTGGTGTGTTTGGATTTTGGTATAAAAATCATATAAAAATAAGCACATTCCCAATCAAGTTTAAATTAAAACATTAATCCCAAATTACACATATGAGCAAGCGTACTCATCATTAAGCATAGCACAGGGTTTAAAACGAGTGTCAATTCTCAAGGAACAAGTTTGGATTAGTCACTTTTCTTCCATTATTTAACCGACTCAATAAAGTAAAAAAATAAAAATAAAAATAAAAAGAAAAATAAAATAAAACAAAATAATATATACATGGCAAATATGGAGAATTATTTAACTCAAACCATTATTGTGAAACCTTACCTAAAGCCAACCTTAGAGTAAGGGGGGTCGGGATGCATATCATATTATTTTACATGAATATATATATATTTGAACGATTTTATGTACTTTAGAATTATGATTTATAGGTTAAAAGGTTTAATTATGCTTATTGAGTAGGAAGGGTAAAATGGTAATTTTTCTTGAGGTCAAAATAGGAAGATAGCTTGAGGATTAAATAAGAAGAATATTTGGGTGAGAAAATAAGAATAAGAGTTGTTGTGGTTAAGTGGTTAGAGCTTTGGAATTAATCTCTAAGGTCATGAGTTCAAATCCCATCATTTAAGTTTTTATCATGATTATCTTAATTAAGTTTGAATTTTTGTTTTCTTGCATTCCATAAAAATAGGAATGTTGTCCTAGGGGAGACATGAAGAAAATGTCATAATCCTATCATTATGTCCTAAAAAGAATTCTAGAGGAATTCTTGTCCTTTTATTACCTCTATCTTGTCCTAACCTCTTCACCAATTAGATTTGTTCAAAATTTATCTAAATTCATGTTTTTAATTCCAGAAAATTTAGCAAGGATTCTTAGTTTTTGAATTTCAAGAATGAATCTTGGAGGTTGGAGATTTGACTAAAAATAGGAGAGGAGTTAGGGAAGGTTCCTAAGAGAAATTAATCTCTATGGTTGAGCTTTCAAACTCCACTCCATAGTGTTCATATTCTCCATGAAAGAAATTTAGAAATTTTCCAGATTCTTGAACAACCTAACCTTCAAAAATCTCAGCAATCTTTCTTACTCAATTTTTGCCAGAAAAATAGCCAATTTATTCGGCTTGAAGACTAAAATTCCTGTGCAAAAACCAGACTGCACAAAACTGCATAAACCAGAAAAAAATCTGGGCAGTTTTCGCTGCATAGCAACCTGAAATCGAAGGTGTTTCTTCTTCCTTCAAGCCAACAAAATTCCTCTTCTCTTCCTCCATAAAGAAGGCTGGAAGCCAGCTTTAAAGAACTTTCAAACACCTCTCAAGAACCCCTGCAAGTCAGGCTGGAACATTGCAAAAAACTGCACAGAAAATTGTAGCAAAACATTCGAATCATAACCAGAAAATTTCCAGCCTTGTTCCCTTCAGGCCTTGGCCGAAAACCACCCTCAAACCTCTGTAAATTAACCCTTGTTTAGCCATGAACTGAACACCATTACCCCCTCTACTTACCTTGCACAATTGGACTCCATAACCACACCTCAAATTTCTCCTACAATCACTCCATTCAAACTTCCATTTGAATTTCAAAATTTCCAACATTGACTCCATGAAAACACCCTTGGATTAGGCTTTATAACCAGAAATTTCTCTGCCATTGAGCTTAGAATTTCAGCCAGCCTTAAAGCTCTATTAATCTTCATTCATTTCAGCAAAACACAGCAGTCTAGCCGGCTCCATTGCAGCTCCAAGAAACCCCCATTAATCAAACACCAATAACATATCTTCTACCTCAAAACACTCCTCAAATTTCTCCATTTGAATTTCAAACAACCAGGTTTTCTCTTCCTCTCTAAACTGAAAACCAAAACCCTTGAACTCCCTCAATCATTCGGCTAGCACTCTCCAGAAATTCGTCCAGCATTTTTCCTCAAATTCTCTCCATTTTCACCAAGAGCACCAAGAACACACACTACATTTCTTCAAGCCAAAGACCACTCTAAACACCTCCAATCCCTCTCAAAAACTCCAGAATACTCCTACATACTCCCTAAAGTTCATTTCTAAAATTTATAACATCAAATCTTGAAAACAAAAATTGGCATTCAGATCAAAACCAGTTTTTCCCCTTGAAGTCTCAAGAACATCATCAAGGTAACCAAGAACAACTCTTTTGTTCATCTTCTTCCCTTCAACCTTTAACATATCATGCTAATGCTCTCTCTCTCTCTCTCTCTCTCTCTCTCTCTCTCTCTCTCTCTCTCTCTCTCGGCCAAAATGGTTGTTACAACCATGGCTATTTTTTTTCTTCTCCTCTCTTGGACAATTCAAGACTCTCAAGTGCATGGACCGTCTTAAATCTTCATCGAAATAATCATTAACCAAGTATTTCTTCTTAACCTTTCTTTTTAATTCTGAATTCATATCTCTTAGATGTTGATAGAGAGGATAGAATATGAATGGGGGATTGAGTATATGCATATGTATGAAGGGGTTGAGATTAGAGCATGAGAATGGATGATCATGATTAAGCTATATGGAATTCCTTGAGAATTGATGTATGTTCATCATGTCTTAAGAAATTATGAATGTTTAAGTATGCTAGATGTTATGACGCCTTTGGTGAATAGGATTTTTATGTTCTTATTTTCATTAAAGCCGTGAGTATGATTATGCTTAGTAGAGATTTGGTCATGTGATAGTAGGTATGGATTTAAGTCTATGTTCGTGAATATAATAGTTTGTTGATTGATGTTAGAGAATATGTTCATGAATCTTGTTAGTAATAGGAAAATTATGATCATGATCTTGTTGATCCTAGGCTATTTTAATTAGCAAATTTTATTATCATAATTAAAACTATTACTATATTTTTCCTCTAAAGATTTCGAAATTCCTAAGAAGTTTTGGAAATGGAGTATTAAATGAAATATTGATATTTTACTAGTCGAATAATTAATATTTTTCATTAACAATAAAATATGTATATGTATAATAGTAAATAAGATCATTTTATGTAAATAATAATAATAAATAAAATATTAATGACCTTGTAGGCCTATATTCATAAATATTATTCATATTAAAATTTGTTTGTTATTTATTAAACAAAAATTTAATATAATTCATTTATTATCTATTAAAAATTAATTTAAAATTAATTGTAATTTATTAATTATTTATAATAAAACTATTTTTTTAAATTGCCATTTGCTAATATTTAACAATTAAACTCTAGTTTATTTATTAGCAATAGTACTCAAGATTTATTATTTGAACATATAACTTATTAGTAATTATTTTACAACCCCTAGTTATTTTAACTTATCAAACTAGACTTATTTTATAACATCCTTTATCATCTAGCCTTAAAGCTTAGGATATTAGTGTTATGATTGTAATAAGTTGAACTAGGATTATTTATGTAAGCGAATATAGCTTAAGTATAACCTTATGTGTTGTGTTTTCCCCAGGCGGGGTTAGGTCAGCCTTGGTAGATATTTGAATTTGAGCAAGCAAAGGATCAGGTAAGCTCCTGCATGAACTTATTTGAAGACAAAAGATCACAATGGCAAGCCAAATGTAATATGTATGGACACTCATTTTGTAAAGGTAATTAAGGATTGTTTTCCTTTTTATTTCAGTCAAACAAATCATTTGAAAATTTAAACAAGCAGTTTTGCACAAATACTAAACTCTTTCTAAAATCAAACTTTGATAAGAATTTTAGAAGCCCTTAATTGCTATTTCCAAGTAAATTAATGCTTTATCAGTTTTCTCCCAAGTGGGACAATCAACGTTGAGTACTCAATAAGGGTAAACTACTAGGGCTTGTCTTTGAAGGGTTAGGGTAAGTCTCTCAATAGGTGGCCACCTCTGAGGGGTGAGTCCTTCCTAGATAGGATTCTAGTCTGGTAGGTCATGCCGGTTCGAGTTAGCAAGTTTCAGTTATGTGGACTGTGTGTTTCTGGAGTGGACAACCGGTAAGTTTGGGTGTAGAGAAGGAGGAGTATCTCACCCGGTAGGCTGTACACCTATATTTTGTCAGTCTGTACAAAGTGTAGCATTCTGACAGTTATATGGTCATGGGGCCCAACGTGTGGTAACCCATGGCTACCCATTTGAGTGGTTGTATTTATTGTGCACATGTATGGTTTGGAAAGCAAAACACCACTTTTTATTTTCAACATTTATTTAATACTTGCCAGCACTTTCTCTTATGAAAATTTTTCAACTTGCATACATGAACTATTTTGCCTGAAACACTCAAAGCACACATGGGCTTACTGAGATTTTTATCTTATCACCTTTTATGCTATGTCTCAGGTCGATCTTGCTGTGGAGATGAATAGCTAGATTTGTTGCCTATGCTTTGAAGACTTTATATTATTTTTCTTATGTGTTGTTTTGAGAGATGGTAGTAATTAATTTATTTTGGATTTGTTCATGTAATTTTTGGGTTGTAATAAGTTCAATTTAAAGTTTTGCTTTTATTTTCTTTTGTGTGACCTAGTTATAAAGATCCCTTGTCCTATGGACAGGGCGATTACTACCATCTCTCAATTATTTTGACAAATATGACCTTAAAGTACCCAATTATTATCATAACTAATCATTCTCTTGGCACCATGAAAGATTAAGATAAATTCACTTCTTTTTCGATCCATGAAATCACTATCTTCTAGACAAATTAGTATCACATATTCTGTCTCAACTAATTCACCGAAAAGATGCATTAAACACAATCCTTGATTAAATTTTCATATTCTAGCAAACTTAAAACATGAAATTAACCAATGAATCTATATTCTGGCAGATATCAATTAACCTTTAATTACCCAATTCTTAGCAATTAACCACCTTTTCAAGTAAGTTAAGAGACAACAAATATGAAATTAATAAATTGAGACCACCATCAACCCATTTTTCAAGCAAGTTAATAGAAAGAAACAATAAATTAATCTTGTAATTAGCATAAGTAATTAAATACCAAGAATAACAATCAACTGATCAAAAGATCAAAACAACTCTAAAAATCATGAATACAAAAAAAAAAAAGTCAAATTACAATAAAATAATTAATACAACATTGTTCAAGAAAAAGAAAATAAAGTTAAAAGAAAGCACTCATAGAAAAGCCTCATTCTTCTTCCTTCGTAAACCTTCTTGTACAATCCTTTTTGATTTGATAGAATTCCTACTTAATTTTGAGTGATTTTCTATTTTGATCCGTGAATTCTCTCATTTTTCTTGTGTTTTCCCTCTATTTATAGGCTTTAGAAGTGCCTAAACTCGTCCTTCTAGGGTTTCTGGTCAACTAGAAGTAGGAAAATACTAAAACTCTGTAAATTATCAAAAAATGTGTGCGAAAATCGATGCACTGCCTCTGTGGCAGTGCACAGCCAGCGCCACCGGTCCTGCCTAGGGTCAGCGCCGGTTGTGGTCTGTTCTTTTATTCGTTCACCGATTTTTCTTGATTTTCATGTCAACCCTTCCAGACTGCAGCTGGCGCTGCCTTTAAGCTCTCAACTGGTGCCGGCTTTATTCTGTTCAGTTCCAGTTTTGCCAATTTTTTATCACCTCGAAGTGCATGCCAACAGCACGTGGCTGGCGCCGGTTCCCCTGTCCTAGCCAGCACCGCCTCTACTATGTTTAGTGATGTTTTTGTCTTATTTTACTCCTAAAATCTGAAATAATGCACAAAATACCTTTCCAAGGGTAAAATCTCAAAAATGAAGGAATATGACCAATTTTTGTACAAAATGTATCACAAAATAGCCTTAAATAATTAGGAAATGTATGACTAATTTAGGCCCTATCAATGGAGGGAGTTGTAAAAATGTAATTAGTGCTACATTAGTTGAGGAAATGGGAATGGAGACCTTAAAACATCCTAAACCTTATAAGCATCAATTGTTGAACAATTGTGGTGAAGTAAAGGTGAATAAACAAGATGTATCACAAATTACGCATGAAGGCCATTTTCAAGAAGGGAGAAGAAGGACCGAATCACACTTCATGGCTCCATAGGCAAGAACAATATTCAAGAGGATTTAAGAGAATTTTCAAGGTAACAAATTTAACAAACTCAGGGCTAAGAAGATCATGAAGAGATGGATAGTAAAGGAACGGCTAAAGGATGCACAACACAAGCAACAATCTATGTGGAGGATCAAGTCAATCTTTTAACAAGGATTGAAGGCTAAAGTACTATCAAGAAAAGCTCAGGTTGACCAATATTTCATTTAGAGGATCAAGAAAACACAGAGAAATGGAATGGAGGTCCAAGGAGCAAGTTTTGAAGTGCAACAAAACGGGAGACGGTGACTAGAACACACCTGGCGCCAGGTTCACTTACACACCTAGTGCAAGGTCCTTACTGGAGCAGAGCTCTGTGTCCAGAACACACCTGGCATCGGGTCCACCCAAGTACCTGGTGGCAGGTCCATTCAGGCCATACCCTATTTTATCGATTTTTTTTATTTTGTTCTATTTTATTTTCAATTAAATTTTCACAATTTTTATTATGTTTTAACCTATTTTTAAGGCATATAATAGGGCCTCAAAGCATGTGTTAAGGCCATTTAATAGTTTGGATTAATTTGTTAATTAGTTTAGGGTAAGGCATCTATATATATACCATTATAACTATTGTAAACAATGATAGGAATCAAATTAAGCATGAAAGCCATTTTCAAGAAGGGGGAAGAAGGATCGAATCACACTTCATGGCTCTATGGGTAAGAACAATATTCAGGAGGATTTAAGAGAATTTTCAAGACAACAAATTCAACAAAGCTAGGGCTAAGAAGATTATGAAGAGATGGATAGTAAAGGAAGGGCCAAAGGACGCACAACACAAGAAATAATCCATGTGGAGAATCAAACCAAACTTTAAACAAGAATTGAAGGACAAAGAAGTATGAAAAAGAGCTCTAGTCAACCAACATTTCATTTGGAGGATCAAGAAAACATAGAGAAATGGAATGGAGGTCCAAGGAGCAAGTTTTGAAGTGCAACAAAACGGCAGATGGCAACCAAAACACACCTGGTGCCTGGTTCACTAGCACACCTGGTGCCAGGTCCTCATTGGAATAGAGTTCTGTGTCTAGAACACACCTAGCATCGGGTCCACCCAAGCACCTAGCTCTAGGTCTATTCAGGCCATGCCCTGTTTTACTGAATTTTCTTATTTTGTTTTATTTTGTTCCCAATTAAATTCTCACAATTTTTATTATGTTTTAACCTATTTTTAAGGTATGTAATAAGGACTCAAAGCTTGTATTAAGGTCATTTAATAGTTAGGATTAATTTGTTAATTAGTTTAGGGCAAGACATATATATAGGCCATTATAACTCATGTAAACACAACTTTTGATATTTTGAATAGAGAAATCTTTTGTTTTCTCTAGAGAAAGTTCTTGAAGGTGTTCCTCTTGGGTGATTCCCAAATTAATCAAGACTACTCTTAAGCTTTAGTCCAACTTAAGAATCTAATTTCTAATCTTTTTAGGATAGATCATTATTTTTTCTAAAGTGGGTCTTAGATTCCTAGCTAATCTAGGGTTCTTTTAGGAGTTCATTTGGTTGCCTAAATCTTCCCATCTTATTTGTTCTTGATCTTTCTTGGGTTAGGGGTGTTTGGGTTTTGATTTAGTTGGCTTAGTTCATTAGATTTTGGGTCTTAGGAAGCTAGTTTATCTAGGGTTCTAGGGTTGAATTAGGTCTCTTTAATTTGAACTTCAAATTTGAAATTGGTGCTTCTTAAGATCATATAATCCACACATAATTGGAAAAGCTCACCGACACAGGACAGTCTAGGGCCGGCGTTGACTCTTCATCGGTTGTGCTCTAGTCGCCTGATCGTGTTGTATTTTTTTGATGATGTAAAGCCCTATTTTTCCAGTTTGGGTCCGGCGCTGGTTCCATGGGTAATGGTTGATGCCGGCCATGCTCTAATGGTGACGGGTTTTTCGTTTTTCATTATTTTCTACAATAAAAATCTAAAACACCTTTTCAAGGATAAAATATCAAATATGATGGAATATGCCTAGTTATTGCACCAAATGTATCACAAAAATCCTCAAATAACTAGAAAAATATAGATGAATTTTACCCCTATCATTTGTTCTTCCAGATTTGAGCCAGGGCCGGTTTACGTACACTGGGGCAGCACCATTTCAACTCTGTTAGTGGATGTTTTTGCACCAAAATCTGAGTTTCTACATAATAACATAGAGAAACCACCCTTCCACAGGTAAAATATCAAATTGTAAGGGAATTGGCTAGCTATTATACTAAAAACATCACAAAATCACCTTACATAGCTAGGAAAATATCAACACATTTTAGCCCTATTATTGTCTGCATAACTTTACCTAGGAATATAGTAAAACTCTTGATTATGATTGCTTCATTCTTTTGGCAACTGTACTTCACAGTTAATGAGAAGAGGTATCTTATGTATTTTCAAGACGAATTCATAGTTACAGTATATATTAACAAGACATTCATCCTAAGTTTCTTTAATATAGTGGAACTTTTACCAATATATTTGGCCAAGAATGTATTATTAGTTGGTCTAGCTCAATGTCTATAGATGTTTCTAGTTGAAAGGTAAGGTTGATTCTTCTATAACTTATTCAAATCATTAAAATTTTAATCGCATGTATACTGAATGAAAGTGCTAATTATTTCAATGCTGTAGGTACGTGAAAACTCTAAGTGTTACATACGCAATCGTGCTCAGTTCGAAGGTACGATTGCCAGCGGATACACAATGAAAGCATAGACGACATTTGTGTCAAGATGTCTAGATGATATTGAGAGCAAAGATAATAAGCCCATGATAAGCATTGATGATAATAATAAGATGGGTAAACCAATTAGAAAGGAGACTGATATAATCTTTGATCATGTTACCTTTATGCAAGCATACAAACTCTAACATCCTTAGACCATATAGAAAGTAAATTATCATTTATGATTATATTTTCCTTTCTATGCTTCCTTAATTATTTACCACTAAATTCCCACATACTATCCTAGATGCAGCTTTTTTATGTTTGTCATAAAAAGAAAGCATCTAAGAGCTCAGTTGCTTTATAGACAATGTATTCATTTCTAAACGTTTCACATTTAGCTCAATCATTATGTAAATAAATCTTTCATAATAGTGCTAATAATAATTTTGAACATATAAAGTAGGTAACACTTAAAATAAATCCTGAGATGCTTTATGTAAGTTGATGAAAATAAAGAATGTTCTGATATCCTTGTTGAAGTTAGAAAGCATGCAAATGGTCCTTTCAACCAAGGGTTACGTTACAATGCATACAATGTAAATATGTTTCAATTTCATACAAAAACTTGAGGTTAATAAACCCACTCAAAATTGTAGTGTTATGTAGAGTTGACATTACAAGCTCTGCTAGCCAAGAGATAGGAATCCTATAGCGGCTAGTGTCTATTACTATGGAGTACTTATTGATATTATTAGGATCCAATATAGTAACCAGCTGAAATTTCTATTATTCAAATACTATTGGGTTGATATATAGCAGAGTGTTAAAGTTGACGACCTTAAGTTCATTTTGGTGAATCTTAACCATTTGTTGTACTAGGAAAACAAAGAGATGGATAATCCATTCACAGTATCAAACCAGGCAAAATAAGTTTAGTATTCTCATTATCCGGGAGAAAGACTGACATGTAGTGATGCTAATGATGAGAAAAGTTAACTATGATGTGTACTGAAGGGACCATAATCTAGAAGCCTTTTTGGCACAACAACTAGCTTTTTGTCTTGTTTCATGCCAAGTAGATGCTATATTAATTAGAGATGGCATTTTTAGGGAGAAAGTGGATTTAGTTGGAAGAAGAACAAAAGCGGCAATCTAAATGTAATTAATCATTTTAACTTGAAGAAGAGAAGGCATACCACTTGATTCAAAGGAAGTAACACTGCCCAGGGTAACCAGTGAAGTATCGCAAAACTTATTCAAAGGAGTAGCGTAGCTAGGGGTGAAGCAAGCAATGGTACCTAGTAAGTTAGAAAAGCACTGATAGAGCTTTAGAATCTAGCAGTGCTATTAGAGGCGAATGAGGAGGCAGCCTTTGAACTCTTTTTGACATTTTTGTGTGTTTGGTGTGCAAACTTTGGTAATTTAACATTTTAGTTGAGGAAACTTTGTCATCTTTGACATTTTTATCTATAAATTTCTTAAATATTTTCCTTATATTTAAAGTAGACTACTGACTTTTTATGTTTATTATTATTAATAAACCTTTTTAACATTCTATTGCAACTATTTACATTTTTTCCTTTATTAATATTTATGTTTCATTTATGTGTATGTTTCAAAGAAACTAAATATAACAAAATTAAGATGTTTGTTCTTTGTGCTTTGCAGATGGGCAACAAACAACCTTGTTGTGCATTGATACATGATGCCACAGCTACCCTTAGATCAGAGGCTTGTCCCTTCCAGGCATCAACGATATAGCCAATAAGACATGAGGCTAGTTAGAGATCAGACACATTAGTAGTTGTTGTGAATATTGCCTAGACAGTCTCCAGAGATCAGGGGTCTAGTCAAAAGGCTGGCTAGAGCTAGCAGACATAGGTTGCTACAGCTACTACTGTCGTAGGCTCTTGTAGCATAGGACCTACTTCCTCAAGCCCTAAGGCCTCAGGTTTGGGTTAGTGCATGCATTTTTCTTAGATTGCTTCCTAACAATTATTGTGACACCCGTATACCTACATAACCCAAAATGGATAAAGGATGTAGCTCTATCCTTAAGATAAAGGGTCTTTATAATAGAAAATACGAAAATAAATTCAAAACTTAAAAGTAAAGATAGAAAAGTTAATTTCAAAATTTAAAATTTATACATAGTTCCCCAATAAAAGTAATTTAAACATGTATGGAACAAGGGTCCTAGAATTCTTGAAATAATAATGACACAATACAAAACAAGGCAAGCTAAAGTACTCCAACCTTGTCAAGACTCGATTCTCCTTGAAAAGATGATTAAAAGTAACATGTGAGAAATAAATTCTAGTGAGTTATGTGAGTGCTCATACATAAGTTTGTATCAACTTATGATGCACGTAAAATAATGAGCTTGAAATAATTACAAGTAAATAAATCATGCCTACATATATTTTCTTAAACAAATATCCTGGAAGAATCATACAAGTGCACGTGAAGTGCAGTGTAAACATGTTGTTTTTGGGAAAATACTATCAAGATAAATTTAAGAACAAGTGAGACATTTATATTGAGCCTTGAACCATTTTCAATACTCCATGAAACCCTGGCATAATTCCAATTCTTAGAAAATCATGAGTGACCAGCTGTCAAAAGTTGCTGCTTGTATTTGTGAAGCATTTATAGTAGACATGTTATATGGTGAAAGGGAATAGAGGTGGCCACTACTTACATCAGGCACTTGCAATCCTAATCTACTAAGTAAGTATAAGGGCAGATAGGTAGCCACTACTTTCTTAAGAAATATGCAATCCTAAACTACATGGTAGGTGTATATGCTACCGAATTAGATACTCTTCTTTCTCTCACTCAATCCCAATTCGATTATCCTATGTCTAGCTATTAACTATTCTTAGAACCGCATGACTAGCTAAGGACTGGCTCAATGTCTAAGTACTCTTAGCTTGTTTGGAAAGTGATAACCTCTCAGAAATGGCCTATCGACTGGAAGACACCCTTAGTCTAACATGAGCTAGTACTAGGAGTCTTGTCCCAATTCAGTACTCAATACTTTAATGTTCACATTTCAAGATAACTTCCACAATAGGTTTCCTTCAAGGGTTAGCTCAATATATTTTCAAATTTAAGTTTTCAAAACATATATACATTTTTCATCCCGATAATAATATGTAAAGTTGATGATATAATTTCTAAAGTTTGTAGAACGCATAGCATTTTCATACTCACAATTCACCATATAAAAAGTAATAACAAATGGAGCAAATGATTTCATAAAAATAACTCATGCTTAGAGTATTACATTATTGTAAGGACTTAACTTGATCCAAGCAACAATTAGTATTCCTAACTTAGTAGGTTGGTTCTTGCCCTTTGAATTCCATCATATCTACCATAAAAATTACATAAGTGTTAAGAACCTACATGTGTTCTCAATAAGATATCCTAATTATGACCGCAACTTTAGTGCAACTATGACCACAACGAAATGCACTTAGATTCACATCTTCTTTTCAACTGCACTAAATCATGAATCAAACATAAATATCCCAAATAAGAGTTAGATAGGACATAAGGGTAACAAGCAAGTAAACCCATCAAATCATTAACAAAAGCATTCAAATGTTCAAATAGAAAACTTAGGATTTTTTTCTTTATGAAAACACATACTCAAATGTAAGTAGTTTGAAAATAATTCTAGTAGGCACATGTTTCAATTTTTGAATTGAAACTCCCATATACACTTCCCTATATAATCCTAAATCTTCATGGACTAAAGTTAAACCTGTATGTACTTGGTTTCCATTAACATTTCCTACAAACTACAGCTTGATTGAAACTAGAAAATCGGCCTGTTCAATACACAAGAAGGTAGCTTGGGTAGTTTTTTGCTCAAGAATAAAAATTTAGTTTTTCCTAAAAACTTTTAGCATTTAAAAGCATAGTCCCTATTGTAATTTCAACATAAATTCCCTTAAACTCATGGACAAACATGCTCAAATTAGATTATAGTAGCAACAAAAAATTGGCACTTCCATAATGTTTATGTTGCAGAATTTTCTGGAACTTAATCCTAGATTTTCAAGCATGATTTTATATTCAAAAAGCTTCAAACCCTAAGGAATCATGCTATGTGGTATCCTAATAGCACTCAGCTTTGTCTATATTTTTGGATCATTTGTATTGTGTTTGTGTTGAATTCGTGTTCAAATGGATATTCATTCCCACCACTTTGCTATCATTTGTGCAGATTTGATGAAGAAGAGTATCCTTCAAAAGATGGTACAAAATAGCAAAAAAAGTGATCGAAACTGGACTGATCTAGAAAGGACCCTATGCCAGTTGGGTAGACTCAGCCAGTATCAGCTGCTTTCTAGGAAACAAAGAAAACTTAGAACAAATTTTGAGATAGAACATGAATATTTAGATGGTCTTGGTCAGCATTGGTTAGCACTATTTATGTGCGAGAATTTTAGCTGCTTTGCTAGTGTTGGTTGGATTCTAAAGTTGAGGTGAAAAAGGACCTTCGGGGGCACTTTTTGCTAAGTAGAAACCTATATAACAAAGTAAAAGAAGCCCTAATCATCAGATTAGAATGTAAGCATATAGAGACCAAGATCAAGAAAACTAAAAAGTGATCTCTTTGGAAGTTATTGGAAGAGATAAGAGGTTGTTCGAGAGGAGATTTCAAGGAGAAGAAGAAGATTGACTTGTCTATGAGTTCCTTTTCTCTTTTTTACATTTTCTTTTATTGACAATGCCGTTTTAGTTATTTTTATTGTATTTTAGAAGGATAATCTAAAGATTATGAATTTGTATTATGTTTAGCTTTTTGATAAATTATTTGCCAATTTTTAGTGTTTGATTGCTTGGATTTATTCTTTAGGTTGATTGGTTGCATCCTTCTAATGAATTCGGGAGATGGAGTTGGAGGATTGTGTCCAAACTAATTGATTCCATATTTATTTTCTCTTAAATAACTCGTGAGAGGGGTTCAAGGTAAGAACTAGTAATTAAAGGCTTATTGATATCACCTACAGATAGGGATGCCGATTTCTTTCATGTTAATGTCACTTAGAGATGGGGGTATTGTTGATAAGGTAATGAGTTAATACATCTTTTGGTTAATTAATAAAATAGAGATATCCATTAATTTTCCTAAAAGATAGAGAATTCATAACTCGGGAGAGAGTGGAATCTATACTTATAATCCTTCATAATTCTATATTGGTGATTACTTGTGATGAATGTTAGCTTAATCTGTGTTATGTTTTTATGGAAATTCTATCTAAATACATGTATTTACTCCTTATCTTGTTCCATATTATTCTTTAGATTGATCTTGTGTGTATTATGGTAGTTGTAATTGTTTTCATCTTTCTAGTTTAAATAGCTTAAATAATAGAATGAAAGTGATTACTAGTACTTGCTCCTTGAGGATCAATACTTATTAATTCCCTATGTTGTGCTTTGCAATGAGTATATTTGCTCTCTATGTGTAGTTTTTGGGATTGACGTTTTACCTAAAACTTGATTGGGAATAGATTTGAAAAGAATGATTTTCATATATCCAAAATCCAATGCATCAACTTTTTGGCACTATTACTAGAAAGTAATATTAGAAAGGCTTGAATTATATTAATTTAGCAATGTATGTATGTAAATATGCTATTTTTTGTAATTTGGTACCATGTTAACAGTATTATTTTTGTTTGTATATTTTTTAGGTATGTATATATTTTGTTTGTTGTATAACCAATGTTGTAAACATGCTAGTTTAAAATTCTTAAACCTTGAGTAATTGCTTTCTTTTATTATTTTCAGGTCTTATCTCTAGTTTATGAACTGGCAAACTAACGAAGATATTGTGGAATTCTATCCTTAGATTGAAAAGACTTTAACCAAGCTTCAGAGAGAAAACAAATAGAGTTAACAAGTTGAGCCAAGTTAAAAATTAATTAGAAAATGTAAATCAATCTCTTGGAAATATGGACGTAAATCAGAATGCTAACAATAACAACAGTGGTAATGGTCGAAGAACTATGGCTGATTTTGCTAGACCACTATATCTGAAGTTGATTATAGTGTTGTTAGGCTAAGATTAGAGGATAATAATTTTGAGATTAAACAAAATATTATTTAGATGATTCAACAAATAGTACAATTTAATGGTTTACTAGAAGAGGACCCTATTGCTCACATTGCATGTTTTTTGAAAATTTATGATACCTTTAAAATAAACGGAGTTTCTGAAAATGCCATTGAGGCCTTTCCTTTCTCCCTTAGAGATAGAGCTAAATCTTAGCTGAAATCATTGCTAGTGAGATTCATTACAACTTGGAATGGTCTTGTTAAGAAATTTTTAGCTAATTACTTTCCACCAGCTAAGATAGCTAAGCTTATGTAACACCCCACTACTACGTACCCTAAAAGGGCAGGGATGTCGCCCCGTCTCATAGGACAAGGGGTCTTTAAAATGAGGTATAAATATAAAGGCGACCTCAAAAGAATCAACTTAGAAAATTAAAGAAAAACTCTTATTACATCCGGCTCAAATTGGAGCAATATGAAATAAAACAAATATCGTTTAGAAGCTTAAACAACAATTGTCTCCTAGAGCACAATGGAACAAAAAGAACAAAAGCGTCAACTATCACATGCCCTGCTGGCTCAGCACAATCTATCTCTTGAAAACATGATATAAAATAGTGTGAGATTAAATCTCAGTAAGTCCTGTGTGTGCACATGGTGTTTTCAACAGTACGTGTATGCATAGTGTAAAACATTTGTAGAAACATTTGGCAAGTCATAAATAATCTCTTTTCGCAAGGAGTGGGTTTTCTCATAATTAAGCTTTATACAAAACAAATCATCCACTCGAGTCAACAGTTAAGTCACCACACGTTGGGCTCTATGAGAACAAAATGGTCAAGGTGCTACACTTTGTTCACCAAGATAGGTCAAGGCACCACACTTTGTGTACCGAGACAGGATCAGATTACCACACGTTGGGCGTTCTGATCAAGGTGAGTGTACAGCTCACCGGGTGAGATACTCCTCATTCTCTACACCTAACAAAACCATCCGGGTGTCCATGCCGGGAAAATAAACAATACCTTTCAGGTACAAGTGCTAGCTCGGACCGGCCTGACCAACCAATACTGTCGCCTTTTCAAGCAGAGCTTATCTTCTGGAGGTGGCCTCCTGCCAGAAGACTTACTCAAGCTCTCCAAGACTAGTATTGTTAGCCTACCCTTATTGAGTACTCAACGAACATATCCATCAATTCCTGATTCACAACATTTCCAAACCTTGGCTTTGTACAACGTGGTTTTTCTCTAAAAGAGTTTATCTAAAAATTTAGGAAAAGAATAGTTTTCTTGATAAAATCGTTAGTTTGACAAAACCGTTTAAAGAATAAATACCCACGTTTATAACCCAAGCAAACATAGCTCACAATAGCTTCACAAAGCTTTACAACATAGACTTGCCATCACAACAGTTAACAAAAGAGTTTATGCAAGGACTTACCATTACAACATTTAACAAAAGAGTTTATGCAAGGACTTACCATCACAACATTTAACAAAAGAGATTATGCAAGGACTTACTTGATATGCCTCAGATAAACAAGACAAAATCACAGCTTGCTTCCTTCAAATACCCTCCTGATCTAGAATCACATAATATCATGATCAGGGTCTCAATCAATTCAAACATGCATTAAACTCATTTATTCCCATAACAAATCATGATCCATTATCTAACTTCAAATAAATCATCTAATCCTCAAAGTACATACACTATGATCATATATCCATCAAAGACATGAATAATATGTCAAAAAGGTCTCGACTTGACCATCACAACTCATATCCATCATCCACTATATTAAACCTTAATTTTGACATCAAGGGTAAGTATTCCCTTACCTTGCAACAATCGGGTTAGCAAGATCTCAATGCTCCTATGGTGATCGTCCCGAGTTCGCTTGATTGGAAGAGAAAAGCTACCTTCTTTCCTTCCTTTTGACCGAAAATAAATAGAAGGGATGAAATCAGCCTTTAGGTGGCGTGATTCAAGGGAAGAAAAGGAGAAGAATTGATGGAAGAAAGGAATTAAGAGGTTGAGATGGTTTTTGCTTACCTTAGAGGGTGATCGGTTTTCGCTAGGTATTGCTCTTAAGATTTTCGAAAATTGCTGTGGAGTTCTTGCTGGAATTTTTTGTGTAGAATAGAGAGGGTAGTTGACTACTATGCTTTAGGGTTAGAGAAGATTGGTTTAGGGTTAGATGGTGGTGTTTATAAAGACTCCTAATGGCTTTAGGTTTCTTGGACAGCAAGGGTGAAAATTGCAGCTTATGGTGTGCCTTCTTGCTGCCGACTTTGGGAGGGTTTAAGCGAGAAAATATTCTGTAATTTGCTTCTTTGTACTGGCCGAAATATTGCTCAAGGGAAGGGCTGAATGTGTTCAGAATTTTGGACCAAATAAAGAAGAGTTTGAGAAGGTTTGAAGAGCTGAAATTTCTGTGCGCGTGCAGTGGTTTTGCTGTACGAAATTGCTGAACAATAAGAGGAGAAATTCTGGTCTGTTGTAGCTGTGGTTCTGCCGCAATTTTTAGAGAAAAGATGAGGGTTTTAGGTGCAAAAAATTGGCTTGATCAACTGAGGATTTTGGTGTGTTTTGGTGTGCAGAATTTCGGTTTGTGTAGGAGCGCAAGCTGGCCGAAATTCCTGTGCAAGGCTGGTCGAAAATCTGTAGTTTTTTGGAGATAAAAATCTGGTTTTGTGCAGCTAAGGTAATCTGAATTTATGAGGAGTGTTCTAGATGTTTTGAGCTAGGGTTTGGAGAGTTGGATTGCACCTAGAAGTGCTGGAATTTTCGGACAGCTTGTGCTTGCACAAGGCTGCCGAAATTTCAGCTAGGAAAATGTAGCAAAACCTAGGTAGATTAGGATTGAAATAAAATCTGATTTGCTAAAGGATTTAGGATAAGATTTCCTAGCTTTGGAAGAGTTTGAGTTGAGCTAAAATTCCTTCAAGAAGTGGCAGCACTAGCTGGAAAATTTTCCAGATTTTTAGCTAAAGTTCTAGGTTTAAAATCAACAAGGTTTCCTACTAGAAGAATGACTCTTTAATTCCAACTATCTATTGCAAGCTCTAGCAAGTTGAAATCAAACTAAAATTGTAATTATTCAGCTAGAGTTTTCAAAAATCCAAGGGAATAAAAGCTGAAAATACAAGTGAACTTTATTCACATCAAAGCCCTTGATTTTTGGAAATAAATATGGAGACTTATTTCTTTGGAATAATAGCACTAAAATTTCTCTAGGATATCTAGATCCTTTTCGGCCAAGACATGGAAAAGTCTAAGGAAAGGAACTTTCAAGAAGAGAAACTAAGATTCACAAAAGGTAGGATTCGAACTCGGGTCACCAAAGGAAATCACCAACCTCCCGCTATTCCAAAGCTACTCCACATTAATAATTCTCTAAGAAATTCTTTCCACCCTATTCTCATCCTTCCATATCCTCGACCATACCTCACTTAACCAATTCTTTAACAACACCATTATTTCACACCAATCAATTTAAATGCAAGGACAACTTTAAAATTCACATATATCCATGCAAAAATAATTTTAATACCATGAAAAATGCAAAATGCTATGCAATGCATGACTTTTCCCCATAGTCAAAGGTGGTTTTGGGCGGGGTATTACAGCTTAAAACTAACATCCTCGCCTTTCAACAAATAGAGATAGAAAGCTTGTATGATTGTTAACAAAGTAGAAGAAAATGTTGAGAAAGTGTCCTCATCATGGTTTGGATTTGGGAGTGCAGATGTAGACCTTTCATAGTGGTCTTAATTTCATTTCAAAATAATTAATTGATACTTCAGCTGGAAAAACTACTAGTTCTATGACCTGGAAGAGATATGTGATTTAGTGGAAAAATTTGCTATGAACTACTATTCTTAGGGTAATCAAAGGCCTAGAGCTTATATTTATGGAGTTCATACGAAAGATGTTGTAAAAGCCTTGGAGTCTAAGTTTAAAGGCACTAACCAAAAGCTGGATATATTGGTTGTAGCCCCCTGTCAAAGGTAAGTGATCGGTGTTAATTGTGTCTTCCGTGAAAGAGAACATCCTAATTATGAGTGCCAGAATATGGGGATCCTCTCAAAAGTTATCTATGGTATAGGTTGCTTATCTAGGTAATAGTGTTAGTGTTATGCCCTAGAGGCAATCACTTGTACATTGTATATGGCACATTTTATTTTAATAAAATGCATTATTTATCTTACAGTTTTTTTTTGGGTTTACCTTTGTGTAATATAATTGTTAGATAAAGTCCGTAGTACAACATTGTGTTAAGGAAATCATGATAGAGATCATAATATGAGATTCCTACTACACTGTATAATGTTAGTACTAAAATAGTCCCTAGTCGTAGTATTAATGAGACAGGACATCATGAATGCGTTAAGACTAGCATGTGTTAGACTTCCTGATTTGATCAGGTGGTGGTTCTCATATCCATGAGTATTGAGATATTCAAAGTTAACACATTGATACTTGTTAATGGAACAAGTTCATTGGATGACCTAGCTATGAGATAATCACATAGATAACTATTTAGTGCCAGTGATATAATCTCAATATAGTAAACGTGCAAGTATCCTTAGATTGAGATCTCCAAGGTACTTTGTTTGCTGAGCATTGTACTTTGATTCCAATCTCTGGAGCTTGATCGAGGGCCGCCTATGGGATGGATATTGGGTACATTGTGAGGTAAACGAAAGTAGTTGAGAGGATCAATAAAGGATTCACCACTCCTAATAGTAGGGGCGAATATCTCACGGTCACTTGTAGGAATTACTACTCGAGAAGCCCTTGGCCAAGGCAATTGTGTATTGGAAATAGTTCCAATTGATACACATTTAGAGTAGTGGGTTCCTGGTACAAGTACTATTGTATTTGGGCCAGAATTAATTTTGGAGGGAGTTGGCACTAATTCCGTACTCCAAACCGAATGAGATATTGTATATGATGAAAGAAGTTAATTGTACTGTAGTTTGTTATTGAAGGGTTTATGCCAAGCCACTTGACTTTCTGGACTCTTGGGTGGTCATAATGTGTTGCTAGATACCACTTATGATCTGGGAATATGGGTTTATTAATTGATGAATTAATAAACCAATCTTGATTAGAATTAATATGATTAATTCTAATTAGTTATGGATTATTAATCTCAAAGACGTTTGGATTAATTTATGTTCGCTACCAATTGACTGGAAAACCTAATAGGTCACACACAATAGAGGATTATATACTCAAGATGTTATTTGATAACATAGTAGGGTTAATTGCGGGAAAGAGAAGTTGTTGTGGACAAATTATAATTAGTTATAATTTATGGTCCAAAATTATAATTGTGAGAACTTGATGTTTCCAATTACAATTAGGAAATTCTAATAGGATTAGAATTCTCAATTTTAGTAGGATTTTTCGATTTATATGTATGACATGCTCGAAACCTAACTGAGGTTGGATTCACGAAAAACCCTAGAGACACACGACAACCTTCTTCTTCTTCTTTTTCTCTCTCTCGTTTTGCTGAAAATGTGAAGAACTCTAGCCGCCTTATTTTTCTGCTAGAACAGAAATATTTTGGTGCTTGAGTATATCCTCTGTGTGGATTACTATTAGAGATAATCACACACTGTGATTATAGTGGTTGGACATTCAACTCTCGTAGAGTTTGATCAAGAGGATTGCTGGATCGCGCCTCGACTTGAAGAAGAAAAAATTTTTGTTCTTCGCACAATCAAAGAAAGCTAAAAGCTGTTACTTTTGTTGTTTTTATGTCTTGTTTTCCACACATATACGGATCTTGGGATGGTATCTTGTTTTATTCTTCTACTGCACCATATATGATAAATGTGAGAGAAACCCAACAAATAGGTGATTAGGGAACAATCCTTATGAAAACATTTACAACTCAGGATAGAAAAATCATCCAAATTTCTCCTCGAGTAATTCAGGACAATCTATGCTAGTGCAACCTCAAAAACTCTCTAACTCGACAACACAAGCTCTTTTACCATACAATTTACAGGCAACACCACCCTAATAGCCTTGAAAACCATCATTTGAAGATCTTGTGGCAAAGCTAGTAACTTCTACGAAATCAAGAGCATCAATTCACAACTTGAATAATTAAATTAGACAACTTGCTAAGCTTCTTGTAAAAAGACAATTAAGATCACTTCCTAGAAACACTAAAGACAACCCACACACTAAAGAGCATGGGAAGAGATAGTTCTTTTCCATGTTATTGATCACTAATTTGCACAATTTTTATCTTTACTTACTTTAGGTTTTGTTTTAGACAATTTTGTTTTGAATTTACCTAATTTTTGTACTTTAGTTTTTCTTATAATATTGTTGTCAATAAAATAAATAAATAGTAAAAAAAAAAAAGAAGAAGAATTGGACCTAGAAAGGGGCTGGTCCAGGTAGGACCTATGGACTTGGTGTCTGCCTATTTTGAGACAGCAACAAAAATAGCTTTGGTAGCTATTTTCCTCATTTTTCTCCTAACTTTCTTCCTCTTTTTTGTTCCTCCTTTCCTCTAGTTGCTGTATACAAGGCCCCACCAGTGAATTCCTTCCTTCCATGCAATGTTTTTGCTATAGAAACTTTGATTCAAAAGCTTTTCTTCTTCACCCATTGTTGGTTTTCCTTTCTAAAGCTTCCATCATTCTTGAATCCCACATCCTAAATTAACCAACTACATTATGATTTCTCCTCAAAATCTCTTCAAAACTTTGATACCCATAGAGTAGAGAACATTGTGGTGCAAAGATTTCTTCAAGTTTGAGGTATAATTTTCTTCTTAAATTTATTGGTATTTGTATTAGAAAAAATTTGTCTTGGCTTGAATAATTGATTTTGAGGGGTTAAAATTGCAAATTAACTTCATATAATGGTTTTTAGTTGATGTTTATGTAAATGAACTTAGTTTAGCTATTTATGGATTTGTGAAGTTTTGCTCAATTTTTGGTGGACTTTTATGTGATCTTATGATATTGTTGGATTCACTGTGGTTGTTGGAATTGTTTGTTGAACATTGGGTCTCAATGATGCTATAGGTGGAGTTTGATTATTAAGTGTGATTGGATAATGACTTGGTGATCTTATTGAGCATTGGTGATATTATATTTGGTGTTATTATTGTTGATCATAGGAAGTTGAGTTGTTTCTTATTGACTCACCCTTAAGAATTTTGCTTCTTCTTGTTGAGTTGGAAAAAAAATGTCTAGAATGAAGGGAACTTCACAGTCTTCTAAAAGAGCCAGGGGTGCTTCATCTTTACGAGATCCTTTACCTTTATATGGGCTAGCTTCTTTGCACCTTACACACTTTGCTACTCCTAATTGTGCAGCTTGGTATTTAGAAGGAGACTCCAATAAAATCATTTTTGAAAAACCCACTAAGTTTTCTTTTGATCACTCATTGCATCTCTTATGTAACATCCCTCCCTTATGTACTTTGATTGGCGACTATTTTTATTGAGTGAGTATATGTATAAAGCCTTAGAATAAGAAATGATCAGTGTAATTAGAAGGACATTTTGGAGTAATAAAAATTTTAAGTGATCACAAATTAAGAAAAATCGAGAAGGGTAATGGAAATTCTGAGTGGCACTAAAATGCTCAATTTAATGTATAGATGATATTAGTAAAATAAAAAATTTACCACCTAGGATGAATAGTTGTAATGCCCCACATTTCCATTGCGTAGTGAGCTTTACCTTTATGGGATGTCACCTCGTATGATCTCCCAGACAAGGGGTTTTCATAACAATCTTAACTTAGCAAACAATGGAAATTTCTTAAGAAGGTACATAGGGTCTGACCTTCAATACATATGCCCAAAAGGGATAACAAGTCTGCTATAAACATACAGAATTTCATCTGAGCTTTTACCTATATCCAAAATGTAACATGAGCCTTTGGGAATGCATCGCGCTTCTGTTGCGCCTCAGTCTCTAAAATTTTCCAAAGAAGAAATAACACACATGTGAGCATAAAGCTCAATGTATCCTATGTGCGCTAGTATTTTTCCACTTGAAAATAGCTTAGGAAAAGTAGTGTTCAAAGCGTAGACAAGGTAGTATACCTGAACTTATTGTAAACATGTAAGTAGTAATACGAAATCTAGTTCATGTAGAAAACATAGGAATAAATTCATAAATCATTTTCTAGAAAAATGGAAAGTCAAATACATGTACTATTTTTAGAGAAATAACATGCAAGATTTCATGAGACAAGACATGCTAGTTCAGGAATTCTTGTATGAGAGGAATCTAATGTTAGAACCCTTACATGCATCAAATATGCATTATGCAGCAGAAATAAATGGATTCTATGACAAGAGGACCACATGTATGTATCATAAATAGATCAAAAGACAAGAAGATATACCTTTGCCAAATATCTCTGTCGTTCAAAATTTCCTTCGTGTCTAAAGGTACGATCCAGCAACTCTGTGTGCAACAACGGAATGTGGCTTCTCCTGGATTGATCGAGTCAAACCACTATAACTCAAGCATAGAGCTGTCTTTGACAGTATCCACATGAGCGACTCAAGAAAAATAAAGAACACTCTCTACTATAAGAGTCTTTTTTGCAGCTAGGGTTCACTGAGAGAAGAAGAATAAGTCGTGTGTATATCTCAGAAAGAACAACTTTTCTATTTGTTGTTTCTTATTATTCTAAAAAACAAACACGGCTTATTCTCCAAGAAAAATCCAAGAAAACAACGCGGATCACACGTCTTGGGAATTCTAAAAGAATTAGAATTCTTTAATTGTAATTGAAACCTTCAAGTTCTCACATTTATAATTTGGCCAAAAAATTATATCTAATTATAATTTGGATAAAAAACTTCTACTGCTCACAATTAACCCCACAATGTTATCAAATAACATCCCAAGTACACAATCCTCTATTGTGTGTGACCTATTTGGTTTCCCAGTCTATTGGTAGCAAAGTATGAATTAATCCAAACGCCTTTGAGATTAATAATTTTGAACAATTTAGAATTAACCTATTAATTTCAATCAGGATTGGTTTATTAATTCATGAATTAATAAACCCTTATTCAGTAGATCATGAATGGTATCTAGCAACATATCATGACCATACAAGGGTCCAGTAAGTCAAGTGGCTTAATATGAACCCTTCAATAACAAATTACAGTGCAATAAATTTCTTTCACCATACTATATCTCATTCGATTTGGAGTACGAAATTAGTGCCAACTCTATTCAGAATATAAATTAATTATGGCTCGAATATAATATCACTTATACCAGGATTCCTCTACTCTACATGTGTATCAATTGGAGCTGTTTCCAACACACAATCACCTTGGCAAAGGATTTTACGAGTAGTAATTCCAACAAGTAACCATGAGATATTCGTCCCAACTATTAGGGATGGTGAATCATTTATAGACCCTTTCAACTACTTTCGTTTATCTCACATTGTACCCAATATTCACCCCATAGGCGGCCATTAATCTGGCTCTAGAGATTAGAATCAAAGTACAATGTTCAGCAAATAAAGTACCTTGGAGATCTCAAGTCTAAGGATACTTGCACGTTTGCTATAGTAAGATTCTATCACTGGCACTAAATTGTTATCCATGTGATTATCTCATAGCTAGATCATCCAATGTACTTGTTCTATTAACAAGCATCCATATGTTAACTTTGAGTATCACAATACTTACGGATGTGAGAACCACTGCCTGATCAAATTAGGAAGTCTAACACGTGCTAGTTTTAACGCATTAATGAAGTCTTATCTCATTAATACTACGAATAGGGATTATTTAAATACTAACACTATACAGTGTAGTAGAAATCTCACATTATGATCTCTATCATGATTTTCTTAACACGGTATTGTACTAGGGACTTTATATAACAGTTATTTTACATGAAAGTAGAGAAAATAAACTAAAGGATAAATAATGTCTTGTATTATAAAGCAAATGTGTCATATACAAAATACAAATGATTGCCTCTAGGGCACAACACTAACAAACTCCCACTTATACCAGAGTCAATCATTCATTTATCTAATACCGAATGACTCAACATGCCTATCATGTTTCTTCTAGGATAGTGTTTTTGTAAGTGGGTTAGCTATGTTCTCATCCGTGGGAACTCTCTCTAACTTTACATCATTTCCATCTATGATCTCCCAAATTAGATGATAGCATCGTAGTACATGCATGGATCATTGGTGAGACCGTGGTTCCTTTGCTTGTGCAATGGCTCCGTTGTTGTCACAATACAATGATATTGGACCAACAACTCTAGAGACCACACCCAATTTTGTCACAAACTTCTTGATCCAAACGACTTCCTTAGCTGCTCTAGAAGCGGCTATGTACTCAGCTTCTGTCATAGAGTCAGCAATAGTTTTTTGTTTGGAACTCATTCAACTTATTGCCTATCCACAAAACATAAATATGTAGCCTGATTGTGATTTGAAATCATCTTTGTCAGATTGAAAACTGGCATCAGTATACTCGTTTACTTTCAAATCACATTCTCCATAAACTAAAAACACATCCTTAGTCCTTCGCAAGTGCTTAAGGATATTCTTTACAGCTGCCCAATGACCCTTACCAGGGTCAGATTGGTATCTGCTCGTTATACTGAGAGCACATGACACATCGGGCCTCGTATATATCATAACACACACGACAGATCCAACTGACGAAGAATATAGAATCTTACTCATGTGATCCCTTTCAACTTGTGTCTTGAAAGACATCGACTTTGAAAGGCTTATCCCATAGGAGATGGGTAAGAATCCCTTTTTAGATTGATTCATACTAAACCTCTTTAACACTTTATTTACGTATGCAGACTGTGAAAAACCTAGAAAATGTTTGACCTATCTCTATGAATCCAAATTCCAAGAATATAGGTTGCTTCTCTAAGGTCTTAAGAATTTATTGGACAACCAAACTTTAACTGATTGAAGGACAGGTACATCATTATCTATTAACAATATGTCATCTACATAAAGTAATAGGAAAACGATTGCACTCCCACTAACCTTCTTGTACACACAAGGCTCATCTATGTTTTGAATGAAACAAAACTCTTTGATTGTTTCATCAAAGCGGATGTTCCAACTCCTAGACGGTTGCTTAAGTCCAAAAATGGACTTTTGCAGCTTGCACACTTTTGTGCTATCATTGGATGTGAAACCCTTAGGTTGTGTTATATACACTTCCTCAGTTAGATTTCCATTTAGAAAAGCTTTTTTCACATCTATTTCGTAGATCTCATAGCCATGATAAGCTATAATGGCTAGGAGTATCCTGATGGATTTTAGCATGGCTACTGGCAAGAAGGTTTCATCATAGTCAATACCATATTATTGATGATAATCCTTAGCCACTAGTCATACTTTAAAGGTAACTATATGTTATCATCCATGTTGGTTTTCTTCTTAAAAATCCATTTGCACCCAATAGGTTTGATTCCTTTAGGTGGATCGACCAAAGTTCATATTTAGTTGTCATACTTGGAATCTATCGTTGACTTTATGGCCTCAAGCCATTTGTCAGATTCTGAATTGTTCAAAACTTCCTTATAGGTAGTAGGCTCATTTTCACCTATGAGCAATACGCCATTGTGCTCACTTATGAGAAATTCATATTTTTTAGGTGCCACACATATCGTACTCGACCTATGAGGATCTTGTGTAGTAGAAGGTTCATCTGTTCTCTAAATAGATGTGGGATCAGACGATTGTTCCTTATTTGTTTCTTCTTATTGTACTTCATTAGGTTCAATTTTACTCCTCCCCTTTGAGCATGTGCTCCTTCTCTAAGAAGATAGCATGCATCGAAATAAACACTTTATTTTTTGAGGGGAGATAGAAGTAATACCCGAAAGATTCTTTCAAATATCTCACAAACAAATACTTGTCAGACTTACTATCAAGTTTGTCTGACTTTATAGCCTTTTGACAAAGGCAGGGAAACTATATACTTTTAAGTGAGATAACTTTGGTTTTTTGCTAAAGAACGGGTGGTATCAACTATTATTGACCGAACTCTATTTAGAATATAAATAGAAGTCTGTAGTGCATACCCCAAAAACGATTTTGGTAAGTCTGCAGAAGCCATCACGATCCGTACTATATCTAGAAGGGTTGATGAGACTCTGCTTCATTATAGAGGTCAAGATTAAGGAGGGGGAGGTGTGACTATGCAAGAACTCAAGCCGACAACAAAGACGGATGAAACTTGACAAAAAAGAGGCCTCCAGAGGATGGCCGGCACCGCCCCAAGCAGCAGAACTGGCACCGGTTCCATTCTGCCCAACAACAGCTTTATTCTGCCATTTGACTGCCCAAAGATAGATCACAATCGGCGCCGGCTGTGGTGTCCAAACCGGCGCCGGCTCCATCTTGGGCTGCCGCTGCATATTTTATGTTTTCTCTGGTTTTCTTTAATTTTAATTGTTTGTAAAGATTATTTTGACCCTAAACTGTAATAGAATCTCAGGGATTTACTTAGCTAGGGTTAGGGTAGTATAAATAGAACCTTTTGTGATTTGACAACATAATTTCACAGACTTTAATTCAAATTTGAGAGATAATCTTGAGAGGCCCTATCATTCTTGTTCAAGACCATGTTTAAGGGTTAGTCCTCCTTATGAATGAGTCTATAAATCTTTTGGATAATCCAATGTTATTTTCTTTGAATGGGTCTTAGTTGCTTTGTTCTTCTAAGGTTTGTTTGAATTTCAATTTTTGGGTGCCTATTTTCTCTATTCTATTTGTTCTTGTTTGCCTTTGTTGCTTCAAGGATACTGGGGTGAGATTATAGTAGAACTTTCTACTTTTCTTGAGGCTTTTTGAAGCTTAGTTCTTCAAGGGTTTGATAGAGGATATGTTGTTATTTCACCTTGTCCTTTTTGTCTCTAAAAGAATCTCTATTTTGGTCCCTTTGAGTTGAGCTGAGCACATAGCCAACCAAAACACTCACATCACCAAGAAAAACCATACAAGATTCGTATCAAAGAGTTTGGTATTAGAGCAAGGAAAAGCTTGATTTCAATCAAAGCTTGAAAGTAAGAAAAGGAGCCCTACAAAGTTGAAGAAAAAGAAAACAGAGAAAATCCCGTAACTCAAAAACATACTCCAAAAAGGTCATGAAATTTTTGCTATTTCTTGATTTTTCTCTTGGGAATTGCTCCTTGATGTTAATATAATCCTTGGGAACAAATCTTTCTTGTGTTTGTGGTGAAATTTGGCTTGAATATGATTGAAAATGTTGGTTGTTCTTATGTGACGGGATTGCAGCCAATGTGTTTGATAAATGTCCTATGAGAATGTTTTTGGCTTTAGTTGGGAACCTTGATTTTTAATTTTCATTCCTTGGGATATTGGGACTTAGTATATCACTCTATTGTTAAATTCCATGTGCATTAAACTCAATTTTTCTAGTGGACACTTGTGATCATCTTGTTCTTCATAATCCTAGTTCTAGTTGTTCTTGTTTCTTTATTCTTGATAATTCTTGTTCGTTTCTTACTTAGAAGTGTTTCTTGTGCATCTAGAGTTTGTTTTTATGTTGATTGAGTCCACATTACTTGAAATTCTTGATAAAAAACTTCTTTACTTGAGATGCCCAATAAGTGTTTGTTGAATTTCCCCTAAGACCCCCTAATTAGAAAATTCTTTTAATTTGTGTGATTCACTAAGTTGGACTAAAACTTTAGCCATTGGGGAGATTTAGGATTGAACAAGTAGGCTTGAGTATTGAGAAAAAGGCAAGAGGGTGAGCTTATTACTAAAAGAGCCTAAGAGAGCAAATACGATTGTGGAGTGACCAATCCTTGAGAGCCAACACACAAGAAAGCGAAGTGAGGAATTATTTTCTTCCTAATCTCTTTTGTTTTGCATGTATAAGTAAGTAAATAATCCATCACCATGGCCCATGATCAAGAGATCTCTAGGCCTAACCCGAATAGCCCTAGTAGACCTCAAGAAGAACAAATTGATGCTAGGGGTTTGTGTGAAGACTTGTAAGCTATGATGAGGACTATGCAAAGTGAGTTCCAAAACATGATAAGGGAGTTGATAAATCATCTTGGAAAATCTTCTACTGTTGCACAAAGGAGAGGCCAAGAACGATTTGAAGCATCTAACCTAAGGATGAGGGATGGGGATGCCCATACTCCTCTGTTAAATGCCCAGCAAGGGGAAGCGTGGGATGGGCACTCTATTAGGGTATTCCAACAAGCTCCTAGGAGAGGGGGAAGATATGGTATTAGAGGGGGATGAGGTAGGGGCTAAGGAAGGAATGTTTGGATCAATATAAAGGGGGCTAGAAAGAGAGTTTGAGGGAGTTGATGAATGGTATGAGGGGGAGCAAGTTGAAGCCTTTGGGGAATATCATAGAGGATGGGGCAATAGAGGAGGAAGGAGAGAAGGAAATGATGAGGAGAGGGAGTTGAACCACATTAAATTGAAGGTGCCCACATTCTATGGTAAGAGTAACCTCGAAGCTTATTTTGAGTGGGAGAGTAAGACGGAGATATTCCTAGAAAGTCATACCTATAGTGAGAGGTAAAAAATGAGGTTGCCTATTTTGGGATTTTCGGAATATGCTTTGGTATGGTGGGAGCAAGTTAGTGCACAAAGAAGACAAATGGGAGTGGAAACCGTAGCTAGTTGGAATTTGTTGAAAGATATGATGAGGGCAAGGTTTGTACCACACCATTACTACAATGATCTTTACCAAAGGCTCCAATCACTAAAGCAAGGGAACAAGAGTGTGGAAGATTACCATAAAGAAATGGAAGTTATGTTGATGAGAGCTCAAATCAATAAGGATCCTAGAGTAATAAGAGCAAGGTTCTTGGGAGGATTAAATAAGAAAATTGCCAATTTGGTAGAATTGCATCCCTATGATCAATTGGAGGATATGATACATGCCGCTATGAAGATTGAAAGGCAATTAAAGAGGAGGACATTTACTAGACCACTATTTCCAAACCCTAACATTACCAGTCAGGTGCCAATTAAAAAAGATGAAGCCCCTAAACCATTCCAAAGGGATTTCTACAAACCTAGAGAAGGTTGGAACAAGGATGAGGGAAAAGCCATGGAGAGGCCACAAATGAATAAGGATATCAAGTGTTTTAAGTGCCTTGGATATGGACATACTTCCCATGAGTGTCCAAGTAAAAGAACAATGTATACTAATCCCTATGGTGAGATTTCTATCGATGAGGAAGAAGAGGGAGAAAGGTACCATGTGAAACCCCAGTCAAAACCAACCTTAGAGTAAGGGGGTTGGGATGCATATTATATTTTATTGTATGTTTAAATATATTTTTATATGATTTTATGTGCTTTGGATTTATGTTTCATTGTCTCGAAGGCTTGATTGTGAGTATTAAGTGAGAAGGGCAAAATGGTAATTTTTGCTTGAGGTGAAAATGGGGAGATAGCTTGAGGACTAAATAGGAAAAACTGTCGCCATTGCAGTGCATGGCGGCCCCGACCCTAGCCCCATTCTGGAAACCACAAGAAAATAACCAAAAAAAGAACACTTCGGGGCACGAACAGAGCATGGCCGGTGCCAGTCGTGATCCACAGAGCCGGCGCCGACTCCACTCTGGTCAATGTCGGCGAACTTTTTAGTTTTGCGCAGATTTGGTAATTTCCAAGAGTTTTTGTATTTTCTAATCTCTACTCAGCCCAGGACTCTTAGGAAATGAATTTTAGCCTCTTATATGCCTATTTAAACAAGAAAAACACAAGGCAAATGGGTGATTTGAAGGATTCAAGTTAGCTACTTATTATTCAAAGAAAAAATCACCACTCAAAGTGGCATTGTTCAATGGAGGTTTTCAAGAGAAGAAGAATGGCTTATCTATGAGTTTATCTTTTATCCTTTGTTTACTTTTTTAAAACAATGATGTGCTTAATATTTTAATTGTAATTAGATATTAGTTTGGAGATTATGATTTTAATTCAAAATTTTCATCAATCTATTGTTACCATTGGTACTTGATTACTTGATCATTGGTTATTGATGTGTTTTCTTCTAATTGACTTGAGAAACGATGTTAGAAGTTTATTGCATTGATTTCATATTTGTTAGATTTTAATGGACTTGGGAAACAAAGTTAAGATTAAAGAACTTAAGTGATCAAAGATTGGTTGATTTCACATAGAGCATAGGGTCATTGGCTAATTTCATGTTTATAAGGTACGAGTTTAATGCATTTTTGGTTACTTTGGTTTGATTGGAAAATCTGTTAAATTAATTAAGGGATAGTGATTCCATGGATTGGGAAAGAAGTGGAATCTAAATAAGTAAGTTCATGACTTGGGAAACGATTGGATTTTACTTAAGATCCTTCATGATGCTAAGATGACAATTGATTGTGATAAAGATACTTAAAATCTAAGAAAAGTCATGAAAAATCAAAAGAAGAAAATTAACATTCCCAAAAGAAAAGTAATAAATGTAATAGCTCAATTATCAGAATCCTCGTCCTTCTCATCATTAGTTTCATCTGGCTCTACTACACCATATTCCATGGCCTGACTAGTGAAAATGCCTCCTGACTGTCTAGAGAACTGCTATGTCCATGTGGTTAATCTTTGCTCCTACACATCCTACCTCCTATGCAGATTAGCTATAGAGTCTCAAAGCTGGAGAAGAATAGTCGCCTGGGCCTCCATCCCGAGTCTCAACTACTCTATCTATGTGCGTATCTCAGCCTCGAATCCAACACTAGGTTGTAATCCCAACCTACTTACACATGGTCGAGGCTGTGGTAGGAGCCGCTCCTCATCCTCAAAAGACACCTTCTCTATCCCAGGTCGTTAAACCTCAAATAGACTCATCCATCATCTTTCTCTCTTATCATACTTATAACTGCACTGCACTAAAGTATGTTCCGTCACTACATCGCATGCCATTGTGGTCTCTATCATCTCTCCCTCACAACTCACCCCAAAATCCTAAAGGATGCCCATGATCACCAAGGAAAAGACAAAGGCCTTTCTAGCAAGGCGGGAATACAACACATCCCTTATAGACTGGATAATCAAAGGGTTAGCGGAATAGGCTTATTATTTATAATCTTAGAGAGGATGTAAACATTAACGACCCGGCCTCATTGAACCCACTAGCCTTAGGAAAGACATTAAAAGTAAATATATAGACTAGGGCTCTCATTTGGGCTTGAAGGTCATTATTAGAAAAGTAGCTAGAGGAAGTAGCTGGTCCCCTCCTATGCATCCTTAACCCCTGATGAGTATTGGTGAAACTCCACTGAGGGTCAGAGATGATCCTCTGATTATGATGGACAATTGCTATCTAGGGGCCTTCATTATTAACGCCTTATCAAGCTCAATAGGTACCCCTTTTTTTAGAATCTATACATGCATCAAATATGCATTACGCAGCAGAAATAAAAGGGTTCTATGCTAAGAGGACCTCATGTATGTATAAGACAGATCAAAAGATTAAAAATATACCTTTCTGTGATGTCTTTGTGTTTAAAAAATTTCTTTCGACTGCTGAACGCACGATCTAGCACAAAACCAGAGTTTCTTGTCACCGCCACTGAAGTCTAAGGGTGAGACTCCCTCTAACAATATCCACACGAGGTATGCTCTCAAGGAAACCAAAAATTCTCTGCTAGGTGAATTACTTGGCCGCTAGGGTAACTTATAGAGAAGAGAGGGAAAAAGACATGTGTATCAAAATTTACAAAAAAAATAATTTTCTCTGTTAATTTTTAAAAAAGAATTGCGGGTTATTCTAAGGGAAAAATCCCAAAAAAATAGCTGCTAATCAATGTGTTTCAAATTCTAAAAGAATTAGAATTCTTTAATTGTAATTGGAACCTACAAGTTTTCACAATTACAATTTGGCCCAAAAATTAATTATAATTTTTGCCCAAAAAAACTTCTACTTCTTATAATTAACCTAACAATGTTAGCAAATAACATCTCAATTACATAATCCTCTATTGTGTGTGACCTATTAGGTTTCCCAGTCTATTGGTAGCGAATATGAATTAATCCAAACGTTTTTGGAATTAATAATCCTTAACAATTTACAATTAACCTATTAATTCTAAACATAATTGGTTTATTAATTCATCAATTAATAAACCCATATTCTGCAGATCATGAGCGGTATCTAGCAATACATCATGACTACCCAAGAGTCTAGGAAGTAAAGTGGCTTGATATAAACCCTTCAATAACAAACTAATACATAATAAACTCCTTTTGCCATACAATATCTCATTCAGTTTGGAGTACGGAATTAGTTCAACCTCCCTCCAGAATAAATATTAATTCTAGCCTGAATATATTAGTACTTATACTAGGAATCCACTACTCTACATGTGTATCAATTGGAACTATTTCCAATACACAATAATCTTGACCAAGGATTTCACGAGTAGTAATTCTAACAAGTGGCTGTGAGATATTTGCCCTTACTATTAGGAGTGGTGAATCCCTTATTGACCCTCGCAACTACTTTCGTTTACCTCATATTGTACCTAATATCCATCCCATAGGCGGTCCTCGATCTAGCTCCAGAGAGTGGAATCAAAGTATAATGCTCAACAAACAAAGTACCTTGGAGATATCAAGTCTAAGGATACTTGCACGTTTGATATAACAAGATTTTATCACTGGCACTACATAGTTATCCATGTGATTAACTCATAGTCAGGTCATCCAATGTACTTGTTCTATTAGTAAGCATCCACGTGTTAACTTTGAGTATATCAATACTCACATATGTGAGAACCACAGTCTGATCAGATTAGGAAGTCTAACACATGCTAGACTTAACGCATTAATGATGTTTTAGCTCATTAATACTACAACTAGGGATTATTTAAGCACTAACACTATACAGTGTAGTAGGAATCTCACATCATGATCCCTATCATGATTTTTTTTAACATAGTGTTGTACTAGGGACGTTATCTAACAGTTGTTTTACATGAAAGTAAAGAAAACAAATTGAAAGATAAATAATGCCTTGTATTATAAAATAAACATGTCATATATAAAGTACTAGTGATTTATATAAATAATGCCTCTAGGGCACAACACTAACACCCTTAACCATAGTAGAAATAGTCTGTAGATTATTCTTTTTCTTCTCTTGTATATTAGCATAGAACTCTTTAACCAAGACTAGATAATACATACCCTAAATTTTGATAATGGCCTCCTAACCTAGCCTTCTAAACATGGTAGACAATTGAAGGAAATTATTAAGAGATGGCTTAAAAGTCTTCTCCATTTTCATTTTGTTGTTCACATGGCTTTGGTACTAAATCTGATAAGTAGGCTGAACGAACTGGGTAGATTGTGCAGGAAATGGCTCAAATAAAGAAGTAGAAGAAGTCGAGGCTCTAGACCTCTTAGAACGTGGACCCATTCCCCTTTATCTAGATATCATAAGATCATTTCAACAAAGTCCACAAGCCAACACTAACAGACAACTCTACAATTCCCAACGCTAATTCAAAATTATCAAATTCCAAACTTCTCAAAATGCTTGCAAAGAGCACAAGTCCACGATCCAGACACAATTTTATTATGAAGTCCCAATACAGGAAGGTAGATTGCTAACAATGTAGTAGAGTAGGATCAATATGATAGCCATCTAACTCTTATTTAAGGAGAATATATCAATGCCATGTACAATAGTATTCCACAACAATGGGCAAAAGTTCATTGATAGGGCCTAAATATACCTATGTTTTCCTAGTTATTTAAGGTTATTTTCTAAGACTTTTGATGAAATAACCAGTCAATTCCCTTCCTATATGATATTTTTCCCGTGGAAAGCTCTTTTGATGATTTTATATAGTAATGGAGGAAATTGGAATCAAAACGTTAGATTTCCAGCATAGACCCGATGTTGACCTATGTATCTGAACCGACCAGGGCTCAACACTGGACGAAACAGAGGGAAAAAAAGGCAAAACAGAGGGGTTCTAGAGGAAAATCGATGCTAGTCTAGTCAGAGGGACTCGGCATCAACCCAAGCTTGTTCAAAGGTAGTTTGCAGTTCTTTTTAGTATGAAAAAGGAATTTTTGAGCAGAATTTGGCAACTTATATTGAGATCTTTTGGAAACTGATATGGGAATGAATTATGACTCTTGTAATGACTTTTTGGCAATCTAGACACCTATAAATACAAGAGAACAACACCTATTAATTTAGTTTTCACTCTATGTAATTAGAAAACTCCTAGAAAGTCTCAAGAGCATCTTGATTAAGGAGGGTCTAGGAGAATTCTTGGAGACGAATAGGAGATTGATAAAGAAGGTTTCAAAGAAAGAGGAAGAAGGCTTACTTATCTATGAGCGGTTTTTTTTCATTTTCTTTGTAATTTATTGATAATTTGAATTTATTATGTTTTAATTGTATTTGAGGGTTGAACCCTATGTTTATGTTCATGGATTGGATCTCTTTTGATCTAGTGATTCCAACTACAAATATTTGATAACTTAAATTTCTTGTTTTGTTGAATTGATTAGTTCTTTTCTAATTAACTTAAGAGAGACGTTAGGAGAGTGGTACCAACTAATTAATTCAATACTTATTATCTCTTAATTTGCTCGAGAGAGAGAGGCTAAGGGTAAAGACTAGGTACTGAAAGAGAGGTTAATTTCACCTAGAGATAGGATTATTGATTTCTGCCATAAAGACTTTAATGTTACCTAGAGATAGAGACATTAATTGTTTAATTGAGTTAATCTTAATGCTTCTTGGATTTAATTAGGGAAGTAGAAATACTGTTTAATTAATCTAAGAATAGAATTTTATAATTCGAGAGAGAGTGAAATTTATTTTAAACTCATTGGTATTTGAATTGGGACTTAATCGATTAAAGGTATTTTCTTTACTTGACAGATATTTGGTTGATGTTTTCATTGCATAACTTTCTCCTTATCCTCACTTCTTGATAATCCTTGTTGCTTTTCTTGTATGAATTTGATCTATTCTCTAGTATATTAGGTTAGTAAATTATTTACTTCTATTTTTTTGTTTTATTAGCTAAATAATAAAGATTTGGGTAAATTAAGATGGGAGCCTAAGTTCCTATGAATTTGATACATGCTATTCCCTATACTATATGATGGGTATACTTGCCTGTATGTGTGGTTTTAGTAGTTAGCATTTCAGTAAAACTTTATTGATTGTGGCTCATTATTGTTAATTTTTCCAATACTAAAAAAACACGTATTAAGTTTTTGGCACCGTTGCCGGGGATGGGCACTATCGGAAACACTCGAATCTTGTTGATTTAGCCATTATTTTATCTATAAATACTGCTAACTATTGTTTTCTTTTTTTTTTTTTGGGTATAGTTCTTCTTGCGTTTTGTATTTTTGTGTCTTGTGGATGTTTCTTGTTGCTAATTTTTCTTTTGTTTTGTGAGAAAAAAAAATTTTCATCATCGTACTAGGTGATTCTTATGAAAGTATGTGGCCATGGATGAAGAATTAAAGGAGGTATAATATTGATACGTTGGTAGGTTTGCAAGCTCACGTTGATTTTTTTGTGAGACGTTACTTTAAGCACCAATAAATTCTTTTGTTTCCACCATAAATTCATCCATTATGTGGTATGAAGAATCATCACAGCAAATGAGCTCAAAACAAACACAATTAGCATAGTTGGTCGATGAAATCCACAATGGGGCTTCAAAAATCGTAGAAAATAGGGTACCTCTCTATTCATAGATCCTACTGATGTCATTGATGATATGCTGAGTTTACCATACCTCAAGGAGTTGAATCTTTGAATGCTACATCATATGAAGTCCTTCGAAGATATTGACAAATTCTGCCCTTTACCCAATTTGAAAGGAGGTAACTTAGTTTTTGTAGACCATGTATTGAAAAGTAAGGATTTCTTGATCCTATTTTTATGAACTGAAATACTAGGTTTCAGGGGAGTTTGAATCGTGAAAATTCTTTTCGTGGGAAAAATGATGATTTCAATGTCGAGGCATTCTTTAGATTTAATTTGCATTCATGTGTTACAAAATTGATTCATAAGTTTAAAGAGTTTAAAGGGCATAGGTTTCATGCATCTACTTTTATTCAGTAGATAAACTTTCATGTCTCTTACCTTTTTCAAAAACCTCCATTTTTTCTGCTTTCATCATGCCTATCTTCTACTTTGAGTTTCAATTTCTTTTACAAAGGTTTAATGAGGAGGCATGATGAGTAGAAAGAATTTGTATCTTTATTTTGGGTTTGATTTGGTTTAAGTTGTTAGGTGTCTCTTTCCCCTAATAATAAGGAGACTATGTCCAATCTTAAGTATAGGGGAGTGAGTCTTAGTTATTATTTGATTTCTTAGGCTTTCCAGTAGTATTTTGCATTCTGGTATTTTATTTTGGTTATTATTTTCTTTGTTCTTTTATGTGTGCTTTATTTTGCATGATTGAATAAAGTCTCTTTGGAACCTACTCAATTCTTTCTTCCAAGTTTTACATCTTTTGGAGCTTACTACACTTAGATAGTATTACTTAACTTTATCCTTCCCTTTATTATTTTTGGTCCCTTAGAGATGCTTTCTTGTGTTAATTTTTAACCAATGAGGACATTGTCCAATTTAAGTGTGGGGGGAGTGGTTTGGTGATATTCTTTGTCCAAGTTGTTGTCAATTTCGTTGGTGTTTCTTGAGATTTTGGGTTTATTCGGCTACAATTTGAAAATTTTGAAATTTTGAACAAATTTGAAAGTTTGAAAATTTCGGAGCTATATTTCAATTTTTGACTACTATGATATTGTTCTTGTTTTTCTTTTGGTATAAGAATTTGGTTTAAGACTTATTTGGATGAGTATGGTTTTGTGTAAACTTGTATATTTGGCGTGATATACGCCGAGTCTTGAGAATTTAGATTAACATTGTTTATGTTTTAGTAGATGTTGTGGCATTTTGTTTCTTGAGGATTGATGTTGATTTTGTGATGAAATATAAGTATGAAATTTTGGTTGATTTTGGTGCTATGGTTTTCTAAACTAGTCCTTGTTGTGAGTTTAAGTAAATACGAACTAGAGTGGTAAAATCATGAGTGAAAAAAAGAAAAAAAAAGAAAAGGAAGAAAAGGAGACTTGAAAAAATTGATGAATATAATGTAAAGAGAGAGAGAGAGAGAGAGAGAGAGAGAGAGAGAGAGAGAGAGAGAGAGAGAGAGAGAGAAAAGAGATTCCTACTGAAAAAGGGAAAATACGGAGAGAAGTAGCAAGTATTGCTCAGTGCATTCTCTTGAGACTATCCCGAAGGCAGAAGGGAAAAGAAAAAAAAAAACAAAATTTAAGGGGCCAATATGATGAGTGAAGAGAAATTCATTTATTTGAGGCTATGAATTCCCAAGAAAAAAATGGTGAGAATGTCCATAGTTTGCTACTTGGATTGTAGTAGTTTGGAAATTGCAGAATTGAAGTTGATTATTATTCCTAACTTATATGAATCATAATGTTTGCATTCTTGGCTTAAGGAATGGGGTGAAACACTTTGAACGAATATGAATTTGTTTAACCCAACTTCAATGGCCTTGGTCATGTTAGCCCAAATGGCTTTCTCCTATGTTTTTATTAATGACAAATATTGATGTGGATGACAGGGGCAAAATCCATCCATATTTTTCTAGTTATTTGAGGGTGTTTTGTGATATATTTGTTGTAATAACAAGGCATATTCCTTTATATTTGATATTTTATCCTTGGAATGGTGTTTTGGAATTTTATTGTAGAAAATGATGAAAAAACATCAAAATCGTCGCTGTCAGAGCACAGTAGGGGCCAGCCCCGATTTGGAGAATAGGGGAATTTTTGTCAAAAAAATAGAGCAGGCCAGTACAGAGCTAGCACCGGCTCTGCTATGTCCTATGTCAGCGAGTTTTCCAATTATGCGCAGATTGGTAATTTCCTAAGAGTTTTGGTATTTTCTAATCTCTACTCGGCTAAAAACTCTTAGGAACGAATTTTGGCCTCTTGGAAGCTTATTTAAACAAGAAAATACAAGATAAATTGTGAATCCAAAGATCAAAGTTGTCAATCACTTACAAAAGGAGGAGATTCATTATTCAAGGGCATTATTCAAGAAAGTTTCCAAAGAGAAGAAGGAGGGCTTGCCTATGAGTTTTTTCTTTTACCTTTGTTTTCTTTTTTCTAGGATAATGATGTATTCAATATTTTTATTATAATTTAACATTATTTTGGGATTCATAGTTTTTGTATTAATTTAGCTATATGATCAATTTTCTATCATTCTTGGTGTTTGATTACCTGTGATTATGGAAGAATTCATGAAGTTAGATTTGCTTCTAATTAACTTGGGAAACGATGTTAGGAGTTGATTTAATTTTATTGATTTCATATTTGTTATCTCTTAACAGACTTAAGAAACGAAGTTAAGATAAAGAATCGAAGTAATTAAAGATTGGTTAGTTTCGCCTAGAGTATAGGGTTATTGACTAATTTCTTATTCATTATCACTTAGAGCATAGGCATAATTTATGAGGAATTGAGTTTAATGCATCTTTTTAGTTATGTTGATTTGATTGGAAAATCTGCAAATTTAAGCAAGAAATAATGATTCCATGGATTAGGAAAGAAGTGGAGTCTATATAAGTGGATTCATGATTGGGAAAATGATTGAATTTTACTTTATATTCCTTCATAATGCCAAGATGATGATTAATTGAGATAGTTACTAAATGATTCATTTTCATGCATTCTAGGATAGTTGTCTAAATTATATTCCTATTTTCCTAAGTTGTATATATTTTTTTATTTTTCTTTTTAACATCTTATCACTTTCTTAGGTTAGTTAAACAATGAATAAAGAGTGATTAGTGTAGTTGTTCATTTGAGGATTAATACTTGTTAATTCTCTATACTATGCATGCGATGAGTATACTTGCTCTTATATGTATTTTGGGATTAATGTTTTAATTAAAACTTGGCTAATTGATGGATTTAAATTTAATGATTTTTATACACTTAAAATTTACTCATCAAGTTTTTGGCGTCGTTGCGGGGAAAAATATTATGAAAGCTTGGATTTTGTTGATTTAACCATGTTTATATGCTTATATGTTTATATATAAATATGTGAATATGTATATATGTTGTTTGTGTAACTACGTGCCATATCTTGTTGTATGTATACATGAATCTTAACTAACTAACTTAATTTGATATTGTACTATGCCTATATAATACTAACAAGCTACTTTGTGCAGGTAACATGGCCAATTGAAGCATGGCACGGTATCCTCACATGTCTCAAGAGATGGCATCTCGGCCATCCGACTCTACTACCTTAGAAGGGATATTAGGAAAATTTGCCGCCTATGTAACAAAACGCTTTCACGAGATAGATGATATATTGGTAAAATTTGAGGAAATGATTAGAAACATGGAAAAGCAAATTTGGTTTTGAATGGATCTAGTGATAAAGTTACCATTGGGGATGGAAACACAACATGATTCAACTGCCATTACATTAGGAGTGGTAAGGAGCTACTCGATTCTTGCATGGAATTGGCACCATGATGGGCTGGCACTCACCCCTTTTGATGAACCACTTGAAAAATAAGCTAAAAAACCAGATTTTCAGCTACCGGTCCCTTACCCCCTCTCGAACACAAAAAGTAAGAAAAGATGCACAATTTGATAAGTTTCTAGAAGTGTTCAAACAACTGCAAATAAACATCCCACTCAGTGAGGCTTTGATACAAATGCCCAAATATGTAAAGTTCCTCAAAAGCATGCTTGTTAACAAAAAGAGGTTGGAATAATTATCCACAGTGGTTTTAAATGAAAAATGCTCTGCTATATTGCAAGACCAACGGACTTTGCCACAGAAAGAAAATAATCCAAGGAGTTTTCTATTCCTTGTCTTGTTGGTATTCTTATATTTTGTATTGTATTAGCAGACTTAGGTACTAGCATTAATCTTTTGACATACAAAACCTTCAAAAAGCAAGTCCTAGATGAGCCCAAGCCTACTAGGATGAGTATTCAACTTGTAGATAGATCTATTAAATATCTTAGGGGAATAGTTTAGGATATATTGGTTAAAGTGGATAGATTCATATTTCTTGTGGATTTTATTATTCTTGATATAGATAAAGATGCTAAAGTTCTTTTAATCCTTGGTTGACCTTTCCTAGCTATGACCAAAGCATTAATTGATGTTCATAGGGAAAATTGACATTTAAGGTTGGGGATGAAGAAGTCATTATCAAAATCCATAAAAGCATGCAATATCCTACCTCTTCTGATGATTCTTGTTTAAGGATTGATATTCTTGATGAGCCTATCTTTGATTTTGTGTAGGAATCATTTGTCAATTTCTCTATGGACTTGATGGGATAAAAAATTGCATATTTGGAAGATTCAAATAAGGATTATGAGTTGGGATAATTTGAGGAGATCGAAAAAAGTAGTTCGGGAAGGATGAAGTCATCCATTGAGGAACCATTGGAATTAGACCTCAAAGACCTCCCCGCACACTTGGAATATGTATTTTTTGCTAACGGAGGAAAATTGCCAGTAATCATAGCAAAAGACCTCACTTGTGATCAAAAGACTAAATTGGTAAGTCTATTAGGAAAATATAAGGGAGTCATTGTATGAAAAATCGACGTTAAGGGAATTAGCCCTTCTTTTTGCACTCACAAAATTTTGTTAGAAGAAAGAGCTAAACCCGTAGTGTAACCCCAACGTAGGTTGTGTAACACCTCACTACCTAGGCCCATCAGGGCCGAGGATGTCGTCCTATCCAGAGGACAAGGGGTCTTTATAACTAGGTTACGTAAAAACAAAATAAAGTAAAGACTTTAAAATTAAACTTATTACAACCCAAAAGATAAGTACTGGTATAAATCCAAATAAACTGTTCGCAACAATCTCTCAAAACATCACATAAACTAAATAACATGAGTCTTCAAAGCATAGGCGACAATCTAGCTAATGACCTCCACAGCAGGATCTTCCAAAAATATATCATAAAAGGTGGTGAGATAAAAATCTCAGTAAGCCCGTGTGTGCTTTGAGAGTTTCAGGTAAAATAATTCATGTATGCAAGTTGTAAAAGTTTCATAAGGAAATGTGCTGGCAAGCAATAAATAAGTGTTGAAAATAAAGAGTGGTGTTTCTCTTTTCAAACCATACATGTGCACAATAAATACAACCACTCAAATGAGTAGCCATGGGTTACCACACGTTGGGCCCCATGACTAAATAACAGTCAGAATGCCACACTTTGTGCAAGCTGACAAAAGGTAGGTGTACAGCCTACCGGGTGAGATACTCCTCCATCTCTACACCCAAACTTACCGGTTGTCCACTCCGGAACACGCAGTCCACATGACTGAAACTTGCTAGCTCGGACCGGTATGACCCACCGGATTGGCATCCTATCCAGGAAGGACTCACCCCTCAGAGGTAGCCACCTACTGAGAGACTTACCCTAACCCTTCAAAGACTAGTCCTGGTGGTCTACTCTTATTGAGTACTCAACGTTGATTGTCCCACTTAGGAGAAAATTGACCATAATCTGCTTTATTTGGAAATAGCAATTAAGGGTTTCTAAAAGTCTTGTCAAAGTTGGATTTTAGCAAGAGTTTAGCATTTTATGTAAAACTGCTTGTTTAGTTTTCCAAATGATTTGTTTGTCCGGAATAAAAAGGGAAAAAAACAGTCCTTAATTGCCTTCACAAAATAAATGTCCATATACATCGTATTTGGCTTGCCACAGTAATTTTTGGTCTTCACAAAACTCCATGTTGGAGCTTACCTGATTCTTTGCTTGCTCAACTCAAACGTCTTCCAAGGCTGTCCTAACCCCGCCTGGGGTAAACACAAAACATAAGGTTACATTCGAGCTATACCTGCCTTACATAAATAATTTCTTAGCTCAACTAGTTATAACCATGACTAGCCATGACCCTAATGTCCTAAGCTTTAAGGCTAGGTGATAAAGAATTTTATAAAATAAGTTTTAGTTGATAAGTTAAAATAACTTGGGGTTCTAAAATAATTGCTAATAAATTATAGACCCAATTAATAATTCTTGAGTGTTATTTTTAATAAATAAACTAAGGTTTGAATATTAAGTCCTAAATAGTATTAATAAATGGTGATTTAAAAATAGCCTTATTATAAATAAATATTTAATTACAAATAACCTTTAATTAAATTTTAAATAGATAATAAATAATTAGTAATAAATAAAATTAATAATGAATGAATTATTTTAAAATTTAATTAATAAATAACAAATAGATTTTAATATAAATAATATTTTATTTATTGTAAAAGATTTATTACTATATATATTATTTTTAATAAAAGATCTCATTTATTTGATAAAGAAAATATTAATATTTTAATTAATAAACCACTCCAAATCTCCCTAGAGTTTTGAATTTTATAGAGAAAAATATAGTAGCATTCTATTCAAGGTAATAAAATTTGTTAATAAAAATAATCTAGACTTAACAAGAAAATACTTTTTCACCACGATTTTCCTATTGCTAGAAAGGATTCATGAACACATTCTCCAATATCAAATAATAAACCAATCCATTCAAGTACACATGCTTGACTTATCACATATTATCACAAGGCTATCTTCCTCCTAGGCATAATCACCAATCATGGCTTCAATGAAAATAAGAACATAAAAACCTAATCACCTTTGGTGTCATGGTCTCTAACATGCTTCAAACATCCATAAAATTCATTAAGCACGAAGAACATACATTGATTCAAAAGAAAATTCATACAACTCAGTCCTATACAACAATCATCATGCCTTAACTCCATTCCCTTAATCCACATGCATATACTCAATCCCTTATCCATATTTCATTCTTCCTATTAAATATCTAAGAGACATGAATACTAAATTAAAAGAAGGATTAAAGGAAAATACTTGATTTGATGAACACTTTGATGAAGAATTAAGAAGGTCCACGCGATTGAGAGCCTTGAATGATCCAACGGGAAAACGGCCATGGTTGATGGTTGATCAACCATTTCGGTTGGAAGAGAGAGAGAGAGAGAGAGAGAGAGAGAGAGAGAGAGAGAGAGAGAGAGAGCATTAGAACAGTACAATCGAATGGAAGAGGATGAACAAGAAGGTTGCTCTTGACTTACCTTGTTGATGTTCTTGAGACCTTCAAAGAAAAGTTAATTTTGATCCGCTCGAAAATTCTTAGTTGCGAGGTTTTGTGTTATAAATACCAGAAATGAAGTTTAGAGATTAAATGGAAGTGATTTGGAGTATTTGAGAGTGATTGGAGGTGTTTAGAGTAGGGTTAGGCTTGAAGAAGGTTAGTGTGTGTTCTTGGTGTTCTTGGCGTTCTAGGTGAAAATGGAGAGAATTTGGAAGAAATGCTGCACGAATTTTGGTAGAGGGCTGGCCGAATGGTATGGAGTGAATGAGAGTTTCAGTTTTCAGCTTGTGAGAGAGAGAGTGATCAGATTTTATTTGAAATTCAAATGGAGAAAATTGTGGAGTTGTTTAAGGTAAGAGGTTAGCTATGGTGTTTGATCAAGAGAGGTTTCTATGGTCTTCAATGGTGCCGGCTAAACATGGTGGTTTTACTGAATTGATTGAAGGTTAATGTTGCTCCAAGGCTGGCTGAAATTCAGTCTTAAATGGCAGAGGAAATTCTGGTTTATTTACCTAATACAAGAGTGATTTTAATGGAGTAAAATGCCGAAATTATTTGAAGTTCAAAAAGAGTTTGAATGAAGTGATCTTAGGAGTGTTTTGTGGTGTGGCTATGGAATCCATATGCTTAAGGTAAGTGTGGGGTTAATGGTGTTCAGTCTATAGTTGAGCAAGGTTCAATTTTACAGAGGTTGAAGGTGATCTTCGGCCTAGGCTAGAAGGGAGCAAAGCTGGAAAATTCTGGTTTCAAGTTGTTCTTAGTTTCGAAGATTGGTAGCTCTTGGTGCAGAATTTGCTGCACTTCTTGAGCCCGATTTTCAGTGGTTCCTCTGGGGTGTTTGAAGGTCTTTCAAAGGTGATATCCCAGCCTTAATGCTGGAGAAATACAGAGGAGTTTTGCTGGCTTAAAGATGAACCAAAACAGCTTCATTTCCTTGGTTGAAAGCTGCAAAATGCCCAGAATTTTTTCTGGTTTGGTGCTGTTTGTGCAGTCCAAAATTTGCACAGATTTTCCAGCCTTCAAGCCACATAAAATGACCATATTTTTGGCAGAAAATGAGTGGGTTTACTGGCTGAATTTTCAAAGAAATGGCCTGCAAATATTCTGGAAAATTTCCAGATTTTCCTTTACTAGAATATGAACAACATGAAGGTGAGTTTGAAGGTGCTATCATGGTGATTGATTTTCTCTTGGAAACCCTTCCTATTTCTCCTCCTATTTTCGGACAACTTCCCATCCTCCAAAGCTGATTTTCGAAATTCAAGGTGGAGAAATTATCACAGATTTTTTTGGAATTTAAAAGAAAGAATTTAATGGTTTTAAATTATAAAGATGTTAGGACAAGCTAGTGGTAATAAAAAGGACAAGAATTCCTCTAGAATTCTTTTTAGGACATGAGGATAAGATTAGGACATTCTCTTCATGTCTCCCCTAAGACAACATTCCTATTTTCATGAAATGCAAGAAAACAAAAATTCAAACTTAGTTAAGATAATCATGACAAAAGCTTAAATGATGGGATTTGAACTCATGACCTTAGAAATTAATTCACCAAGCTCTAACCACTAAACCACACTAATTCTTGTTCTTATTTTCTCACCCACATTTTCTTCTTATTTAATCCTCAAGCTTTCTTCCTATTTTGACCTCAAGCAAAATTACCATTTTACTCAATAAACATAACTAAGCATTTTAACCTATAATCCACAACTCTAAAGCACATAAAATCATTCAAAAACATATATATTCATGCAAAATAATATGATATGCATCCCGACCCCCTTACTTTAGGGTTGGCTTTAGGTGGGGTTTCACAGGTTGAACCCAAATATGAGTGATATGATAAAATGTGAGGTGATTAAACTTTTAGATTCTAGCATCATTTACCCTATTTCTGATAGTATTTTGGTGAGTCTAATATAAGTGGTACCGAAGAAGGGGGGAATGACTGTGAGCGCAAATGAGAAAAATGAGTTAATCCCAATGAGATTGGTAACCAGTTGGAGGGTTTGCATTGATTATAGAAATTAAATGAGGTAACTAGGAAGACCTATTTTCCTTTCCCGTTTATTGATCAAATGTTAGAAAGATTAGACAGACATGAGTTTTATTGCTTTTTAGATGGGTTTTTTGGTTACTTTCAAATTCCCATAGCCCAAAAAAATCAAGAAAAGACTACCTTTACATGCCCTTTTAGAACTTTTGCATATCGTCATATGCTTTTTGGTCATTGCAATGGTCCAGGAACTTTCCAAAGATGATTGATGGCTATCTTCAAAAGACTTGTGGGAGACATCATGGAGGTACTTATAGATGATTTTTCAATTTTTGGTGATTCTTTTTACTTATGTTTGGCCAATTTAAAAAAGGTGCTTCAAAGGTGTAAAGCGGCCAACCTCATGCTTAATTAGGAAAAATGCCACTTCATGGTGCAAGAAGATATTATATTAGGACACAAGATTTCAAGGAAAGGTATTGAGGTTTATATAGCAAAAATTAAGGCAATTGAGAAACTTCCACCTCCCACTTCCGTGAAGGCTATTCAAAGCTTTCTTGGTCATGCGGGTTTTTATAGGAGGTTTATCTTGGATTTCTCAAAAATTTCTAAACCTCTTACTTCTTTACTTGAAAAAGATGCTGTTTTTTATTTTAATGAAAAATATCTCAATGCTTTTAATGTGCTTAAAAAGAAATTGATCAATTCTCCTATTTTAATTACACCGAATTGGTATCTTCCTTTTGAATTAATATGTGATGGAAGTGATTGTGCAGTAGGCGTGGTGCTTGGACAAAAGAGGAACAAGCATTTTTAACCAATCTACAATGTAAGCAAAACTCTTACGGTGGCACAAGAGAGCTACACCACAATGGAGAAAGAGTTGCTGCAATAGTATTTGCTTTTGATAAATTCTGTTCTTATCTTGTTTTATCCAAAGTCATTGTGTATACGGACCATTTTACCCTTAAATACATACTAACCAAGCATGATTCCAAACTAAGATTAATAAGATGGGTTTTATTGCTGCAGGAATTTGACTTGGAGATTAGGGATAAAAATGGAACAGAAACTTTAGTTGCAGATCACTTGTCTAGATTGGAAAATCCCAACTTAGAACCATTAGCCGAAGGGGACATAAATATCGCCTTCCTGGATGAACAACTTCTACTTGTTGATGGTGAAATTGATACTCAAGATATTATTTGATAATATTATGGGGTTAATTGGAGAGAAAAAATAATTATTATGAGCTAATTATAAAGTGTTATAATTAGTTGGGGTTGAATTCACTTATTTAAATGTCTAGTGGTTGAATTATAAACTTATTATCATTCATGGGCTAAATTATAATTTTAAAGTTCAAAGCCCATAATTTAAAAGGGCTAAATTATTGTTACCTAAAAGAGTTAGCAAACAAATCTTGTTTCTCTGTACGTGGTAGATTAAAAAAAAAATGAAGAGCTTTCTAGTGTTGTTCCCTAAAAGGTTTAGGAAACACAATAAAAAGGAAGGGTTTCGTGCTTTGCTGTACACACACACACACACACACACACACACACACACACACACACACACACACACACACACACACACACCCCCCAAGGGGAGGGAAGTTGGTCCCAGAAAAGGAAAGAAGATGCAGGGAATTAACAGAGGGAGTAAGGTTGCCTATGGAATGCACACAAAGCATAAAGCAGTAAATAAGTAAGTAAATAAACAAAGGCGGCTCAGCCGACCATAAGCAGAGATATAGAAAGGATACAATATATGTATTACAGTAAAAAATTACAACGAAAACTGAAATGCATATAAATTCAAAGTTAGAAGAAAATTCTAACTGAGGGAGAATTGGGGATTCAACTTTAGAACTCGTGTAACTAAGCTTATGGTTGAATGGGAATGGGATGGCTATTTATAGACAAAATTGCCATGTTGCTACAGTAGCCCTCTACAGTGTACAGTGTAAAATAGTACACACGTGAAAAGTCACTACAGTGTATAGTTGAAATAGTACACGTGAAAGTGCTACAGTATTTTGCTGATGTCATGGGTGATGTCAAATTTTGCTGATGTCAATCATGATGTCATGGTCTTCATTCATAATTCTATGGAATTCTAAAAGAGCATTTTTTAATCCAAATGGCATAACATTCCATTCATAGTGGCCGAATGGAACTGTAAAAGCAGTTTTGTAACAAATTTGGGATCGATTGGAATTTGCCAAAATTCGGATTTTAAATAAATTTTGAAAATAGTAAAGTAGAATGTAATTTGTTGAGCAAATCTTTTTTGTTAGGGATAGGATACCTAATCCATTGGAGAGTTGAATTGAGGGGTTTGTAATTGATAACAAGGTGAGGAATGTTAGGGATATGCCCTAGAGTCAATTTGTACTTATACTATTGTCGTTATATTTTATATAATAATATGAGGTTTTTCTTTCCATGAATAGTGCATTTTATTTTGTGGTCATCAAGTACGTGACTTGATAGTAAATCCCTACAATGAATACAATGACTATTCTAAAAACTGTCCCTGATCGATTATTATTATTGGAATAATAATAAATTAAGATTAGTATATTTGTGACTTGATGGCTATGTATTACTGGTCATGGATATTTGTGATATCGAGTCAAAACATAAATAAATGTTAGAGAACATTGTATTGGACATGACCCATTGTGAGAGTACTTCATGGAACATGTCATAAGTACTTTCTAGCTATAATGATATTAAAAGTCCTTCGACCTAAATTCATCATAGTTTCCTACTTGATAAATTCTATATTTTGACGTTGTCTAAAGTTGTCTTTAATCAGATAATAAATTAGACTACTGTTGGATATAGAATAAATCAATGAGAGGAATATGAATGATAGTGAAGGAATTTGTCCCTCTCAATTATAGGAGAGATATCCATGGGCCCCTTGATAAGTTAGACTGTTAAAATGCATGGCCGTGCTCAAATATATCAATCTAAGATATTGATATCATTTGTTTGAACAGTCTACTTGAAATCAAGAAATAATTGATTAAGTTTAATAAGGATGACATGCTTCGTGCCTTATGCTTAATCTGGATATTGTGTGACAAAAGGACTAAATATAAAATTATGGTTTGGTTCAAAGAGATCATCGATCTTCATTTAACCTGGATAGTTATAATGTTTTGCTAGAAACCGCTTATAACTTGTGCGCCATTTAAATATGATTTGGGCACACTACCAGTGTTAAATGAACCTATATGATTACACAATAAGCGAACTTGTTAGGTTATTTTTCTGGTAACCAGATTTGATGAATTTGGAAATATGTTTAAGTTAATCGAATTTAGAAAATTTATCAGATACAATGAATTTGAAAATATGTCCACATTCGATGTATCTGGATAATGTCCAGATTATAAGAATCTGACTCGATAAATTAATTGTTTAAATAACCAAGATAATGGCAGAATCTTATCATATTAGTTTTAATTTAATTTGAATTTAAATTAAAATATGATAAGATATTATTAGGGTTGGACTCTAAGAGGTTCGGGGGTTTTTAAAAAAACCCTAGCCATCATTTCAAGAGGCTAATTCCGTTGAGAACATTCGTGCCATTCTCTAGCAGAAAAAAAAAACCCTTTCAAAGCCTAGGCGCTAGCACTTCCCGGGTGATGAGTGAGTTTGTGGTGTGTATTCGATAGAGGACGTTCGCGCACTGCAGCGTCTGGTGATCATTCGGGTTGCACGTGCAGTAGCACCATCGGAATCGAAGGATATCGATTTCACCAACCAGAGGTAATTCTGCAAATCTATGATTTTCTTAATTGTTTACTTGGATCCTCGGAAGGGATTCGTGGATGTTTTCCGCATTTAGGACTCCACGAATCATAACAAGGAACACTATGCTCAATTTCAACATTTTTGGTGACATAGAATGCCATACAACTCTAGGTGAAGTACTTGGAAAATTGATTTGCTTTTGTAACAGATCATTTGAGATTGTTGAGTATTTCAGTAGATTTTTCTCTGAAACTTCCTGGGTTACCTAAGAAAGTTTTTGCAATGGTAAAAATAAGGGTTGAGACAGCATCCGTGATAGTATTTCCATCCTCAATAATTGGCTAACCCTCAGGGTTGGTTTTAACGGCATGGAAGATGTTATATCTATCTTTTGCTTTGAGGTGTTCATCCTACCAACCTTTGAGTTGACCTGTAAAGCCTACTACAATAATATGGGCAGCTAATTAGTCAGAACAATTGTAGGTAGTCCTATAGGCAGTAGCTACTATAGTTATTTGCTGGAGTTTAAACATCATGTTATACTCCGACTGGCCATCTATGTTCCATTCATAGATGTTATTGGCATTATAATAATTTTACAGGATGTTTGGACTTTCTTCTAAAGAAACATATGGATAAGTGGTTCTAGGATAATAGAGTTTTTGAGGATTCTTCTAATGAAGAGGTCTACCTAGGCAGAGAGGTAGGGCATCTAAAGAATAAGGAGGAATCTCTGGATTTGGCTCAGAATGGCTTTCAGTATCTGAGTCATTCTGATTTAAAACAAAAATAAAATGTTGGGAACCAACATGCTATTGAGAAGATTCTGGGATAATATATTTCTCTATTTCAGCTATCTTTCTTTGAGGTTCAGTAAGAAGAGGTTTCTCTAAAATCTTTTTATTGAGCTCTTTCCTATACTGGAGATATAACACCCCTACTAAAAGTAACAGCAGAAGCATAATAAAACTGGGTGTCACCCTGTCCAGTTACCCATACAATGGGTCTTTATAACGAAGATCTAAAAGTAGTAACCAAGGCCTAGACTGGTACAACTAACACATACTGATGTGGCCATATGCCTATATAACAGTGAGCCTCGTACATGCCAAACTTCATATTACATCAGTAATAAAGTACATAATCAAAAGAGAAAGCGTCCAGGCTTAAACTGTTGTCACTGTGGTATCGCCTTCCTATCTGTAGGTTTGCTCAACTCTGGATCCTACAAAACAATAAGATAAAAGACACATGTGAGTGAAAAATCACCCAGTGAGTCCTATGTGTGCCAACGCTTTACAAAAACAGATAAAGTTTGCATTTTTGTCCCCAAAAAGGGCACTACAAAAAGTTTCTTTTTCCTTTTTCTACTGAAGTTAATTCTAAAACACTCTAAAAAAGAGTTTATTCAGAAATCAATCATTTTTGAAAAATTGTATTTCAATTTCAAATCAGTGCTCCAATTCCCAAATTATAGGCACTTCTCCAGTAGAAGGTCGGTCTGCATACAAAGCTCACAAGGCGTCGCCTTCAGCACCACATCTTATTGTGCTAAGACTGCATCTTACAACACTCAACAGTGTGCCATCGGAGGGTAAGTACACCGCAGCATACTATCGAAAATGAATAAGTGTACCGCAACATACTAAATATTTTACTTGCCACCGTAAGCCAAGGGGTCCCAATCCTGGCGTCATTCACTATCGAGGCAGCAAAGAGTCAAATGCTACCGAGTGTCCCCACTTGGCATTCAGCGAATGACTTAAAAGTAAGATGTGCTTGCAAGCGCGGCAAATGCCAAGTGCTAAACGGCTAGCTAGAACAACTCATCTCAACATCCGGTCACCCCGTTTGGAGTAAGATAATCCTTAGAACTAGGTCAGGTTACTACATCAATCTAACTCTAACACAGGCTAGTACAAAGATCAAAATCCTTGCTGAGTACTCAATGTTCCAATACCAATCCCTATTAACTGATTGAGCTAGAGGGTTATTTGTTCCTGCAGGATTTCCAAATCAACATTTTTGGTGCCAAAATATTATTTTTCAGAAATTGATCTCACTAACTCACAAGTTAGATAATTATTCTCATAGGCTCCACAGGGCCAATAAGTTCAATCCAAAGGCACACCAAGCCAATAAAGTAGGTTTTGGTATCAAAATATCATTTTTCAAAAATCAATCTCATATCGAGAGATCATTTTCTCAAATAGTGGTGAAATAGAGTGAAAAGTTCTTTTTGCACATTAAAATAAGTTTTCAAGAGTATTCAAGCGATTTTGCCCATACTCGATCTCAAAAGTCATCTCCAAGGGTATTCGGGTCATTTTGCCCATGCACAATTCCAAAAAGGCTTCCCGAGGGCATTCAGGTCATTTTACTCTTATCCTATTTGAAAAACGTTTACAAAAGTTCCAATAAGGATATTTCGGTCATTTGCTAAATACCCAATTCTAAAAAATTTCATAAAACATTCCAATAAGGACATTTAGATCATTTTCCACATACCCACTTTCAAAAGGAACTTATTTTAAGAAATTCAGAATTCTAATCCTAAAAAAGGATTAAATTCAAAGTTTCCAATCATGTTTCCATAAAATGTTCCAATAATGACATTCTAGTCAATTCATGAATACCAAATTCCAAAATCGCCATTTTTAAAAAATTCCAAGTATTTAATCCAAAAAGGACTAAATTCACAAAATTCTTGCTTTAATCATCCGTTAAAGTTTCCAAGCCAATTGTGATATTCATTCGAGCCCAAGATGGCATAAAAATAAATCTTGTTTAGAAAAACCTTAAATATATTCAAGGATTTCCAAAATGGTGTAAAACATAGCATTTGATGAAAAAATAAAGCATACTAGCTTTCAAAAGGTTTTAGAAGTTAAAGAGACTCACTTCGTGTCTTAAATTAGCTTTTATCGTTCTCGTGCCGTTCGACTACCGTTTTCACCATTTCCAACGTGTTGTTGGCCGTTTACAAGTAAACCTACATCAAACATCATTTTTATATTTAGTTGTGTTTGGTCAAAAAGTAGCTGATATCCAGCCGACGTGCCCGATGGTTAGCCGACGTTCAACTAACGTGCCCGACAGTTAACAAAATGTTTAACAATCGTTCATGTCTTTTGTTCGTCATTTGTTTAATTATTCTATTTTTCTTCATCTATATCCTTCCTCTCTTCATGAACAAGGAATTATCTTCATGTTTCTTAGTCATTTCATCCCAAAATCACACAATTAATCCCTCTTAAGTTCATCCATTTCCTAACCAAAATTCTGGAATTTCATTCTTGACACATAATTTTGTTTCGCGCATAATTTTCAATTCACAACTCCGATTGGGCTCTATAATATATCAAAACACCCACAAGACTCTTAAATTTAATTTTTCTTAAAGAAATTTTGTGAGTTCAGATTTATGAGACATAATGCAGAGGTAATATAGTCATAGTAGTTTGGCCTTAACTCAACAATTCATGTTATCTTTTGATTTCCTTTAATCTTAAACACCTTAAGAACATTAAATTCATTCAAATTTTCCTTTGAATTATCTTTGATTATTCAATTTTTAGATTCCAACAACTCATAAAAGTCATGTTTACTCAACACAAATTCACTTCCTTCAATCAAAAGTTAGCATAATTCATCATTTTAACTAATTCACTCCCATTTGCATTCCACTTTGATCATCATCTCATCAACCAAGATCAACCCTTCGAACTACCATAAAAATTCATTCCTTCATCACATAAAACATTATCCATAAATCCCCCAGGCATCCAACACACATAATCACACATAAAGTTCACATGAAAAGTTTATATACCCAAGCTTTTGATCCAAAATCAAGACATGAAAGTCATGTTTTCATGTTAAAATTAACATCAAAATAATCGCCATTTACCCAACAACAACTTTAATTCTAGCAATGTAAGGTTTTACCTTGTGTATAGAGCTCTTTGGTGTGACTTGCTCCAAGAAATTCTCAAGAACACACACTATTCACCTTTTCTCTTTCTTTTGCAAATTTCTCTTGATTTCTTTTTCTCTTATTTTTCTCCCTTGTGACTGCCGAATTTTTGGCTGCAAGACAACCTTCCCACCGCCACACTTCATTGAAATTTTGGCCAATTAATTTCTAATTCAATTAATTGTATGGTGGTTTTCATATAGGTGTGTTCCAATAATATAATTACACACCATTTCCGTTGATTTTCTTTCTTAAATTTTCCTCTTCTCTTCACTCTCGTGGCTGCCAAATTTTTGGATATTTTTCCATCCATTCCATCACCTCTACATGGGAAAATATTGGCCACTTAAATTGTGCAAGACATAAATTAAATAGCTCCACAAATGATGTGTTCCAATCACAATTAAACACACCATTCCTTTATTTATTTTGTAATTTCTTAATTCCATATGTCTTGCATAAATTCTTCATGAAATCTCTCATAAGTTGACACATGTTCATGGCTACCAATCAAAAAACGCCACACGTGCCATTTCTTTTAATCGCGATTTCACTTTTTTCTCCGAAATAATCAAAATTCGGGTCCAAAATGGAAAAAATATTTTATTTTATCATTCAACTCCAAAAATTTTATTGAATCCATTGGTAATACTTAAATTCTTCAATTCTTTCTCAGTTTGGTCAAAACGCAGTCAAAATCGCGGACGTGATCAAAATAACAAAAATGCCCCTGATAACCCGATTAACTTAATTCACACCAAAACATGCCTTTCATTGCACTGATCCATTTTTGTTCTTAGTGTACCCTCAGATTCTTATTTTATTGACAGTAGGAACCTTTTGAAAATTTAGGGTACGGGTAGAACAAATTCAATATTTACATCCAGGTCCTAACAAAATTTTATTATACCAAAATATTTGTTTCATTATACTAATCATCTTCTGTTCTAGCTATTGATACAATTTCTCATCCTATTACAAGTAGTAGCCAATCGAAGGTTAAATACAAGGTATTACAATCTCCCCTCCTTACAAAAATTTCGTCCTCGAAATTGGCGTACACCTGAAATAATTTTGGATACTTCATCAACATCTTTACTTCCATTTCCTAGGTCACTTCTTGCATTGGGTGATGATTTCATAACATTTTTACAAGTGAAATTTTCTTATTCCGCAATTCCTTTTTAGCATACTCCAAGATCTTAATAAGCTTGTCTTCACATTTCAAGTTTGGAGTCATCTCAATAGGTTCTTCATTCAAAATGTGTGCAGGATCAGCTACATACTTCTGATGTTGGGAGACATGAAATACGTTGTGAATATCTTGAAGCTCTGCTGGTAACTCCAATCGATAACCTACCTTCCTAAACCTCTTGACAATAGGAAATTGTCCAACATACCTTGGTGCCCACTTCTTCCCTTGTTCTCTGGTTCCCAATTGCCGTTGTGGAGTCAACTTCAAGAATACATAATCTTTTTCTACAAACTCCAAATCTCTCCTACGTCGAACCGCATAGCTTTTCTGTCTACTTTAAGCTGCCTCCAATTTGATTTTGATAATTTCCATAGCTTGTCAAACTTTTTTAAGGTCAAAAGCATCCTGTTCACCTGTTCTCTGTTCTAAACTGAAATGACCATGTGTGGGCTTTTTCTTGGTGTTGTGAGTGGTTTATTTGGTTATGTGTTCAGCTCAACCAAATGGGACCAAAACAGAGATTCTTCTAGAGACAAAAAAAGGAGAAAGTGAAATAACAACCTACCCTCTATCAAACCCTTGAAAAACTAAGCTTCAAATACCCTCAAGAAAAGTAGGAAGTTCTACTACAAGCTTACCCCAATATCCTTGAAACAACAAAGGCAAATAAGAACAAATAGAATAGAGAAAATAGGCATCCAAATATTGGAATTCAAACAAACCTTAGAAGAACAAAGCAACTAAGACCTATATAAGAAAATAACATTGGATTATCCAAAAGATTTATAGACTCATTCATAAGGAGGACTAACCCTTAAGCATGGTCTTGAACAAGATGAACAAGGAGGCTACTGCCTCTCAAGATTCTCTCTCAAATTTGAATTAAAGTGTGTGAATTGTATTGTCAAATTGTAACACCCCGAAGCCTAGGCCCGTCAGGGCCGGGGATGTCGCCCTGTCCAAAGGACAAAGGGTCTTTATAACTAGGTCACACAAATAAAATGTCTGAAATAAAATAATACTTTAATTTAAAAATTCATTCCAACCCAAAATACTCCAAGAGTAAATCCATGAAACTCCAAAACAAAAACCATAAATAAAATTATCCACTCTTGTCTCCCCAGAGCAATACATAAAATCAAAAGACACATTCTCTTCCAAGGCAGATATTACTAGCTACTCGACCCCACAACAGGATCCACCTGAAATCACGATAAAAAGGTGATGAGACAGAAATCTCAGTAAGTCCGTGTGTGCTTTGGGTGTTTAGTGAAAACAGTTCGTGGATGCAAAGTGTGAAACTTTTACAAGAGAAACATTGGCAAGCATCAAACATTAGTCAAAAGCAAGAGTGGCGTTTGGCTTATCTAGCCGTACATAAGTAATGAAATCAACCATTCGAAAGAAAGGGATATGGGTTACCACACGCTGGGCCCCATAACCGGTCAGAATGCCGACACTTTGTGCAGACTGACAAAAGTAGGTGATCGGCCTACTGGGCAAGATACTCCACCTTCTCTATACCCAAACAACAACCGGGTGTCTATTCCGGCAAAACACAGTCACTTGACTGAAAACAAACTGCTAGCTCGGACCAGCACGACTCACTGGACTGACATCTTATCCGGGAAGGACTCGCACCTCAGAGGTGGCCACCTGCTGAGAGATTTACCCTAACCCTTCAAAGACTAGTCCTAGTAGTCCACCCCTATTGAGTACTCAACGACGTTTCCCACTTGGGATAAAATGAACGAAGCATTTCTCTTCATGAAAATAGCAATTTGAGGGTTTCCAAAGTTTTGGGAGAAATCAGCTTTGGAAAGAGTTTTAAGTTTGGAAAATCTGCTCATTAGCTTTTAAATAATTTAAGTGTTGGAAATAAGAACGAATTTAACCCTCAATTGCCTTCAGATAAACGAGTGTCCATATACTCCACATTTAGCTTGCCATAAGGAAAACATTTTCACATCGATAGGTTTTATGTAGGAGCTTACCTGATTCTTGCTCACAACAACAAGGTCTCGAACAGCTGACCTAACCCCACATAGGTAAATACAAATCTTAATCAATTTCAAGTCACAAACCACTTCCTCAATTTTAAATCAATTCAATTCACTACTACCATGATCCTAGTGTTCCAAGCTTTAAGATAAAATAATAACTAAATAGGTTTATAAACTAAGTTTAATTTGTTATTTAAAATAATTAATGGTTTGGGAAATAAATTCTAATAAGTTGAAAGTTTAAACCTTGTTGGGAAAGATTTAGAGTTTATTTGATCAAGAGTCATAGATGGTACTAGGTAAAATAGTGATTTAATGATAGTTTAGTTGTTAGAAAATAATTGATAGCTAAAACTAGTCGAGATTAAATTTAATAAGCCTTTCTTGGAAAATATTAAGTAAATCCTTAAGGGTTTTGATTTAGTAAATATTTTACTAATTATGAATCATTTTCATAAAGCTTTAATTGATCTCTTTATTTTAAATAATATTTATTTATTTTATTTTCTAGCAAAATTATTATTTATTTGACTAAAATATCCTTTATATATATAATAATTCCAAATCTACCCTTCCTAGAGTTTTTCTAAAATACTAGCAATATTATTTTATTGAGTATTTTATGCATAAAGTGAAAATTAGTTTTAGGGACAACTAGATCATGATCAAATTTCTATGGCCATCCTCAATCAAGAACATACACAACCCTTCAATTCATTAAATCATCCAAATCTTGCATATAGGTATAGATCTAAATTTGTTAAGACATAATTTAATCTTTACTAGCATAAACATGATCATGGCTTCAATATTCTAGTCATGCATATAACTCCTATTCACCAAAGGTGACATAATCTCTAGCATACTTCATCACACATACTACCTATGACATGCATCAAACTCAATTCCACATACAACCAACCAATATAATCCTTCCATGCATAAATCTCATCTCCTTCACAATCATATATGTACTCATGCTTCAATCATCAACAACACATACTCAATCCCATCGCCATTCATCTTTTAACAACATCATCCTAGAGACATGATTCTAGAGTTTAAAAGAATGATTGAAGGTACTTACTTGGATGATGAATGCTTTGAAGGAGTTTAGAGTAGATCTCAACTCCTAAATAGCTAACCTTGTCCAAGGGAGATGGCGAGAGCAAGATTATAGGAGGAGAAGTCATCCGGCCAAAGAAGAGTGATTTCGGCCATGAGAGAGAGAGAGGGAGAGAGAGAGAGAGAAAGAAGAGATCATTAGCATGGTTATTCATATAGGTTCCCACTAGAGATCAAGTTTGAAGAGGATGAAGTTGATAGAGTGAATTTACCTTGAAGATGTTCTTGTTCTTCACAGAAATTTCTGCTTTTGATCCGAAGTAGCAAGATGTTTTGAGGAGTTTGATGTTAATAATGGTGTTGATGGATTCACAGCAATGAGTAGACTAAATCTGGAGATTTTCGTGAGGGTTTGAGATGGTTTGGAAGGGTATTAAGTGTAGAGAAGAAGTAGGTGTTCTTGGTGTAGTGTGCGTGTTCTTGATGGTTGCAGAAAATCGAGAGAGAGAGAGGTAAGGAATTTGTAGCTGCCGAATTTTTTGTGGGAGATAGGGTTGGCCGATTTTCAGTAGGGTTTAGGGAGTTGTTTCTCTGATTTGGAAGGGAAAAGGAAATGTTAGTTGTTACAATCCTTGAAGAATATTTTTAGGAAGTGAATTTGGAAACTAAATATTCTAAGAATATCTTGATTGTTTGGATAGTTTTGAAGTCTCCTATGGCCGACTGGTTGTGTAGCTTTTCTGAGGAATTAAAGCTGGTTCAATAAGGCTTATGATGGCCGAAACTAAGGGGCACAATGATGAAGAAGAAGTCTGGTCAATTGAGTAAGATATCATGGAAGGTTGCTAAATAAGATGGCTGGAATTTTGGAAAGTAATCAAGCTAAATTGCAGGGATTTGTTGGAGAGATTTTCAGACAACCATTGCTGCCTTTCATCCAGAAGCTTGTGGGAAACAATGGAGCTCTGTTAATGGTGGTTTAAGGGAGGTTTTGACAGATTAGGGCTGGTGTTTCGGCTGGAAGAAAAATAGGAAACAAAGCTGGAAATCTGGACTGCCCAGTTTTTTTTCGCTGCACAGTAATTTTCTGGGCAGAATTTTGTCTGCCACTTCCAGCCAATTTGCAGAGAGTTTGAAGGGGAATTTCAGGGGTATTCAAGGCTGGTTTCTAGCCTTCTTCATGGAGGAAAAACGTGGCTAAGGTACTGCACAAAATCTGGAAGAAAATAGCTCGGTTTTGAGCCTCCAAGGTAGCGATTTGCCCAGAACTGGTTTTGCTCAGTCTTTGTGCAGCCCGAAAATGGCAGAAATAATTCATGATTCAAACTGATCTTAAGGCCATTTTTCTGGCAGTATTTGGGAGGGAATGTTAGCTAAGAAGCTCGACAATTTGAAGGTACAACAAGTTAGAAAATTTCAGCTCATGCCATGAAGAAAGATGAGCTAGTCTAGAGTGAAATTTCAGCAAGCTTACTAGAGGGATTTTTCCGCTCGGAATTCCCCTCAACTCTTCCATATTTTCCAGACCATAAGAAGTCTTTTACCAAGACATTTTGATCCTAAAAGACCTCAGCACTTTACTGAATTTTCTGGAAAGAAAAAGGCTAGGACATCTTGATCAAACTAAGGAGTTGAAAGCTAAGGAAAACCAAAGATCAAGGGAACAAGAATTCCCTTTGGGAATTTCGAGTAGGCAAAGGAGTGGAATGAGAATACTCCTAACATGTCTCTCCTAGGACATCATCACCACATTGATCTAGGCCCTTAAGGCCGAAACCATTCCTTCCCAAGCAAAAATAAAATTTAATCAAGTTAAAGCTTCTATGATGGACTTTGAACTCAAGACCTCAAGAATAAATTCTAAAGCTCTAACCACTAAACCACAACGCTCTTGTTGCTATTTCCACTAGAAAAATTATTTTCTATTCAATCCACAATCTATCTCCCTATTTTCACCACGGGCAAAAATTACCATTTTGCCCCTCTCACACAATACTCACCAACAAGACTTCAAGACAATAAAAATCAAATCCAAAGCACATAGAAATCATATGAAAATATATTTAATTATGAAATAAAGTATGATATGCATCCCAACCCCCTTACTCTAAGGTTGGTTTTGACCGGGGTTTCACACATTTGGTCTAGTAAGTTAATGGAAAGAAACAACCAATTAATCTCATAATAAGCACAAGTAATTAAATACCAAGAAGAACAATCAATTAATCAAAATATTAAATAGCTCTAAAAATCATGAATACCTAAAACAATGTCAAATTACAATAAAACAATAAATACATCATTGTTCGAGAGAAAGAAAAGAAAAGTAAAAGAAAGCACTCATAGACAAGCCTCCTTCTTCTTCTTTTGTAGACCTTCTTGCACAATCCTCCTTGATTAAAAAAATTCCTCCTTGATTTGAGTGATTTTCTGTTTTGATCTCTCGAATTTTCCCCTTATCCTTGTGTTTTCCCTCTATTTATAGGCTTTAGAACCGCCTAAAATCATTCTTTTGGGGTTTTTGGCCGACTAGAAGTAGGAAAATACTAGAACTCTGCAAATTACCAAAATTCACGCATGAAAATCGAGGAACTGCCTTAGCATTAGGACGCCGCCGGCGCCGCCTGTCCTGCCTAGGGTCGGCGCTGGTTGTGATCTGTTTCTCCAGTCGTTCGTCGATTTTTCTTGATTTTTGCACCATCATTTCCAGAGTGCAGCCAGTGCTACCTCCTAGCCTACGCTGATTTAGTTCTGTTCTATTTTATTGACTTTTTATCACCTCAAAATACGTGCTAATCAGCACGTGACACGCATCGGTTCCTCTGTCCTGTCCGGCGCTGCCTCTGGTCTGTTTTGAGACGCTTTTATCTTATTTTACCCCTAAAATCTAGAATAATATACAAAATATCTTTTCAGGGGTAAAATCTTAAATATGAAGGAATATGACTAGTAATTGAACAATATGAATCACAAAATAGCCTTAAATAACTAAGAAATATATGACTAATTTAGGCCCTATTAGCCATTGATACAAATTCTCATCCTATTACAAGTAATAGTCAATCAAGGTTTAAAATACACAAATAACCTTCTGGGCTGATCAGTCAGTAGGGGCTGGTATTGGTAACGTTGATACTCTGTAAGGACTTTGATCTCTTGTACTAGCTTATGTTAAAGATAGAGGACCCCAAATAACTTAGCTAGTTTTGGAGTTTGTCTTACTCTAAATAGGGCGACAGGACATTAGGATGAGTTGTCTTGGCTAGCCGTTTAGCACTTGGCAATTGAGCTATGCCTGCGAGCATGTTGTTTGTGAGTTGTTCACTGAATATCGGGCGGGGACACTCGGTAGCCTTTGACTCCTTACCCCTTCAATAGTGATTGATGTCAGATTAGGACCCCTGACTTACGGTGGCAAGTAAATGATTTAATGTGCTGCGGTACACTTAGTATGCTACGGTATACTTGTTATTGATCCTCGGTAGTAGGCTATGGTGTACTTACTTTTCGACAATGCACAGTTGAGTATTGTAGGCTGCAGTCTAAGTATAATGATATGTGGCGCCGAAGGTGAAGCCATGTGAGCTTTGTATACAGGACAACCTTCTGTTGGAGAAGTGTCTGTGATTTGGAAATCAAGGCAATAATTTGAAATTGAAATACAGTTTTCCTAAAATGATGAGTTCTGAATAAACTCTTCTTTAGAGAGTTTTAGAGTTGTTTCCAGTATGAAAATGAAATACTTTTCCACGAAGGTTTTATGTACTCAGTTTCTTGAATAAAGCACTAGCACACACGAGACTCACTGAGTGATTTTTCATTCACACGTGTTTTTTTATCTTACTCTTTTGTAGGATCCGGAGTTGAGTAGTCCTACGGATAGAAGAATGGTACTACAGTAACAGCAGCCTAGGTCCGAATAATTTCTCTCCTGATTATGCACTTTTACATATGTAGTCTGGAGATTACATGCATGAGATTCTCTGTTATGTGTGTGTGTGTGTGTGACCATCAGTATGGGATGTTTGTATGAGTCTAGATCTTGTATACTCTCTTTGGTTTTTCATTATAAAGACCCCTTATCTGGGTAACTTGACGGGGGGACACCCAATTGGTATGCTTCCGTTGTTACTTTTAGTAGGGGCGTTACAATTGGAACTCTTTACCCTGTTTCGACACGATTTTGAAAAATGATCTCTCAATATGAGATTGATTTTTGTAAAACGATATTTTAATTCTAGAAATTGCTTTATTAGTCTAATGTGCCTTTGGAATGAACTGATTGGCCCCACAGAGCCTATGGAATTTATTATTTGACTTATAAGTCAGTGGGATCAATTTCTGAAAAATGATATTTTGCCCCAAAAATATATTTTTTTAAAAATCCTGCGGGAATAAATAATCCTCTGGCCTGATCAGTCAGTAGGGGATGGTATTGGTAACGTTGATACTCAGTAAGGATTTTGATATTTGTACTAGCTCATGTTAAAGATAGATGACCCAAGTAACCTAGCTAGTTTTGGGGTTTGTCTTACTCTAAATTGGGCGATAGGACATTGGGATGAGTCGACCTAGCTAGCCATTTAGTAATTAGCAATTGCCTATGCCTACAGGCATGTTGTTTGTGAGTCGTTCACTGAATACCGGGCGGGAACACTCGATAGCATTTGACTCCTTGCTGCCTCGATGGTGATTGACGTCAGGATTGGGATCCTTGGCTTATGGTGGCAAGTAAAAGATTTAGTATCCTTTGTAGTACGCTGTAGTGTACTTACTTTTCGATGACGCACGGTTGAGTACTATAGGCTATAGTCTAAGTACAATGATACATGGTGCTGAAGGCGAAGCCTTGTGAGCTTTGCATATAGGCTGACCTTCTGTTGAAGAAGTGCCTGTGATTTGAAAATCAAAGTAATGATTTGAAATTGAAACACAATTTTTAAAAAATGATTGAGTTCTGAATAACTCTTTTTTAGAGTTTTAGGGTTGTTTCCAGTATAAAAATGAAATGCTATTCCACGAAGGTTTTCTATACTCGGTTTCTTGAATAAAGCAGTAGCATACATGGGACTCACCGAGTGATTTTTCTCTCACATGTGGCTTTTATCTTACTCTTTTGTAGGATTCAGAATTGAGCAGTCCTATGGATAGAAGAATGATACTATACTGACAATAGCCTAGGTCCGAACATTTTCTCTTTTGATTATGCACTTTTATTGATGTAGTATGGAGATTACATGTATGAGATTCTCTGTTTTTATGTGTGTGTGTGTGTGTGTGTGTGTATTTGTGACAATCAGTATAGGATTTTTGTATGAGTCTAGACCTTGTATACTCTCTTTGGTCTTTCATTATAAAAACCCCTTGTCTGGGTAAATGGATGGGGTGACACCCAGTTGGTATACTTCCGCTGTTACTTTTAGTAGGGGTGTTACAATTGGTATCAGAGCCTAGTATTATAGAATTCTGGGATTGTTATAGGACGTGATAGAACTCTTTCATTATGTAGGTAGGACGGATAGGAACGATAAAGGCAAGATGCCTCCTAAAAGAACTCCTGGACAATTGTCATGAATTACTCGGAATCACCCTGAGCCAATGGTGGAGGAACTGTATGTTGATGGTTCCCATCTTACAACTTTGGACTACCTTATGTTCCAAACTTTCCAGAAAATGGCTGATTCTATTCAACAGTTGAATGAGACTACCACTAGAGCAAATGAGAATACTAGAATGAATGAGAGTATGAGCATTGAAAGTCAACAAAATGAATTCAAATCGGACCGAGCTCTTGAGCACTTTTTGAAATTTCACCTTTCGCAATTTCAAGGCAACCTGATTTGAAACAAGAGGCTGAAAATTGGACTGAACAAATGGAGAAGATTTTTGTAGCTCTAAATTATTTAGAGTAGAGAAAAGTACAACTTGCTATATTTCAGTTAAAATGACCTACCCAAGATTGGTGGGAAAGAGAAATAAACCAACGAGAGTGGGAGTGGACGGATTTCAAGGCTAATTTTAAGGAGTTTATCCTCAATTGGGTGGTGGAAAGAAAGGAGGATAAGTTTTAGGCTTTTCGACAAAGAGGTCGTACTGTGGGGCAATACGTCACTGAATTCACTAGACTATCAAAATATTACCCATTTCTAGTCCATTTAGAGGCAGACAGGATTAGATGCATCGTGAAAGGTCTACGGCTAGAATTAAAAAGAGTACTGGTAAGCATGGCTGCCACTAGTTATAATATTGCAGTAGAGATGGCTTCCAAGACAGAGATGGCTGACATTGAACAGGCGGGCAAGAGGAATTGAAATGGATTTCAGGGTATGAGTTAGAAATGATCTAAAGAACCCTAATGGCAGAAGAAAGGAAAAATACGGATGAGGGGAGGTCCGACTAGAGGACAACCCTCTTTTGGATTCTTTAACTGTAGGGAGGTAGGGTATAAGAGTTTCAATTGCCCTTAGTCTCAAAAGATAGGAGGATGGAGTCGACCCAGAGAAAACAATTAAGGGAAAAGACCAGGACTAGGAAGAGGGAATCCAGGACAAGCCTCTACTTCTAGAGCCGGACCTGCTAAGCCACAAGTGAATGCTCGAGTGGTCGCATTAGAAAAGACAGATAATCATGCCACAATGGTGGAAGGTACGCTTCTTATTTTAAATTATGGTGCTAAGTATTGGTAGATCCTATTTCTACGTATTCTTTTATTGCCAATTCATTTCCTGAGGCTATGAGGATTAAAGGGGAAGAAACCTCATATAAAATGATTGTTAGTACCCCATTGGGAAAGTAAATGAATAGTGAGAAAATACATAAGAGCTGTAAGATTTTGGTAGAGAATGAAATTCTGGGAAGAGATTTGATATGTTTACATATAGGGGACTATTATGCTATCTTGGACATGGACTGGCTATCTCAACATCATGCTCAAGTTGACTGTAGACATAAGATAGTACAATTCCATTGGCCTTGGAAACCTATATTGGAACTTGTAGGAAAGGTTGAAAGAAAGAGTAATACTTTTATATCGGGACTCAAGGCCTGAAAGATAATTAGGAAAGGGTATACTAGATACTTAGCGTATGTAATTAATAAGCCAGGAGAGGTTAAGAAACCTGAAGATGTCATTACGGTGAATGGGTATTTAGATATTCTTCCGGTATAATTGAAGGAGTTACCACTAGAGAGAGAAGTAGAGTTTTCTATTGATTTAGTGCCATCAGTAGAACCAGTATAAAGGACTCCCTACAGAATAGCACCTACAGAACTACATGAGCTTAGGAAACAATTACAGGAATTAATAAAGTAAGGTTTCATTCAGCCTAGTACTTCATCTTGGGGAGCATCTGTATTGTTTGTTAAAAAGAAAGACGGGTCACTTCGGATGTGTATAGATTATCGAGGGTCGAATGTAGTGACGGTAAAGATTAAATATCCATTGCCTATGGTTAGTGAATTGTTTGATCAATTATAAGGAGCAGGATGTTTTTTTGAAGTTAGACTTGAGGCAAGGATGTTACCAAGTTCAGATTCGAGAAAAGGATATACCAAAAACTGTATTTAACACATGATATAGACATTTTGAGTTCGTAGAGATGCCCTTTGGTATTACCAATACACCTACTATTTTCGTGGATTTGATGCACTGAACCTTTCACCCTTATTTAGATAGTTTTATGGTTATATTTATAGATGATATCCTAGTGTATTCTAAGGATACTCAAGAATATGAACAACACATTTTGGAAAATATTGGGGAAGTTAAAGGAGGCCAAATTATATGCAAAATTCAGTAAGTGTGAGTTTTAGCTACAAGAGGTAACGTTCTTGGGACATGTGATATCTAAAGATGGAATTACAGTAGATCCTATAAAAGTCAAAGTGGCAACCAATTGGAAACGTCCTGAGACTCCAACTAAAATACAAAGTTTTTTGGGATTAGTAGGATATTACTGGAGGTTTATTGAGGGATTTCCTAAGATAGCTTCACATTTGACTCTACTCACCCAAAAGAAAGTTCCTTATATTTGGACCGAAAAGTGTGAGACAAGTATTTAGGAACTGAAGAAAAAGTTAAGTTTTGCTCATATTTAGGCATTGTTGATAATGGACAAACCTTATGAGGTGTACACAGATGCATCAAAGGAAGGATTGGGAGGAGTATTGATGATGGAGAGTAAAGTGATAGCTTATATCTCTTGAAAATTGAAACACCATGAGGAGAATTACCCTACACATAACTTAGAGTTAGTACCTATTGTGTTTGCCCTTAAGAAATGGAGACATTACTTGTATGGAGCTGAGTTTAAAGTTTTCACTGACTATAAAAGTTTGAAATGTGTTTTTACTCTGAAGGATTTAAACATGAGGCAACGTAGGTGGATGGAATTTTTGGAAGAATTCCAGTGTCCAATTAGATATCATCCTGGAAAAGCAAACACAGAAGCAGATGCCCTTAGTAGGAAGGAGAATTTATCAACTCTGTAAATGCTATGAATTCCAGAATTTGAAGGCTTTGCAGTAGACGGAGAAATAAGGATGAGTAATATCTTCATTCAACTTACTTTCTTGCAGCAGTTGAATGGAGAGCGAGATAAAGATGAAGAGTTGCAAAATTTGGTACAAAATGAGGGAAATAAAGGAGGAGATGAGTTCCAAAAGGACAATGATGGGATTATATCTTACCGAGATCGATATTGTATTCCGATACAATTTGCAATGAGACAAGATATCTTAACAGAAGTACATCATTGTCAGTAGATTGGTATGAAGAAGAACATTTCAGACATTGTAGCTTAATGTTTAAATTGTCAGTAGGTGAAAGCCGATCGATCAGCAATGGCCTAGAGGGTTATTATAGCCATTACCTACTTCATCGTAGAAATAGGATGAAATTACTATGGATTTCATTGTAGGATTACCCATGGCAGTAGGATAGCAAGATACTATGTGGGTAATAATGGATCGACTAACAAAGTCCACTCATTTCATTTCCATTAACCAATGGGATTCTTTAGAGAAATTAAGTAAGATTTATATGGAGAAAGTAATCAGACTACATGGAATACCCTATAGCATTGTGTCAGATTGAGATCCTAGATTTACTTCAAAGTTTTGGACTAAACTACAACAGAGGTATAGGACAACATTGAAGTTCAGCACAGCAGCGCACCTACAAACGGATAGACAAACCGAACGAGTGGATAGAGTTTTGGAAGACATGTTGCAGGCTTGCACTTTAGATTTTTGGAACTAAGTGGACTAATAACTTGGTGTAAAACCGCACCTAAAACCTACCATAGAGTAAGGGGATTGGGATGCATATCATGTCGTCATGCATAAAATATATCTTTTGAATGATTTTGTATGCCATAGAATTGTGGTCTAGAGATTATATGATTTAGTTGTGCTTGTTGAGTAGAAAGGGTAAAAGAGTAATTTTGCTTGAGGTCAAAATAGGTAGATGGCTTGAGGTTTAGATAAGAAGAATATTTGGTTGAGAAAATAAAAACAAGAGTTGTTGTGGTTAAGTGGCTAGAGCTTTGTAATTTAATCTCTAAGGTTTTGAGTTCAAATCCCATCACTTAAGTTCTATTCATATTTTTCTTAACCCATGTTTGAATTTTCTTTTTCTTACATTCCTTAAAGATAGGAATGTTGTCTTAAGGAAGACACAATGGTAATGTCTTGAACAAACTATGGTAGCAATGTCATAAACTTTAACACTAGTTGATAAAGTGTTTTATAAAATAAGATTAGCTAGATAAGTTAAAATAAATGGGTGTTATAAAATAAATAATAATGAATTATAGTTTCAAATAATAAATAATGAGTAATATTGCTAATAAATAAAATTAGTATTAAATGATGGATAATAATAAATCCTAAATAATATTGGTAATGAGTAATATTTAACTAGTATCATTATCGATAATAAATTATACTTAATTTTAATTAATAATTAATAGATAACAAATAACCAATAAAATTAATAATAAATGAATTATACTTAATTTTTAATAATAAATAATAAATAAATTTTAATATAAACAATATTTATGAATATAGATAAAAGTTGTAGTCAGGCTAATTGGTAATAATAATAATAATAATAATAATAATAATAATAATAATAATAATAATAATAATAATAATAATAATAATAATAATAATAATAATAATATGATTTACAAAGTCATTTGATATTAATTACTTCCAATATTTTATTATTTATAATTAATAAAAATATTTCATTTATTTAACTAATAGAAATAATAAATATTTTAAATAATCTTCTATTTCGAACCTTCACAATGTTTTTCGAATTTTGTAGATTAAATTAAATGATAGTACTAATTAAATTAATAATAATAATGATAGTAAGAATAATTCTAAAATTAATAAAAATAGTTCTTACAATAATTTCTCTACTACTAGAGAAGATCCATGAACATACTCTTACATACAAGGATACAAGAAATAGCATGTTAATCTATCCATGAACATAGACTTGAATTAACATGGGCAATCTTCTACTAGGCATAATATTATTTATGGCTTCATTGAAAAACAATATCATGAAGGCCAAATCAATAATGGTGGCATAATGTCTGACATGCATCAAAACATCCATAAATCTCTTTAATCATAATAAACATATAGTGATTCTAAAGTAAAATCTATAAGACAAAACATTCATTCCAATTCAAATGCCTTAACTCCATCCCCTTTGTAATACCCCGCCCAAAATCACCTTTGACCTATGGGGAAAAAGTCATGCATTGCATAGCATTTTGCATTTCTTGTGATATCTTAAAATTATTTTTGCATGGGTGAATGCGATTTTCAAGGTTGTGCTTGTATTAAATTATTTAAATGTGTTGTTGCATTATTTGAGAGTTATTTTAAGTGAAGTTTAGTAGAAGAGATGGAGGGATGAGAATTAGGGTGAAAGAATTTCCTAGAGAAATGTTATCATCGGAGTTGGTTTGGAATAGAGGTGAGGTTTAGTGATTATCCTATGGTGACCCGAGTTCGAATCTTACCTCTTGCGAATCTTAGTTTTCCTTTTTGAATTCTTTTCCCTAGATTTCTTCATGCTTGGCCGAAAATCCCAGCTTTCCTTTTTAAATTTTCAGCGCCATCTTCTTAGGAATAAGTCTCCATAATTATCTCCTAAATTCAAGGACTTTTGATAAGGATAAAGATTGATTTTATTTTCAGCTTTTATCCTTTTTGAATTTCAAAAATTCCGGCTAGAGTAAATAGATTCTAGCTCAATTTTAATTTATCAGATTTTATAATGGATAGCTGGAATTAAATTGTTATTTTTCTAGTTAAATATCTTGGTGATTTGATCAAGGAACCTTAGCTGAAAAATCTGGAAATTTCTCCAGCTTAAGGCCACCACATTTGGAGAAGTTCTAGCTCAACTCAAACTCTTCCAATACTAGGAAATCTTATCCTAAATCCTTTAGCAAATTAGATTTTATTTTAATCCTAAACCAACTAGGTTTTACTCTTTCTTTTCCTACAGAATTTCGACAGCCTTGTGCATGCACAAGCTGCCCAAAAATCCTGCACTCCTAAGTGCATTTAAACTCTACAAAACCTAGCTCAAATCAGCTAAAACACCTCTCACCAATTCAGATCACCTTAGCTTCATAAATCAGATTTTTATCCACAAAAAATTCCAGAATTTCGGCCAGCTTCTACACAGAAATTTCAACCAGCTTTGCACAGAAAATTTCGGCCAGCTTTGCACACCATATCACACGAAATTCTGCACTCCACAACATACCAAAACTCCTTGTTGATTAAGCCAAACTACAGCACCTGAAACTCTCGTTTTTCTCTCTGAATTGTGGGCAAAATAGCAGCCAAAACAGCCCAGAATTTTCCCTCTTTTGCTCATAGATTTCGCACAGAATTTCTGGTTACCAAAGTTGCACAAACTCCTTCTTGTTTTGGCCAAAAACCTGAACACGTACAGCCCTATTTTCGAGCACTATTTCAGCCAGCCTAGGAGAACAATTCTAGACTAATTTTCTCCTCTTAACCCCTCTAAAATTCGGCCAGCAATAAGAGTACAGCAAGCTACAATTTTTTGCCATTACTGCCAAAGAAACCTAGAGCTATTAGGAGTCTTCTATAGCAACAACTTCTAACCCTAAATCAACTTCTTCTAACCCTAAACCAAGATAGCTGACCACTCCCTCCTTACTACACAAAAATTCCAGCAAATACTCTTCTGCAATTTTCGAAAATCACAAGAGCAATCCCTAGCCAAAATCGATCAAACCCTAAGGTAAGCAAAAATCATCTTAACCTCTTGATTCTTTTTTCCATTGACTCTTCTCTTTTTCTTCCCTTGAATCATGCCACATAGAGGCCGATTTCATCCTCTTTATCTACCTTTGATCAAAAGGAGGTAAAGTAGACAGCTTTTCTCTTGTTCTCAAGCAACTCGGGACGATCACCATAGGAGTATCGAGATCTTGTTAATCCGGTTGTTGCAAGGTAAGGGAATTTTTACCCTTGATATCAAAATTAAGATTTAATGAGATTGATGAGGTCTATGGAAGTATGATAGAATGGTGTATGTGCTTAGTTGGGGTAAATGAATATTTTGAGTCGAGTAATTAATTAAGCGTATTCCAAGGATAGCAATGCTATGTTTTATTGTGATAATGATGGATTTGAATTATGATGGTCAAGTCAAGACCTTTTTGATATATTATTCATGTCTTTGATGGATATGGTCATAGTGTATGTACTTTGAGGATTAGATGATTTATTTAAAGTTAGATGATGGATCATGATTTATTTTGGGAACAAATGAGTTTAATGCATGCTTGAGTTGATTGAGACCCTGATCATGATATTATGTGAAGAGTGGCAAGTTAGGAAGACTAGTGAAGTATGTATTCAAGAGATGACGGGCAAGGTTAGGATTATCCGAGAAAGACTGAGGGCAGTGCAAAGCCGACAGAAGAGTTACGCAGATTCCAGGAGGAGGGAACTGGAGTTCCAAGTGGGTGATGGTGTATACCTAAAGTTATCTCCTAGCAGGGGAATTCTGAGGCATCCGAAAGGAGGGAAGCTGAGTCCTAGGTATCCAGGATCGTTTTCGATAATGGAGAAGGTTGGGCCGGTCGCCTATAGATTGGATATACCCGACGGACTAACTGGGATGCATGATGTTTTCCATGTGTCTCAACTGAAGAAGTACAACCTCGATCCAAGCCATGTTCTTAATGAAGAACCTTTGGAATTGCACCCGAATCTGAGTTGTGTGGAGAAGCCAGTCAAGATTTTGGAGCGAAGTGTCAAGACCCTTCGGAACAAGCAGATACCTATCGTAAAGATACTTTGGGATCATCAGGGCGCACAGGATGCAACGTGGGAAATGGAAGAATGGTTAAGACGGAAGAATCCGGATATGCTCTAAGGGTATGGCATATGAATTTCGGGGCAAAATTCTCTTAAGGGGGAGGGGATGTAATACCCTGTCCAAAATCACCTTTGACCTATGGGGTCATGCATTGCATAGCATTTCGCATTTTATGTGATATCTTAAAAATATTTTTGCATGGGTGCATGTGATTTTCAAGGTTATGCTTGTATTAAATTATTTAAATGTGTTGTTGCATTATTTGAGAGTTGTTTTAAGTGAAGTTTAGTAGAAGAGATGGAGGGATGAGAATTAGAGTGAAAAGAATTTCCTAGAAAAATATTATCATCGGAGTTGGTTTGGAATAGATGTGAGGTTTGGTGATTATCCTATGGTGACCCGAGTTCGAATCTTACCTCATGCGAATCTTAGTTTTTCTTTTTGAATTCTTTTCCCTAGATTTCTTCATGCTTGGCCGAAAATCCCAGCTTTCCTTTTTAACTTTTCAACGCCATCTTCTTAGGAATAAGTCTCCATAATTATCTCCTAAATTCAAGGACTTTTGATAAGGATAAAGATTGATTTTATTTTCAGCTTTTATCCTTTTTGAATTTCAAAAATTCCAGCTAGAGTAATTATATTCCAGCTTGATTTTAATTTATTAGATTTTATAATGGATAGCTGGAATTAAATTGTTATTTTTCTAATTAAATATCTTAGTGATTTGATCAAGGAACCTTAGCTGAAAAATCTGGAAATTTCTCCAGCTTAATGCCGCCACCTTTGGAGAAGTTCTAGCTCAACTCAAACTCTTCCAATACTAGGAAATCTTATCCTAAATCCTTTAGCAAATCAGAATTTATTTCAATCCTAAACCAACTAAGTTTTACTCTTTCTTTTCCTACAGAATTTTGGCAGCCTTGTGCATGCAGCTTGCACAAGGCTGCCTGAAAATCCTGCACTCCTAAGTGCATTTAAACTCTACAAAATCGAACTCAAATCACCTAAAACACCTCTCACCAATTCAGATCACCTTAGCTTCATAAATCAGATTTTTATCCACAAAAAATTCCAGAATTTCGGCCAGCTTCTACACAGAAATTTCGACTAGCTTTGCATAGAAAATTTTGGCCAGCTTTGCACACCATATCACATGAAATTCTGCACCCCACAACATACCAAAACTCCTTGTTGGTTAAGCAAAACTACAGCACCTGAAACTCTCATTTTTCTCTCTGAATTGCGGGTAGAATTGCAGCCAAAACAGCCCAGAATTTTCTCTTTTGCTCACAGATTTCGCACAGAATTTCTGGTTACCAAAGCTGCACAAACTCCTTCTTGTTTTGGCCAAAAACCTGAACACGCATAGCCCTATTTTAGACCACTATTTTGGCCAGCCTAGGAGAACAATTCCAGACTAATTTTCTCCTCTTAACCGCTCTGAAATTCGGCCAGCAATAAGAGTACAACAAGCTGCAATTTTTCGCCATTGCTGCCAAAGAAACCTAAAGCCATTAGGAGTCCTCTATAGCAACAACTTCTAACCCTAAATCAACTTCTTCTAACCCTAAACCAAGATAGCCGACCACTCCCTCCTTACTACACAAAAATTCCAGCAAATACTCTTCTGCAATTTTCGAAAATCACAAGAGCAATCCCTAGCCAAAAATGATCACACCCTAAGGTAAGCAAAAATTATCTTAACCTCTTGATTCCTTTCTTCCATTGACTCTTCTCTTTTTCTTCCCTTGAGTCACACCAAATAGAGACTAATTTTATCCTCTTTATCTACCTTTGATCAAAATGAGGTAAAGTAGACAGCTTTTCTCTTGTTCTCAAGCAACTCGGGACGATCACCATAGGAGCATCAAGATCTTGTTAATTCGGTTGTTGCAAGGTAAGGGAATTCTTGCCCTTGATATCGAAATTAAGTTTTAATGAGATTGATAAGGTCTATGGAAGTATGATAGCATGATGTATGTGCTTAGTTGGGGTAAATGAATATTTTGAGTCGAGTAATTAATTAAGCGTATTCCAAGGATAGCAATTCTATGTTTTATTATGATAATGACGGATGTAAATTGTGATGGTCAAGTCAAGACCTTTTTGATATATTATTCATGTCTTTGATGGATATGGTCATAGTGTATGTACTTTAAGGATTAGATGATTTATTTGAAGTTAGATGATGGATAATGATTTATTTTGGGAACAAATGAGTTTAATGCATGCTTGAGTTGATTGAGACCCTGATCATGATATATGATTCTAGATCAGGAGGGTATTTGAAGGAAGCAAGCTATGATTTTATCTTGTTTATTTGAGGCATATCAAGTAAGTTCTTGTATAAACTCTTTTGTTAAATATTGTGATGGCAAGTCGAATGTTGTAAAGCTTTGTGAAGCTATTGTTGAACTATGATTATTTGGGTTGTAAACGTGGATCTTTATTCTCTAAATGGTTTTGTCAAACTAAAGCCTTTATCAAAAACTGTTCTCTCTCTTAAACGTTTTAGAAAACTCCTTTTTCAAGAAAACCACGTTTGCAAAGCCAAAGTATGAATTATTATTGTAAATCTGGAATTGACGGATATATTTTTTGAGTACTCAATAAGGGTAGGCTAACAATACTAGTCTTGGAGGGCGAGAGTGAGTCTTCTGGCAGGTAGCCACCTCCAGAAGATGAGCTCAGCTCGAAGACAGTATTGGTTGGTCCGGCCAGTCCGAGCTAGCATTTGTACTTGATAAGGTATTATTTATTTTCTCGGCATGGACACCTGGATGGTTTTGTTGGGTGTAGAAATGGAAGAGTATCTCACCCGGTGGGCTGTACACTCACCTTGATCAGAACACCCCAAGTGTGGTAATTTGATCATGTCTTGGTACACAAAGTGTGGTGTCTTAACCGTTTCCTATCTTGGTACACAAAGTGTGGTGCCTTGACCGTTTCTTGTCTTGGTGCACAAAGTGTGGCGCCTAGACCGTTTTCTTATCATGGAGCCCAAAGTGTGGTGACATGACTGTTTGTTCGAGTGGATGATTTATTTTGTACAAAGTGTGATAATGAGGAAAACCCACTCCTTGCAAAGAGAAATTATTTATGACTTGCCAGATATTTCTGCAAATGTTTTACTATGCATTCACGAACTGTTCAAAGTACCATGTGCACACATAGGGCTTACTGAGATTTAATCTCACACTATTTTATATCATATTTTCAAGAGCTTAGTTATGCTGAGCAGGCAGGATGTGAGATAGTTGAAGCTTTTGTTATTTTCCATTATGTTTTGAGAGACAGTTGTTGTTTTATGCTTCGGGATCAGATGACCGTTTTTGTTTAGTTTTGCTCTAGTTTTGAGAATGATGTAATAAGAGTTTTTCTTTATTTATCTAAGTTTGATTTCCTGGATTTGCCTTTATATTGTGTACCTCGTTTTAAAGACCCCTTGTCCTCGGGACGGGGCAGCATTCCCGCCCTTTTTAGGGTACGTAGTAGGGGGTGTTACACCCTTCACCCATATACATATCCTCAACCCCTACTTTATTCAATCAACCTATCAACATCTAAGAGTCTTGATTTTGAGAATTAAAGAGGAGATTTAGAAAGAGATACTTGATTGATTCTCGTTTGATGAAGGATTCGCCTTGCTTAATGAAGATCCTTGAGTGTTTGATGGCTTTTTAGTGATCTGAAAATAGTCCATACTTGGTCATCAACATTTCAGCCAATAGAGAGGGAAATAGTGAGAGAGGAATGAATAAGAGTAGATGAGAAGAATAGAAGTTGAATAAAAGAAGAAGAACAAGAAGATTGTTCCTATTTTACCTTTTTGGTGTTCTTTGAATCTTCAATAAGAAAGGGTTGTTTGATCCATTCGAAAGTTCAACTTTGTGTGTTTCGGTGTTATAAAGTGCAGCAATGTAGAATATAGGTTGAATATTAATGGTTTAGAGTGTTTAGGAGTGATTGGAGGTGTTTAAGAGTGGTTTAGGCTTAAAGATGTGACGTGTGTGTTCTTGGTATTCTTAGTGTTCCCGAGAGAGTTTGAGAGGAGATGAATTTCGTGTGTTTATGTGAGTGTGATGGCCGAATGGCTTAGCCCAGGGAGAGCTTTTGGTTATCCAAGAATATGAGAGAGAGAGTTTCAGATTTTTTTTAAAATTCAAAATTGAGAGAAAAGTGGAGTTGTTTGAGGTATAGGATTGGGTAATGGTATTTGCTCTTGAAAGGTTTCTTATCCTTCAATGGTGTATGGCTGAACTAGCAATGTTTCAACCAAAGGATGGAGAGTTGTTTTAGACTAAAGGCTGGCTGAAAATAGCTATGGAATGGCGGAGGATTTTTTGGTTTTATCAACTATCTAAAGGTGTGTATTAATGGAGCAAAATTTGGAATTTTAATTTGAAGTTTGAACAAGTTTGGATAGAGTGAAGGTAGGAGCTTTTTGAGGTATGATAATGGAGTCTTGTTACTCAAGGTTGGCGGAGAAGCCAAGATGTTCAATTCATGGCTGTACAAGGGTGGAAATTTAGTGAGGTTTGTTGAAGAATTTCGGCCTTAGCATTGAAGAGACAAAGCTAGAAAAAATTTTTGGAATTGAAGCTCAAGAAGACTTGGAATTGAAATGGTTTTGGTGCAGAATTTTTGATCCACTTTGGAACAATTTTGCAGCTGTATTTTAAGGGTGTTTGAAGGTCCTTTTATGGTGGTTTTCCAGTCTTCATCTTGAAGAAGAAAAGAGAAAGTTCCAGCTATTCATATGTTCTAATGGGTGGCTTCAAGCTCATGTTCAATGTTGCTAGTTTGCTGGAAAAAAATTCTGGTTTGGTATTGTTTGTAAAGCTACGAAAATTCAAGGAGTGTTCATCCTCACACAAGATGGTTGGTTTTCTTTTAAGAATTGGGTAGGAAAGTTTGATGGAATTTTTGAAAACAGCCTTGAAGGAAATCTGCAAAATTTTTCCAGATTTTCGACAAATACAAGAACAAGAGGAAGATGATGTTCTTGAAGAAATAGCTATGGTGTTTTGCTTGCAACCTCTACCTATTATTCCTCCTCATTTTCCGCCACTCCTATCCCACAAGAGCTGGGATTTTCGAAATTATAAGCTAGAGAATTATCTCAGATTGTTTTTGATTAAAAATGAATTAAAGAATCAAGAGTAGTTTAAATTTCAAAGATATTAGGACAATAATAGAAAAATTATTGGAGACAAGAATTTTTCTGGAATTATTTTTAGGACAAGACCACATGGTTAAGACATTACCATTGTGTCTTCCTTAAGTTAACATTCCTATATTTAAGGAATGTAAGAAAAAGAAAATTCAAATTTGGGTTAAGATAAATATGAATAAAACTTAAGTGATTGGATTTGAACTCAAGACCTTAGATAGTAAATCACAAAGCTTTAACCACTTAAGCACAACAACTCTTGTTTTTATTTTCTCAACCAAATATTCTTCTTATCTAAACCTCAAGCCATCTTCCTATTTTGACCTCAAGCAAAATTACCCTTTTATCCTTTCTACTTAACAAGCACAAATAAATCATATAATCCCTAAACCACAATTCTAATGCATAAAAAATCATTCCAAAGATATATTTTAACGACATGAAATGCATCCCATCCCCCTTACTCTAGGTAGGTTTTAGGTGAGGTTTTACATCCTCCCCTCCTTAGAAGAATTTCATCCCGAAATTCAGGCATACCTTTCTCTCAAGTTAGGGTATTTTTGTTTTACCCATTCTTCCGTTTCCCATATGGCATCTTGAGTGCCATGATGCTCCCATTGTACCTTCTGATGGAAAATGCAGAAACAGGGGCATGCACCGTAAGTTTAAAAAAATTGGAGAAAAATAAAACGCGAGCCATAAAGGCCATGCGGAAGCGTGAAGATCATACCTTTGCATTCCTTAACCCTCCTAGGTTGCGTAGGAACAGATTGAACGGCTGGAATCGCCTCGCTTTGCACACTTGAAGGAGCTTCGGTTGAACACCCGCTAGCCTTCGACTTCACCTTGTTTGCATTAACGCTTAGCTCTCCAGCTCTCGGGATATTCCTCAGCCTAACCTCTAGTTGGTGAACACAATGGGAAAGAGAAACGGTCTCAATTCTCCTTGGTTCGCTCGTTATTGGTTAGCAAAGAACAAGGAGAAAAACCAGAAGAAGAAAACCGTGAGAGAGAGAACTAGAGTGACGTGAGAGTCTTGTGGCTTGGGAAAGAATTAGCGTTTTTTTCTTTTCAAAGAGTTGTTTTATAAGTTAGCCAAAAAAAAGGTCTCTCATTATCTGATAAACATATCCCCGAGATTTCAAAACACCCGGATGTTATCCTGAGAATCAGTTTGGCCTAACCCTAAACTCCTCTTAACCATATCTGGAAAAAACCCTAAGGTCCAAGCTATTGGGTCAGATAAATATTTATTATTTTTCTTGGACCCAAAAAGGCCCAAAATAATAAATATTAATTATTTATTTCCTGGGCTTACATAAGTAACCCAATAAATAATTAATGAGCCCAAATGAACCATAATAATTAATCTTTAATTATTTATTTCTTGGGCCTATATAAATAACTCAATAAATAATTAAACATTAATTATTTCCCCTAGTTTAAGCCCAGGTTAATTTCTTAATTATTCATACTGGACCTAGGCCCTGAATAATTAATTAACCAAATAAACTAGATGATTAATTTCTCTCAATTCCTATTTTATTTATTTATTTATTTTATTCCAGTCTAATAATAAATTAGACTTCCTGAATAAAATAAAATAAAATAAAATCATCTTCATCTGAGACCAATTCCTCAACCCAAAATAGTTAGGACTTACGGGCTATTCCGAGGACCAAAAAGACACATCGCCTTGGCTGCTAAAATGACCAAAATACCCCTGCTATATAAATAGCTGTATTTTGTATTTTAAATATTTCCTAATATCACCATAAGGAAATATTGACCCCAAGGATAATGCTGCATTCGCAAAGTCTCCGACCTACAGGTGAAATGACTAAAATACCCCTCTACACATCGCCGTACATTTAGAGAGGAAGAAGTGTACTAACACCCCCCTAAATGACATCTACCATCCTTAGGCTTCTAGTCCAATGATCCACGACTTCCTGGAGTGTTTCCGCTTTCCAAGGGAGCTACCCTAAAGCAAACATCCAAGTCATGTTTCCCAGGGCCCTGGATAATTTAGACCATTCGAACAACCACAAGGGGCGATATAGTACAGAAACTATCTTGTATAAGTCTGTCTTAACTAACTAGTCACACATATCCAACATGCAAGTATATTGGCCCTACGATAGAACCTCAACTACAGCAAATCAAAGTATATGCTTCCAGCTTCGCTAGACCACCAACTCATACTCAAGTCGTAGAGTACTAGTCCACGCTGTAGCGGTAGTTGTCTAGGTTCTACCATATAGTACTTTGAGAAACCACTACTACAGGTCCTGTTTTACGTATTCGAAATACGCTTATGTCATGAAGTGAGTGGACTACCTACTGGCTAAAGATAAGCCATTCCCCATTTGGAATTCATAACATAATAACCTAAACATGATGAGGTTCCCATTCTCATCAATAGGTTAAGAACAAATGTTTATGTGTTAAATAACCCGTGATCTATACCTTACTGTGAAAGACCACCATTCACATGGATCACTTATTTAAACACAATGGGTCTGTTCCAAACGAAAATCGTGCACAAACAAAATTCGATTAAAAAATTCACAAATAATTTCTGAAAATAAATTCTTTCATTAAATAATTCGATTTTACATCAGAAACCTAGTCTAAGAGGGCATACAATCCAACAATCTCCCACTTGCACTCTAAGATTAGGTAAGTCCATAGGTGCCCACCCCTATGGCGTCTAAGTGTCTCTTGAAGACTCTCTCAGCCAAAAGCTTGGTGAATGGGTCTGCTAGATTATTCTCTGAGGTAATATGCTCCACCACGACTTCCCGTCTCTGGATGAAATCCCGGATCAGGTGGTACTTCCTCTCGATATGTTTCCCCTTCTTGTGGTTCCGAGGCTCCTTAGATTGTGACACTGCTCCAGTGTTGTCGCAATACATCACAACCGGCCTGTCCATATGTGGTACGACTCTAAGTTCTGAAAGAAACTTTCGGAGCCAGACTGCTTCCTTGGACGCTTCCGAAGCTGCCACATACTCAGCTTCCATGGTTGAGTCAGCAAAACAAGATTGCTTGATACTCCTCCCTGAAATTGCTCCTCTAGACAAGGTGAAGACATATCCACTAGTGGATTTTCTCTCATCCTTATCTGCCTGGAAGTCTGAGTCTGTGTATCCTACAGGAACCAAATCATTAGCCCTGTAAACTAGCATATAATCTCTCGTTCCCTTGAGGTACTTGAGAATATGCTTTACAGCTTGCCAATGAACCTCCCCTGGGTTTGACTAATATCTGCTAACTAAGCCCACGGCAAAGCAGATATCTGGCCTAGTACATAGCATGGCGTACATGAGACTTCCCACAGTCGAAGCGTAGGGAATCCTACTCATTCTGTCATTTTCTTCTTGAGACTTAGGACAGTCCTTCGAAGAAAATGACAACCCATGTCTGCAAGGGATTAGAGCTCCCTTGCATGAGTCCATGCTGTACTTGGCTAGCATCTTGTCAATGTATGTCGCTTGGGATAATCCTAACATTCTCTGCTTCCTATTTCTAAGAAGCTTAATCCCGAGAATGTGGTGGCTTCTCCCAAGTCCTTCATCTTGAATTGACTAGACAGCCGAACCTTTGTAGATGACAATGTCCCTATATCATTTCCAATGAGTAGAATGTCATCCACATACAGGACAAGAAAAACCACATTGATGCCTTCAAGTTTCCTGTACACGCATGGTTCATCTTCGTTTTGAATAAAACCATAAGACTTTACAGTCTCATCAAAACGAATGTTCCATGCTCTTGATGCCTGCTTAAGTCCATAAATGGACTTCTTAAGCTTGCAAACCATGTGTTCCTGGCCTTCAGCAATGAAGCCTTCCGGTTGGGACATATAGATGTCTTCGCTAAGATGGCCATTCAAGAATGCCGTCTTGACATCCATTTGCCATATCTCGTAGTCATAGTGACAGGCGATGGCAAGGAGGATGCGGATGGATTTAAGCATGGCTACCGGGGAAAAGGTTTCCTCATAGTCGATACCTTCTTTCTGAGTATACCCTTTCGCCACAAGCCTAGCTTTGAAGGTTTCCACCTTCCCATCCGCTCCCCTTTTTCTCTTGTATACTCACTTGCACCCAATGAGTTTTATCCCTTCAAGTGAAGCTACAAGATCCCAAACCTGATTGAGGTACATAGACTCAATCTCGGCTTTCATTGCTTCATGCCACGGATTTGCATCGGCATCGGCAATAGCCTCCTCGTATCTAGCGGGGTCTTGTTCCGATGGTCGGAGACCGGCTCAAAGGCTTCTCCGGTCCATCTATCCGGAACCCTAGACACTCTCCCACTACGACGAGGCTCTATTTGCACAGGCTCTTGAGGCTGTGCCTCTTCTTGTTCCAGAATCGGGTCAGAAGAAGTTGATTCCGTAGATAACTTCTCCTGAAGTTCCAACCTCGTTGAACCTTTAGTGGAAGTACTTTGATCATCTTCCAAGTATCTAGCATTGGTACTGGACTAGTACGTTCTGCTCCTTAGGATGATAAAAGTAGCCTCCTTTTGTCCCTTTTGGATACCCAACAAAATAGCATAATTCTGATCTTGGTTCCAACTTGTCTCCCTTGATCAGTACATAAGCTGGACACCCCCAAATCCTGAGATGATTCAGACTTGGCTTACGCCCAGTCCACATCTCATAGGGAGTCCTAGGTGCTGACTTGGAAGGCACCAAGTTCGAGAATATATGTCGTTGTTTCCGGGGCATATCCCCGAGAAGGATCTTGGAAGAGTAGCATGAGACATCATGCTTCGGACCATTTCCATCAACGTCCTGTTCCTTCTCTCAGCTACTCCGTTCTGTTGGGGGGTTCCCGGCGCAGAGAGCTGGGATACTATCCCATGATGTACCATGTAGTCCTTGAATTCACCTAGGAGGTACTCTCCACCACGATCCGATCGTAAGGTTTTGATTAATTTACACGTCCAGACGCTCCATTTCGACCTTAAACTCTTTGAACTTGTCAAAAGAGTCGGACTTGCGTCTCATCGGGTAAATGTAACCATACCTCGTACAATCATCCGTGAACGTGATGAAGTACTCAAAACCTCCTCTAGCTGGTGTAGACAAAGGACCACACACATCAGTGTGAACAAGACTCAACACCTCATTGGCTCTATCCGCCTTTGGTGTAAAAGACCTTTTGGTCATTTTTCCCATCGAGCGGGATTCACTACTGAGGCCAACTTTCCAATCTCAATGAGCCCAAAGGCCCATCATGGATTAGCCTTTGAATCCTGGTCGAGTTAATATGACCCAACCTCAGATGCCAAAGGTATGAATCATTGATATTGGTCTTTCTCTTCTTAGTTAAAGGTTCGAATCGAGCGTTATTTGATTGTTTGTTAATAGGGTTTAAAAAGAACAAATTTCCATACATGTGCCCGAGTACATAAAATTTCTCCATCTCTCTCGATAGAAATACCGAGAATGGAAAGATATAGAATATCCTTGATTAATAAGTTTTGCAACTGAAATCAAATTCTGACGAAAACCAGGTACATATAAAATGTCTTTTAAAACCACTATCTTATTACAATAAAAAATGAGATCCAGCTCTCCCACTGCAAGGGCCCAGACTTGTGCTCCATTTCCCACTCGAAGCTCATGTTCGCCCTTCTTGAGTCTTCTTATCTTCCTAAACCCCTGCAAGGAGTTACAGATATGATCAGTGGCTCCTGAATCAACAATCCAAGTGGAAGTTGATCCTACCATTGATATGGACTCTAGATAGTAAACATTACCTGTGGGGTTTTTCTTGGCTTCGAAGATCTGGACACTCTTTTTCCAGTGTCCCTTCTTTCCACACTTGAAGCACTTGCCCTTTGGTTTGTCCTTGGGCTGGTTCTTGGGCTGCTTTGCATTCCCCTTCTTCCTCTTGAACTTTACGGGCTTAGGCCCGGTTCTTGAAGAAGAGGCCTTAGCAATCATGGCCTTAGGCTGCGGCTTCATGACCTTCTCCGCCATCCGGAGCTCCTTCATCGGTTCGGTTAAACTCATGTTCAACTTGTTCATGTTATAGTTTAACTTAAGGCGAGTGAAAGAGCCGGTAGAGATTCGAGAACCATGTCCACTTGGCTCTCGGGGTCGATGACAGCCCCTAAGATTTCTGCCTCCTCGAAAGCAGCAATCATCTTGAGCATATGCTCTCGGACTGATGCTCCCTCGGCCATCTTAGTGTTTACAATTGTTCGAAGAGCCTCCGCCTTGCGGGCGGCTCTTGTCCGCGAGCATAGTTCCCAACGATTGACTTATGTCATATGCGAAGCCATGTGCTCGTGTTTTGGCTGGAGCACATTAGACATGGAAGCTAACATATAGCAACGTGCCATTTCGTCGACTTTCTTCCATGCCTTTTCAGCCTCTCGCTCTTCGGCGGTGGAACCTTCCCAGATAACGGGCGGGTTTCGTAAAGGACATACTTATACTCCTCGATTTGTGAGTATTATGTCCGGGTTCCTTTTCCGATCCACATAGTTTGGACCCGTTAACTTATTCGCCCTGAGAATAACGGCCAATGGACTAAAAGAACCTCCCACTATTTCTGAAAATCAAAAATAAAAGAAAGAAATTAGTTTGTGAAAACAAAATGAAATTTGTGCACTGAAAATAATTTGGCTCTTAGGAAAACTGACATAGCGTCTTGGGAAGATTAACAGTTTCCTAAGCTAAGTGTATTAACCACCACAAATTAATTTCCCTTCTAGGTAATGATCTAGAGGATAACTTCATCGTGGGATGGTCGTTTCCTCTCATTTCCTATGGACATACCTCGCACTATAACCTCCAACGTGGGCTGGCCGATCATAGTACGTGTCCCGGGTTATTAATTACATCCTTCCATTAGATCTAGATCCTTATGGTATCCCCATCCTATACGGGTTCACTCCCAGGGTGACGCGAGGGGATCCACGATCTCTAATGAGGACCGTGATGGAAGCCGTGGGGCTGTTGGAACCCCTCTCCCACTTAGTCTTTTAAAGGAAAGTTTTTCTGAAAAATATCCTTTTGAAATTTCCATTAAGTTTTTCTTAACTCAAAAATAAAATATCTAAGTCCAATAAAATCTCTATGTCAAGGCTTATATCCTTTGAGAGATTTCCTCCATGGACTAATTTTATTTAAGTTAAAACTTAATGATTTCAAAAATTTTCCAATTAAAACTTTTTAGAGACTTTGGTCTCAAGCTTATTTGACAAAATCATTTTTCTAGTCCAAAACAAAATGGCTCTCCATTTTAATTTACAAAAATATCTAAATCCAATATATTTTCTATGTCAAGGATTAAATCCTTTGAGAAAATATTTAAGGATTAATTTTTGTACCAATTAAAATAACCATTTAGTTTTTAAAGAAAAATATTTTTCCTTGCCAAAACCAAAAGGTTCCCAAAGACTTTGGACTTTGAGAAAAAGCACACATAGGTACATAAAAAATAGCATGCTAGAAAACAATAAACGTTTTCATGCTTTTCTATTTTTTTAAACCTAAGTGCCCAAATAATAGAATTAAACACATTAATTAATTAATTAATGACCTTGTTTAATCCTAAAATCCCTTACTAATATTTTTCATGCAAATATATTCCAAGAATATAAATATTACAAAAATATTAACTTCGCCTGGTATGGGACCCAAAACGAAAAAGGAAAAAAAATTAAAAAAATTTTGCCAAAATTGGTTGGCGGCCCACTGCACCGGCCGCACAGGATCCGCGCCAGAATGGTCTGCGGTCCACCGCAGCCGCAATGCATTGCGCCGCACCAGATCGCACGCTAGCCACGACCCGTGGACTTCGCCCGCGCCTGCAACCCGCGCCCGGTTCTCCTCTGTTGCCGACCCGCGATTCAGCCCGCGAGCTACCCTGGTCGGATCTCCTCTGACCCGCGCAAGAACCCGAAAGCCAAATGAAATTCAATTGCAAATTTTGCAATTGAATTCGGCACAAATCAAAGGAATTGGCTCGGCTTCCGCAGCTCATCAGCGACCGGCTCCTCTCACCAACAGCAGCGGCTCGGCTTGGACACGGCGGCTTATGAACAGTGCATCTTCTTCGTTTTTTCTTCTGTTTCGCGCGCGACTTGCAGCGCATTTTTTCCTTCGATTTTTTCTGTCTTCTTTGGCTTCTTTGGACATTTTTACTTATAAAAACTCATCCAAAACATAACCACAACCGCCTATACCCATTAAAATTGGGTTTACACGATTAAAACATCAAAGCCAAAAATTTACAGAGAGCTCCTATGCTTCAACGGTGAAGCTTACAAAACCATCTAACCCATACCAAAACAGCGAAGGATCACAGGTATAATCATCTTCTCCATTTTGTTAACTACCATGCTCCCTATATTGATCAAAACCAATGGCTCTGATACCACTTTGATGGAAAACGCAGAAACAGGGGCATGCACCGTAAGTTAACAAAAATTGGAGAAAAATAAAACGCGAGCCATAAAGGCCATGCGGAAGCGTGAAGATCATACCTTTGCGTTCCTTAACCCTCCTAGGTTGCGTAGGAACAGATTGAACGGCTGGAATCGCCTCGCTTTGCACACTTGAAGGAGCTTCCGGTTGAACACCCGCTAGCCTTCGACTTCGCCTTGTTTGCATTAACGCTTAGCTCTCCAGCTCTCGGGATATTCCTCAGCCTAACCTCTAGTTGGTGAACACAATGGGAAAGAGAAACGATCTCAATTCTTCTTGGTTCGCTCGCTATTGGTTAGCAAAGAACAAGGAGAAAAACCAGAAGAAGAAAACCGTGAGAGAGAGAACTAGAGTGACGTGAGAGTCTTGTGGCTTGGGAAAGAATTAGGGTTTTTTTCTTTTCAAAGAGTTGTTTTATAAGTTAGCCAAAAAAAAGGTCTCTCATTATCTGATAAACATATCCCCAGGATTTCAAAACACCCGGATGTTATCCTAAGAATCAGTTTGGTCTAACCCTAAACTCCTCTTAACCATATCTGGAAAAAACCCTAAGGTCCACGCTATTGGGCCAGATAAATATTTATTATTTTTCTTGGACCCAAAAAGGCCCAAAATAATAAATATTAATTATTTATTTCCTAGGCTTACATAAGTAACCCAATAAATAATTAATGAGCCCAAATGAACCATAATAATTAATCTTTAATTATTTATTTCTTGGGCCTATATAAATAACCCAATAAATAATTAAACATTAATTATTTCCCCTAGTTTAAGCCCGAGTTAATTTCTTAATTATTCATACTTGGACCTAGGCCCTGAATAATTAATTAATCAAATAAACTAGATGATTAATTTCTCTCAACTCTTATTTTATTTATTTATTTATTTTATTCCAGTCCAATAATAAATTAGACTTCCTGAATAAAATAAAATAAAATAAAATCCTCTTCAACTGAGACCAATTCCTCAACCCAAAATAGTTAGGACTTACGGGCTATTCGAGGACCAAAAAGACACATCGCCTTGGCTGCTAAAATGACCAAAATACCCCTGCTATATAAATAGCTGTATTTTGCATTTTAAATATTTCCTAATATCACCATAAGGAAATATTGACCCCAAGGATAATGCTTGCATTCGCAAAGTCTCCGACCTACGGGTGAAATGACTAAAATACCCCTCTACACATCGCCGTACATTTAGAGAGGAAGAAGTGTACTAACACCCCCTAAATGACATCTACCATCCTTAGGCTTCTAGTCCAATGATCCACGACTTCCGGAGTGTTTCCGCTTTCCAAGGAAGCTACCCTAAAGCAAACATCCAAGTCATGTTTCCCGGGGCCCTGGATAATTTAGACCATTCGAACAACCACAAGGGGCGATATAGTGCGAAACTATCTTGTATAAGTCTGTCTTAACTAACTAGTCACACATACCCAACATGCAAGTATATTGGCCCTACGATAGAACCTCAACTACGACAAATCAAAGTATATGCTTCCGAGCTTCGCTAGACCACCAACTCATACTCAAGTCGTAGAGTACTAGTCCACGTTGTAGCGGTAGTAGTCTAGGTTTCTACCATATAGTACTTTGAGAAACCACTACTACAGGTCCTGTTCTACGTATTCGAAATACGCTTATGTCATGAAGTGAGTGGACTACCCACTGGCTAAAGGTAAGCCATTCCCCATTTAGAATTCATAACATAATAACCTAAACATGATGAGGTTCCCAGTCTCATCAATAGGTTAAGAACAAATGTTTATGTGTTAAATAACCCGTGATCCATACCTTACTGTGAAAGACCACCATTCACATGGATCACTTATTTAAACACAATGGGTCTGTTCCAAACGAAAATCGTGCACAAACAAAAGGTAAATTCACAAACAATTTCTGAAAATAAATTCTTTCATTAAATAATTCGATTTTACATCAGAAACCTAGTCTAAGAGGGCATACAATCCAACACCTTCACCATAGGAATCTGCTTATTCCGGAGAGTCTTGATACTTCAGTATAAAATTTTCACGGGTTTCTCCACGTAGCACAGGTCGGGTTATAATACCAATGATTCATCATTCAAAACATGTCCTGGGTCGGCATTGTACTTCTTCAACTAAGACACATGGAATACATCGTGTATTCCCGTCAACCTATCCCACAAATCCAGTCGATACGCCGTCGGTCCAATTCTTTCTATAATCGGAAGCGGTCCGAAATATCTCGGATTTATCTTCCCACCTTTCGGATACTTCAAAATTCCTCTATTCGATGTCAAATTTAAGAACACACTGTCTCGTACTTGAAATTCCAACTCCCTTCGCCTATTGTCCGCATAATTTTTTTGTCGACTCTAGGCCTCTTTCCACCTTTCTGTGATCAGCTTTACCTTATCTAACATTTCTTAAACACAGACTTCTCCAGACTTACTTATGTGGCCGTCTTCTGACTAATTCCAATATAGAGTTACTTGACACTTACATGTAGCTATTATTGTAAGCCTATTCCGCATACGGTACACATTCAATCCACTTATTCCCGAAATCCAATACGCAAGCCCTTAACATATCTTCCATTATCTGAATAGCCCTTTTTGACTGACCATCGATTTGTGGGTGTTCCGTTGTATTGAACTTTAGACTAGAATTTATTGATTCTTGAAACTTGCACAAAAAATGAGATGAAAATCTCGGGTCTCGGTCGGACACAATACTCGAAGGCACTCTATACAATCTGACTATTTCCTACACATAGGTTTGAGCTAACTTCTCTATTGAATCTCTTACGTTTACCGGTATAAAATGTGCTGACTTGGTCAATCGGTCTACTACTACCCATATGGCATCTTTTTGGGTTCTTGCCATAGGGAGTCTGATAACAAAGTCCATGGTCACTTCTTCCCATTTTCACTCAGGGATCGGTAACGGTTGCAGCAATCCTATTGACTTTTTGTGCTCCGCTTTAACTTTTTGACAGGTTAGACATGTGGAGACATATATTACCACGTTCTTCTTCATTCGGGGCCACTAATATGCCTTCTTCAGATCCTAATACATGTTTACTTCTCCCGGATGAATAGCGTACTTGATTTTATAATCCTCTTCTAAAATCTTATCCTTCAGCTAGTGCTTATCAGGTGCACACAAATGATCTCAAAAATACATCACTCCCATTTCGTCCTGCCGAAAATCATTGCCTTGCCGTTTAAGCTCTTTGTCCTTGAAAAGTTGAAACTCCGCATTACTTTGCTAAGCTTTGATGATTTCTTGCCTTAGGTCTGGTATCAATCTCAGATTGCTAACAATAATCCTCTCTTCTTGCATTTCTGTCCTTCTATCCAACACCTCTTGGACTACTTAAATCTCCTGCACTCTCAGTCTAGCCATTTTGACTTTACGGCTCAGGGCATCAGCAACAGCGTTAGCCTTTCTGGGGTGGTAGTTGATAGGACAACGATACTCTTCCAAAAATTCCATCCTTCTCCGTTGCCTCAAATTCAAGTCCTTCTAGGTGAAGATGTATTTTAGGCTCTTGTGGTCGGTAAACACTTCATACTCGGCTCCATACAAGTAATGCCGCCATTTCTTTAAAGCAAATACAATGGCAGCCAACTCCAAATCATGCGTTGGATAATTGACTTCATGAGGCTTCAACTTCTGAGAGGCATAAGCTATTACCTTCCCATCCTAGATCAATACTACTCCCAAACCTTCCTTTGAAGCATCAGTATATAGAGCGTAAGGTTTATCTCCCTCTGGCAAACTTAGCACGGGTACTGTCATTAACCTCTACTTCAACTCTAGGAAACTCTTTTCGCATTTTTCATTCCAAACAAAGGGTACATCCTTTCTTAGCAACTGGGTCATATGTGATGCTAATGTTGAGAACCCTTTAATAAACCACCTACAGTAGCTGGCTGGTCCCAAGCCTATGGACTATTATTCAACTTCTACTCTTCTCAACTACTTTTATTTGTTCTCGTCTCACTCTTTCCATCTCTCTCTGCCGAAATGTTGATGACCAACTATGGACTATTTTTGTTTTGCATCACTAAAAGGCTTTCACGCACTCAAGGATCTTCACTAAATAAGGCGAATCCTTCATCAAACGAGCATCGATAAAGTATTTCTTTCTTAAAATCAAGACTCTTAGATGTTGATAGGTTGATTGAATAAAGTAGGGGTTGAGGATATGTATGTGGGTGAAGGGGGTAGATTTAAGACATGAGAATTGCAATGAATGTTGTGCCTTATGGATTTTGCTTTAGAATCACTATATGTTCATTATGATTAAAGAGATTTATGGATGTTTTTATGCATGTTAGACATTATGCCACCATTGTTGATTAGGCCTTCATGATATTAATTTTTCAATGAAGCCTTATGCCTAGTAGAAGATCATCCATGTTGTAGTGTATGTTAATTCAAGTCTATGTTCATGGATAGATTAACATGTTATTTATTGTATCCTTGTATGTAATAGTATGTTCATGGATCTTCTCTAGCAATAGAGAAATTATTGTAAGAACTATTTTTATTAATTTTTGAATTATTCTTACTATCATTATTGTTATTAATTTAATTAGTACTATCATTTAATTTAATCTACAAAATTCAAAAAAACATAGTGAAGGTTCGAAATAGAAGATTGTTTTAAATATTATTATTTTATTATTTAAATAAATAAAATATTTTTATTAAATATCAATAATAAAATATTAGAATTAATTAATATCAAATGACTTTGTAAATCATATTATTATTACTAGTTAGCTTTACTAAAACTTTTATCTACACACATCAATAATATTTATATTAAAATTTGTTTATTACTAATTTTATTTGTAACTTACTATTTATTATTTATTAATTACAAATTAAGTATAATTCATTTATTGTTAATTTTATTGGTTATTTATTATCTATTATTTATTAATTAAAATTAAGTATAATTTATTATCTATAATAATCCTATTTAAATATTACTTATTAACAAATATTATTTAGGATTTATTATTATCCATTACTTAACACTAATTTTATTTATTAGCAATATTACTCATTATTTATTATTTGAAACTATAATTCATTATTATTTATTTTATTACACTCATTTATTTTAACTTATCAAGCCAATTTTATTTTATAAAATACTTTATTAACTAGTATTAAAGCTTAAGACATTGCGGTCATGGTTAGTTATTGTTGTGGCTAGTTGAACAAGGAATTATTTATTTAAGGCAAATATGGTCTGGATGTTATCTTATACCTTGTGTTAACTCCAAGCGGGGTTGACTTGAACTACCTTGGAATACTTTTGAACTCAATAAGAACAAAAGATTAGGTAAGGTCCTGCATGAAACTGTTTGAAGACCATAGTTATCGTGGCAAGTCAAACTCAATGTATACGAATATTTGTACTGTAAAGGCAATTATAGACAATTTTCCTTTTGTTTTAGTCAAACAAACCATTTAAAGTTAAACAAATAGTTTTACACAAAATGCTAAACTTTTCCTAAAAAATCCACATTTGGCAAGAATTTTGGAAACCATAATTACTATTTCCAAGTGAATCATTGTATGATCTTTCTTCTCCCAAGTGGGACAAACAACGTTTGGTACTCAATAAGGGTAGACTACTAGAACTAGTTTTTGAAGGGTTAGGGTAAGTCTCTTAGTAGATGACCATCTTTGAGGGGTGAGTCCTTCTTGAATAGGATGCCAGTCCTGTAGGTCATATCGATCCGAGCTAGCAAGTTCAGTCAAGTGGACTGTATATTTTCAGAATGGACAACCGGTAAGTTTGGATGTAGAGATGGAGGAGTATATCACCCAGTAGGCCGTACACCTACCTTGTGTCAGTATGCACAAAGTGTGGCATACTGAATGATATTTTGTCATGGTGCACAAAGTGTGGTGCCATGACTACCTCTTTTGAGTGATTGTATTTATTGTATACATGTATAATTTAAAAGAAAAACACTACTTGTCATTTGTGAAATTTATTTGAGGCTTGCCTACATTATCTTTTATGAAAATTTCTCAACTTGCATACAAGAACTGTTTTACCTGAAACAGTCAAAGTATACACGAGCTTGCTGAGATTTATGTCTCACCACCTTTTATACCTTGTTTTCAGGCTAATCCTGCTATGGAAGTTATTAACTAGAGAATTGCCTTTGTTTTGAAGACTTGTTGTTATTTTTCCTATATATTTCATTTGAGAGACTTTAGCAGATATTTATTTTTGGAACTTGTTAATTTATGGCTTGGGTTGTAATAAGTCTAATTTTGGATTATTCATTTCATTTATTTTTGTGTGTCCTAGTTATAAGGACCCCTTGTCCTGCAGACGAGGCGACATCCCCAACCCTAATAGGGGCATAGGTATATCACATCTGGTCCCATATCGGATGGCACCACTGGAGTTGAAGGAACTAAAGGAGTAGCTAGAGGAATTGGTGCAACAATGTTATATAAGACCTGGCACGTCACCTTGGGGAGCTCCAGTGCTATTCGTGAAGAAGAAAGACGGGACCTTGATGTTGTGTATCGACTATTGGGAGCTGAACAATCTGACCATCAAGAATAAGTATCCTCTACCGTTGATTGACAAACTATTCGACAAGTTACAAGGCTCCAGTTGTTATTCCAAATTGGGTTTGAGGTAGGGATATTATCAAGTGCAGATAAAAGAAAAAGATATTCCCAAGATAGCCTTCAACATAAGATATGGTCACTATGAGTTCGTAGTGATGCCTTTTGGAGTGACAAATGCAATAGCAGTGTTTATGGATTTGATGCATTGAGTTTTCCAACCCTACCTGGATAAGTTCGTGGTGGTATTCATTGACGATATACTCATATACTCTAAGAGTCCTGAGGATCATGCAGAGCATCTGAAGCTGGTATTGGAGAAGATAAGAGAGCACAAGCTTTATGCCAAATTTAGCAAGTGCGAAATTTAGCTAGATAGTGTGTCGTTCCTTGGCCATGTGGTAACTAAGGATGGAATCAAAGTGGACCTAGCAAAAGTTGAAGCAGTTTCAGATTGGAAGCAACCAGAGAACATCATAGAGATTCAAAGATTCTTGGGATTGGCTGGCTATTATAGACGGTTTATTAAAGGGTTTTCAACTCTAGCATCACCTATGACCCGGTTGCTGAGAAAGGATGTACCCTTTATCTGGAATAAGAAATGCGAAAAGAGTTTCAAAGAGTTGAAGCGGAGATTAATGACGGCACCCGTGCTGAGTTTGCCAGCGGGAGATAAACCTTATGCTCTGTATACTGATGCTTTAAAGGAGGATTTGAGCGGTATTGATGTAGGATAGGAAGATAATAGCTTATGCCTCTCAAAAGTTGAAGCCTCAAGAAGTCAATTATCTAACGCATGATTTAGAACTGGCTGCCATTGTATTTGCTTCAAAGAAATGGCGGCAATACTTGTATGGAGCTGAGTATGAATTGTTCACTGACCACAAGAGCCTGAAATACATCTTCACCTAGAAGGACTTGAATTTAAGGTAGTGAAAATGGATGGAATTTTTGGAGAAATATCGTTATCCTATCAACTACCACCCCAAAAAGGCTAACATTGTTGCTGATGCCCTGAGCCGTAAAGTCAAAATGGCCAGACTGAGAGTGCAGAAGATTCAAGCAATCCAAAAGGTGTTGGATAGAAGGACAAAAGTGCAAGAAGAGATTATTATTGTTAGCAATCTAAGATTGATACTGGACCTAAGGAGGGAAATCATCTAAGCTCAGTAAAGTAATGCGAAGTTTCAACTTTTCAAGGACAATGAACTGAAACGATAAGGCAGTGATTTTTAACAGGATGAAATAGGAGTGATGTATTTTTGAGACCATTTGCTTGTACCTGATAAGCACCAGCTGAAGGATAAGATTTTGGAAGATGCTTATAAAAGCAAGTACGCTATTCATCCGGGAGAAGTAAAAATGTATTAGGATCTGAAGAAGGCATATTGGTGGCCCAAAATGAAGAAGAACGTGGTAAAGTATGTCTCCACGTGTCTGACCAGTTAGAAAGTTATAGCGGAGAACAAAAATTCGACAGGATTGCTACAACTGTTACCGTTACCTGAGTGGAAATGGGAAGAGGTGACCATGGACTTCGTTACTGGATTCCCTATGGCAAGGACCTAAAAGGACGCCATATGGGTAGTCGTAGATAGATTGACCAAGTCAGCACATTTTATACCGGTAAATGTAAGAGCTTCAATGGAGAAGTTAGCTCAAACTTATGTGCTTGAAATAGTTAGATTGCATGGAGTGCCTTCGAGTATTGTGTCCGATCGAGACCCGAGATTTACATCTCAATTTTGGGGTAAGTTTTAAGAATCAATGGGTTCTAGTCTAAAGTTCAGTACAACGGCATATCCACAAAGCAATGGTCAGTCAGAAAGGGTTATTTAGATATTGGAAGACATGTTAAGAGCTTGTGTAATAGATTTCGGGGTTAAGTGGATTGAATGTGTACCATATGCAGAATTGGCTTACAATAATAGCTACCAATCTTCGATTGGAATTGCCCCGTATAAAGCATTGTATAGACATAGGTGTCAAGTACCTCTATACTGGAGTTGGTCGGAAGATGGCCACAAAAGTATGTCTGATGAAGTCTGTGTTCAGGAAATGTTAGATAAGGTAAAGGTGATCAGAGAAAGGTTGAAAGTGGCCTAGAGCCGACAAAAATGTTATGCGAACAATAGGCGAAGGGAGTTGGAATTTCAAGTTGGAGACAGTGTGTTCTTAAGGTTGACACCGAATAGAGGAATTTTGAAGCATCCGAAAGGTGGGAAGCTGAATTCGAGATATTTGGGACCGTTTTCGATAATAGAAAGAATTGGACCAATAGCGTATCGATTGGATTTGTTGGATGGGTTGACGGGAATACACGATGTATTCCATGTGTCTCAGTTGAAGAAGTACAATGCTGACTCTGGACATGTTTTGAATGATGAACTGTTGGTATTGCAACCCGACTTGAGGTACGTGGAGAAACCTGTGAAAATTTTAGACCGAAGTATCAAGACTCTCTGGTATAAGCAGATTCGTATGGGGAAGGTACAATGGGAGTATCATGACACTCAAGATGCCACATGGGAAATGGAAGTATGGGTAAAATGGAAATACCCCGACTTGAGATAAAGGTATGCTTGAATTACGGGACAAAATTCTTCTAAGGAGGGGAGGATGTAAAACCCCACCTAAAACCTACCCTAGAGTAAGGGGGATGGGATGCATATCATGTCGTCATGCATAAAATATATCTTTTGAATGATTTTGTATGCCTTAGAATTATGGTTTATAGGTTATCTGATTTATTTGTGCTTGTTGAGTAGAAAGGGTAATTTTGCTTGTGATCAAAATAGGAAGATGGCTTGAGATTTAGATAAGAAGAATATTTGGTTGAGAAAATAAAAACAAGAGTTGTTGTGGTTATGTGGTTAGAGCTTTGTGATTTCATCTCTAAGGTCTTGAGTTCAAATCCTATCACTTAAGTTTTATTCATATGTATCTTAACCCATGTTTAAATTTTCTTTTTCTTACATTCCTTAAAGATATGAATGTTTTCTTAAGAAAGACACAGTGGTAATGTCTTGACCATGTGATCTTGTCCTAAAAAGAATTCTAGAAGAATTCTTGTCTCCATTAATTTTCCAAGCCTTGTCCTAACATCTTTGAAATTTAAACTACTATTGATTCTTTAATTCTTTTTTAATCAAAAAAATTTTGAGATAATTCTCTAGCTTAGAATTTCAAAAATCCCAGCTCTTGTGGGATAGGAGTGGCCGAAAATGAGGAGGAATAATAGGTAGAGGTTGCAAGTAAAACACCATAGCTATTTCTTCAAGAACATCATCTTCCTCTTGTTCGTGTCTTGGTCGAAAATCTGGAAAATTTTTCCTGATTTCCTTCAAGGCTGTTTTTGAAAATTGCATCAAGATTTCCTACCCAATTCTTGCAAGAAAACCAACCATCTTGTGTGAGGATGAAGTCTAGAATTCCTTGAATTTCTGTAGCATTACAAACAATGCCAAACCAGGATTTTTTTTCCTAGCAAACTGGCAACATTGAACATGAACTTGAAGCCACCCGTTAGAACATATGAACAGCTGGAACTTTCTCTATTCTTCTTCAAGATGAAGGCTGGAAAACCACCATTAAAGGACCTTCAAACACCCTTAAAATCCAGCTACAAAATCATGCCAAAGTGGACCAAAAATTCTGCACCAAAACCATTTCAATTCCAAGTGTTCTTGAGCTTCAATTCCAGAAATTTTTTCCAACTTTGTCTATTCAATGCTAAGGCCGAAATTCTACAGAAAATCTCACTAAATTTCGGCCCTTGTACAGCCATGAACTGAACATCTTGGCTTCTCCACCAACCTCAAGTAATAGGACTCCATTATCATACCTCAAAAAGCTCCTATCTTCACTCTATCCAAACTTGTTCAAACTTCAAATTAAAATTCCAGATTTTGCTCCATTAAAATACACCTTTAGATAGTTGATAAAACCAGAAAATCCTCTGCCATTTCATAGCTATTTTCAGCCAGCCTTTAGTCTAAACAACTCTCCATCCTTTGGTTGAAACATTGCTAGTTCAGCCATACACCATTGAAGGACAAGAAACCTTCGGAGCAAATACCATTACCCAATCCTATACCTCAAACAACTCCACTTTTCTTTCAATTTTGAATTTTTTAAAAAATCTGAAACTCTCCTCTCTCTCTCTCATTCTTGGATAACCAAAAGCTCTCCCTAGGCTAAGCCATTCGGCCATCACACTCACATAAACACACGAAATTCATTTCCTCTCAAACTCTCTCAGGAACACCAAGAACACACACTTCATATCTTTAAGCCTAAACCATTCCTAAACACCTCCAATCACTCCCAAACATTATAAACCATTAAAATTCAACCTATATTATTCATTGCTACACTTTATAACACCAAAACACACAAAGTTGAACTTTCAAATGGGTCAAACCACCCTTTTTTATTGAAGATTCAAAGAATACCAAAAAGGTAAAATAAGAACAATCTTCTTGTTCTTCTTCTTTTATTCAACTTCTACTCTTCTCATCTAATTTTATTCATTCCTCTCTCACTCTTTCCCTTTCTCTTGGCCGAAATGTTGATGACCAACTATGGACTATTTTCGGATCACTAAAAAGCCATCAAGCACTCAAGAATCTTCACTATGCAAGGTAAATCCTTCATCAAACAAGCATCAATCAAGTATTTCTTTCTAAATCTCCTCTTTAATTCTCAAAATCAAAGCTCTTAGGTGTTGATAGGTTGATTGAATAAAGTAGGGGTTGAGGATATGTATGTGGGTGAAGGGGATGGAGTTAAGACATGAGAATTGGAATGAATGTTGTGCCTTCTGGATTTTGCTTTAGAATTACTATATGTTCATTATGATTAAACAGATTTATAGATGTTTTGATGCATCTTAGACATTATGCCACCATTGTTGATTAGGCCTTCATGATATTATTTTTCAATGAAGCCATAGATAATATTATGCCTAGTAGAAGATCGCCCATGTTGTAGTATATGTTAATTCAAGTCTATGTTCATGGATAGATTAACATGTTATTTATTGTATCCTTGTATGTAGGAGTATGTTCATAGATCTTCTCTAGCAATAGAGAAATTATTGTAAGAACTATTTTTATTAATTTTAGAATTATTTTTACTATTATTATTATTATTATTATTAATGTAATTAGTATTATCATTTAATTTAATCTACAAAATTCAAAAAACATTGTGAAGGTTCGAAATAGAAGATTATTCAAAATATTTATTATTTTATTATTTAAATAAATAAAATCTTTTTATTAAATATAAATAATAAAAAATTGGAATTAATTAATATCAAATGACTTTGTAAATCATATTATTATTATTACCAATTAGCCTTACTAAAACTTGTATCTATACTCATAAATATTGTTTATATTAAAATTTATTTATTATTTATTAATTAATAATTAAGTATAAGTCATTTATTTTTAATTTTATTGGTTATTTGTTATCTATTAATTTTTAATTAAAATTAAGTATAATTTATTATCGATAATGATACTAGTTAAATATTACTTATTACCAATATTATTTAGGATTTATTATTATCCATTATTTAATACTAATTTTATTTATTAGCAATATTACTTATTATTTATTATTTGAAACTATAATTCATTATTATTTATTTTATAACACCCATTTATTTTAACTTATCTAGCTAATCTTATTTTTTAAAATACTTTATCAACTAGTAGTAAAGCTTATGACATTGTGGTATAGTTAGTTATTGTTGTGGCTAGTTGAACTAGGAATTATTTATTTAAGGCAAATATGGTATGGATGTTATCTTATACATTGTGTTTACTCCAAGCGGGGTTGACCTGAACTACCTTGGAAGACTTTTGAACTCAAGAAGAGCAAAAGATCAGGTAAGTTCCTGCATGAAATCGTTTCAAGACCAAAGTTATCGTGGCAAGTCAAACTCAATGTATGCAAGTATTTGTACTGTAAAGGAAATTATGGATAATTTTTCATTTTGTTTCAGTCAGGCAAACCATTTACAAACAATTTTACACAAAATTCTAAAGTTTTCCTAAAGAATCCAACTTTGGAAAGAATTTTGGAAACTGTAATTACTATTTCCAAGTGAATCATTGTATGATCCTTCATCTCCCAAGTGGGACAAACAACGTTGGGTACTCAATATGGGTAGACTGTTAGGACTAGTCTTTGAAGGGTTAAGGTAAGTCTCTCAGTAGGTGGCTAGTCCTATAGGTCATACCGGTCCGAATTAGCAAGTTCAATCAAGTGGACTGAGTATTTTCAGAATGGACAACTGGTAAATTTGGGTGTAGAGATGGATGAGTATCTCACCCGATAGGCCATACACCTACCTTGTGTCAGTATGCACAAAATGTGACATGCTAAACGATTTTTTGTCCTGGTGCACAAAGTGTGATGGCATGGCTACCTCTTTTGAGTGATTGTATTTATTGTGTGCAAGTATGATTTAAAAGAAAAACACCATTCTTCATTTGTGAAATTTATTTGAGGCTTGCCAACATTATCTTTTATGAAAATTTCTCAACTTGTATACATGAACTGTTTTACCTTAAATACTCAAAGATACACGGGCTTACTGAGATTTATGTCTCACGACCATTTATACCATATTTTCAGGTCGATCCTGCTGTGAAGGTTATTAACTAGAGAATTGCCTATGTTTTGAAGACTTGTTGTTATTTTTCCTATTATTTCATTTGAGAGACTTTTGTAGACATTCATTTTTTTTTTTTAGACCTGTTCATGTATTGCTTGTGTTGTAATAGGTTTAATTTTAAATTATTTCTTTTATTTCTTTTGTGTGTCTTAGTTATAAAGACCCCTTATCATGTGGACGGGCGACATCCTCAGCCCAAATAAGGGCGTTGGCAGTGGGATGTTACACTTGGCGTATGCAGAATTTGCATATAACAATAATTATCAATCAACAGTTGGAATGGCCCTATTTGAAGCTTTATATGGAAGGAAATGTCAGTCCCCGTTGTATTGGAAAAATTTTAGGTTGGAAAACGGGTGAACAAGATGCTTTTGATCTTAAAAAAAAAAAAAGTTCGACAGGGCGTGGAGATGATGAAAACTACGTTGGGGACAGCTCGGAGTAGACGAAAAAGTTATGTTGATCGACGTAGGAGAGGTTTTGAATTTGTAGAAAGAGATCGTGTATTTTTGAAGTTGACTCCACAATGACAATTGGGAATCAAATGACAAGAAAAGAAATTAGCTCCTAGGTATATTGGACAATTCTCTATTCTCGAGAGGATTGGGAAGGTGACTTATAGATTGGAGTTACCAGTAGAGCTTTAAGGTATTCACAACGTGTTTCATGTCTCCCAATTTCAAAAGTATGTAGCTGATCCTGCACACATTTTGAATGAAGAGCCTTTAGAGATGACTCGAAGCTTGGAGTATAAGGAAAATCCTATTAATATCTTGGAGAATGCTGAAAAGGAGTTACAGAATAAGAAAATTGCACTTGTAAACGTGTTGTAGAATCATCATCCAATGTAAGACGCGACTTGGGAAAATGGAAGCAAAGATGTTGAAAGAGTATCTAGAACTATTCCAAGTATAAGTCAATTTCAATGACAAAATTTTTGCAAGGAGGGGAGAATGTAATACCTATATTTTAAACCTTGATTGGATAAGAATTTGTATTAATGGCCAGAACAAAATATGATCAGAATAATGAAACGAATATTTTTGTATAATAATATTTTGTCGGGACTTGGATGTAATTATTAGATTCGTTCTACTTGTATCCTAAATCTTCGGAAGGCTACTATTGTTAACAAAATAAGAATTTGGGGGTACATTGAGAAGGGAAATTGAACAGTGCGATGAAACACATGTTGAATCGTGTTATTTGAGTTATCAGGGGGATTTTTGTTATTTTAATCGCGCCCACAACTTTGACCACGAATTTGACCAAACTAAGAAAGAATTGAAGAATTTGAGTATTACCAATGGATTCAATGGAATTTTTGGAGTTGAATGATAAAGTAAAATATTTTTTCATTTTGGACCGATTTTGGTCATTTCTGAGGAAAAATTGAAAACACGACCGAAAATTTGGACGTGTGGCATTTTGTGATTAGTTGCCATGAACATGTGTCAACTTATGAGAGGTTGCATGAAGAATTTGGTAGGGGCTAATTTAGTTATATTTTGCGTAGTTATTTAAGGTTCTTTTGTAATACATTTTGTGCAATAACTAGTCATATTTTTTCATATTTGAGATTTTACCCTTGAAAAGGTATTTAGGTCATTATTTCAGGTTTTTGGGTAAAACGAAGCAAAACCTTGGCAAAACAGAGCAGAGGCGGCGCTGGTTGTACACTGGATGCACATACTTCAAAGCGATGGAAAAATTAGAGAAGCAAAGTAGAACAGAGCCTAACCAGCGCCGGCTCCGAAGGACCAAGGCAGCACCGGCTGTGGTCTGTTCCTGAGGTGGTACTGCGATCTTTTGACGCGTTTTTGGAAATTTGGGGAGTTTTAACATCTTCCAACTTCTACTCGGCCAAGAACGTTGTACCTATGAGTTTAGGCACTTCTTAAGCCTATAAATAGATGAAAAACACAAGGGAAAAGGAGAGAATTCATTGATTATCATAGAAAATCACTCAGTCTAAGGAGGAATTCTTCAAATTCAGGGGGATTGTACAAGAAGGTTTTCAAAGGAAGAAGAAGGAGGCTTGTCTATGAGTTCTTTCTTTTACTTTATTTTCTTTTTCTTGACAATGATGTTTTAATTGTTCTATTGTAATTTGACATTTTTTTAGATAATCATGATTCTTGGAGTTATTTGATCTTTTGATTAATTGACTGTTCTTCTTGGTATTTAATTACTTGGGCATATTCCGAGATTAGTTGGTTGTTTCTATTGTTAACTTGCTAGACCAAAGAGGTTAATGATGGTTACAATTGATTAATTTTCGCATTCATTGGCTGTTAACTTGCTAGACCAAAGAGGTTAATTGCTGAGGATTGAGTAATTAAAGGTTAATTGATGTTTGCCCGACCAAGGATTCATTGATTAATTTCATGTTTTAAATTTGCCAGACCACGGAAATTTAATTAAGGATTGTGTTTAATGCATCTTTTGGATGAATTAGTTGAGACAGACCAAGTGATGCTAATTTACCTTAAGCCTTCATGGTGCCGAGAGAATGATTGATTATGATAATGGTTAAGTTCTTGAAGATCGTGGTTATCTAATAAATGGTTTGAGTTGCATACTTCTCCATCCTTGACATGTACATATTTTTATTTTATTTTCTTTTTAGTTTTCCTTTTTATTTGATTTTCACTTTGTTGAGTCGGTTAAACAACGAAAGAAGGGTAATTAATGTTTACTTGTTCCTTGAGGATCGACACTCGTTTGAACCCTATGCTCAGTAATGACGAGTACGCTTGCTCATATGTGTGATTTAGGTCCAACGTTTTAATTTAAACTTGATTGGGAATGTGCTTAGTTTTTGTATGATTTTTATACCCAAATCCAAACACATCAAGTTTTTTGCGCCGTTGCCGGGGAACAATAGCATGAAAGCCTGGATTTTGTTGATTTAACCATGTAAATATATAAATATGTAAATATGTATGTTTGTTCTTGCTGCAAAACGGTGCTATCTTTTGTATTTCGTATATTCTTGTAGAACCTTATAACCTAACTAACCTAACCAACTTGAACTACGTCTTTTAAACTAACTGCGTATTTTTGTAATTTTCCTATCTAACTCATCTCCTTATTCAGGAGACATGGCGAATTGGGATCTAAGGAGGTCCAACAGGGAGCAGTACTCCCATTATGCCTCGGAGGGAACACTCACAACACCAGAATTAACAGAGCTTGAAACCTTAGTTGGTAAATTCGTAGGGCATATCACGAGGCGTTTCCAAGAAATCGATTCCACCTTCTAAAAATTCGAAGCAATGATCCGCAACATGGAACAACAAATATGGTTTTTGACGGATATGGTAATAAAATCTCATGAATTCACACCATTAGCCAGTATGGAAACAGCTGCTATCACATTGTGAAATGGAAAAGAATTGCCAGACAGTACAACAGATGAGGGCCGGCACCGGCTGGAAGAAGAGAATCGGTGTCGGATGTCTATCAACACCGAAACCTTGCAACACAGAATGGAACCGGCGCCGGCTATCACCTGTCCACCTCCCGAAATACCCACTTTTCAGCCTAACATACCATACCCTACTCGTCTAAACAAGGTCCGAAAGGACGCCCAGTTCAACAAATTCCTAGAGGTATTTAAACAACTGCACATAAACATCCCCCTCAGTGAAGATTTAATCCACATGCCCAAATATGCCAAGTTCCTCAAAAGTATGCTTGTCAACAAAAAGCAACTAGAAGAATTATCTACAGTAGTCCTCAACGAAGAATGCTCAGCCATCTTGCAGGACAACTCAAGTTTGCCCCAAAAAAGCAAAAGATCTAGGGAGTTTCTCTATCCCATGTCTAATTGGCACTCTTCATGTCTGTAATGCACTAGCTGACCTAGGTGCTAGCATTAATTTAGTACCATATAAAACATTTAAAAGGCTAGGCCTTAGAGAACCACAGCCCACTAGGATGAGTATTCAACTCGCGGATCGCTCTATCAAATACCCTAGGGGCATCATTTAAGATGTGTTAGTAAAAGTTGATAAATTCATATTTCCTGTAGATTTTGTTATTCTTGACATGGACGAAGATTCTAAAGTCCCCTTAATCTTAAGTAAGCCCTTCTTAGCTACAGTAAAAGCATTAATTGACGTCCATGGGGGGAGATTAACACAAGGGTTGGGGATGAGGAAGTCATAATTTAAATCCATAAGAGCATGCAACAACCTATGACTTCTGATGATTTGTGTCTAAGAGTTGATATTCTTAACAAACCAATTTTTGAGTTGATGCAGGAATCTATTGAGGAGGAATTAATGGAAACATCAATGGCATATCCAGAGGAATCTCATAACCAGGATGGGATGCAGAATTTGGACATAGAAAAACGCAGTTTGGGAAGAATAAAATCATCTATAGACAATCCTCCCGAAATGGACTTAAAGGACCTACCCGAGCATTTGGAATATGTGTTCTTGGCTAAGGATTGTAAGTTACCTATCATCATTGCCAAAAATCTCAAGCCAGAACAAAAGACCAAGCTGGTAAGCATGTTGGAAAAATATAAAAGAGTGATAGCTTGGAAGATCACTGGTATCAAAGGCATTAGTCCATCCTTCTGCACACACAAGATCTTGATGGAAAAAAAATGCAAAACCCGTAGTGCAACCCCAACGCAGGTTGAACCCACATATGAGTGAAGTGGTAAAAGGTGAGGTGGTTAAGCTCTTAGATTCTGGCATCATTTACCTTATTTCAGATAGCAGTTAGGTAAGTCCTGCTCAAGTGTACCAAAGAAGGGAGGAATGACGGTGAGCCCTAACGATAAAAATGAATTACTCCCTATGAGATTGGTCACGGGGTGGAGATTTTGCATAGATTATAGGATGTTAAACAAAGCCACTAGAAAAGATCACTTCCCTCTTTCTTTCATTGACCACATGTTGGAAAGGTTAGCAAGAAATGAGTATTACTATTTCTTAGATAGATTCTCAGGCTACTTGCAAATTCCCATAGAAATTAACGCATATTGTCAACCAAAGGCGTAGAAAAGAGAAAAAGGAGAACTCATAGACAAGAACTCTTTTTCTTCTTCTCTAATCTTCTCTTGGACAATCTCCAATCTTCATTTGGATATTCTCTATTATGTGTAGGTGTTTTTCCTCTTTGCTAGCCGACTTATGGACTCATTTTGTTCTATTTATAACCTTCTTGAAGCCCTAAAAATCATGCAAAAATTAAAATAGCAAATCTGTTTGCAACATTGAGCGGTGCTGCTTTAGTTGATATAAGCAATGCCATTTTCTTTCAATATTTTTTAAAACTTCGGCTTTTGAATACTATCGGCGGCACTTTAGTTGAATTAGGCAGCATCCTTCATCTGCAATTGTGTTTCTTTTCTTTTTCAACTCTTCTCAACTTTATTGTTCATCAAATGACTCCTATACAAAAACAATGTAAAAGTATGGGGATGAATAGTCATTTAATTTAAATTTTACCATAAGTAAAGTATAATTTACCTAAGAAATATATTTATGATGAGCACTCAAACGCTTGGTTAGGCTTTGGGAGGATTGACAAGTTATCCTCGTAACACAAAGCACCCCAAGAGATAATTTTCAAATCATATGTGTAACCCAGCAACTACAAATTATGGTTTGTTTAAAAAACCATCCTATTTAAAAATTATGGTTTGTATTTGCAAGTACAAATTTAGTATTAAGATAACTGAATTCCACTGCTTGTGGTGGTCAATGGATGGATGACACGCCGATATCCCCGGTTCAGCAGATCAATACATGCCAGCCTAGGCAGCAGAGAAGTCAGGAATCAGTTTGTCTATGGATAAGAATTTAAATCGCTAGAAGATAACATTTGGAGCCTTTGTAGAGATCATAGTTGTACGAATTATAACCTAGTGAAGAGTAACTTATGACGAAATTTGTTAACGAGAATCAAAGCCATGTTGGAGGAAATTTACAAAACTTTCAGCTAGGAATGGTCCATAATTAATCAGACGTGGCCATGATTGATAGACTCGATACCCAGCACTTTGTGAAATAGCCAATTTACGAGGCAATAGCCGAGGATTAAGTTATAAATTAAAGGATATGTCGAAGAAATGACACACATTGATCATCAAACACAACAACAAACTTCAAACAAACCCTTCAATATATCTTCAAATTTTGTGCATGTTTCTTCTAGACAAAGTAGCCTGGGGCTCCTCCAAGTTGCTCAGTTGTTTATCACTTGTAATTCCTGTCTCCCCAGGTTGAAGTAATAAATTCCAGTCTTTTTCGATGCAATTTAAGTTGTTTATTCTATTATAAACTCTTTTTTATTATTTTAGTGCAATTGTCTTTTAAATTCTACGTGATGCAAGATTGCTGTGTCACATATTTTGCTTCACCGGCTAATGATATGTGGAGGAAAGGTTTTCTGGGGTACATTGGGAACCACATCTAAGAGGTAAAGTGCCCCTCTCAATGTAATCACTTGATCATTGGAGAATTATGAGGGCTTTGGAATTCTTATTGCCAATTTAACATTTTTTGCTGAGCACATCGGGTAATAATTTTTTTCCCACTAACAAGAATAAAATTTTCAAATTCGATATCTGGAAAGCAAGAGACAAACTTGGCTATCATCCATTTCCTCAAAAACGCGTAGAGAAGGTTCATAGAATAAAGAGAGGTTTAGGTATATCAAAAAGGTCAAGAAATTCATCCATTAGCTAGTGAACTCATATCCAGCTGTTTGGTGGTCTATGTGCTTTATGCATATATAAATTGCACAAAAATGGTGCTTTTGTTTGGCCAAAATCATCTTCTGATATTGACCTCAACAAAAGCAGTACAGTGCAAAGTAAATGTATTTACAGACTACGACAATTATGGTGAAGAATGCAAGTCATTTTTGTTAATCGACAATTGAAATAAATCAAAATAATTAACGGGATTAAACTAAGCCAAGAAAGGAAACAACAGCGGAATACAGCATACATTGTGGATAATGAGTTAGTGGATTTCGAAGATGCTTTTTTTTTCCCCCCTAAGTTAATTTCGCTCCTCTTTTTCTCTGTGTGTCTGTGTGAGTGGGGGAGGGGGAAGGGGTAGAGGGAGTAAATTGCATTTTCAATACATTACGTGTTAAGTATTCTATTGTTAAGTTATTTATTATTTTACAGTATTTTGATGGTCTTAGTTTTTTTTTTAATTTTTTACTCTAAAAGCATGAAAATATCTTATATTATTCCAAATAAAATGGGTTAGTGAATTTCAAGAAATGTTTAACCGTATATTCTGTTGATTACTAACCTTGCCTATTCAACAACTTTGTGTTTCCCCTTAAATTCGAAAAGTAAATTTGGAAAAAAAAATCTTTACAATATGCGAAAATTATGTCTTAGCATTACAATAGTGAAAAGTTAATCAAACAAAAAATACTTGACATAATTTATCTTCTCCTATACTTGTAGCGTTACCTATCTAATACCGACTCTCTCAATTCTAAAAAAATAGGATAATTCTCAAATTGATCCTCAAAAATGTATATTTATATCAATCAAATACCTCAAAAAAATATACATTTTTGAGAGACTTGATTGAGACAATTGTATTTTTTTCACATTTTTTATAATTTCAATAATTCATATTTATTTTTGAGGATATATTTTTTCCTTTTTTTAGCTCATAAAAATTTTTCCCCTTTCTCATTTCTTGCAATTTATTTCACTCAATTTTTTTTTTCTTGATGATATATTTTGATACACTTTTCATATTTACAAGTTTGAATAACTATTTTGATACACTTTTCATTTTTACAAAGACTAAATTAAGTAAAGTAATGTTTGAAAGACTTGATAGGATAATTATATATTTTGTAGGACCAATTTAAAAATTACCCACAAAAATATGTCTATTTTCCTTTTCTATTTGTCTTAACTATATAAGCCTGTTTCGCTTTTCTGAAGGGTAGTTAATCTATATGTATCCTAATATGTTCTAAGTTAATGTAAGTTGTCAATAAATGTATTGTTATCCATTGAAACGGTACCGTTAATTAATTGTTCCAGTTGTAGGAAGGAAATAATTAATAAAAAGAGTAAAAATGCATAATTTAGTCGGTATTTCTATGAAATCGTACATTAAAATTTAAAAAATAATTAGGTTCAATAATTTAATTATACGAGCTATCTAATTTCGATAGAGTAATGAGTCATTTAATATTAATGGAAGGGAACATTAAAAAATACTAAGAAAAAATTATTACATTAACTACATTTATTATAATGTGTCAAATAGAAGTAAACTTATTTTTTGTGGAATGAAAGGGGGTAATATTTGTTATGTATGTGGTAATTGAGTAATAACAGAAATAACTCAAACTCCAATTCAGAGTGATTAATTTAGAATAAATAAAATTAAGTCCAATCTACCAACAAATGATTGTGAAACAAAAATCTTAAGACATGATAATACAAACATAACATATACATATTAAAGCATATATATATATATATATATATATATATATATATATATATATTTGACTTGAGAAAACTTCTATTCTTGGGCTTAAGATGGCGCTAAAGTCGACTAAAACTACCCTTTTTCCGATGATATATTATCGTTTCACATTCTCATTTTGTGATATATACAAAAAAAAAAAAAACATATACTTGTGTATATTTAAACCTATGAAATTGATTACCTTGATCCCTGAATATTCCATGTTAAAAGAAGTGCTTGAATATTTTGGTGCTCGCCCAGTATCTGAGATTCTGAATCAATTTCTCCAGTCTCAAAAGAATAACCCATTTATTCACCTCTCATCAGCAGATTAAAAAAAAAAAAGAAGAAGAAGAAAAAATTGAACTCATTCACGCATGCAATAAATTAATATATTTATCAAATAATCGATCGATTAAAATAATTATCCTAAAGAACATTGTCCCTTAGTGTTGAAACTTTATGTCCCATTTTCTAATTTTTTATTTTGCATGTCCCTATAAAGCTCAATCTGCCTCTATCAAGATAATCACATAGTACACGCAGCGCGCTTTGCAGAATATATTATTTTTAACTTTATTTTTTCTCTATTTTAGTGAAGAATGCATGCTAGCTAGGCCTTAAATAATTCTGTGTAGTTGGAATATTAGAATCTTACAAGTAACGAGGAACTAAAGCTTGCAAGGTTTTTGTCCTTATATATATATATATATATATATATATATATATATATAAAAGTTCGATGAAGATCAATTTTTATGACTGAGTGCACCCCCCCTCCTTTTAATGTTTGAAAATGGTGAGTTTCATGTCATGAAATGGGAGAAGAAATATTGTTTTCATAAAGTTGGTCGTTATATTTTTTTTATTTATTTTTGAAGAAAATAAAATTTTCATTATGTTGATGTTGCTTTTTCACTTTTAAAGTATGTTTGGTGAGGATAAAAAGAGGGAAGAAAAGAATAGAAGATGTAAATTTGGAGTAAATGGATAATTTTCATCGTTTGGTTAAAAAAAAATATAAAAAAAAGTAAATTTGGAGGGAGAATTCCCTTTCTATATCAACAAAATTGTTCGTTTAAATTTGGATAGATTGAGAAATAAATTGAAATAATACTTATTATTTACTTCACTTTCACTCCAACCAAATAAAATGGAAGTAAATTATATTTACTCATTCTAATGAAGGTAAAAATACCCTTCTCCCTTCCTTGTGAACTAAACATAGGGTTAAACTCAATCGTGTTTAGGTTTTACAAGATCTAATGAATGCAATAATTGGAGAAAATGCAATACAATTTGTGATGAAGTACAAATTTCTTATCAATATCTTCCAAAAAGATATAAATAAGAAAAAAAAAAAGTTATCTCCTTATGTTTTTGAATTAATCCTACATATTATTCTTACAATGCAACTTTCACATCAAGAGGTAAGTAATTCTATTAAAAGTGTTAACTTAAGTGTAGTTATATTTAAACAAAAATAGTATGTAGAGAAATACCTTTCAAGATTTCCTTGTGGAGTTTTATTATATATAGGTGATTAGAGGAAATTTTGCAAGCAAAATATCAAAATTATTGTATTTGATTTATTACGCCAATTATTTTCTTTTGATATATAAAAGAATTGAAATATTTATTACTTGATAAAAAAAATATTTTCAATTAATTAAATTATTATCTTGTTATATTATCCAAGTTTTCTTCTTACCTGGATATGTAGTGCAATGCTGACGCCTCAAAACATTAGAATTGGGGCAAAAGCCTGATTTCACTCCCATTCAAGAAATTTGGAAGATGACATCACCCAAATGTCATAAAACCCTGCTTTACAACTTTAATTTCACATCGACAACTCACAAAGAAATAACCTAAAGTCCAAGGAACAGCATAAGCAAATGTTTGAAATGTGAAACATCGAATCATGTTGAACTCAACTCATCATTTTAAAGGTTGATTTTACATAAAAATCAAATAATGCTAAACCTAAAAAATTATTGCTTACCCCATTTTTGGTCGGCTTGTGGAAGACATGCAAAAATGCAAAATCTCTAACCTTAGAGTTTGTCAAACACCTTTTAACATTGAAAGCACTAAGACACATTTATATAAAAGTTGCACTTGATTTTTTGTTGAAAGTTATACAACATAAATTCAATCAATTTTCAATTTAAACCCACTTTTTGTTTTGCTTTGTCACCTATCAATTTGATGTCAATCAAATCAAATCTAAACTTCTTAAATTGCCTTTTTGTTTTGTAAAAGGGCATGCAAAGAGTAAACTATAAATGAATAAATGATTGTGCAAAAGGATCCACATACCTTATTATGCCTATTATTTTTTATGCACTGTTTAAGTTAAATAATTTCTAAATTTAATATTTATGACTTTGTTTTCAGTGATACTTTTTTAAAGTGATACAAGCTACAGAGGCATCAAGAATAACAGGTATGCTTCATTCTCTTAATGATATTACAACTTCATTTTTTTCAATTAAAGTTCGATAAAGTATATGCACGTATAAATATCTTGTGCGGGACATTACACTTTATGCATGATTAGGCTCAATGCAAATTTAGAACTGTTAAAGAAAATAATAATTATAAGAATGAATTGATAAAAAAAAAACTATATATTTTTCATTATATAACGTGTTGGATATTAAGGTGGGACTATATTTTCTTACATTTTGTTATATAATATTGAACAGATTCAAATTGTAAACTAAATTTATAGGAGCACATGGTAACCACACATCTTTTCATGTCATGAATGGTTGCATCCACTTTTTCATTTCTGAAAAAGCTTGAGACTTGCGTATTTAGTTGATTTCTTCAGCATGGTTGGTTCTTTTCCCCTATATAATGAGGAAGAAAATATGAATTGAACTTAATCTTATCATCTCTTTATCAATTATATTATTATATTTTGTTATAATTTTCTATTTAACTTGTTACATGTTAATGTAAATATAACGTTTGTATAAAATAGTTAATTAGATTACTGGGATATACACTCGGTTTCTACTATTTCTGACCCTAGATAACTAGTCCACTGTAATTCTACATCTATCACTCAGCCAAAATAGTCATCGGTGGACTAAGTTCTTTTGGGCCTTTTAAGACTTAGACACCATTATAGATTGTTGGAATTTTATAATAGTCCAGGATTAGGCAAAGATTTGGCTTTGCATCCTTTCTTGGCCACATCTCAAAGACATTCGGAGGGATCTCTCTCTATATCTCTTAATAATACTGGTAGGAATTAAATACGGTATTATATATAATAATTCAGTTAGTAAGATGTACTAATTCTCAAGCAAAAATGCTATTTTCTCTAAGGGACAAAAATGTTGAACTCATTTTGCATTTCTTTCTTAGCCCTTGTGCATAAAATTTTTTTAAAAAAAACTTAAAGCTAAATTTTATAAATTATGAGTCAAATATGCAACATTTAAAATTATTTTTTTCCTGTCATTGGAATCTTAAATGTATTTGGCACGTCAATTTCTGTATCATCAAAGTACTATTTTTGTCTAAAATATAAGATTTTTTAGACTTATGTATCAGAATTCTAAAAAAAATATAATTTTTGAGTGCCCTTAACTAGATTATTAGAATATTAGGGAGTATAATGTTTATGATGGAGGAGAAAGATAATTAAGATTAAATTAAAATAGAGATATTATTAGACGAACATTATTAATATTCATTGAAATATATAAAAAGTGTTATGAATTATTGGAATCTCCATTAATTAGTGGAGGCTCCACTAATTATGGATTTATGTGAATTATTAGAAGATTTTTATGGATGTCCACCATTTAGTGGAGACACCATTAATTGAGATTAGTTGAAGATGATGTATGCCATGATGTATTTCACTAATTAGAGCTCTATAAATAGAGCTATTCTCTAAGCTTGTAATACACCATTATTTTGTGAAAGAAAGATTAGTGAAAGAAAGATTAGAGAAATTTGTGAGAGAAAAGAAAGAGAGAAATTCTTGTGCAAAATAGTTAGAGTTTTATTAGTGTGTAGTGTGAAGATTTTATTCTAACACTACCCTAATTTTATAACACGTTATCGGCACGAGTCTCTACTCAGTACAAAAGTCGGAAGACTAAGCACGAGTTTACGTCGTTACCAAAGCCGGAAGACAGTACGCATTTATTGATCTCTATGGCTAACATCGCAAAACTCGAATTTGTAGCCCTTGATATTTACGGAAAAAATTATATGTCATGGGTTCTCGATGCGAAATGCATCTAAATGTCGAAGGCCTTAGTGAAACTATTCAAGCAAATAATAGTGCATCCGCACAACACAAGGCTAAAGCTTTGATTTTTATTCGTCGTCATCTCGATGAAAATTTGAAATTGGAATATCTTACCGAAAAAGATCCATATGGCCTGTGGGTAAATTTAAAAGAAAGATTTGACCACCTGAAGATGGTCGTACTACCTACTCGCATGGTATGAATGGTTGCACCCGAGGTTGCAAGATTTTAAAACCGTGAATGAATATAGCTCCGCAATGTATAAAATTACATCTCAATTAAAATTATGCGGAGAAAAAGTGATCGATGAAGATATGTTGGAGAAGACATTCTCCACCTTTCATGCCTCGAATATTGTCCTGCAGACAACAATATCGAGAAAAAGGGTATACAAAATTTACAGATTTAATTACTGCCCTCCTCATTGCGAGAGAAAAATAATGAGTTATTATTGAGAAATCATGAAGCCGGACCAATCGGCTCTACAAGACTCTGCAGTGAATGTCGTTGGCTCCAGCAGAAGCCATCGTTATAGTCGTGGTCGTGGTCGTGGCCGTGACCGTAGTCGTGGTTATGGTCGTAGACACGCTCGATATTTCCCTTATCACAATTATAATCAAACTGTGAGAAATACTGCCACCGAAGTGGAACGAGAAAAGATCAAAAGGGAAAAGAAAAAGAAATTGAAGAAAAGCATGAGGATATATGTTATAGATGTGGCATGAAAGGTCATTGGTCACGAAACTGTCAGTACGGCTAAGCATTTAGTTGAATTGTATCAAGCTTCATTGAAAAATAAAAATGTGGAAGCAAATTTTTCTCAACATCCAATAAATAATGTTGAGGATGACGATAGTGATCCTGAAGATCTTAATATCAATATTACCCATATGGATGTATCGGATTTTTTGAACACCCGGACGGTAGGATAGACCATTTAATTGGTGATGGCGAGTGTCCAAAAGAACTAAAGCCTCACCACGATATTTTTGTATTTTCATTTTCATTCTATTCTAATAATATTTACGTTTACATATATATATTTGTGTTCGGATGGTTGTTATTAATGATGATGTATGCATTATTGATAGTGGAACTACACACACCATACTAAAAAATGAGAAATATTTTTCTGATCTCAAAATGGGAGAAATAAATATTTATACGATAAACGGTAGTGCAAATGTAATTGAGGGCTCCGGAAGAGCTAGTATATTGTTGCCTAAAGGAACAACAATTATTATTGATAAGGCACTATTTTCCTCAAAATCCGGAAGAAATTTGTTGAGTTTTAAAGATATCCGAGAAATGGGTATCATGTTGAAACAAATGAGGAAAATGGGATTGAGCATCTTTTTATTACTCAAATGCATTTGGGTAAGAAATCGGTATTAGAAAAACTGCCGTCTTTTTCTACTCGGTCTATATTTTGTAAAAATTCGTACAATTGAAATTCATCATCTAGTAAACCGTAAGTTTACTGATCCTATTACTTTTAGTATTTGGCATGACCGGTTGGGTCATCCGGGATCTACCATGATGAGAAGAATCATTGAGAATACACATGGTCATCCTTTAAAAAATAAAAGGATATTAACATCAGAAAAATTCGCATGTACTTGCATGTTCCCTAGGAAAATTAATTGTTAAACCATCACCGGTAAAAGTAGGAGCTGAAAGTCCTACATTTCTCGAACGGATTCACGAAGATATTTGTGGACCTATTGATCCACCATGTGGACCGTTCAAATATTTTATGGTCTTAATTGATGCATCATCCCGATGGTCACGTGTATGTTTATTATCTACTCGCAACCTGGCGTTTGCGAGATTACTTGCTCAAATAATTAAATTACGAGCACAATTTCCGGACCATCACATTAAAAATATCCGTTTGGATAATGCTGGTGAATTTTCATCACATGCTTTTGATGCATATTGCATGTCAATTGGGATTAATGTTGAACATCCTGTAGCTCATGTTCACACACGAATGGTCTTGCTTGAATCTTTGATTAAACGATTACAATTAATTGCTAGACCATTATTAATGAAAACAAATCTCCCAACATCTGCACTGGGGACATGCTATTCTACATGCTTTGCAACACTTGTACGTATAAGACCAGACTAGTTATCATAAATTCTCTCCTTTGCAATTGGCTTTTGGGTCAGAACCAAATATTGCTCATTTAAGAATTTTTGGGTGTCTTGTATATATTCCAATTGCACCAAACCAACGTACAAAGATGGGTCCTCAAAGAAGAAAGGGGATATACGTTGGATATGATTCTCCCTCTATTATCAAGTATGTTGAACCCCCGACAGGAGATGTATTCACGACAAGATTTGTCGATTGTCATTTTGATGAATCATTATTCCCTAAATTAGGGGAGAACCCAAACAGATATAAAAAGGATCTTGATTGGACAACATCATTAAATTATCTTGATCCGCGCACAAGCGCGTGTGAACTTGAAGTTCAAAAGATAATTCATTTGTAAAGCATTGCAAATCAAATGCCAGACACTTTTGTTGACTCTAGAAGAGTAACAAAATCGCATATGCCAATTATAAATGCTCCTATTCTAATTGAAGTTCCAACAGAACAAAAGATTTTACATATAGTCATTGAGCCAAAAGCATGCCGGAAGCATGGCCGACCTCTTGGTTCTAAAGATAAAAATCCTTGAAAGAAAAGAGGATTAAATGATCCAGAAGATCATATTGAAGAAAAGAATGATAAAGACCAAGAGAGAACTGATGACAAAGAACCAGAAGTTGATGAAAGTAACACTGAAATTTCTATCAATTATACCACTTCAATCGGATAGAAACTGTTATTGATAATATATTTGCATACAATATATCTCTTGATGTTACACGGATAATGATGATCCTGAACCAATATTAGTTGATGAATGTCGGCATAGAAAAGATTGGCTGTAATGGAAAGATGCGATTCAATCGGAGTTAAATGCACTAGCAAAACGTGAAGTCTTCGGACCTGCAGTCCGAACACCAGAAGGTGTAAAACATGTTGGCTACAAATGGATATTTGTGCGAAAGCGCAATGAAAATAGTGAAATCGTTCGATATAAAGCGCGATTAGTAGCATAAGGTTTTTCACAAAGACCAGGTATTGACTATGATGAAACTTATTCTCCTGTTGTTGATGCTATTACACTCCGATATCTTATCGGTTTAGCGAGTACATGAAAAGATAGATATGCGCCTATTAGATGTTGTCACTCGCTTACTTGTATGGAAATTTAGAAAATGATGTTTACATGAAAATCCTCGAAGGATTTCATATGCTCGAAGCATATAAACATTATCCTCGTGAAAATTACTCCATCAAGTTGCGTAAATCATTATATGGCCTGAAGCAATCTGGGCGCATGTGGTTCACACGTCTTAGTGAATATTTATTAAAAGCGGGATTTAAAAATGACCAGGTATGTCCATGCGTTTTTATTAAGAAATCTAGTTCTAAATTTGTGATATTAGCTATATATGTTGATGATATTAATCTTATTGGAACTCCTGAAGAGCTCCAAGAAACAATTGATTATTTAAAAAGAGAATTCGAAATCAAGGATTTTGGTAAAACCAAATTTTGCCTTGGTTTACAAATTGAACATTTGGAGAGTGGAACATTTATTCATCAATCAACATATACAGCAAAAGTGCTAAAAAGATTTTACATGGACAAAGCACATCCATTGAGTATTCCAATGATCGTGCGATCATTAAATGTGGATAAAGATCCTTTCCGACCTCAAGAAAATGATGAAGAACTCCTTGGTCCTGAAGTACCATATCTCAGTGCAATTGGTGCATTGATGTATCTTGCTAATAATACACGACTCGATATTGCTTTTGTCTGTCAATTTATTAGCAAGATTTAGTTCTTCACCAACACGACGACATTGGAATGGAATTAAACAAGTCCTTCGATATCTCCAAGGTACAATTGATCTCGGATTATTTTATTCAAATAAAACCAGTCCAACATTGATAGGTTATGCGAGATCGTTGGTTATTTATCTGATCCACATAAAGCACGTTCTCAAACGGGCTATCTATTTACATGTGGAAATACTTGCTATATCATGGCGTTCTACGAAACAATCTATAGCAGCTACTTCTTCAAATCATGCTGAAATTATAGCCATTCATGAAGCAAGTCGAGAATGTGTATGGCTAAGATCCATGATTCATTATATCCGAGAAAGTTGTGGATTATCATCAATCAAAGGTATTCCAACTCCTCTTTATGAAGACAATGCAGCTTGCATAGCTCAATTACGAGGAGGATATATTAAAGGAGATCGGACAAAACATATTTCACCAAAATTCTTCTTTACTCATGAACTCCAGAAGAAAGGTGAAATTGATGTGCTACAAATTCGGTCATGTGATAACCTCGCGAGATATTTTCACGAAGACTTTACCGATCGCAACATTTGAAAAGTTGAGATATAAAATCGGTATGCGTCGGTTTAAAGATTTAAAGGAATCATCTCATCAGGGGGAGTAATAAATAGACATATAGAATAGTGTACTCTTTTTCCTTCACTAGATTTTTTTTTCCCACTGGGTTTTTATCTAGTAAGGTTTTAACGAGGCATATTCTTTATGTATAGATGGACATCCAAGGGGGAGTGTTATGAATTATTGGAATCTCCATTAATTAGTGGAGGCTCCACTAATTATGGATTTATGTGAATTATTAGAAGATTTTTATGGATGTCCACCATTTAGTGGAGACACCATTAATTGAGATTAGTTGAAGATGATGTATGCCATGATGTATTTCACTAATTAGAGCTCTATAAATAGAGCTATTCTCTAAGCTTGTAATACACCATTATTTTGTGAAAGAAAGATTAGTGAAAGAAAGATTAGAGAAAATTGTGAGAGAAAAGAAAGAGAGAAATTCTTGTGCAAAATAGTTAGAGTTTTATTAGTGTGTAGTGTGAAGATTTTATTCTAACACTACCCTAATTTTATAACAAAAAGATTTATATTTTGATATGTTACTGTATATTTTTATAAAGTGGGTTTGGCCAAAAATCAAAGACGGAACATGTTTGGTGGATCTCCTCCAACTTGAGGACTTAAGCCATCCAAATAAGGGTCAAGATTTGGGGTACTCTTGTGATATCATAGGTCAAATTTTCAACGACACTGATATGATACCAACTCCTTGAAATGCCACCCTGTTCTTCCCATCCTGTCTTCATTTTCTTTCAATGGAGCATTTTTCCCTTAATGATAGTTACTTTAAATATTTTAAAGAAATTAATTATTGTGGTGAGACATCATTGTCCTCTCCCTTCTGGGGAAAATATATTTCTTTCGCATTCAATGAATGAAAGTGCAGTAAATGTGAGTTTTTTTTTTTTTTTTTGGCTTCAAATGATGAGGTAGACAGGTTGGCTAAAATGGATCTGGGCCGCACATGTTGTCGTACGGTAACTTGTACGATTATTTGAGTTTACATGAACATTTCACACAATTACATGACGTGAATATCAAAACGATCAAAACGACGTAGAGACGTCATTCTACTAAAAAAAATTTTACACGCGATCACTTTTTTGTACATTGGATTTTCATCATTTTCGATTTGGGTTGTAAATTATCGCGCAAGTTACCGTACACAACTTGCGCGGCCCCAGATGTGGCTAAAATGCATTTTTCTCTCTTCATTAATGCAAAATTTAATTCACATCTCATTAAGATTATTGTATACCCATTCAAGTGCACGCATATAGATGTACATTTTACCATAAAACAGGGAAAAATATATTTCAATATGCTAACAAATAATGACATATTAATGAGTACGGGCTTAAATATAAAAGGGAGAAAAAAAAACCAAACTTTGAATATTTCGTATATTTCCTTATCATAATGACAACACAAAAGAAAACTCTAATTGTCCTATCAAGTAAGAGCAGTAATTCATGCCTCCCTTTTGGACAAAAAAAAATCATCTAATTTATATACTTAACTAAAATTCCATAATATATATATATATATATATATATATATATATATATATAATTAATTAGTCGTGTACAACATTACTCATGAACTCATAATTTTTCTACTAATTAAATTTGTTAATACCAATTTAGGGGTTCCCAATGTACAAAAAGGGCTCGACACAAAACATAAAACACATCTATTCTTTCCAAAATATTGCATGTCTTTTTTCATAAGATAAAACCTTAATTCAAAAGTCTCCGTTTCCAAAAACCATATAAAGGATCTTTGTAATCATTCAACCTAAGCAGCTTTACAAACACTTCCTTTCTTGCCTTAGTTTTTCTCCCTTTTCGCAACTCCCATATATTCTCTCAATCATTCCGCAAATCACAAATTTCCAACCCCATTAATCTAACTTTTTTGGGTCCACCTTCTGCTTAAACATATCTATTCTGCAGACTCAACAAACACTTTCATATCATACGCAAACAAGAAGGAGAAAGTGAGAAAGAAAAAATGGGAGGAGGAGAGCTTTGTGCAAGAATTGGCAATGGCGTTTGCAGTTCTTGGAAAGGGATGATGAAAGGTTTAGACAAATCTGTTTCAAATAGTAGAGCTGGCATATACTTCAAGTTGGAAGCCCGAAAGAGCTGTTTCACTAAGGAGTTTCGAGCTGGCACGGCAACTTTTCTCACCATGGCATACATTATCAGTGTCAACGCCACCATTCTGGCAGATTCTGGTGGGACGTGCTCGGTCTCCGACTGTTCTGTGCCGGTGAATCAAAATGCAGGTCCAGACTGCAAGCTTAAACCTAATGCAGGTTATGAGAGTTGCCTTTCAAAAGTTAAGAATGATCTTGTTGTAGCTACTGCCTTGTCTTCCATGATTGGATCTTTTGCTATGGGCTTACTGGCCAACCTCCCTCTAGGTTTGGCCCCTGGTATGGGCCCAAATGCTTATTTGGCTTATACCTTGGTGGGTTTTCACGGTTCTGGTAAAGTTTCATATCAGACTGCAATGGCAGCGGTTTTGGTTGAAGGTATAGCATTTCTAGCAATAGCTGTTCTCGGGCTTCGGGCTAAGCTGGCCCGCTTCTTACCGAATCCAGTCCGCCTCGCCTGTGCTGCTGGTATTGGGCTTTTCATTGCATTTGTGGGCTTACAAAACCATGAAGGTGTGGGCCTTGTGGGGCCCGACTTGTCAACGTTGGTGACGGCAGCTGCCTGCTCCCACACAAATCTGGAGACCGGAGAGTGTAAGGGAGGGACTATGAGAAGCCCTACATTCTGGCTTGGCACCATCGGTTTCATAATTACATCTTATTGTCTAATGAAGAACATTAAGGGTAGCATGATCTATGGTATAGTTTTTGTCACATTGGTTTCTTGGTTCAGAGGCACAGCCGTGACATTTTTCCCTCATACCCCACTTGGTGACTCAATGTTTGAATATTTCAAGAAAGTGGCAGATTTTCACAAGATTGAGTCCATGGCCGGGGCAATTAACTTCACAAATTTTAATAGAAGTGAAGTTTGGGTTGCTTTGGTGACATTATTATATGTCGATGTATTAGCCACAACAGGTACATTATATACCATGGCAGAAATTGCAGGATTTGTCAATGAAGAAGGTACATTTGAGGGTGAATATTTTGCTTACATGGTTGATGCTGGTGCAACAATTGTAGGTGCAGCTCTTGGTATGCCACCTATTGCAACATACATTGAATCATCAGCAGGGATAAGAGAAGGAGGAAGAACAGGCCTAACAGCAATCATTGTTGGGCTATATTTTGCTTTGTCATTGTTCTTTACACCTCTTCTAACTAGTGTGCCACCGTGGGCAGTTGGTCCATCCTTGGTTATGGTTGGTGTGATGATGATGAAGGTAGTCAAAGACATAGATTGGAATAACATTAGAGAGGCAGTACCAGCTTTTGTGACAATTCTTCTTATGCCTTTAACGTATTCCATTTCAAATGGTATTGTTGCTGGTATAGGGTTGTATATTGTGCTTGGATTGTATGACAATGCTGTCGGGTTGATCAAGTGGTTGATGAAGATGAGAAGAATGGTGATGAAGGAGCAAAACCAAGTCTCAGCTGCTGGTGGAGATAAAAAAGCTGAAGTGGTTTGATTATATGTATATTTTACATGCTTAGTTTCATTAGATAATGCACAAACCACCGTGAAAGATCACTGCCTTTATTTGTAAGAGCTAGACGGTATAAAGAAAATATTAGACTAAAACGAACTTTCAAGGGCGTGTGCATTTGTCTTATGTCTCATATTTGCTTTCTATGTTAGGGTGTTTACATTACAGGTTAATTTATCTTTCATTAACTTGTTTTTTAAGTATGTTACAAATATTTTATCGCCAAAGATAGTAGGTAACCATATAGTTTGAACACAAGCGTGTTCAATCAGAATCAAGAAACAGTTTATTATCTACAATGAAGGACTAAGACAAAGCAAGAAAGCAGGCAACCCAAGTTGAAAAGGGGTTCATATACTTTGAATCATTTGTTACCCTATTTTACACTGGAATACGAGCCCAACTCTGATTGTACTATTTGGACTTGGCTCCATAGAGATTGGCATCGAGTTCGATCTCAATCTCGAATTGGAGTCCCAATTATATGTTTAAAATTTTAAACAAATTCAGTTTAAATACCTAAATATTTGATTATAAAATTTGCGAATGCTTTTGAATTAAAAATATTTATATGTAATTAACCAAATAATTAATATACATTATATATATATATATATGTATATGTATGTATGTATATTGTAGATTTTTAAATTCTAACTTCTGAATTTAATGTGCTATCAAACTTCGAATTGAATCAATTTTGAAATCGAGATTGGCCCTCAAATTATATTTAAATTTAAATTCAAACTTGTATAAAGAATTTCAAATCAAGTTAGAATATCAATAGATTAGACTTGGTTTGATTCACTCGCATCTTGCTATAAAAAATGACTTTTCGCAGACAAACTGTAAAAACCTTTTCAGTCAAGCCACTTCCTGGCACTTGATGCTGGGATGAACCTAATGGTGTTAGCCTCGCACCTACCCTCACAATTTGTAACACCCTTATTAAAAGTAACAACGGAAGCATATCAAAATCTGGTGTCGTCCCGTCTATTTATCCAGACAAAGAATCTTTATAACGAAGAATCAAAAGTAGTAATTAAGGCCCAATTTAGTACAACTAACTCATACTAACATGGTCATACACATATACAACAGTGAGTCTCGTACATGCAATCTCCACACTGCATTAGTAATAAGGTACATAATCAAAAGAAAAAGTGTCCAAACCTAGACTGCTGTCACTGTAGTATTGTCTCCCTATCTGCAGTTTGTTCAACCTCGAATCCTACAAAAACAGTAAGATAAAAGATACGTGTGAGTGAAAAAGCACCTAATGAGTCCCATGTGTGCCAGTACTTTACAAAAACAGATAAAGTAAAGCAATGTTGCGTTTTTGTCCCCAAAAGGGAACTACATAAAGTTTCTTTTTCCTTTTTCCATTGAAATTAATTCTAAAACTCTCTAAAGAAGTATTTATTCAGAACTCAATCATTTTTGAAAAACTGTGTTTCAATTTCAAATCATTGCCCCAATTCCCAAATTACAAGCACTTTTCCAACAGAGGGTCGGTCTGCGTGCAAAGCTTATAAGGCTTCGCCTTTAGCGCCACGTCTTATTGTCCTAAGACCACAACCTACAGCACTCAATTGTGCATCGCCAGAGGGTAAGTACACTGCAGCATACTACTGAGAATGAATAAGAGTACCGCAACACACTAAATATTTTACTTGCCATCGTAAGCCAAGGGGTCCCAATTCTAATGTCATTCACCATCGAGGTGGCAAGGAGTCAAACGCTACCGAGTGTCCCCACTCGGCATTCAGCCAACGACTCAAAAGTAAGGTGCGGTTGCAAGCGCGGCAAATGCCAAGTGCTAAACAGCTAGCCAAGACGACTTTTCTCAATGTTCTTTCACCCCGTTCAGAGTAAGACAATACCTAGAATTAGGCTAGGTTACTAGAGTCATCTAACTCTAATGTAGACTAGTACAAAGATCAAAGTCCTTGCTAACTGACTAATTGGGCCAGAGGGTTATTTGTTCCTGCAAGATTTCCAGATCAAACATTTTTGGGACCAAAATATCATTTTTCAGAAATTGATCCCACTAATTTGTAAGTTAAATAATTATTCCCATAGGCTCCGCAGGGCCAATCAGTTCAGTCCATAGGCACACCAAGCTAATAAAGTAGTTTCCGGGATCAAAATATCATTTTCCAAAAGTCAATTTCATACTGAGAGATCATTTTTCAAAACCATGTCAAAACAGGGTGAAGAGTTCTTTTTGCAAATTAAAACAAGTTTCCAAGAGTATTCAGGCCATTTTTGTAACATCCCTACTGAAGGTAACAGCGGAAGCATACCAATATTGGGTGTTACCCCGTCCAGATACCCAGACAAGGGGTCTTTAAAACGAATAATCAACAGAGTATATAAGGTCCAAAGAGGAAACATCCGGACCTATTCTGTTGTCACTGTGGTATCATCCTCTATCCGTAGGTTCTTCCAATTCCGGATCCTACAAAAAAAAAAAGTAAGATAAAAGACACATGTGAGTGAAAAATCACCCAGTGAGTCCCGTGTGTGTGCCAGTGTTTCCCTTAAAAGAGAGTCGATTTTCAAATCTTTGCTGAAGTAAATTATATAACAGGGAAAATAACAATAATTGATAAATTCAGGTCATTTTATCATATACGTTTGAAAAACAGTAATTTTCAAACACACGGCCCCCGATTCAATACATGCGGGTTCTTCCCCATCTAGAAGTGCGACCCGCGTACAAAGTTCAAAGAATTTTGCCTTCGGCTACACGGTCTCTTGTGCTAAGGACTGCGCCTTACAGCACGTCACCCGTGTCATGCCGGAAGGGTGAGCAGCGTACCAATGTACCTCACCGTGCACTTAGGGATCCTTTATTTGTCACCATAAGACAGGGGTCTCAATTCTGACGTCAATCACCATCGAGGTAGCAAGGGGTTGAACACACCAAGTGTCCCCACTCGGTTTCATGTGAACAACCCACCAATCATAATCAATAGGCAATTGCCGGGCTCACAACGGCTAGCTAGGGACGACTCGTCACAATGTCCTGTCGCCCTATTTGGAGTAAGACAATCCCCAGAACTGATCAGGTTACTTGGGGTCGTCTATCTCTAACATGGGCTAGTACAAAGATCAAAGTCCCTGTTGAGTACTCAACGCAACAATACCAACCCCATCTGACTGATCAGGCCAGAGGGCCATCTAATCCCACAGGATTTCCAAATCAAAACATTTCTTATTTTCTGGGGCCGTACTTGATCACAAAAGTCATTTTTCTAAGGGTATTCGGATCATTTCACCCATGCCAGATTCCAAAAGACTTTTTGAGGGTATCTGGGTCATTTTACCCTTACTCGATTTGAAAAATATTCACAAAAGCTCCAATAAGGATATTTCGGTCATTTACCGAATACCCGAGTTCCAAGAGTTTTCATAAAATATTCCAATAAGGATACTTGGATTATTCTCCAAATACCCGATTCTAAAATTTACCATTTTTCAGAAATCCTAAATATTTAATCCGAAAAGGACTAAATTCACAAAATTCGTGTTTTAAACATCCAGAAAGGTTTCCAAGCTGAATATGAAATTTATTCGAGTCCAAAATAGCATAAAAGCAAATGTTGCTCATTTAAACCTTAAACATATTCAAGGATTTTCAAAATGGCATAAAACATAGCATTTCATAAAAAATCAAAGCACAATAGCCTTTAAAAAGGTTTAGAAATCAATGGGACTCACCTCGTGTCCTAAGCCTCTCATTCCGTTCACGACCGTCTAACCTCCGTTCTTACCATTTTTGACATTTCGTTAGCTGTTTGTCGCTAAACCTACACCAAACATTGTTTTCGGGTCAATTGGTGTTTGGCCAAAAAATAGTCGTCAGGTAGCCGACGTGGCCGACGGTTAGCCGACGTTTAACCGTCGTTTAGCCGTTGGGGCTGACGGTTAGCCGATGCTTAGGAAAAATGTTCAACTTTCGTTCGCGTCGTTTTTCCATTGTTTGATCAATTCTTTCATTTTACTTTTTCCACATCCTTCCTCACTGCATAAAAAAGGGATTCACTTCATGTTTCCCTAATTGTTTTGTCCAAAATCACATAATTAATCACTCTTAAGTCCATTCATTTTCGGACTACTTTATCTGGAATTTCACTGATTTGACACACCATTTTGTTTTGCACATAACTTTTAATTTACAGCTCCGATTTGGCTCCATGATATACCAAAATGACCGTGAGACTCTTAAATTTAATCAGTATAGGCTGTTTTTAGGTTTCTGGTTCCAGCATCACGGTACTGGGCAAAAACAGCCTCAGTAGTTTTGACTTAGTTTCACTATTCATTCTTTCCTTAACATTCTGCAATTTTCCAGTTTGACACCCTAACTTGTTTTGCCTATAACTTTTAATCCACAAATCCAAATGATGTCAAACCAATTGTAAAATATCCTTAAGACATTCCTTTACTAGTTCCAATTCATGGAGTACCAATTCTATTGTCCATTCTGTTCACTTTTGCACACAAAGTTCTAGTAGTAAAAATCCCGTCACTGATTTGGCACCTTTTACTATTTTCACCATAACTTTTGATCCGTAAATCCGATTAACGTCAAACTTGTTCTAAAATGTCTCTATGATCCTTAGCTACAAAGATATATGCCTGCTTCATTCAAATCCAGAAACATTACATATTTACTTAACATAAAACCTCCTAGAATTTTCTGCACACAATGACAGCTTTCATACAACTTCACCTAACTATCACACATAAACTTCTCACAATATATATACCAAAATGATCTCCATGCTTTATATAATAAATTTTCTTCAAGTAAGGTAGATCTTTACCTTTTCTTTGCTGAGTTTGGAGGTGGACAATCCAAGCATCTTCTTGCTTTTCTCTCTCTCTTTCTCTCCTCTCTATTTTCCGGTTTCTCCCTCTCTTTCTTCTCTATTTCCTTTTCTTTTCTCTTCTCCCTTTTCTCTCTTGTTTGCTCCGAAATTGTGGCTATCTAAAGCCATTTTAGTTGGCCTTCATGGCCTATTTATAGATGTTAGAAGGCTTGTATAGGAAGCTTTGCTTATGTAATGCCTTACATCACATGCTTTTGTCATGGCTTATGTAGGACTCTTAAGTAGGAAGCTTTGAAATGTAATTGGTACACATGGAATGATTAACCACAATTTCTAGAAAGCTTTAGGTGATGACTCATCACTTGTAGAAACTTATGGAAAACTTTAGAGTGCTCTAGAACCTTAAAGAAATTTATAGAAAAAAGTAAAAACTCTTAGAACATTATAGATATTTTCTAATCTTGCATGGCCATGCATAATCAACCTTGATTAACTTACTCAAATCAAGATTAGCTTAATTAAGCTTGGTCAAATGAAGTCAAAAGGTGGTCCAACTTGGTCAAAATTTTCATGCTTGTGGGCCATCCTTATGTATTTCTTGTGAACCATTCTTATCTATTTCTTGTGGGCCATTCTTCTTTATTTCTTCTTCTTCTTCTTCTTTTTTTTTTTTATCACAACCAATCAAATAGAAACACTTGGCCTCATTAATCAATCACTAAACGACACTTATTTTCATCCACCAATTATAAGAAGACACACGTCCCATTTCCAACCGTAATTTTTCATTTTCTTCAGAAATGACCAAAATCGGGTCCGTAATGAAAAATATTTTATTTCACTACCCAACTCAAAAAATTCCACTGAATCCATTGATAACACTTAAATTCTTCAATTCCCTCTCTACTTGGTCAAATTTGAGGTCAAAGTCGCGAGCGCGGTCAAAATGACGAAAATGCCCCCGATACCCCGGGTAGCATAATTCACAACAAAACGTGCGCCTCATTGCATTGATCAATTTCTCTTTCTAGAGTACCCTAAAATTCTTATTCTTTTAATCTTAATAGCCTTCCAAAAATTTAGGGTTCGGGTAAAACAAATCCAATAATTATATCCAAGTCCCGACAAAATCTTATTTCTCCAGAGTGTTTATCTCAATACACCGATCAACTTTTGTTCTGGCCGTTGATATAAATTCTCATCCTATTACAGGTAGTAACCAACCGAAAGTAAAAAGGTGGGGTGTTACAATTTTGATCGTACATGATCTCAAAAGTTATCTCCAAGGGCATTCGGGTCATTTTGCCAATACTCAATTCCAAAAAGGCTTTCCAAGGGTATTTGGGTCATTTTATCTTTACCCGATTTATGCCCTCTAGACTAGATTTCTGATGTAATTATTAAATTTATGAATAAAATAATTTATTCTCAAAATTTACATTTTATTTATGCACGATTTACATTTGGAAATGACCCATTGTGTTTAAATAAGTGATCCACGTGAATGGTGGTCTTTCACAGTACGGTATGGATCACGGGTTACTTAACACATAAACGTTTGTTCTTAACCTATTGGTAAGAATGTGAATCTCATCATGTTTAGGTTATTGTGTTATGAATTCTAAATGGGGAATGGCTTACCTTTAGCCAGTGGGTAGTCCACTCACTTCATAGCATGAGCGTATTTCAAATATGTAGAACAAAACCTATAATAGTAGTTTCTAAAAGTACAATTTAGAAGAAGCTCAAACTATTACTGCTACAGCGTAGACTAATACTCTACTGCTTGAGTATGAGTTGGTGGTCTGATGCAATTGGAAACATGTACTTTCAAATGGTGTAGTTGAGGTTCATTTGTAGAGCTAATATATTTGTATGTTGGGTATATGTGACTAGTTAGTTAAGACAGGCTTATACAAAGATAGTTTCTGCGCTGTATCGCCCCTTGTGACTATTCGAATGATCTAATTATCTAGGGTCTTGGGGAACATGACTTGGATGTTTACTTTAGGGTGGTTCCCTTGGAAAGCGAAACCATTTCAGGAGTTGTGGATCATTGGACTAGATGTCTAAGGATGGTAGATGTCTTTTAGAGAGGTGTTAGTATACTCTTCGTCTCTAAATGTACAGGGATGCGTAGAAAGGTATTTTAGCAATTACACTTGTAGGTCAGAGACTTTGCTAACGTAGCATTGTCCTTAGAGTCAATATTTTCTTATGGTAATATTATGAAATATTTAAAATGTAAAATACAGCTATTTATATAGCGGAGGTATTTTGGTCATTTTAGTAGCCAAGGTGATGTGTCTTTTGATCCCCGGAATAGCCCTTAAGTTCTAACAGATTTGGGTTAAGGAATTGGTCTTGATAATTATGGGCTTTATTTTATTTAAGTAGTCTAATTTATTATTGGACTAGAATAAAATAAAAGGCCCAAGAGAGATTATATATTTTATCTAGTTTAATTGATTAATTAATTATTCAGGGCCTAAGGCCTATATTGAATAATTAGAAAATTAACCTAGGTATAAACTAGATAAAAGGCCTGATATTTTATATTAGTCTATTTGGGCTTATTAATTATTTATTGGGCTCTTTTATGAAGCCCAGAAAATAAATAATTTGATGTATAGTTTTGTGTGCAAGGATAACGAAAAGCTAAAAGTTTTTTGTTTCACTCTCTCGGACTCTTTCTTGGTGGGTTATCTGTTTTTTTTTTCCCCCAGAAAACAAGTACATGAGAGAACATCCTTCTTGGATGATTGCTGGTTAGCATTAAAGAAAAGATGGAAGGCCATACTTCTATCCAATTGTTACTTTTACCGGCGGTTGTTAAGGTAGTGGCCATATTCCAAAAGTTCAAAAGCTTCTCTTGAATAAGAAGAAGCAGACAGCTTTCAAGAGTGCAACAAGAGATTTCTTTGGGAGAACCAGTGGCTTCAAGCATTCAATTAGAATCGGTTCAGATAGAGGCGCCGGCACTGTTAGCTATCTCATGCGTATCATATACGGCGCAGCAGAAAAATAAAAACAAGATACCATCCAGGATCCGCATATGTGTGGAAAACAAGACATATATATATATATATATATATATATATATATATATATAAATAAAGAAACAAAGAAAACAACTTTTACCTTTCTTTGTTTGTGTGGAAAACAAAATTTTCCTTCTTCGAGTAAGATAGTTGTGGCACGATCCAGCAATCCTCTTGAAGAATCATCACAAGAGTTGTATGTCCAACCAATATAATTACAGTGTGTGATTATCTCTAACAGAAATCCACACAGAGGATCTCACACAAGCACCAAGATTTTCTGTGCTAGCTGAAAACTACAATGATGGCTGGAGTTTTTCTTTCTTGTTCTACTTCATAAGCAAAAATAGAGAAAAGAAGAAGAAGAAGAGTCTTGGATTCCCTCTTAGAAGAAGCCACACGAGAGAGAGAGATGTACAAGAGAACATGAAGATCATATCTCTATTATTCTTTTGAGAGGATGGTGCCACACACATTATTTCATGTGTGTTGATAAAAAGGAGCATTGGCACCAATTCCTTCATGTGTGCCCTTTTGTTTGTTTTGTATGATTTCTTGCTCAACAATAAAACCACTTTGATTATATCTCATATAAACAAAAGCCTCTACAAAAACCACATCTGAGAATTCCAAACAATTCTCCAATTGCAATTGGAACCCATCAAGTTCTCAGAATTATAAATTGGCCCATCAATTATAACTAATTATAATTTGGCCACATCAACCTCTCTTTCTTGTAATAAACCCCACTATGTTATCAAATAACATCTTGAGTATATATTCCTCTTTTGTGTGTGACTTATTAGGTTTCTCGGTCAATTGGTAGCGAACATGAATTAATCCAAACGTCTTTGAAATTAATAATCCTTAATTAATTAAAATTAATCCTATTAATTCTAATCAAGATTGGTTTATTAATCCATCAATTAATAAACCCATATTCCCAGATCATGAGCGGTATCTAGCAACACATCATGACCACCCAAGAGTCCAGAAAGTCAAGTGGCTTGACATGAACCCTTCAATAACAAATTACAATGCAATTAACTCATTTCACCATACAATATCTCATTCGATTTGGAGTACGGAATTAGTGCCAACTCCCTTCAGAATATATATTAATTATGGCCTGAATATAATTATACTTGTTCAAGGAACCCACTACTCTCAATGTGTCTCAATTGGAACCCTTTCCAATACACATACACCTTGGCTAAGGACTTATGAGTAGTAATTCCTACAAGTGGCCGTGCGATATTCGCTCCTATTATTAGAAGTGGTGAATTCTTTATTGACCCTCTCAACTACTTTCGTTTACCTCACAATGTACTCAATATCCATCTCATGGCCGGCCCTTAATCGAGCTTCGGAGATTGGAATCAAGGCACAAGGCTCAACAAACAAAGTACCTTGGAGATCTCAAGTGTAAGGATACTTGCACGTTTGCTATATTGAGATTATATCACTGGCACTAAATAGTTATCCATGTGATTATCTCAAAGCTAGGTCATCTAATGAACTTGTTCTATTAACAAGCATCCATGTGTTAACTTTGAGTATTTCATTACTCGCGGTTATGAGAACCATCGTCTGATCGAATCAGAAAGTTTAACACATCCTAGTCTTAACGTATTAATGATGTCCTATCTCATTAATACTACGACTAGGGACTATTTAAGTACTAACACCATCCAGTGTAGTAGGAATCTCATATCATGATCTCTATCATGATTTCCTTAACACAGTGTTGTACTAGGGACTTTATCGAACAGTTATATTACTTAAAGTAAACAAAAGAAACTGTAAGATAAATAATGCCTTTTATTAAAATAAAATGTGTTATATACAATGTACAAGTGATTGCCTCTAGGGCACAATACTAACAGGCACCCCCTAGACTAGTGAGGAAATGTAGAAGCAAACAGCTTCCATGCGATGCTCTGTTTTCATTTTGTTTTGTAAGGATGTTTTCGGTTTCATCGTTTTTGCTATATTAACCTTCAATTAGTATCAGAGCATGGCTTATATGGCAATATAGGTTGCATATTAGTGAATAAAACTGGTTAAATGATTAAAATCAGTGATCCTTCGTGTTTTCTGGTATGGGTAGTTTCTCTGTAAGTCTAATGACTATTTCTCTTTCCTCTTGAAGTCTAAAACTGCTGTAAAATCCCTCTATCTCTTTCCCTCTCTTGCTTTAGATTTTCACCTTCCCCATAAGAACCAGAAAACCTACATCCCTTCTTTCGAATTGCCATAGCTAAACTTCCTAAATTAGACAAGGGAATTGAACCAAAGACAAAAAAGAACCAGAAAAACAGAGCAGTGGTAAAAACAAAATCAATGGCCGCCACCCAACCTACAGCCAAACAAAAAGGGAAAAAGATTATTATGAGGAATCGGTTTCTCAGACAGACTCATCGCAATAGCTTCCTCTACAGGAAAGCTCTGAGACATAAATGCCTCGATTCCTTGACTTAAAATATGAATCTAAGTTCAATGACTGGCTATCAAGAAATAAAACTGTCATTGTTGGATATCGTATTGACTCTCTGAGGCCTTTTAGAATTTTGCTAATATTTTGAATATGTTTGAATCACTTGGATGGGGGGCTTTACTGTCTGTAGATGAAAAACTATACACTACACTAGTCTAGGAATTTTATTCTAACCTAAAAAAGGAAGACTGAAGGAGATTGGCAGGGGATTCATGGTTCAGTGGTATACTTCAAGGGTAGGCTATGTGAACATGGAGTTTGATCATAGAATACTAAATAGAATTTTTGGAGTCAGAAACGGTGGAATTTAGATTTTTGAAGTGAATAAATTTTTGGAGGAATCTGATCTGTTTGACCTGGGGAGGTTTGAAGCTAGGTTCATTGGAGGCAAGAGTTTCAAAACTTAAATGATCGCAACTCAAAATGGCTAAATGGATTTGGGAGAATCCTACACCACATGGTGGCACTTAGCTTTGGGCACAAAACTTCAGTGAGCATTATGAAAATGATATTAATGCTTGCCCTATTAGAGGGGAGGCAAATTAGTTTTATATTTCTGACAGTGAAGCTAATGCTTCAATCAAGAAATATCTCGAACAAGGCCCTGCCATATGGAAATCTTCTGACCAAGGTCTTTAAACATTTCAATGTGAATCTCAGTAGAAGTGCCCCTGGACACACAAAGATTAATATTTATAGCATGGACTCTTTTTGAGAAAATAAGCTTTGTACAAATGGACAATTAATGAATTCTGCTTAGAGATGTCTTAGAAAAAGAAAGGGAAAAGCTTATTAAGATCAAAACTGAGGGAAAGAAAGCTACACTGGTTGCCTTGTTTGGAACAAAACACAAAGTTAAAATCGCAAAGGAATCCTCAAGTAAAGATAAGCAGATGTTGGAAAAGAGTGGACTAACTCAAAGCATTCTAAATGCTTTAAATATTTTGTCTAAAAAAATTGATGGGTTCAGGACTGAAGCCAAGACTAAATTGCAAAACTTGGGAAATCGATTGAGTGATGTGGAAGGGAAGAAAGTACAAAAACTATTGAAGATGTCTCCAAGGTACATGACAATCGACAATAGTAAGAGGCTGAACCAGTCATTCCCTCTCCAAAAAAGGATTATGAACAACCTATTGTGATAGGGGCTAAATTAATCATACTTTTCCTAGTTATTTGAGGTTCTTTTGTGATACATTTTATTCAATAACTAGCCATATTCCTTCATATTTGAGATTTTACCTTTGGAAAGGTATTTTGTTCATTATATCAGATTTTTGGGATAAAACGAAGCAAAAACATCGCAAAACAGAATAGAGACGGCGCCGACTAGGACAGAGGAACCGGCGCTGGCCATGCAATGTTTACACGAACTTTGAAGTAATGAAAAAATGGTCAAAATAGAGTGGAACTGGCGCCGGCTCCAGTAGCCAAGGCGGTGCCGGCTGTACTCTGGACTGCGTGGTGCTGAAATCAATAAAAAATCGGTGAACAATTGAAGAGACAAAACATAACCGGCGCCGGCTCTGAGAGCCAAGGTGGTGTCGGCTCCGAGAGCCAAGGTGGCGCCGGCTGTGCCATGAAGTTAAGGTGGTGCTTTGATTTTTCTATGCGATTTTTGGTAATCTGTGAAGTTTTAGTATCTTCCTACTTCTACTCGGCCAAGAACATTGTACCAACGAGTTTAGGCACTTCCCAAGCCTATAAATAGATGGAAAACACAAAGGAAAATGGGAGAATTCATTGATAATCACAGAAAATCACTCAATCAAAGGAGGAATTTTTCAATTCAATGAGGGTTATGCAAGAAGGTCTCCAAAGGAAGAAGAAGGAGGCTTGTCTATAAGTGCTTTCTTTTATTTTGTTTTCTTTTTCTTGACAATGATGTATTAATTGTTTTATTGTAATTCGACATTATTTTAAGTATTTATAATTTTTAGAATTATTTGATCTTTTGATTAATTGATTGTTATTCTTGGTATTTAATTACTTGTGCCTATTATGAGATTGACTGGTTGTTTCTTTCCATTGACTTGCTTAAAAAAGAGGTTGATGGTGGTTTCAATTCATTAGTTTCATATTTTTTGTCTCTTAACTTGTTTGAAAAAGAGGTTAATTACTAAGAACAAAGAAATTGAAGGTTAATTGATGTCTGCCAAAATATGGATTCAATGGTTAATTTCATGTTTTAAGTTTGCTAGAATATGGAAATTTAATCAAGGATTGTGTTTAATGCATCTTTTGGGTGAATTAGTTGAGATAGAATATGTGATGCTAATTTGTCTAGAGGATAGTGATTTCATGGATTGAAAAAGAAGTGAGTCTATCTTAATCCTTCATGATGCCAAGGGAATGATTAGTTATGATAATGGTTGGATACTTTAAGATTATGTTTGTCTAAACAATGACTTGAGTTACATAATTCTCCATCCTTGACATGTATATATTTTTATTTTTTTTGTTTTATTTTATTTCCTTTTCACTTTATTGAGTCGGTTAAACAATGAAAGAAAAGTGATTAATGCATACTTGTTCCTTGAGGATCGACACTCGTTTGAACCTTATGCTATGTTAATGATGAGTACGCTTGCTCATATGTGTAATTTAGGGTTAACGTTTTAATGTAAATTTGATTGGGAATGTGCTTAGTTTTTATATGATTTTTATACCTAAATCCATACGCATCAAGTTTTTGGCGCTATTGCCGGGGAACAATATCATGAAAGCTTAGATTTTGTTGATTTAACCAAGTAAATATGTAAATACGTAAATATGTAATTATGTACAATTGTTCTTTTTGCAAAAAGGTGCTATATTTTGTATCCTGTATATCTTCTGTATACCTTTGTAATCTGACTTACTAACTTTGACTTAATTGACTAACATACTTCATGTTGTCTTATAAATACTACTGACTTTGTTGTTTAGGTAGCTTGTGAATATATCTAATGTGTCTGTTTTTCTTTTTTTCTATTCTTTGCTTTTACCTTTTTGTTCTTTTTTTTGTTTTTTTTCTTTTCTTTGTTTTTTTATTATTTTTGTTTGTTTTTCTTTTCTTTGATTTTGGTGCGAGGTTGATATCATCATGGACAACTATTTTTGGGCATAAAATTACAGGAGTTACAACGATGCTAGATTGGCAAGATTACAAGCTCGCATTGATGTTCTTTGTGAGACGTCATTAATAACATTAGTGAATTTTTTTGTTGCCAATACAAATTCATCTATTTAGTAGCATGAAGAAGCGTCTCAACGATTGAGCTATTAAAGAACACAACTAGCCAAGTTTGTTGAGGATGCCTTAAAGGCCCATATGCTTGAACAAGAGAATCTCCAAGGAAAGGAGAGAGGATATGAGGACCAATTGTCCAATGTGGAAAGGGAGGTTCCTCTCAATTCCTAGAGAATAAGGGTCCAAATGATGTTGTATTAAATTTATCATGCCTCAAGGAGTTGGATCTTTCAGGCTACATCATAAGAAACCCTTTGAGGATGTTGATGAACTCTACCCTTCACCCCAATTTCAGGGAGGTAACTTAATTTTTGTAGACCATACCTTGAAAAGTAAGATTTCTTGATCTCATCCTTAAGAACTCAAACACTAAGTTTAAATGGGAATTCTAATTAGGAACATTCTTTTGAAGGGATAAAAGGTTATTTCAAGCTTGATGCATTCTTTAGAAACCATGTGTACTTATATGTTGACCAAAATATTTGTGTGTCTAAAGAAATGTTAGAGAAAGAGGTTTATGTGTTTTGCTTTTAGTAAGAAAAATTATGTTCATAAACCTTTTATTTTTCAAAAATCTTTCTCCATTCTACATTCATCATGCCTATCTTCTATGTTGCGCTTTGATTTCTTTTCAAAAGGTTTGATGAGGAAGCATGATGAGTGTAAAAAGTTTTTTTTATATTTTTTTATTTTAGTCTTTTTCTTTAGTTTGTTTTCTTTTATTTAGGTCTGTTTTTATTTTTTTATTATTTTCTTTGTGCTTTTATTTGTGTTTTGTTTTATAGGAATACAGTCCTCTTGGACAAGCCCTTCTCTTTACCTCAAGTTTGCATACCTATTGGAGCATTATTGCACTTGGGAAGTATTACTTAAACTTTCTAACCCATTATTATTTTTGGTCCCTTTGAAGATGCTTTCTTGTGTTTATTTTTTGCCAATGAGAACATTGTCCAATTTAAGTGTGAGAGAGTGGTTTGGTGATATACTTTGTCTAAGTTTTTATCAATTTTATTTTGAGCACAATGTTTGGAAAATTGGAGCTACTCCATCATGGAAGTAATTTCTTTCTTCTATTTTCCCATTTATATTTTCGGTCTCTTGGCATTGTTTATTCCTTGTTCTATTTATTTGGCCATTGAGGACCATGTCCAATTTAAGTATGGTGGAGTGATTTGATTGAAAATTCTTTTATGTATGCATAGACTTTATCCTTCTTGTGAGCAAAAATTTTCAAAATTTTCAAAATTTTTTCTGATTTTCTTTGAGATTTCAAGCTGTGTTTTTAATACATGTCTTTATGATGGATTATAGAGCGTATGTTCTAGATCATTTATGGCTTATGCATGACTTTTTGCACTCACTTAGACGAAGTAGTTCTTGATCAAATGCTTTGCATTGTTCTTAAACCTGTTTTTCTACTAAAATTCATGGAGCATTCTAGAACTTACTTGAATACCTCTCGAGGCGAAATAAGAAAGACAATCACGATTTAACTTAGGGATGACGGTGATAGGCCTTCTTTGGATAGTTTAAGCTTTTCAAGCCTACCTATTGTTGTATTATCTCTAGTGCCTATTTTGAGCCTAAATTGTTGATTTCTTTCACTAAAACCCATTATCATATTTTGTCCATTGCTTGTTTCTAAGAGTTTGAATAATTTTCCAAATCTTTATGCTCTTGATGGATGAAAGTATATGTAAGAGAATGTTAAGGAAGAATACTTGAAAAAGGTCATGACTTGTTACTTTTAGTCATGTATCAATAGTGAATTGAGCTGGAAAGAGAAAAAAAAGAAAGAAAAGAAAGAAAAGAAAAAGAAAAGAGAGTTGAAAATAAGAAAAGAAAACGAAAAGCTATTGAAAAGTAAAAAGGAGAAAAAAAAAGTGAAAAAGAAAAGAATAGCAGCAGTAAAAGAAAATGAAATTGAAAAAGAGGAAGAAAAGAAAGATCACAAAAGGAATGATGATTGAGCTGTAAAAGTTAAGTTCATATAAAGCACTTGACACCATTGTTGAAAAATATGAGTGATCTTGTGAAAAATAGAGAAGAATTGATAAAGAAAGTAAAAAGATGAGAAGAAGAAAAAAAAGAAAAAGAAAAAATGCAGGATTTGCTTGAGTTGAGTTGTAATTGCTGAATAAGGTTATGGTTTGATTGATTTCTGGAATAGGAGAGCAAGAAGAGTTGGAAATTATTGATTCATTTGTTTATCCTTTTCTTGTGAACTCTCAGCTTCTTTGATATTTGAATCTCCTATATTATTCGTTTAATAAGCTACATTACAAACTTTTAGCCTTACATTACAAGCTTGAAAGTCTTACTTGATCTAAGTAGAATCATAATATGTCTCGGATTAGTGGAGAGAGTGTATGAAAAGTAAGCCTATGGAATGCATATTCTTTTTGAACGAAATTCTTTCCAATGGTTTGAGAATATTGTGAACTCTTGAGATGATTCTACTAAGTCATTTATCACTTACACAAGTCTTGCATTTGTTGTGAAAGATGTAGGAGCATGTGTTTTATGCTCTTGAATGAAGAAAGCGTTGAGGATATTATTTTGAAATTGATTGAGTGAATTGAGTAAACCTTGTGTTTTCCTACTTGTTCTTAATACTTTGCTTGAGGACAAGCAAAGAGTTAAGTGCGGGAGAATATGATAGGGGCTAAATTAGTCATACTTTTCCTAGTTATTTGAGGTTCTTTTGTGATACATTTTATTCAATAACTAGCATATTCCTTCATATTTGAGATTTTACCCTTAGAAATGTATTTTGTTCATTATTTCAGATTTTTGGGATAAAACAAAGTAAAAAGGTAGCAAAACAGAATAGAGGCGGCGTCGACTAGGACAGAGGAATCGGCGCCGGCCATGCACTATTTACACAAACTTCGAAGCGACAAAAAAATGGTCAAAACAGAGCAGAACAGAATGGAACCGGTGCCGGCTCCAGTAGCCAAGGCGGCACCGGCTGTACTCTGGACTGCATGGTGCTGAAATCAAGAAAAAAATCGACAAACAATTGGAGAAACAGAACACAACCGGTGCCAGCTCTGAGAGCCAAGGTGGCACCGGTTGTGCCTTGAAGTTAAGGCGGTGCTTTAATTTTTCTACACGGTTTTTGGTAATCTGTAAAGTTTTAGTGTCTTCCTACTTTTACTCAGCCAAGAACATTGTACTAACAAGTTTAGGCACTTCCCAAGCCTATAAATAGATGAAAAACACAAGGGAAAAGAGGAGAATTCATTGATCATCACAGAAAATCACTCAATCAAATGGGCAATTCTTCAATTCAAGGAGGGTTGTGCAAGAAGGTTTTCAAAGGAAGAAGAATGAGGCTTGTCTATGAGTGCTTTCTTTTACTTTGCTTTCTTTTTCTTGACAATGATTTATTAATTATTTTATGGTAATTCGACATTGTTTTAGGTATTTATGATTTTTAGAGTTATTTGATTTTTTGATTAATTGATTGTTATTCTTGGTATTTAATTACTTGTGTTTATTACGAGATTGATTGGTTGTTTCTTTCCATGGACTTGCTTGAAAAAGAGGTTGATGGTGGTTTCAATTCATTAGTTTCATATTTGTTGTCTCTTAAATTGTTTGAAAAAGAGGTTAATTACTAAGAACAAAGTCATTGAAAGTTAATTGATGTCTACCAGAATATGGATTCATTGGTTAATTTCATGTTTTAAGTTTGCCAGAATATGGAAATTTAATCAAAGATTGTGTTTAATGCATCTTTTGGGTGAATTAGTTGAGACAGAATATGTGATGCTAATTTGTCTAGAAGATAGTAATTTCATGGATTGAAAAAGAAGCGAGTCTATCTTAATCCTTTATGGTGCTAAGGGAATGATTAGTTATGATAATGGTTGGGTACTTTAAGATCATATTTGTCTAAACAATGGCTTGAGTTACATAATTCTCCATCCTTGACATGTATATATATTTATTTTTATTTTTTTGTTTTATTTTATTTCTTTTTCACTTTATTGAGTTGATTAAACAATGAAAGAAACGTGATTAATGCATACTTGTTCCTTGAGGATCGACACTCATTTGAACCCAATGCTATGTTAATGATGAGTACACTTGCTCATATGTGTAATTTGGGGTTAACGTTTTAATGTAAACTTGAGTGGGAATGTGCTTAGTTTTTATATGATTTTTATACCCAAATCCATACGCATCACACTACTGCTTAGAAAACTGTCGCTGATGAAATTCCAGCTCCACCCACTGCAGTACCCACAGTTAAAACAATTCCATCCCAACCTACTGAAAATATGCCTACTGTACCTTGCTGACCCAGCTGTCCTTATAAAAGACAAGCCAGTTTCACATGGTAGCTCATTAGGTCACAAATAGAAACATGTTGTCATAAAAAGGAAGTCCAGTAGAATTACTGGACAACATTCAAAGAAGGGTGCAGGTGCTAAGCCTGAGACCATCCACATTCCATAATTGGCATATGACGACTGCTGACTGCTTTATTTATTTTGTAGCATTTTATTCCGATGACACAATTACCTTCATTCCGTTTTATGCTTTTTGCACTATCTTCTCATGAACACTTGTATTTTTTGTTGTTTCTTGACTGATATTCCTGCTGAACACTTATTACTGCTAATATGCTGACTGCATTTGTTTTGACATTCTCCTGCTTCTTTCTAATTATTTCTTTGCTGCTTATTTTTTATTGATGACAAAGGGGGAGAAAATATTGTTTTAGATTGTGATTGTGAATTGAGAAGATTGTGATTCTCTGATGTGGTTATGGAGACTGTGCTGTGATTTGGCACAATGACTTGGTTGTAACCTATGAACTGAGGAAAATGTGACAAAAGGATTTTTTTTTTTTTTTGGATTGATCCAATATTTTTTTTGGTGCATTCCTTTTGCTAACATGATAACTCTTTCATTTTTCTTTTTTTGGCCCTTATAAATATTGATTGAGAGCTTGAAATGTGAATTTTGATTGTGAATTATGACTTAGTATTGTCGAGTGTGATTGTGCCTCGAATAGAGAAGAATCTATTCTATGTATTAAGTTGAGAATAGCATAGTTGTGTTTAATTTGTGTGATGAGAAAATTATATGAATGACTGCGATGATAGGTTTTGCTGATAAATTATGATAGGATTGTTCTGAATTGCTTTTTGCTGAAACTGGAAAACTGTTCTGAGGATTTTGGATGTCTGTCTAAGCAAATGAAAATTTGATATGATATCTTTTATAAAACTTTGGCTTGATTGCCACCTAAAGTTTTCTTTTGAAGAATCTTGATATTGATCCTGCACAGACATAGGGGGAGTTTTGGACTCTCGATTTCTTGATCCCAAACACCAGTCCAAAACCTATTCAGATCTTAGAGTATACTAAAAAGGGGGTGCAGAATAAAGAAAATTTCACTTATAAAAGTGTTGTGAAATCATCATCCAGTGCGAGATGCAACATAGGAAATGGAAGCGAAGATATTGAAGAAGTACCTGTAATTATTCCAGGAGGGGAGATTGTAATATCCTATATTTTAATCATCAAGTGGCCATTACTTGTGATAGGATGAGAATTTATATCAATGGCTAGAACAAAAGATGATCGGTAAAATGAGAAGAATATTTTGGTATAATAATATCTTGTTGGGACTGGATGTAATTATTGGATTTGTTCTACCCGTACCCTAAATCTTTGGAAGGCCAATATTATTAGCAAAATAAGAATTTGAGGGTACATTGAGAAGAGAAATTGATCAATGCAATAAAACGCACGTTTTGGTGTGAATTATGCTATCCGGGTTATCGGGGGCATTTTCGTTATTTTGACTGTTCCCATGACTTTGACCGAAAATTTGACCAAACTGAGAAGGAATTAAAGAATTTAAGTATTACCAATGGATTTAGTGGAATTTTTGAAGTTGAATGGTGAAGTAAAATATTTTTTTATTCCAGACCCGATTTTGGCCATTTCTGAGAAAAATTACAAATGCGTGTAAAAGTTGAACGTGTGGCGCTATGTGATTGGTGGATAAGGACATGTATCACATTATGAGAGGTTGTATGAGATTTCATACAAGATAAACCTTATCAAATAAGTTTTACAAAATAAATAAAAAAAATTGGGGGACAAATGAAATTGCGACATGTGGCGTATAACCCACAATTTGTGACCAAATGGTCACCAATTTGAATCAAGAATGGCAGTTAAGGAGCTGAAAAACAACCAGATTTGGTGCATAAGGAGTAGGGAAAGAAGAGAGATAGAAAAGGAAAGAAAAGCTAGAGAAAAATAGGGAGAAAAAAGAAAATGGAGAGAGAAAGAAAGATGTGTGTGTGTTCTTGGAGCAAAATCAAGCCAAGAGATCCCATATACAAGGTTAAAGTCTATACCATATTGATATGAATTTTCACATGAAAACATGATTTTCATGTCTTGATTTTAGATCAAAGCTAGGGTTTGTGAACTTTTGTGTATGAACTTTATATATGCTTGTGTATGTGCTGGCAGCTTAAGGGCCTTTGAATGATGTTTTGTGCTTGGAAGAATTGAATAATTATTGTGGTTTGAAGGCTTATTTTCGGTTGAAGAGGTGATGATCAAAGTAGAGTAAAAATAGAATTTACTTGGTTGGAAAAATAGATTATATTAGCTTTTGATTAGAAAAGATGAATTTGTGTTGAATAAGTGTGGCTATTGTGAGTTACTAGAAATCTGGAAATTCAGAATTAAATATTATTTGAAGGAGAATTGAATGAATTAATGGTTCTAAGGTGTTAAAGAATAAAGGAGGACAAAGGAAAGCATAAATAGTAAAAGTGAGGTAAAACTACTGGGGCAGTTGTTGCCCAGTATCGTACCTTAGGAACCAGAATTCTGGAAATTTTCTTATACAAAATTAAACTTAAGAGTCTTACGGTCATTTTGGTATATCATAGAGACAAAACAGAGTTGTGGATTGAAAGTTATGTCCGAAATAAAATTATGTGTCAAAACAGAAAAATTTCAGAAATTTGCTTGAAACATGGATGAATTTAAGGATGATTAATTGTGTGATCTTGGATGAAATAATTTGGAAATATAAAGTGAATCCCTTGTTTTTAAAGAGAGAAAGGATGTGGAAAAAGGAAAACGAAAGAATCTAAAAAACGAAGAAAAAACGACGTGAATGAAAGTGGAACATTTTCGTTAACCGTCGGCCCCGTCTGCTAACCATCGGCTAAACGTCTGTTGGACATTGGCTATCCGTCAGGCACATCGGCTGGACATCGGCCAACCATCGGCTATTTTCGGCCGAACTCGATTTGACCCCGAAAATAATGTTTGGTGTAGGTTTGTTGGTAAACGGTCAACAAAACATTGAAAACGCTGGAAATGATGGTTGAGCAGTCGTAAATAGAAAGAGTTTAGTTAGGACACGAGGTGAGTCCCTTTGATTTCTAAAACCTTTTGAAAGCTAGTGTGCTTCACTTTTCCCTGAAATGCTAAGTTTAATACCATTTTGGAAATTCCTAAATAAGTTTAAGGTTTATCTGAGCAAGAATTATTTTGTGCCATTTTAGGCTCGATTGAACATCATAATTGGCTTGGGAACCTTACTGGATGATTAAAGCATATATTTTGTGAATTTAATCCTTTTAGATTAAATATTTGGGATTTTCAAAAAATGGTAAATTTTGGAATTGGGTATTCATAAATTGACTGGAATGCCTTTATTGGAATATTTTATGGAAACATGTTTGGAAACTTTGAATTGAATCTTTTTATGGGATTAGAATTCTGGATTTCTTGAAATAAGTTCCGTTTGGAATTGGGTATTTGGAAAATAATCTAAATTTCCTTATTGGAATGTTTATGAAAACTTTTTGAATAAGGTATAAGATAAATGACCCAAATATCCTTATCGGAACTTTTGCGAATACTTTTCAAATCGAGTAAGGGTAAAATGTTTCGAATACCCTCGGAAAGTCTTTTGAAATTAGGTATGGGTAAAATTACTTGAATATCCTTAGAAATGACTTTTGTGATCGAGTACGGAAAAAATGAACTAGATACTCTTGGAAACATGTTTTGATGTGTGAACAAAACTCTTTATCCTGTTTCAATAATTTTGAAAATAATCTCTCGTGATGAGATTAACTTTTGGAAAATGACCTTTTAATCCATAAAATTATTTTATTGGCCTGGTGTGCCATGGAATGAATTGATTAGCTCTGCGGAGCCTATGTGAATGATAATCTGACTTGCGAATCAGTGGGGTCAAATTCTGGATAGTGTTTTTTTTGCGCCAAAAATGTTTTGATTTGAAAATCCTGTGGGATCAGATAACCCTCTGGCCTGATCAGTCTGATGGGGTTGGTATTGTTAATGTTGAGTACTTACCAAGGACTTTGATCTTTGTACTAGTCTACGTTAGAGTTAGCGACCCTAGTAACCTGGCCTAGTTCTAGGGATTATCTTACTCTAAATAGGGTGATAGGACATTGAGATGAGTCGTCTTGGCTAACCGTTTAGCACATGGCAATTGCCATGTTATGGGTGCTTCTTATTTTAAGTCATTCGCTGGATGTCGGGCGGGGACACTCAGTGCATTTGACTCCTTGCTACCTCGATAGTGATTGACATCAGGATTGGGACCCCTAGCTTATGGTGGCAAGTAAAAGATTGTGTGTTGCTGTACACTAGGTATGCTGTAGTAGACCTGAGAAGAAGTACGATGCGGTGTATTTATTCCGGTGACGCGTACTAGAAGCTGCAATCTCAATACAATGATACATAGCACTGAAGGCAAGGACAGTGGGATTTAGCATGTGGATACAAGCCGACCTTCTATTGGAGAATTTTCTGTGAATTGAAAAAATTGGGGCAATGATTTGAAATTGAAATATAGTTTTTAAAAAATGATTGAGTTTTGAATAAACTCTTCGTCAAAGAGTTTTGTAATCGTTTCCAGTGAACAAATAATATGCTATTCCACAAAAATTTTATGTACTCTATCTCATTGATAAAGCACTTGTTGAAGATTTAAAGGGAAGAAAAGCACATAGCAAAAGCAATGGACTGAACAAAAAAATAAGCAGCGGAACTCCAGACCGGAGCCGGCGCCAGTTCCGGTGGCCTCAGCTAGAGCTGGTCACGGCCTGTCCGAGCTCTGAGAGGGAAAAAAATTTACCTCTTCTTCTTGTTCTTAAAGTTGGCTGGACTAGAATGTGTGGAACCGGGGTAAGTGCGCTGGTGGAAACATCTGGTCCGATTCCTGCAAGCCTTCAACTCCGTCTGTGCATGTATATGAATGCCAAATACCCTCTCGATCTTCCTCTTGGACCACTGCGTTTCCCTTTTTCCTTTTGAACTTTCTGGGCTTAGGCCTAGTTCTAGAGGAAGAAGCCTTAGCAATCAACTCAGTTAAACTCATGTTTAACTTATTCATGTTGTAATTTAACTTGAACTGAGTAAAGGAACCCAGTAGAGATTCGAGAACCATGTCCACTTGGCTCTCGAAGTCAATAACAGCCTCTACGATTTCTGCTTCCTCAAAAGTAGTAATCATCTTGAGTATCTGCTCTATGACTGATGCTCCCTCAGCCATCTTAGTGTTTATGATAGTTCAAATAGCCTCCTGCCTTGCGGGCCGGCTCTTATCCGTGAACATCGTGGCTAATGATTGACTTATGTCATACGCAATGTCCATGTGCTCGTGTTTTGACTAGAGCACATTAGACATGGAGACTAACATATAGCAGCGTGCTATTTCGTTAGCCTTTTTCCACGCCTTCTCAGCCTCTCGTTCTTCAGTGGTGAAACTTTCCCCGATATCAGGGCAGATCTCGTAAAGGACATACTTATACTCTTCCGCTATGAGTATTATGTCCAAGTTCCTCTTCTAGTCCACATAGTTTGGACTCATTAGCTTATTCTCTCAGAGAATAACGGCTAAAGGACTAAAAGAACCTCCTACCATTTCTGAAAAATCGAAAATAAAAGAAAGGATTTACTTTATGGAAACAAAATAAATTTGTACACTTTATCCTTATATCAAAAATTGATAATAATTAAATTGGCTATTAGGAAAACTGACATAGCTTATTGGGAAGATTAACAGTTCTCTAAGCTAAGTGTGTTGACCACTACAAATCAATTTCTCTTCTAGGTAATAATCTAGAGGATAACTCTATCGAGGGAATGGCCGTTTCCTCTCATTTTCTATGCACATACGTCACACTATAACCTTCAACGAAGGGCTGGCCGATTATAGTACGTGTCCTGGATTACTAATTACATCCCTCCATTAGATCTAGATCCTTGTGGTATCCCCATCCTATACGGGTTCACTCACAGAGTGACGCAAGGGGACCCATGATCTCTAATGAGGATCGTGATGGAAGCCGTGGGGCCGTTGGAACCCCTCTCCCACTTAGTCTTTTAAAACAGGGATTTTTCTGAAAAATATCCTTTTGAAAATTTTCATTAAGTTTTCCCTTAACTCAAAATAAAATATCTAAATCAATTAAAATCTCCATGTCAAGGTTTATATCCTTTGAGAGATTTTTCTGTGGACTAATTTTATTTAAGTTAAAAACTTAATGATTTCAAAAACATTTCAATTAAAACTTTTTAGAGACTTTGGTCTCAAGTTTATTTGACAAAACAATTTTTCTTGTGCAAAAATAAAACAAAATGGCTTTCTATTTTTAACTTATCAAAATATCTAAATCCAATATATTTTCTATGTCAAGGATTAAATCATTTGAGAAAATATCTAAGGAATAATTTTTGTTCAAGTTAAAATAACCATTTAATTTGTAGAAAAAATGTTTTTCTTGTAAAAAATATTCCCAAAGACTTTGGTTTTTGAGAAAATGCGTGCATAAGTACTCAAAAATAAATAGCATGCTAGAAAATAGTAGACGTTTTCATGCTTTTGTATTTTTAAACCTAAGTGCCCAAATAATAGAATTAAACACATTAATTAATTAATGATCTTGTTTAATCCTAAAATTTCTTACTAATATTTTTCATGCAAAAATATTAACTTCGCCTGGTATGGACCCCAAACAAAAAAGAAAATGCAAGAAAATTATAAGGAAAAATAAAAATTTGTCCTTGGTCCACTGCACCCACCGCAATGGATTGAGCACCCATCCTCACTGAGGTCCACAACACTTGCCACACTGAACAAGGACCTCGTGGGTGACCTAGGATTTAAAAGGAAGCAAAGCACACAGCGGTAGCAAACCGGAGCCGGCACCAGTTCCGGTGGCCTCAGTTAGCGCCGGTCACAGCCTGTCCGAGCTCCAAGAGGGAAAAAAATTTACCTCTTCTTCTTGTTCTTAAAGTTGGCTGGACTGAAATATGTGGAACCAAGGTAGGTGCGCTGGTGGAAACCTCTGGTGCAATTTCTATTAGCCTCCTACTCTATCGGTACATGTATATGAATGCCAAATACCTTCTCGATCTTCCAGTATATGGCCTATCTAATCCACGTTTGGTGAACAACTCACAAGGCTAAGGGATTTTTCAGAGAGAAAAGAACTGTCCATTTTTTTCTTTCTCTTAGATAAGAAGGAGAGAAAACAACGTACGTCCTTATTCTCCTATTTAACCCCAATAAAACTCTAGGTTAAACTAAACTTTTAATTAAGCCCATTGGACTCTTAGTTTAGCATTTTGAACTAAATTAATTATTCTAATTAGAACTAAATAAACGGCCCAACAAATAATTAATTTTTCAGCCTAAATAAACTAGTCCAATTAAAAAGCCTTTATTAGTTTAGTCACCAGTCAATCTTTTATTATTCGAACTGGGCCAAAGCACTGAACAATTAATTAACCCACCAAATTAATTTAATTAATTCTCTCTGTTTCTCTCTCTCTCTGTGTGGACCTTTATTTTATTCTAACCCAATAATTAAATCAGGCTACTTAAATAACATAAATTCCATTTAATTCAAAACCAATTCCTTTGCATGTGTATAATTAGGATTTACGGTCTATATTGGGGACCAAGAGACATATTGCCTTGGCTACTAAAATGACCAAAATACCATTGCGATATAAATAGATGTATTTTGCATTTTAAATATTTCCTAGTATCACCATAAGGAAATATTGACCCCAAAAACAATGTTGCATTAGCGAAGTCTCCGACCTACAAGTGAGATGACTAAAATACCCCTCTATACATCGCCGTGCATTAGAGAGGAAGAAATGTACTAACACCTCTCTAAATGACATCTACCATCCTTAGGCTTTTAGTCCAATGATCCACGACTACCAGGATTGTTTTTGCTTTCCAAGGGAGCTACCCTAAAGCAAACATCCAAGTCATGTTTCCCAGGGCCCTGGATATTTAGCTCATTCAGACAACCACAAGGGGCGATATAGTATAGAAACTATCTTGTACAAGTCTATTTTAACTAACTAGTCACATATACCCAACATGCAAATATATTAGTCTTACGATAGAACCTCAACCAAAGCATATCAAAGTGCATGCTTCTAGCTTCGTTAGACCACCAACTCATACTCAAGTCGTAGAGTACTAGTCCACACTATAGCAGTAGTAGTCTAGGTTTCTACCATATAATACTTTAAGAAACCACTATTACAGGTCTTGTTCTACGTATTCGAAATACGCTTGTGTCATGAAGTGAGTGGACTATTCACTGGCTAAAGGTAAACCATTCCCCATTTGGAATTCATAACATAATAACCTAGGCATGATGAGATTCCCATTCGCATCAATCAGTTAAGAACAAACGTTTATGTGTTAAGTAACCCGTGATCCATACCTTACTGTGAAATACCACCATTCACATGGACCACTTACTTAAACACAATGGGTCTTTTCCAAACGTAATTGTGCACAAATAAAATGTAAACTCACAAATAATTTCTGAGAATAAATTCTTTTATTAAAATATTCGATGTTTATATCAGAAACCTAGTCTAAGAGGGCATATTTCCCAACACTAGCACCCATGGGACTCACTAGGTGATTTTTCACTCACATGTGTCTTTTATCTCACCTTTTTTTGTAGGATCTAGAGTTGAGCGGACCAATGGATAGAGGATGATACCACAGTAATAGCAGAATAGGTCTGGACGTTTCTTTTTTAGATAATGTACCTTATTACTGATGTTGAATGAAGATTTTCATGTATGAGATTCTTTGTTATATATGTTGTTAGTGTTGTGCCCTAGAGGCAATTACTTGTACCATGTATATTGCATATTAAATTAATAAGAGGCATTCTTTATCTTTCAATTTGATTGTTATATCTAAATATGTGTACAAACCGTTAGATAAAGTCCCTAGTACAACACAGTGTTAAGGAAATCATGATAGAGATCATGATGTGAGATTCCTACTACACTATGCAGTGTTTGTACTTAAATAATCCCCAGTCATAGTATTAATAAAATAGGACATTATTAATACGCCAAGACTGGCACATGTTATATCTCTTGATTGGATCAAGCGGTGGTTCTTATATCCGTGGGTATTGGGATACTCAGGATTAACGTGTGGATGCTTGTTTTGAAACAAGTTCATTGGATGATCTAGCTACGAGATAATCACTTGGATAACTATTTAGTGCCAGTGATAGAATCTCATTATAGAAAGTGTGCAAGTATCATTAGATTTGAGATCTCCAAGGTACTTTGTTTATCGAGCGTTGTACTTTGATTTTAATCTTTGGAGTCTTATCTAGGACCGCCGATGGGATAGATATTGGGTACAACGTAAAGTAAACGAAAGTAGTTGAGAGGGTCAATAAATGATTCACCACTCCTAATAGTAGGAGAGTATATCTCAAGGCCACTTGTAGAAATCATTACTCATGAAGTCCTTGGCCAAGGCGACTATGTGATGGAAATGGTTCCAATTGATACACATATCGAGTAATGGATTTCTTGAACAAGTACTAAAATATTCGGGCCAGAATTAATAATATTCTGGAGGGAGTTGGCATTAATTCCATGCTCTAGACCGAATGAGATATTGTATGTTGAAAGGAGTTTATTGCACTGATAATTTGCTATTGAAAGGTTCATGTCAAGCCACTTGACTTTCTGGACTTTTGGGTGGTCAAGAGTCATTGCTAGATGTCGCTCTTGATATGCTAAATATGAATTTATTAATTAGAGAATTAATAAATTTAATCCTTTATTTTATTAAGGATTATTAATTCTAATATTGTTAGAATTAATTCATATTATGCTACCAATAAGACCAGGAAACCTAATGGGTCACACACAATAAAGGTTTGAATGCTCAAATATATTATTTGATAATATTGTGGGGTTAATTAAGAGAAGGGAATATATTTATAGGTGAATTATAAGTTTGTATAATTCATGGGACCTAATTGTAATTAAGTAAACTTCAAGGACCAATTTGTTGACAATTAGACGTTGAAGGACTAAGTTGCAATTTATGGTAATTATAAATCTATAAATATAAGGAAACGGTTTCCTTAGGGTAAGAGACAGACTATTCACACAATAACAGAGAAACCGTTTCTTTGCCTCTCTCTTGATCAAACCCTAGCCATCTCTCTTCTTGATCAAAACCCTAGCCTCCCGAATTCTACTAGCATAGAATAGTGAGATTGTGAGCATTCAACCTTGTGTGGATTATCATTAGGGGAGTTCTTTCTTGGACTTCAGTTGAGCTGCAGTGAACGGTTTTGGATAATCTGGATTGCGCCTGCGTTCTTGTTTCTGAAATTTTTTGAATTCCGGCTTCACAAGGTAATAAACGCAATCTTCTCCTTTTTCCCGTTTCTATTGCAAACCCGTGATCCATGGCTTGGATTTCTTGTTGTTTTCCGCTGTGCTTAATCTGATTATGCATGATAGAAATCCTACATATGTGAACATGACCATCAGTATGGGTTGTTGTATGGATCTGGACCTTACATACTCTGTTGGTTTTTCGTTATAAAGACCCCTTGTCTGGGTAACTAGATGAGGTGACACCCGGTGTTGATATGCTTCCATTGTTATTTTTAGTAGGGGTGTTACAATTAGAGCTTTGGTTAAATCTAGGAGCATGCTTAGAGTTAATAAGCGAAAATAGGTGGTTCTTTTACTAATAAAAATATAATCTTTACGATTTTTTGGATCCCTTGTGATTTTTTATATGGGTAGATTTTGCGTACGCCAGACGCGTGGAGGCATAGGCACCTGTAATTTATTTTTTAATCGCTTTCATAAAAATCGTGTATGCCTCATTTTGAAAGGTATAGATGTTTGAAATTATATTTCAATTTATTTATGAATTTTCTGTAATAAAAAATAAAATTGGTGTTTGGATCGCAAAACCCTTGAAGAAGATGGAGATTGACAGGAAAAAAAAAAGAAAAAAAAGGAAAAGCTGCCCCAGAAGACCAGTTGTGCGTGCTGAAGCACAGTGGCCTAAGCCCTTGGGAGGCCTTGTTCATTGCCAAAAAAGGCCTTGATCCTTGGGTACTAAGCCTCCAAAGGCTTGCATGGTTGAAAAACAAGAAGCTTGCAAGATTTCATGGTTTGCAAGTCAGGTTCGGCTCGCAGATTTCATCTTCTTATTTTTGTTTAATTTTATTTTTCTCGTATTTTCTTTTCTTTGGGGGCTCAAATTACACGAGGTTATTTTTCTTGTAATGGTTTATTTATTGTGATAAATAATTTTGTATGAAAATGGTTAGTAAAGGGGAACTACCTTAGGATTAAATAAGATCATTTTAATTTTATTGTTATGATTTTTAATCCATTATATGGTCACATAAGAATTAAAGGTTAGAAATAGCATGTAATTTTTTTTTTCTTTTTGGGAGCATGTCTGTTATATTTAATTTTGTGATCAAATGCACAAAGGTTTTTGAGAAATTAATTTTTTCTCTAGATAAAACAATTAAGGAAAATGTTTTAAATTTGAACTATGTAATTTAAAAATAAATTTATGGTTTATTCTTCCAAAGGTTTTTATCCTTAACATGGAGATTAATTTTGAATTTAACTATTTTAAATTTAGTTCCTAGAAAACGGATTTAACTTAAGTAGTGAAATTAAAAAATTCATAATTTATTTTCTTTAAGGGTTTTATCCTTGACATAGAAAATAATAGTTGATTTTTTTGGATTTTCACTAAAGTTAATAAAACTAATTAATTTTAAAGAAACATTTTTTCCTAAAATTCTATTTTTCTCAAAAAATTAAGTGGGAGAGGGATTCCAACGGCCCCATGGCTTCCATCACAGGTTCCTGTTAGAGATTGTGGTTATCGTCGCGTCATTCTAGTAGACCCCCTATAAGATGGATTTCCACGAGAATCTAGAACTAATGGAGGAATTATAATTAAATCCTACAATAAGTGTTATTGTCATCCAGCTTATCGGAGGCATTAATGTTGGATTATTCGTAGGTGGTGAGAGTAATGGCTATCCTATCGATGGAATTATTTCTGGATCATTACTTATTATGGAAATTTAATTTGTGATGGTTATACACTTAACATAGAAAATTGTTAACCTTCCTACGAAACTTTGTCAATTTTTCCTAAGAGCCAAGTTATTCATATTTTTAATAATGGCTTTAATAGGTTAACCATATTATGGAAATAATATGATATTTTAAAATGCGCATTTTTATATGTGTTTTTCAAAACAAACATTTTTCTGAATGAAGTTTTTTTTTTTTTTCAATCAATAGAAATGTCTGGTTTCAGTCATTTGTCTATTATTCTCTAGGAGAATAAGTTAACTGGACCTAACTATGTAGACTGGAAAAGGAATCTAAACATAGCATTCACGACCAAGATCGTGAGGTGGAGAAGGCATGAAGGAAATATGATGAAATGGCTGGATGTTATATATTAGCTTCCATGTCTAATGTTCTCTAGTTTAAGCATGAGAATATGACTACTGCATACAACATCGATGTTTCGTTGTGTACCATGTTTGCTAACAAGAGCCAATCTGCAAGGCAGGAGTTCTTAGAGAAATCATGAAAACTAGGATGATTGAGGGCATATCGGTTCGCCATCAAATGCTCAAGATGATTACCCACTTTGAAGAGGCCGATGTCCTAGTCGCAATAATCAATCCTAATACCCAAATTGATATGGTCCTTGAGACTTTGCAAATCATACTCTTAGATCATGTTAAATTATAATATGAATAAGTTGAGTATATTTTTGCCAGAGTTGATGAAGGAACTTTAGGCTGCAGAAAAAATAATGAAGCCTGACTCAAAGATTTTGGTTACTTATTCTGGTTCATCTTCTAGAATTGGGCCAAAGCCTAAGAAGTTCAAAAAGAAGAAGGCCCAGAACAATGCAGGGGCTCAGCCCAAAGCATCCAAGCCTGGTCATCTAAGCCCAGCGACAAGCCTAAAGGCAAGGGTTTCAAATATGGTAAGAAGGGGCACTTCAAAAAGGATTGTTCGGTCTTCTTGGCTATGTCCTCCTCAGTTATTGCTCTTTACTTAGAGTCCATTTTAATGATTGGATCATTATCCACTTAGATTGTTGATTTTAGAGCCACTAACCATATCTATAACTCCTTGTAGGGTTTAGCAAGATAAGGTAACTTAGTAGAGGAGAGCATAGACTTAGAGTGGGCAACAGAGCACAAGTATGGGCCTAAGCAGTGGGAGACTTAGAACTATTATTTGATTGTAATAGAGTTTTAATTTTGAAAGATATTTTATATGTTTCTAGTTCTAAACAGAATTTGGTTTCAGTTTCTAAATAGATTAATCAAGGATATTCTATTTCTTTCTATTCTGGTATTTCAATTAGTAAAAATTAAAATATTATTTGTTCTGAAAAACATGTATGGGAATCTTTTCTATATTCATCCTATTAATTGTCAAATAAATAATACTCAGACAGAACTAATAATAAGAAGAGAAAGGCCACATAAAAAAACTTTTATTTATGGAACTTGAGATTAGGACATATAAATTCTAATCGGATTCAGAGGTTAATCCAAAATAGATTTTTGGACTCATTAGAATTAGAGGAATGGCTTCAATATGAATCTTGTCTTAAGGGTAAAATGACCAAAAAATCCTTTACTCAAAAGACGGAAAGGACTAAGAAGATATTCGAGTTAATTCATACTGATGTTTGTAATCCTATGTCTTCACCAGCTAGAGGAGGTTATAATTACTTTATCACATTCACAGATGATCACTCGCGTTGTGGTTATGTTTTCTTGATAAGGTGTAAGTTTGACTCTTTTGATATATTTAAGGAGTTTAAGGCTGAGGTGGAGCACCAAATAGGTAAACTAATAAAAAAAGCTATGATCAGTTCGTGGTGGATAGTATCTCATTAATATAGAATTCAAGGACTACTTGACACATCAGGGTATAGTATCTCAATTAACCGCAATTGGGACTCCCCAATAGAATGAAGTAGGCGAGAGAAGAAATAGAACATTGATGAAAATGGTCAAAAGCATGATGAGTCATGCGACTCTTCCTATTTATTTTTCGAGATATGCTCTGGAAACAACAAATATATTCTAAACTTGGTGCTTTCCAAGTCAGTGCCTAGGACACCTTATGAGATTGGACCGGACAAAGGCCCAGTATGAATAATCTTAAAGTTTGGAGTTATACAGCTTATGTACTGACTAAAGGAAATAAGCTAGACCCAAAATCAGAATGTGCTATTTTGTAGGGTATCCGAAAGGAACAAGGGGTGCATACTTTTATTATCTCCAAGAGCAAAAAGTACTTATTAGTACTCATGCTATGTACTTGGAAGATGAACAAAGTGTATCCACTAAGGTTTTGAGTAATATGGAATTGAAAGAGAAGTTGATTGAGCTTCAATTTCTAGCATCCTGATTGAGGAAACAAAAGAGACACAACCAAATGTTCCCATTCAGACTGAGCCATAGGAGGATATCTCCAGTTCCTAAGAGATAGAATAGAGAGGCTTTTGAAGTCGTCTCCTACCATCAGGAATAAGATCCCGCTAGATACGATGAGGCTATTGTTGATGTTGATGCAGACAAATGGCAAATTGCAATGGATGCTGAGATTGAGTCTATGTACCTCAATAAAGTTTGGGATCTTATCGCTGCACCTAAAGAGATTAAACCTATCAGGTGTAAGTGGATGTACAAGAGAAAGAAATATATAGATAGAAAGGTGGAAACCTTTAAAACAAGATTGGTCACAAAAGGTTATACTTAGAAAGAAGGGATTGATTATGAGGATACCTTTTCACCTGTTGCCATGCTTAAATACATACACATTCTCTTAACCATCGCATGTCACTATGACTATGAGCTATGGCAAATGGATGTCAAGACTGCTTTTCTTAATGGCTATCTTAGCAAAGACATCTATACGTCTTAGCCTAAAGGCTTTATTACAAAAGACCAAGAACATATGGGTTTTAAGCTTAAGAAGTCTATTTATAGACTTAAGCAAGTATCATGAGCATGAAACATGCATTTTGATAAGATTGTAAAGTCTTATCATTTCATACACAACATGGATCAACCAGGTATATATAGAAAGTCAGATGGGAACAATGTGTCATTTATGGTACTTTATATAGATAACATTTTACTCATTGGAAATGATGTAGGGACATTATCTTCTATAAAAGTTTGGCTATCAAGTCAATTTAGCATGAAGGATATGGGAGACGCTAGCTACATTCTTGGTATTAAGCTCTTAGAGATAGGAAGTAAAGAATGTTAGGCTTATCCCAATCAGCTTATATTGATAAAGATACTAGATAGGTTTAGCATGGATCAGTGCAAAAGGGCAATCATACCCTTTAGGCATGGATTGACTTTATCTTCCAAGCAGTGTCCTAGGACACAGGAAGAAAAGGAGAGGATGAGTAGGATTCCCTATGCTTCGGTAGTGGGAAGTCTTATATATGCCATACTTTGTACTAGATTGGATATCTTCTTTGCAGTAAGCATGATTAGTAGGTATCAGTCAAACCCTGAGAAAGAATATTAGCAAGCTATGAGGCATATACTCAAGTACCTAAAGGGAATGAATGAATATTTGCTAGTTTACAAAGCTGATGACTTAGTTCCTACCGATTACACTGACTCAGATTTCCAAGCGGACAAAGATGAAAGAAGATCCATAAGTGGATATGCCTTCTCTATGTCTGGAGGGGCTATTTCATGGAGGAGTGTCAAGCAATCTTGCATTGCTGATTCTACTATGAAAGCTGAGTATGTGGTAGCTTCAAAAGCTTCTAAAGAAGCTATTTGGCTCCAGAAGTTCCTCACAGAACTTAGAGTTGTGGCACACATGGACAGACCCATAACAATATATTGTGATCATTCTGGAGCTGTGTCACAATGTAAGGAGCCAACAAACTATGGAAAGGGCAAGCACATTGAAAGAAAGTATCACTTGTTCTGGGAGTTCATCTAGAAATAGGAGATAGTGGCTGTTCAAATTTCCTTAGTAAACAATTTGGCAGACCCATTTACCAAGCCTTTGACGGAGAAAGTGTTTAAAAGACACTTGGACGTCATAAGGGTAGGTGCATACAGACTATTATAGTCCATTTAGTGCAAGTGAGAGATTGTTGTAATATATGCTCAAAATGTAATATATATTTTTATAGTTTGGAAATTAATAAAAGTTTTATTTATTAATGGTTGTTTGTTTACATATATTCTCACATTAAAGGTCTAAGTTTGTTAGTAAGTAATCTACGTGATTGGGTCATGCTTTCACAGTAAGGCGTAGATTATGTGCTACAAACACATAAGCGAGAAAAAAAATTGTTCTTGAGTGATTGATGAAGCTAGACACTGTATTAATGTTTAGATAATTATACTATGGTTTCTAAATGGGGAATGTTTTACCTTTAACTAGTGAGTATTCCACTTGCACCAATAGTGCAAGCGGAATACGTAGAATTGGACCACGTGATTAAGTATGATTAAGTAGGAAACATAGAATACATAGGAAACATGATTAAGTATGTACACTTTTAGATAGCTCTATGTGATAAGTGGATCCGTACTAGAAATCGTGGATTATCGGACTAGTTATCAAAAGATGGTAGATGTCATTGAAAAAGGTGTTAGTACTATTTTTCTATCTCAATGACGGGTGTTATGTAGAGGGGTATTTTCGTTATTTCACTTATAAATCGGAGACACTGCACATGTAATTTTATTCTTGGGGTCAAAATTTTCATATGGTGATAAATGAAATATTTAAAATGATTAAAATACAACTATTTGTTAGTAGTGGTATTTTGGTTATTTTAGTAGCCAAGAATAATATATCTTTTGGTCCCCATAATAGCTCAAATAAACTTAGTAAATTTATTTACTATAAGGGCTTATTGGGTGAATTTATTATTGGAAGAATTATTCTAAGAGTCAATTATTTATTTATTTGGGCTAGAATAATTAATTGATCCATTTTCTTTAATTAGTTTATTAATTAATTATCATAGGTAATTTTATATTGGGCCCAAGTAAATTAATGAATAAAAGAACTAATTTAATTAATTGATTTATTAATTAATTATCTTGGGTAATTTAATATTGGACCTAAGTGGAATAATTAATTAATAAGAAAGCTATTTAATTAGTCATTAGACTAATTAAGAGAGCATGGCCCATCAAGGTTTTGATGGAAGCCACCATGTAAAAAGAAAAAAATGGAAAAAGGAAAAAAAGAAATATAGGTGGCTGGTTTTGTTTCTAAAATGAAAAAAGGAAAGTTGATAATTAAAAGGCATTTCCGTGCCTTGGTAAAAAAAGGGTTGACCAAATCAAAATTGTAACACCTCTACTTAAAGTAGCAGCGAAAGGAAATCAAAACCGGGTGTCGCCCCGTCCAGTTACCCAGACAAAGGGTCTTTATAACAAAGAACCAACAGAGTATACAAGGTCCAGATCCATACAAACGTCCCATACTGATGGTCACACACACACACACACACACACACACACACACACACACACATATGTGTATGTATACAATAGAACATCTCATACATGAAAATTTCAATTCTACATCAGTAATAAGGTACATTATGAAAAGGGGAATGTTCAGACCTAAACTGTTGACACTGTGGTATCGTCTTTCTATCCGTAGGTTTGCTTAATTGCGGATCCTACAAATAGGGTAAGATAAAAGACACGCGTGAGTGAAAAATCACCCAGCGAGTCCCGTGTGTACTAGTGCTTTATTAAAGAGACAGAGTTCTTAAAACCTTTGTGGGGAAAGTATTTCATTTGTTCACTGGAAACAATTTCAAAACTCTCTAAAGAATAGTTTATTCAAAACTCAATCATTTTGGAAAACTGTATTTCAATTTCAAATCATTGTCCCGATTTTCAAATCATAAGCACTCTTCCAACAGAAGGTCGACCTGTATGCAAAGCTCTCAATATTTGCCTTCGGCACCACGTATCATTGTACTTATACCACAGCCTACAACACTCAACCATGCACCACCAAAAATAAGTACACCACAGCATACTACTGAGAATAAACAATTGGTATACTACAGCATACCAAGTACACTACAACGTACTACTTAGAATCAATAATAGGTATACCACAGCATACCAAGTGTACCACAGTACACTCTTGCCACCATAAGCTAGGGGTCCTAATCTTGATGTTAATCACCATTAAGGTGGCAAGGAGTCAAACACACCGAGTGTCTCCGCCCAGCATCTAGCGAATGGCTCAAAAATAAGAAGCGCCTGTAGACACGGCGATTGCCAAGTGGTAAATGGCTAGCCAGGATGACTCACCTCAATGTTCTATCACCTTGTTTTAAGTAAGACAATCCCCATAACTAGTTAGGTTACTTGGGGTCGTCTATCTGTAACATTAGCTCGTACAAAGATCAAAGTCTTGTTGAGTATTCAATATTAGCAATAACAACCCCTATTGATTGATTAGGCCAGAGGGTTATTTGTTCCATAGGATTTTCAAAATAAATATTTTTGGGGAAAAATATAATTTTCTAGAAATTGATCCCACTGACTTGCAAGTCAGATAATAAATTTCATAGGCTTCGTAGTGCCAATCAATTCATTCCATAGGCACATCAAGCCAACAAAATAATTTCTAGGATCAAAATGTCATTTTCCAAAAGTCAATCTCATCTCGAGAGATTATTTTCCAAAACCATGTTGAAACAAGGTGAAGAGTTCTTTTTACACATCAAAATAAGTTTCCAAGAGTATATGGGTCATTTTGCCCGTACTCGATCACAAAAGTCATTTCTAAGGGTATTCGAGTCATTTTACCCTCACCCGATTTAAAAAGTGTTCACAAGAGTTCCAATAAGGATATTTTGGTCATTTATTGAGTACTCGATTCCAAAGGTTTTCATAAACATTCCAATAAGGACCTTTGAATCATTTTCCAAATGCCCAATTCCAAAAGGAAGTTCTTTTAAGAAATCTAGAATTCTAATCCTAAAAGAGGATTAAATTCAAAGTTTCCAAACATATTTCCATAAAATGTTCTGAAAAGGGCATTCCAGTCAATTTGTGAATACCCGACTCCAAGAATTACCATTTTCAAAAAATCCCAAGTGTTTAATCCGAAAAGGACTAAATTCCCAAAATTCATGCTTTAATCATCCATTAAGGTTTCCAAGCCAATTATGAAGTTCATTCGAGCCCAAAATGGTGTAAAACAATTCTTAATCAATAAACCTTAAATATATTCAGGAATTTCCAAAATGGTATAAAATGTAACATTTCATTGAAAAATAAAGCATACTAGCTTTCAAGAACTTTTAGAAATCAAAGGGACTTACCTTGTGTCCTAATTAACTCTTCCCGAACACGGCCGTTCGACACCCATTTTCAACATATCATTGGCCATTTACTAATAAACCTAGACCAAACATTATTTTTAGGTTAAATCGTGTTTGGTAGAAAAGTAGTCGACATCCAGCCGACGTGCCCGACAGGTAGCCAACGTGCAACCGACATTTAGCCGATGGGGCCGACGATTATGGTAAACGTTCAACTTTCGTCCATTTCGTTTTTTCATCGTTTGTTCAATTCTTTCATTTTTTTTCCATATCCTTCCTCCCTTCATATACAAGGGATTCATTCCATATTTCTTATTCATTTCATTTAAAATCACACAATTATTCTTTTGTAAGTTCATTCACTTCCGAAGAAAAATCTTGAAATTTTGCTGCTTTGACACACGATTTTGTTGTGCACATAACTTTCAATCCACAACTCTGATTTGGCTCTATGATACACCAAAATGACTGCAAGACTCTTATTAATTATGTATAGGCCTTTTTCAGAGTTCTGGTTCCCGTGATAGAATGCAGGGCAAAAAAAGTTCCAGTAGTTTTACTGCAATTCTACTATTCATGCTATCCTTTATTTTCCTTTAGCCTTTAACACCTTGAGTGTAATACCCCACCCAAAACCACCTTTGACCTATGGGGGAAAAGTCATACATTGCATAGCACTATGCATTTCATGTGATATTTTAAAATTATATCTTTGCATGGGTGCATGTGATTTTCAAGGTTGTCCTTGCATTAATTTATTTAATGAGAAATAGTTGTGTTGTTTGCATTAATTGAGAATTGTTTTAGGTGAAAGTTAGTAGAAGAGATAGAGGGATAAGAAGTAGGGTGATAGGAATTTCTTAGAGGTATATTAACATCTGAGTTGATTTGGATTAATGGTTAGGGCTGGTAATTATCCTTGGTGACTTGAGTTCAAATCTTACCTCTTGCAAATTTTAGCTTCCTTTTTGAAATTTTCCTTCTTGAGTTCTTCATGCTTTTGGTCGAGAACCCTAGCTAGCCACCACTCTGGAAAGTTTTAAGTCGTATAAGACTCTCCTTGATAAATATTAGAGATAGAAAATATATTCGGTAAAGATCTTATTTTATTTCTCAAAGAATTTCGGATTTAACCTTTTATTTATCTAATTATTCCTAGAGAAATATTTTGGCTAAAACCTTAGCTACTCTTTTGAATTTCAGCCGCCATTTTCTTAGGAGATAAATCTCCATATTTATTTTCTAAACTCAAGGATTTTTGATAAAGATGGAGACTAATTTTATTCTAGCTATTATTCCTGTAATTTTCGAAAATCTTAGCCAAGAAAAATTAAATTCCAGCTTGTATTTAATTAATCAGATTTTATGTTAGCTAGCTTGAATTAAATCTATTATTTTCCTAGCAAAATACTATGTTGATTTTGAGAATAAAGCCCTAGCTAAAAATATGGAAAATTCCAGCCTAGTTGTCGCCACCTTTGAGAGCAATCCTAGCTCAACTCAAACTCTTCCAAGTTAGGAAAACTTATCCTAAATCCTTTAGCAAATTAGATTTTATTTTATCTCCAAAACAAATCAGGTTTTGTCCCTCTTTTCTAGCAGAATTTTGGTCAGCCTTGTGCATGCGCATATGGCTCACGAATTGCTGCACTCCTAGGTGTATCCAAACTCTTCTAAACCTAGCTCAAATCATCTAAAACACTTCTCACCAATTCAGGTTTATTTTTGCTGCACAAACCAGAATTTTTGTCCTTCTTTATCCAAAATTTCGGCCAGCTTTGCACACAGAATTTCGGCCAGCTTTGCACACACTATACTACACAAAAATCAGCATTCCAAAGCACACCAAACTCTTTATTGACTTAGCCAATTGCAGTGCCTAAAACTCTAAGTTTTTCTCTTAGATTTACATCAAAAACAGCAGCCAAAATTAGTCCAGAATTTCTCTCTTTTGTTCATAGTTTTCACACAGCAAAAACATCCACCTTGCACAGAATTTTTGGTTGTTAAAACCTGCACAAACTCTTTCACGTCTTGGACAAAAAAACTGAACACGCACAACCTCTCCTTTGCACTGTTTTCGGCCAGCCTAGGAGAACAATTTCAGATTGTTTTTCTTCTCTCAATCCCTCCCACTTTTGGCCAGTAAAAGGGTACACAGCAAGCTGCCTGTTTTTTGCCATTGTTGCCCAAGAAGTTTAGAACCATTAGGAGTCCTTCCTAGCATCATCTTCTAATCCTAAATCAAACTCTTCTAACCCTAAACCAGAGTAGCCGTCTATTCCCTCCTTGCTGCATGAAATTTCCAGCAAACTCTCCTCTGCAATTTTCGAAAAACACAAGAGCAATCATTAGGCTAAAAATCAAAACGCACCCTAAGGTAAGCAAAAGTCCTCTTATTCTTTTCTCCATTGATTCTTCTCCTCTTCTTCCGTTGAACCACACCATATAGGGGCTGATTCTATCTTCCTTTCTTAACTCTCGATCAAGAGGAATTAAGGAAGACAACTTTCACTCCTTCTCAAGTGAACTCGTAAAGATCATCATAGGGGCATCTTGATCTCATTAATCCGGTTGTTGTAAGGTAAGAGAATTCTTATCCTTGGTGTTGAAATTAAGGTTCAATGTGATTGATGATGTCTATGGGAGTGCGATAGCATGATGAATATGGTTAGTGGGATAGATGAATATTTTGAGATGAGTATTGGGTTAAGTATGTTCAATGGATAGTGATGTGATGTTATGTTGTGATAATGATGGTTGTGAATTTTGATGGTTAAGTTGAGACCTTCTTGATATATTATGCATGATTGAGTTGATTGAGATCCTGATCATGATATTATGTGATTCTAGATCAGGAGGTTATTTGAAGAAGCAAGCAGTTGATTTTATTCTTGTTTATCTGAGGTGTACCACGTAAGTCCTTGCATAAACTCTTTTTATTTGATGCTTGTGATGGCAAGTCAAATGTTGTAAAGCTTTGTGAAGCTATTGTTGAGCTATGGTTACTTAGGTTGTGAACGTGGATGTTTATTCTCTAAATGGCTTTACCAACTAACGCCTTTATCAAGAACTATTTTTCTCTTACATGTTTTAGAAAATCTTTTTTTTTTAAAAGAAAACCACGTTTTACAAAGCCAAGGTATGGAAACACTGTGAATCAGGAATTGACGGATATGTTCGTTGAGTACTCAATAAGGGTAGGCTAACAATACTAGTCTTGGAGGGCTTGAGTGAGTCTTCTAGCAGGCGACCACCTCCAGAAGATAAACTCTGCTTGAAAAAGCGCCAGTGTTGATTGGTCAGGCTGGTCCGATCTAGCATTTGTACCTGGTAAGGTATTATATCCCGGCATGGACACCCAGATGGTTTTGTTGGGTGTAGAGATGGAGGAATATCTCACCTAGTGGGCCATACACCCACCTTTGATCAGAACGCCCAAAGTGTGATAATCTGATCCTATCATGGTGCACAAAATGTGGTGCCTTAACTGTTTTTCTTATCATAGGGCCCAAAGTGTGGCGCCATAACTGTTTATTCAAGTGGATGATTTATTTTGTACAAAGTGTGATAATGGGAAAACTCCACTCCTTACAAAGAGAAATTATTTATGACTTGCCAAATATTTCTGCAAATGTTTTCAACTATGCATACACGAACTGTTCAAAGTACCATGTGCACACACAGGACTTAATGTTTTCAGGAGAATGACACTACTGAGCAAGTGGGATGTCTAGTAGTTGGAGCTTTTGTTGCTTTGTCTATGTTTGAGAGACCGATGTTTATTTATGTTTTCTTTTCGAATCGATGTATACATATGTTTATGTGAAACCTCACCTAAAGCCAACCCTAGAATAAGGGGGTCGGGATGCATATCATATTATTTTGCATGAATATATATATTTTTGAATGATTTTATGTGCTTTAAGAATTGTGGTTTATAGGTTAAAAGGCTTAGTTATGCTTATTGGGTAGGAAGGGTAAAATGGTAATTTTGCCTGAGGTCAAAATAGGAAGATAGCTTGAGGATTACATAAGAAGAATATGTGGGTGAGAAAATAAGAACAAGAGTTAGTGTGGTTAAGTGGTTAGAGCTTTGGAATTAATCTCTAAGGTCATGAGTTCAAATCCCATCATTTAAGTTTTTATCATGATTATCTTACTTGAGTTTGAATTTTTGTTTTCTTGCATTCCATAAAAATAGGAATGTTGTCTTAGGGGAGACATGAAGAGAATGTCCAAATCTTATCATTGTGTCCTAAAAAGAATTCTAGAAGAATTCTTGTCCTATTATTACCTCTAACTTGTTCTAACCTTTTCATCAATTAAACTTGTTCAAAATTTATCAAAATTCATGGTTTTAATTCCAGAAAATTTCAGCAGGGATTCTTGGTCTTTGAATTTTGGAAATGAATCTTGGAGGTTGGGGTTTTAACTGAAAATAGGAGAGGAGTTAGGGAAGGTTCCCAAGAGAAATTAATCACCATTGATGAACCTTCAAACTTCACTCCATTGTGTTCATAATTTTCATGAAAGAAATTTGGAAATTTTCCAGATTCTTGGCAGCCTAACCTTCGAAAATCTCAGCCATCTTTCATACTCAATTGCTGCTGGAAAATGGCCAATTTATTCAGCTTGAGGAACTGAAAATTCTGTGCAATTCGGACTGCACAAAAAACTGCACAAACCAGAAAAAAATTCTGGGCAGTTTCGCAACTTTCAAACCAGAAAATGAAGCTGTTTTATTCCACCTTCAAGCCAGCAAAACTTCTCTGTTTTCCCCCATAAAGAAGGCTGGAAAACCAGCCTTAAAGGACCTTGAACACCTCTCAAAACCTCCACAAAACGGGCTGAAGAAGTGCAGAAATTCTGCACAGAAAATTGCTGCAACCGTTCGCAACTTTGAACACCATAGAACCAGAATTTTTCCAGCTTTGTTCTCTTCAAGCCCTGGCCGAAAACCACCCTTCAACCTCTGTAAATTCACCCTTGTTCAGCCATGAACTGAAAACCATTACCCTCTCCACTTACATTGCACAATTGGAGTCCATAATCACACCTCAAATCTCTCCTACAATCACTCCATTCAAACTTCCATTTGAACTTCAAAATTTCCAGAATTTTCTCTCCATGAAAACACCCTTGTATTAAACTATACAACCAGAATTTCTCTGCCATTAGACTCTGATTTTTGGCCAGCCTTAAAGCCTTATCAGACTTCAATCATTTCAGCAAAACAAACCAAACCAGCCGACACCATTGTAGCTCCAAGAAAACCTCCATCAATCAAACACCATTAACATATCCTATACCTCAAACCACTCCTCAAATCACTCCATTTGAATTTCAAATGATCAGATTTTTCTCTCCCTCTCTAAGCTAAACCGAAACCCCTGAATTCCCTAAACTATTCAGTCAACACTCTCCAGAAATTCGTCCAGCATTCTCCCTCAAATTCTCTCCATTTTCACCAAGAACACCAAGAACACACACTACTTTTCTTCAAGCCAAAACCCACTCTAAACACCTCTAATCCCTCTCAAAAACTCCAGAATACTCCTACATACTCTCTAGAGTTCATTTCTGGAATTTATAACATCAAAGCTCAAAAACAAAAATTGGCATTCGGATCAAAACTGATTTTTCTCCTTGACGTCTCAAGAACATCATCAAGGTAACCAAGAACAATTCTCTTGTTCATCTTCTTCCATTTAACCTTCTATGTATCAGACTAATGCTCTCTCTCTCTCTCTCTCTCTCTCTCTCTCTCTCTCTCTCGGCCGAAATGGTTGATCAACAACCATGGCTGTTTTTCTTACTCTTGGACAATTCAAGACTCTCAATCGCGTGGACCTTCTTAAATCTTCATCGAAGTGTTCATCAATCAAGTATTTCTCCTTAAACCTTCTTTTTAATTCAGCATTCATGTCTCTTAGATATTGATAGGAAGAATAAAATATGAATGGGGGATTGAGTATATGCATGTGAATAAAGGGGTTGGGATTAGGACATGAGAATGATTGATCATGTTTAAGCTATATGGATTTCCTTGAGAATCGATGTATGTTCATCATGGCCTAAGAGAGTTATGAATGTTTAAGCATGCTAGATGTTATGTCACCTTTGGTGAATAGGATTTTTATGTTCTTATCTCCATTGAAGCCATGATCATGATTGTTTGGCCATGTGATAGCAAGTGTTGATTTAAGCATATGTTCATAAATGGATTAGTTTGTTGTTTGATGTTGAAGAATATGTTCATGATTCTTGTTAGCAATAGGAAAATCATGATTATGTTCTTGTTGATCCTAGGCTATTTTAATTAGTAAATTTTATTACCTTAATTAAAATTATTACTATATTTTTCTCTAAGGATTTCGAAATTGCTAGGAAGTTTTGGAAATGGGATGTTACATGAAATATTGATATTTTACTAGTCAAATAAATGATATTTTTCCTTAAAAATAATATATGCATAGGTATAATATTAAATAAGATCTTTTATATAAATAATAATAATGACCTTGTAGACCATAGTTCAAACTTTTGCCTATATTCATAAATATTATTTATATTAAAATTTGTTTGTTATTTATTAAACAAAAATTTAATATAATTCATTTATTATTAATTTTATTTATTACTAATTATTTATTATCTATTAAAAATTAATTAAAAATTATTTGTAATTTATTATTTATTTATAATAAAGCTATTTTTAAATTACCATTTATTAATATTATTTAGGGCTTGGTATTATTCAATATTCAAACCTTAGTTTATTTATTAATAATAACACTCAAGAATTATTATTTGAGTCTATAATTTATTAGCAATTATTTTAGAACCCCTAGTTATTTTAACTTATCAAACTAGACTTATTTTATAAAATTCTTTATCAGCTAGCCTTAAAGCTTAGGACATTAGGGTCGTGATTGTAATAAGTTGAACTAGGATTATTTGTGTAAGTGAATTTAGCTTGAGTGTAACCTTATGTTTTGTGTTTACCCCAGGCGGGGTTAGGTCAGCCTTGGAAGACTTTTGAATTTGAGCAAGCAAAGAATCAGGTAAGCTCCTGCATGGAATTTTGTGAAGACCAAAAATTACTGTGGCAAGCTAAACGCGATGTGTATGGAAATTCATGTTGTAAAGGCAATTAAGGACTATTTTTCCTATTTATTTCAGTCAAGCAAATCATTTGAAAATCAAACAAGCAGTTTTACACAAAATGCTAAACTTTTTCTAAAACCCAACTTTGACAAGAATTTTAGAACCCTTAATTGCTATTTCCAAATAAAGCAATGTATGATCCATTTTCTCCCAAGTGGGACAATCAACGTTGAGTACTCAATAAGGGTAGACTACCAGGACTAGTCTTTGAAGGGTTAGGGTAAGTCTCTCAGTAGGTGGCCACCTCTGAGGGGTGAGTCCTTCCTGGATAGGATGCCAGTCCGGTAGGTCATGCCGGTCCGAGCTAGCAAGTTTCAATCATGTGGACTGTGTGTTTCCGGAGTGGACAACCGGTAAGTTTGGGTGTAGAGATGGAGGAGTATCTCACCCGGTAGGCCGTACACCTACCTTTTGTCAGCTTGCACAAAGTGTGGCATTCTGACCGTTGCTTAGTCATGGGGCCCAACGTGTGGTAACCCATGGCTACCCATTTGAGTGGTTGTATTTATTGTGCACATGTATGGTTTGAAAAGCGAAACACCACTCTTTATTTTCAACACTTATTTAACGCTTGCCAGCACTTTCTCTTATGAAACTTTTACAACTTGCATACATGAATTATTTTACCCGAAACACTCAAAGCACACACGGGCTTACTGAGATTTTTATCTCATCACCTTTATACCATGTTTACAGGTTGATCCGGCTGTGGAGGTCAATAGCTAAACTTATTGCCTATGCTTTGAAAACTTTATGTTATTTTCTTTATGGGATGTTTGAGAGATTGTAGCAAATAATTTATTTTGGAATTGTTCTTGTATTTATCTTTTGGGTTGTAATAAGTTTAATTTTAAAGTATTTATTTTATTTTATTATATGTGACCTAGTTATAAAGACCCATTGTCCATTGGACGGGGCGACATCCCCGGCCCTGTTGGGCCTAGGTAGTGGGGTCTTACAAGTGGTATCAGAGAGTAGGTTTAGGTAAGTAGTGATAGTATATGTTTTGATATATTAAGTTCAAATCTTTTATCTGACCTGTCTTGTTTATGATGTAGGATGGTTAGAATGATTAGAACCGCAAGGAAATGGCAGCAATGGCATCCTCTCATTCCTATCTACCCGAAGGACCTACCAGTCCTTAGCCTGCACCTCAGTTGCACCGCAGCTAATTATACCCCCGGATGATAGTAGTGACAATGAGGTCCAGATCATTGAGCCACCCCCAATACCCGTGATCAACTTGGTTATTGATAGTGAAGACGAGGAGATTGACATTGAATATGTTCCCCTCCCCCCTAGTCCCATAGTTGACTTGACAGCTGATAGTGAAGACCCAGGGGAGATAGATTACGAATCTCCACCTAGACCTTCCTTTGTAACCCCACCCAATCAGGTTGAGACCGGGGAGAGTTCTAGGAGACCCGGGAAGGAGCCGATAGATGGGTTTGCAAATGGGGCTGGGATAGACTTCACTAGGAATTCTGGGGAATGGTTATATGATGCCGACTTTGAAGATTCTGATGAGGACTAGAAAGGCTAAGTGCTGCTACGATTGGGATGTTTTATTTACTGCTTTCTATAAATTCCTATGATAAGGATTATTTTTCCATGTTTACTGCTTTAATTCCGAATTTATGCAAATAAGAGTACCTAGAGTACTCTAAATCTTGAGGAAAAATCTATATGCAATTCTTTATACAAAATTTGCATCTAATTTTCTTCCGCTTAAAGTTGAATGTGACTGCATGCTCAATTTGGATATTTTAAACTTTGTTGCATAAACTCATTATCTGGGACATGGTTTTAAATTAATTTCATTGAGCCATAAAAGAAATTAATATAGTTAACCTATGTGTTCATGCATGATTTAAGTAGAAAGTCTTACCTCCTCGCCTTGTATTGGTTGCCATCTCCAAAATAAAATAATTCTACTCCTATCTGACCTATGTAAACTAATTACATAATTTCCAAAAGAGAGAAAACCTTGAGTTACATTCGAGGGAAGTTAGATGAGAAGAGAATTACACAAGAATTCTAGAGAAGACGGGACACACATGCCCTATTGTTAGGTATCTCAGGCTTGTATCCTATACGGCGCAGCGGAAAATAAAACGAGATACCATCCCAGGACCCATATATATATGTGGAAATTAAGACATAATGAGGGTAAAGGTAACAGCTTTTACCTTTGCGTGATCGTCCGAAGAACAAAAATTTCTTCTTCAAGTTGAGGCGCAATCCAGTAATCCTCGTGATCAACCTCCACGTGAGTTAAACGTCTACCTACTATAATCACAGAGTGTGATTATCTCTAATAGTAATCCACACAAAGGAATACTCAAGCACCAAAATTTCAGTGCTAGCAGAAAAAAATGGCGGCTAGGTTTTTCATTCAAGAAGAAAACGAGAGAGAGAGAGAACAAGAGGTTGATTTCGTGTATCTTGCTCTAGGGTTTTTGTGTCCAATTTTTGCTTAGGTTTTTCGTGTGTATAGTCTTCAAAATACACAAAATTTTCTTACCAAAAACAAGGGATTCTAATCCCATTAGAATTCCCTAATTGTAATTGGGAACATCAAGTTCTCATAATTACAATTTGGACCATAAATTATAACTAATTATAATTTGTCCGCAACAACTTCTCTTTCTCGCAATTAACCCCACTACATTATCAAATAACATCTTGAGTATATAATCATCTATTGTGTGCGACCTATGCGTGATCCCTTACTCATGTGATCCCTTTCAACTTGTATCTTGGGAGACATCGACTTTAAAAGGCTTACACCATATGACATGGGCAAGAATCCCTTTTTGGATTGATCCATGCTAAACCTCTTTAGCACTTTATCTATGTATGTAGACTGTGAAAGACCAAGCAACCTTTTGGATCTATCTCTATAGATCCTTATTTCAAGAATATAGGTTGCTTCATCAAGGTCTTTCATGGAGAATTGTTTGGATAACCAAATTTTAATCGTTTGCAAGACAGGTATATCGTTTCCTATTAGCAATATGTCATCTACATGAAGCAGTAAGAAAACGATTGCACTCCCACTAACCTTCTTGTATACACAAGGCTCATATTTGAATGAAACCAAACTCTTTGATTGTTTCATCAAAATAGATATTCCAACTCCTAGAAGCGTGCTTAAGTCCATAAATCCCAGTCAATCCCAGTCAATTGGTAGCGAACATGAATTAATCCAAACGTCTTTGAGATTAATAATCTATAATTAATTAGAATTAACCCTATTAAATCTAATTAGGATTGGTTTATTAATTTATCAATTAATAAACCCATATTCCCAGATCATGAGCGGTATCTAGCAACACATCACAACCATCCAAGAGTCCAGGAATTCAAGTGGCTTGACATGAACCATTCAATAACAAACTACAGTGCAATTAACTCATTTCACCATACAATATCTCATTCGGTTTGGAGTATGGAATTAGTGCCAACTCCCTCTAGAATTAATTCTGGCCCGAATACAATAGTACTTGTACCAGGAACCCACTACTCTAGATGTGTATCAATTGGAACTGTTTCCAATAAACAATTGCCTTAGCTAAGGACTTTCGAGTAGTAATTTCTACAAGTGGCCGTGAGATATTCGCCCCTACTATTAGGAGTGGTGAATCCTTTATTGACGCTCTCAACTACTTTCGTTTACCTCACCATGTACCCAATATCCATCCCATAGGCGGCTCTCGATCGAGCTCCGGAGATTGGAATCAAAGTACAAGGCTCAGCAAACAAAGTACCTTGGAGATCTCAAGTCTAAGGATACTTGCACGTTTATTATATTGAGATTATATCACTAGGACTAAATAGTTATCCATGTGATTATCTCAAAACTAGGTCATCCAATGAACTTGTTCCATTAACAAGCATCCATGTGTTAACTTTTAGTATCTCAATACTCACGGTTATAAGAACCACCACCTGATCAAATCAGGAAGTCTAACACATGCTAGTCTTAACACATTAATGATGTCCTATCTCATTAATACTATGATTAGGGACTATTTAAGTACTAATACCATCCAGTGTAGTAGGAATCTCATATCATGATCTCTATCATGATTTCTTTAACACAGTGTTGTACTAGGGACTTTATCAAACAGTTATATTACTTAAAGTAAACAAAAGAAACTGTTAGATAAATAATGCCTTTTATTAAAATAAAATGTGTCATATACAATGTACAAGTGATTGCCTCTAGGGCACAACACTAACAAACTCCCACTTGCACTAGAGCCAATCATTCATGTATCTAATACCGAATGATTCAACATGACAATCATGTTTCTTTTGGGATAGTGCTTTCGTAAGAGGTTCAGCTATGTTCTTATCCATGGGAACTCTCTCTATCTTTTAATCATTCCTATCTATGATCTCCCGGATCAGATGATAGTGTCGCAATACGTGTTTGGATCGTTGGTGAGACCGCGGCTCCTTTGCTTGTGCAATGGCTCCGTTGTTGTCACAATACAAAGTTATTGGACCAACAATACTAGGAACCACACCCAGTTTCATCACGAACTTCTTGATCCAAACAGCCTCCTTAGCTACTTCAGAAGCAGCTATGTACTAAGCTTCTGTTGTAGATTCGACAATAGTCTCTTGTTTGGAATTTTTCCAACTTATTGCCCCTTCGCACAACGTAAACACGTAGCTGGATTGTAATTTGAAATCATCTTTATCATATTGAAAACTGGCATCAGTATACCCATTTATTTTCAAATCACCTTCTCTATATACTAAGAACATGTCCTTAGTCCTTCGTAAGTACTTAAGGATGTTCTTTTCAGCGCTCAATGACCCTCACCAGGGTCGGATTGGTATATGCTCGTCAAACTGAGAGCACAAGATACATCGGGCCTAGTACATATCATAGCATACATAATAGATCCAACTACCGAGACATATGGAATCTTACTCATGTGATCCCTTTCAACTTGTATCTTGGGAGACATCGACTTTAAAAGGCTTACACCATGTGACATGGGTAAGAATCCCTTTTTGGATTGATCCATGCTAAACCTCTTTACTACTTTATCTATGTATGTAGACTGTGAAAGACCAAGCAACCTTTTGGATCTATCTCTATAGATCCTTATTTCAAGAATATAGGTTGCTTCACCAAGGTCTTTCATGGAGAATTGTTTGGATAACCAAATTTTAATCGTTTGCAAGACAGGTATATCGTTTCCTATTAGCAATATGTCATCTACATGAAGCAGTAAGAAAACGATTGCACTCCCACTAACCTTCTTGTATACACAAGGCTCATCCATATTTTGAATGAAACCAAACTCTTTGATTGTTTCATCAAAATAGATATTCCAACTCCTAGAAGCGTGCTTAAGTCCATAAATAGTCCTTTGCAGCTTACACACCTTTGTGCCACCACTGGATGTGAAACCCTCAGGTTGTGTAATATACACTTCCTCAGTTAGATTTCCATTTAGGAAAGTTGTTTTCACATCCATTTGCCAAATCTCATAACCATAATGAGCAGCAATGGCTAGGAGTATCCTGATGGATTTCAACATGGCTACTGGCGAGAAGGTTTCATCATAGTTAATACCATGTTGTTGACGATAACCCTTCGCCACTAGTCGTGCTTTATAAGTAACTAAGTTACCATCCATGTCCGTTTTCTTCTTAAAAATCCACTTGCATCCAATAGGTTTAATTCCTTTGGGTGGATCAACCAAAGTCCATACTTAGTTGTCGTACATGAAATCCATCTCTGACTTCATGGCCTCAAGCCATTTGTTAGATTCTGAACTATTTAGAACATCCTTGTGTTGGATTGTATGCCCTCTTAGACTAGGTTTCTGATGTAAAATCGAATATTTTAATAAAAGAATTTATTTTAAAAATTAGTTGTAAATTTACTTTTTGTTTGTACACAATTTTCATTTGGAACAGACCCATTGTGTTTAAATAAGTGATCCATGTGAATGGTGGTCTTTCACAGTAAGGTATGGATCACGGGTTATTTAACACATAAACATTTGTTCTTAACCTATTGATGAGACTGGGAATCTCATCATGTTTAGGTTATTATGTTATGAATTCCAAATGGGGAATAGCTTACCTTTAGCTAGTGAGCAGTCCACTCATTTCATGACATAAGCATATTTCGAATACGTAGGACAGGACCTGTAGTAGTGGTTTCTAAAAGTACTATATGTAGAAACCTAGACTACTACCACTACAGCGTAGACTAGTACTCTACGACTTGAGTATGAGTTAGTGGTCTGACGAAGCTGGAAGCATATGCTTTGAAATACTATAGTTGAGGTTCTATAGTAGAACCGATATACTTGTGTATTGGGTATATGTAACTAGTTAGTTAAGACAGACTTGTACAAGATAGTTTCTGCTTTATATCGCCCCTTGTGGTTGTCCGAATGGTCTAAAATGTCTAGGGCCCTGGAAAACATGACTTGGATGTTTGATTTAGGGTAGCTCCCTTGGAAAGTGGAAACACTCCAGGAAGTCATGGATCATTCGACTAGAGGCCTAAGGATTATAGATGTCTTTTAGAGGGGTGTTAGTACACTTCTTCCTCTCTAAATGTACGGCGATGTGTAGAGGGGTATTTTAGTCATTTCACCTGAACGTCGGAGACTTTGCTAATGCAGCATTGTCCTTGGGGTAAATATTTCCTTATGGTGATATTAGAAAATATTTAAAATGCAAAATACAACTATTTATATAGCAGGGGTATTTTGGTCATTTTAACAGGCAAGGTGATATGTCTTTTTAGTCCTCGGAATAGCCCGTAAGTCCTAATTAATTTTGGGTTGAGGAATTGGTCTCAGTTCAAGAGGATTTTATTTTATTCAGGACATCTAATTTATTATTAGACCGAAATAAAATAAAATTAGGAGTTGAGAGAAATTAATTTTCTGGTTTATTTGGTTAACTAATTATTCGGGGCCTAGGTCCAGTTTGAACAATTAGGAAATTAACCTGGGTTTAAACCAAGGGAAAATAATTAATGCTTAATTATTTATTGGGTTATTTATTTAAGCCCAAGATATAAATAATTAAAGATTAATTATTTTGGTTCATTTGGGCTCATTAATTATTTATTGGGTTATTTCTATAAGCCCAGGAAATAAATAATGCATGTTTATTATTTTGGGCCTTTTGGATCCAAAAAAAATAATAAAATTATTTTGGCCCAATAGCTTGGACCATAGGGTTTTTTCCAGATACGGTTCAGATGAGTTTAGGGTTTAGCCAAAGTTATTCTCAGGATAACATCCGGATGTTTGAAATTTGATATCCCAGGGATATGTTTATCAGATAATTAGAGACCTAGTTTTGGCTAACCAATAAACAAGTCTCTGGTAAAAAAAAAAAAAAAACCCTAATCTCCCTAAGAACTAGAGGCTCTCACGCAGCTCTCTTTCTCTCACGTCTCCTCACCCTCTGTTTTCCTCCTGGAGCTTTGCTAACCAATAGCAAGAGAACCAAGGAGACTTGAGACCGTTCTTCACTACTGTGTTCACCGACTAGAAGTTGGGTAGTGGCATATTCTGAGAGCTGAAAAGCTTGGCGTTCATGCAAACAAGGCGAAGTCAGAGGCTAGCGGGTTATCAACCGGAAGCTTCTTCAAGTGGGCAAGGCGAAGCGATTCCTGTCGTTCAATCCACTCCTACTCAACCTAGTAGGTTTAAAGCGCACAAAGGTATGATCTTTACGCTTTCGTGTGGCCTTTAAGGCTTGTGTTTTTTTTCCCTGTTTTTCCCCATTGAAGCATGCTCCCCTATTTCTCTGCCCGTCAATGTGGTATCAGAGACAATGGTTCTTTTATCAACTTAGGGAGCATGGTAGTTAATAAAACTGGAGAAGATGATTGTTTGGTGATTATACCTGTGATCTTTCGGTGTTTTGGTATAGGGTAGGATGACTGTGAGCTTTACCGTTGAAGCATAGGACTCTTTGTAAAAATTTTTGGCTTTGATATTTGATCGTGTAAACCTAATTTAAATGGGTATAGGCGGTTGTGTTTTGTTTTGGATGAGTTTTTGTAAGTAAAAATGTCCAAAGAAGCCAAAGAAAGAAGTAGTAGATGAAGCGCAGAGGTTCTGCAACTTCCCTACGGAAAAGAGAAAAAACAAAGAAGAAACACTATTCCTAAGTCGCCTCCTGAGCCAAGCCGAGCCGAGCCGTCATTTCTGTGAGAGGAGCCGGTCGCTGTTGAGTCGAGCCGCTGGGAGAATTGTGAGCCAATTGCGCCGATTGGATGAAATTGCAATCGCGCGCGGGTCGAGTGGCAGGTATCCGGGCGAGCTCGCTGGTCGTGTGCTGAGAGGAGCTGGGCGCGGGTTGCGGATCAGCTCCGTGGGTCGCACAGCATGCGATCTGGTGTGGCTGGTGCACCGGGGGGTGCGGTGGACCACAAATCAAAAGGCTCTGATTCTGTGCAGCGGGTGTACATGGACCGGTAGATTTGTTTTTTGCAATTTTCTTTGTTTTTTTTCCGTTTTGGGTCCCATACGGCGAAGTTAATATTTTTGCAATATTTTATATTCAGAAGAACCTCTGGAAATCGAGCCAAGTGAGTGCAAAAATTCTGCACAAAAAAAATTTGCAATCTTCGAAACTAAGAACAACCATGAAACTAGAATTTTTTTTTTTTTTTCCAGCTTTGCTCCCTTTTAGCCTAGGCCGAAAATCACCTTCAACCTCTGTAAAATTGAACCTTGCTCAGCTGTAGACTGAACACCATTAACTCCACACTCACCTTGAGCATAAGGACTCCATAGCCACACTACAAAACACTCCTAAGATCACTCCATTCAAACACTTTTTGAACTTCAAATAATTTCAGCTTTTTACACCATTAAAGTCACTCTTGTATTAGGCAAATAAACCAGAATTTCCTCTGCCATTTAAGACTGAATTTCGGCCAGCCTTGAGCAACATTAACCTTTAATCATTCCAGCAAAAACCCCTTGTTCAGCCGGCACCATTGAAAGACATAGAAACCTCTCTTGATCAAAACACCATAGCTAACCTCTTACCTTAAACATCTCCACCATTTCCTCCATTTAAATTTAAAAAAAATCTGATCATTCTCTCTCCTTCTTGCTGAAAACCGAAACTCTCATTCATTCCATACCATTCGGCCAGCCTTCTACCAAAATTCGTGCAGCACTTCTTCCAAATTCTCTCCATTTTCACCTAGAACACCAAGAACACACACTAACCTTCTTCAAGCCTAACCCTACTCTAAACACCTCCAATCACTCTCAAATACTCCAAATCACTTCCATTTAATCTCTAAACCTCATTTCTGTTATTTATAACACAAAACCTCGCAAACAAGAATTTTCGAGCGGATCAAAATTAGCTTTTCTTTGAAGGTCTCAAGAACATCAACAAGGTAAGGCAAGAACAACCTTCTTGTTCATCTTCTTCCATTCGATTGTACTGTTCTAATGCTCTCTCTCTCTCTCTCTCTCTCTCTCTCTCTCTCTCTTCCAACCGAAATGGTTGATCAACCATCAACCATGGCCGTTTTTCCATTGGATCATTCAAGGCTCTCAATCACGAGGACCTTCTTAATTCGTCATCGAAGTGTTCATCAAATCAAGTATTTTTCCTTTAGTCCTTCTTTTAATTCAGTATTCGTGTCTCTTAGATATTGATAGGAAGAATGAAATATGGATAAGGGATTGAGTATATGCATGGGGATTAAGGGGATGGAGTTAGGACATGATGATTGTTGTATATGACTAGGATGTATGTGTTTTCCTTTCGAATCAATGTATGTTCTTCATGCTTAATGAATTTTATGGAGGTTTGAAGCATGATTAGATATTATGACACCAAAGGTGATTAGGCTTTTATGTTCTTATTTTTCCATGGAAACCATGATTGATGATTACGCTTAGTAGGATTTTGGCCATGTGATGGTATAAGATAGTTCAAGTGTATGTTCATGAATGGATTAATATATTGTTGATGATGGAGAATGTGATCATGAATCCTTTCTAGCAATAGGAAAATCATGGAGAAATAGTATTTTCTTGCTAAGGCTAGATTATTTTTATTAACAAATTTTATTACCTTGAATAGAATACTACTATATTTTTCTTTATAAAATTCGAAACTCTAGGGAAATTTGGAGTGGTTTATTAATTAAAATATTAATATTTTCTTTATCAAGTAAATGAGATCTTTTATTAAAAATAATATATATAGTAATAAATCCTTTACAATAAATAAAATATTATTTATATTAAAATCTATTTGTTATTTATTAATTAAAATTTAAAATAATCATTCATTATTAATTTTATTTATTACTAATTTATTTATTATCTATTTAAAAATTAATTAAAGGTTATTTGTAATTAAATATTTATTTATAATATAGCTATTTTCAAACCACCATTTATTAGTGCTATTTTGGACTTCATATTCAAACCTTAGTTTATTTATTAAAAATAACACTCAAGAATTATTAATTGGGTCTATAATTTATTAGCAATTATTTTAGAACCCCAAGCTATTTTAACTTATCAACTAAAACTTATTTTATAAAATTCTTTGTCACCTAGCCTTAAAGCTTAGGACATTAGGGTCATGGCTAGTCATGGTTGTAACTAGTTGAGTTAAGAAATTATTTATGTAAGGCAGGTATAGCTCGAATGTAACCTTATGTTTTGTGTTTACCCCAAGCGGGGTTGGGTCAGCCTTGGGAAACAGTTGAGTTGAGCAAGCAAAGGATCAGGTAAGCTCCTGCATGGAGTTTTGTGAAGACCAAAAAGTTATTGTGGCAAGCCAAGTATGATGTATATGGACATTAATTTTGTGAAGGCAATTAAGGACTGTGTTTTCCTTTTTATTTCAGTCAAGCAAATCACTTGAAAGTTAAACAAGCAGTTTTACACAAAATGCTAAACTTTTTCTAAAACCCAACTTTGACAAGACTTTTAGAAACCCTTAATTGCTATTTCCAAATAAAGCAAAGTGTGATCAATTTTCTCCCAAGTGGAACAATCAACGTCGAGTACTCAATAAAGGTAGACCACCAGGACTAGTCTTTGAAGGGTTAGGGTAAGTCTCTCAGTAGGTGGCCACCTCTGAGGGGTGAGTCCTTTCTGGATAGGATGCCAGTCCGGTAGGTCATACCGGTCCGAGCTAGCAAGTTTCAGTCATGCGGACTGTGTGTTCCGGAGTGGACAACCGGTAAGTTTGAGTGTAGAGATGGAGGAGTATCTCACCCGGTAGGCTGTACACCTATCTTTTGTTAGCTTGCACAAAGTGTGGCATTCTGACTGTTATTTAGTCTTGGGGCCCAACGTGTGGTAACCCATGGCTACCCATTTGAGTGGTTGTATTTATTGTGCACATGTATAGTTTGAAAAGTGAAACGACACTCTTTATTTTCAACACTTATTTATTGCTTGCCAGCACCTTTTTCTTATGAAACTTTTACAACTTGCCTACATGAGTTGTTTTACCTGAAACACTCAAAACACACACGGGCTTACTGAGATTTTTATCTCACCACCTTTTATACCATGTTTTCAGGAAGATCCTGCTGTGGAGGTCATTAGCTAGATGTTGCCTATACTTTGAAGACTCATGTTATTTACGTTATGTGATGTTTTGAGAGATTGTTGCGAACAGTTTATTTGGATTTGTTCCAATACTTATCTTTTGGGTTGTAATAAGGTTAATTTTAAAGTCTTTATTTTATTTTATTTTCATGTAACCTAGTTATAAAGACCCCTTGTCCTCTGGATGGAGCGACATCCCTGGCCCTGATGGGCCTAGGTAGTGGGGTGTTACACGTATCGTTAGAAATCATCGATAAAGGTTATGAAATAGTTATAACCTCCTCTTGCTTGTATTGACATTAGGCCACATACATCAGAATGTATGAGTTCTAATAACTTCTTGGCCTGTTCTCCTTTTCCTAAAAAGGGTATTTTAGCCATTTTACCTAATAAACAAGACTCGCATGTGCTATATGATTCATGATCAAATGACCTTAAGTCACCAAGCTTGTGTAACTTAGGTTTCTTATTATCTATATTAAGAATTGGATTATTCAAGTCTAGAACATATAAACTATCAACTAGAGTTGCAGAACCATAATGAATATCATTCAATGAAAATGAACAACATTTATTCTTAAATATCAAATGAAATCCATTTAAATCTAAACATGCAATTGAGATAATGTTTTTCATTAAAATTGGTACATAATAATAGTTTTGTAATTCTAAAACTAATCCCGAAGTCAGGTTCAGCTCTTATGTCCCCACAGCAAGTGCAGCAACCTTTGCCCCATTTGCAGTGCGTAAGTCCACGTCGCCTTTCTCTAGCCTTCTATTGCTTTTTAGTTCTTGCAAGTTATTACACAAATAAGATCCACATCCAATATCTAATACCCATATCTTATTTCTAAGGACAATATTTATCTCAATCATAAATATACCTGGAGTAGAAGTAGAAGTGCTTGTAAGCTTCTTTTTCTGCTTCTTGTCCTTAACAGTCTCTATGTAGGCCTTGCAGTTGCACCTCCAGTGACCCATCTTGACACAATAATGGCATGGGCCCTTGGTAGCAGCGTCCTTCTTATTCACACCACCATTGGGCTTCATGGGAGCCTTTTTCTTTTTTTTTTTTTTAACTTTCTTCTTAGAAGAAGAAGATTCTACCATTAAAACTACATTGGAATCCTTCTTCATGAAGGACTCTGCAGTTTTGAGAAGATTGATCAACTCAGGAATGGTGGACTCAATCTTGTTCAATTGATAGTTAATCACAAATTTTGAGAAACTATTTGGTAAAGATAGTATAATTAAGTTAACACTTAAGTCATGATCCACTGTGAACCCGAGAGATCCAAACTTTTCTATTAAGCCCAGCATCTTTAGCCCATGAGTGGCTATAGAAGAACCCTCTTGATATGTCCGGACTTGGGTGTAAAAAAAATCATACAAAAACTAAGCATATTCCCAATCAAGTTTAAATTAAAATGTTCAACCCAAATTACACATATAAGCAAGCGTATTCATCATTAACCGTGCATAGGGTTCAAAAGAGTGTTGATCCTCCAGGAACAAGTAGACATTAATTACCTTTCTTTCATTGTTTAACCGACTCGATAAAGTGAAAAACAAATAAAAATAAAATCAAAATCAAAATATATACATGTCAAGGATAGATGAAGTATGTAATTTAAACCATTGTTTAGACAAACATGATCTCAAAGGACTTAATCGTTATCATAACTAATCATTTTCTTGGCATCATGAAGGATTAAGATAGACTCACTTCTTTTTCAATCCATGAAATCACTATCTTCTAGATAAATTAGAATCACTTGGTCTCGTCTCAACTAACTTATCCAAAAGATGCATTAAACATAATCCTTAGTTAAATTCCCTTGGTCTTGGCGAATTTAAAACATGAAATCAACTAATGAATCCTTGGTCTTGGCAAAAATCAATTAATCTTTAATTACCCAGTCCTCATCAACTAACCCCCTTGGTCTCGGCGAATTAATTGACAATAAATATGAAATTAATCAATCGAAACTACCATCAACCCCCTTGGCCTTGGCGAGTTAATAGAAAGAACCAACCAACTAATCTCGTAATAAGCACAAGTAATTAAATACCAAGAAAAATAATCAATTAATGAAAAGATCAAATAACTCTAAATATCATGAATACCTAAAACAATGTCAAATTACAATAAAACAATTAACATATCATTGTTCAAGATAAATAAAACAAAGTAAAAGAAAGCACTCATAGACAAGCCTCCTTTTTCTTCATTTGAAGACCTTCTTGCACAACCCTCCTTGGATTGAAGAATTCCTTCTTTGATTTGAGTGATTCTCTATGATGATCAATGAATTCCCCCATTTTCCCTTGTGTTTTTCATCTATTTATAGGCTTAGGAAATGCCTAAACTCGTACGTACAAAGTTCTTGGCCGAGTAGAAGTTGGAAGATACTAAACTCCTCAGATTACCAAAAACCGCATAGAAAAAATCAAGCACCGCCTTAGCTTCAAGGCACAACCAGTGCCGCCTTGATTCTCAAGCCGGCGCCAGTTGTGTTCTGCTTCTCTACTCGTTCGCCAATTTTTCTCCAAATTTTGCACAATGTGTTCCAGAATGCAGCTGGCGCCGGTTCCAGCTTTATTTCAACAGTGCATGGCCAGCGTTGGTTCTAGAGTTATAGCCGGCACCTCCTCTCCTCTGTTTTGCGACATTTTTGTTTCGTTTTACCCTAAAAATCTAAAATAAAGAACAAAATACCTTTCTAAGGGTAAAATATCAAATATGAAGGAATATGACTAGTTATTGAACAAAATGTATTGCAAAAGAACCTTAAACAATTGGGAATAGTATGACTAATTTAGCCCCTATCACCTCTACCACTTTGCAACAGAATAGTTGCTTCAAGATCTCGTATCTCTCATTTCTGGCTTGGGCGGCAAATAGCTCTCGAAAATTTAGTATAATCAATTGAGCATCCATATGCTCGTGCTGTTTTTACAACTCAGGAGTCATGGATGCTAGCATAATACATGATGTTGTATCACTATCCTCCTTGTGCTTTTTGTGGAAAGCATGCTCATCAGCATAAGCATCTTGAGTTGGTGGCGGTGGAATCAGAGTATCTAGCACATAGAGCAACTTTTTCAATTTGAGAACGATTCTCAAATTTATATACCAGACGAGGTAGTTTGACTCGTTTAACTTGTTGGTCTCCAATATGCTATGTAGGTTTAGGTTTGTAGACATGATGCAAGTGTCCTAGATGTAAAGATAGAGATGATTAGCTACTGTATATGCACATAAAGTGTAACACCCCGCTACCTAGGCCCGCCAGGGCCAAGGATGTCGCCCCGTCCAAAGGACAAGGGGTCTTTATAACTAGGACACACAAATATAATAGTGGAAATAAAACGATAGTTCAACTTAAAATTTATTACAACCCAAAAGAAATAATAATAAATCCAAGAATACTCAAAACAATTCCATAATAAAAATTCATCCGCTCTCAGCTCTCCCAACATTACACAAAATAAATCCTCAGAAAATTCTTCCAAAGCAGACAATATATAGCTACTCATGCCCACAGCAGGATGGACCTGAAATCATGATAAAATCGTGGTGAGACAGAAATCTCAGTAAGTCCGTGTGTGCTTCGGGTGTTTAGTGAAAATAGTTCGTGGATGCAAAGTGTGAAACCTTTATAAGAGAAATACTGGCAAGCAATAACACTAGTAAAAAACAAGAGTGGCGTTTTGGCTTTTCTAGCCATACATAAGTAATAAAATCAACCACTCGAAAGAAAGGGATATGGGTTATCACACGTTGGGCCCCATAACCGGTCAGAATGCCGACACTTTATGCAGACTGACAAAAGTAGGTGATCGGCCTACTGGGCAAGATACTCCTCCTTCTCTATACCCAAACAACGACCGGGTGTCCATTCCGGCAAACCACAGTCACTTGACTGAAAACAAACTGCTAGCTTGGACCGGCACGACTCACTGGACTGACATCTTATCCGGGAAGGACTCACCCCTCAGAGGTGGCCACCTACTGAGAGACTTACCCTAACCCTTCAAAGACTAGTCCTAGTAGTCCACCCTTATTGAGTACTTAACGACGTTTTCCACTTGGGATAAAATGAACAAAACACTGTTCCACATGAAAATGGCAATTTATGGGTTTTCCAAAGTCTTTAACAAAATCAGTTTTAGAAAGAGTTTGAGTTTGAGTAAATCTGCTCATTGGCTTTTAAATAATTCAAATGTTTGAAATAAGAAAGGATTTAACCCTCAATTGCCTTTACATAAATGAGTGTCCATGCACTCTACACTTGGCTTGCCATAATAAACATTTTGCATCAAACAGGTTTTATGCAGGAGTTTACCTAATTCTTGCTCACAATAACAAGGTCTCCAACGGCAGACCTAACCCCACATGGGCAAATACAAATCACAATCAATTTCAAGCCACAAACTACTTCCCTAATTTTAAATCGACTCAACTTACTACTACCATGATCCTAGTGTCCCAAGCTTTAAGGTTAAACAATAAGTAAATAGGTTTAAGAGTTGAGCCTAGCACAATTATTTAAAATAATTAATAGTTTGGGAAATAAATTTAATAAGTTGAAAGCTTAAATCTTGTTAGGGAAAATTAGAGTTTATTTGATCAAGAGTTCTAGGTAGTATTAAATAAAATATTGATTTATTAATAATTTAGTTGTTAGAAAATAATTGGTAGATAAAATTAGTTGAAAATAAATTTAATGAGTCTCACTTGAACAATATTAAATAAATTCTTAAGGAGTTTTGATTAGAAGATAATAGTTAAATTTTTAGTAATATATATTCTACTAATGGTAATTATTTTCATAAAGGCTTTAATTGATCTCATTATTAAGTAATACACACACACACACACACACACACACACACACACACATATTATTTTTCTAGCAAAAATCATTATTTGTTTGACTAAAATATCCTTTATATATATGACAATCCAAATCTACCATTCTTAGGGTTTTTTTTTTTTCGAAAATACTAAGAGAAATTATTTTATTGAATATTTTATTCATGAAGTAAAAATTTGTTTGGGGACAACTAGTTCATGATCAAATTCCTATGGCTAACCACAATCAATACATACACAATCCTTTAATTCATCAAATCATCCAAATCATGCATACAAGCATAGATCTCAATTTATCAACACATGATCTAACCCCTACTAGCATAAATATGATCATGGCTTCAATATTAATCCATCATGAATATAAATCCTATTCACCAAAGGTGACATAATCTCTAGCATACTTCATCACATATACTACTTATGACATGCATCAACCTCAAATCATCATATAATCATCCAAGACAATCCTTCCATGCATAAATCCCATCTCCTTCACAATCATACATATATTCACACTTCAATCTCAACAATATATATATATATATATATATATATACTCAAATCCTATCACCATCCACCTATTATCATTATCACCCTAGAGACATGCTTCTAGAGTTTAAAAGAAGGATTGATGGTACTTACCTGGTTGATGAACGCCTTGAAGGAGTTTAGAGTAGATCTCAACTCCTAGGTGTCTTGAAGATGTTCTTGTCCTTCACAGAAATTTCTGCTTTTGATCCGAAGTAGCAAGATGATTTGAGGAATTTGATGTTAATAATGGTGTTGATGGACTCACAACAGTGAGTAGGTCAAATTTGGAAGTTTTTGAGAGGATTTGAGATGGTTTGGAGGGGTATTAAGTGTAGGGAAGAGGTAGGTGTTCTTGGTGTAGTGTGTGTGTTCTTGGAGATTGAGAGATTTCGAGAGGTGGTTCTTGTGCAGCTGCCGAATTTTTGTGAGGGATAGGGCTGGCCAAATTTCTGTAGGGTTTAGGGAGTTGTTTCTCTGATTTGGAAGAGAAAAGGAAGGGTTAGTTGTCACAATCCTTGGAGAATATTTTAGGAAGTGAATTTGAAAACTAAATATTCTAGGATATCTTGATAATTTGGAGAGCTTTGAAGGTCTCCTATGGCCGACTGGTTGAGCAGTTTTTTGAGGAATTAAAGCTGATTCAAGGTGGCTTATGGTGGCTGAAACTAAGGTTCACAATGATGAAGAAGATGTCTAGTCATTTGAGTAAGATATTATGGAAGGTTGCTAAACAAGGATGGCTGGAATTTTGGAAACCAATCAAGCTAAATTGCAGGGATTTGTTGGAGAGATTTTCGGACAGCCATTGCTGAATTTCGTGCAGAAGCTTGAGGGAAACAATGGAGCTCTGTTAATGGAGGTTTAAGGAAGGTTTTGACAGATTTAGGTTGGTGTTTCGGCCAGAAGAAAAATAGGAAACAAAGCTGAAAATTTAGACTGCCCAGCATTTCGCGGAACAGGAATTTTTCTAGGTAGATTTTCAGCTACCACTTCCAGCCAATTTGCAGCGAGTTTTGAAGGGAATTTCAGGGGTATTCAAGGCTGGTTTCCAGCCTTCTTCATGAAGGAAAAACATGGCTAAGGTACTGAACAAGATCTGGAAGAAAACAGCTTGGTTTTGGACTCTCAAACTGTTTTTCGTACATGAATTTTTTTCTGTTTTGCTCCAGCTTTGAGCAGTCCGAAATTGGTCAAGAATTTTCAGGTTTCAAACTGATCCTAAAGATCATTTTTCTGGCAGCATTTGGGAGGGAATGTTAGCTAAAATTTTTTGACATTTTGAAGGTACAACAAGCTGGAAAATTTCAGCTCATGCCATGAAGGAAGATGAACTAGTCTAGAGTGAAATTTCAGCAAGCTTACTAGAAGGATTTTTCTCCTTGGAATTTCCCACCATTCTTCCACATTTTTCAGACCATGAGAAGCCTTTTACTATGGCATTTTGATCCCACAAGATCACAGCATTTTACTGAAATTTCTGGAAAGAAAATGGATAGAACATTTTGATCAAACTAAGAAGTTGAAACCTAAGGAAAACCAAAGATCAAGGGAACAAGAATTCCCTTTAGGAAATTCGAGTAGGGCAAAAGAGTGGAATGAGAATACTCCTAGCATGTCTCTCTTAGGACATCATCCCTACCTTACTCTAAGCTCCTAAGACCGAAATTTCCTCCACTAAGCAAAAATAAAATTTAATCTAGCTAAAGCTTCTATGATGGAATTTGAACCCAAGACCTCAAGAATTAATTCCAAAGCTCTAACCACTACACCACAACAACTCTTGTTGATATGTTCACTAGAAAATTATTTTCTATTCAATCCACAGGCTATCTCCCTATTTTCACCTTGGGCAAAAATTACCATTTGCCCCTCTCACACAATACTCACCAACAAGACTTCAAGACAATAAAACCCGAATCTAAAACACATAAAAATCATATGAAAATATATTTAACCATGAAATAAAATATGATATGCATCCCAACCCCCTTACTCTAAGGTTGGTTTTGACCGGGATTTCACATCCTCCCCTCCTTAGAAGAATTTCGTCCCGAAATTCAAGCATACCTCTATTTTAGCTCGGGATACTTTCGCTTAACCCATTCTTCTGATTCCCATGTGGCATCCTGCGTGCCATGGTGCTCCCACGGAATCTTAACCATCGGTATCTGCTTATTTTGCAGGGTTTTGACACTGCGGTCCAATATCCGCACAGGCTTCTCCACGTAGCTCAGATCTGGCTGTAACACCAATGGCTCATCATTCAATACATGACCGGGATCCGCATTATACTTCTTCAATTGTAACATATGAAACACATCGTGGATACCCGTCAACCCATCCGGCAAGTCTAATCGGTAAGCTACTGGTCCAATTCTTTCCTTAATGAGAAACGGCCCCAAATACCTCGGATTCAACTTTTCTCCTTTCGGATGCTTCAATATTCCCCTATTCGGAGTCAGCTTCAGAAATACGCGATCCCCAACTTGAAATTCTAGATCCCTTCGCCGATTGTCCGCATGGCTCTTCTGTCGGCTTTGAGCCGCCTTTAACCTTTGCCGAATCAGTTTCACTTTATCCAACATTTCATGGACACAGACCTCTCCGGTTTTGCTCACATGACCATCTTCCGTCCAACTCCAATACAACGGTACTTGACACTTGCGCCCATACAAAGCCTTATATGGTGCCATCCCAATTGAGGCTTGGTAGCTATTATTATACGATAGCTCGGCATACGGCACACACTAGATCCACTTATCCCCGAAATCCAGGACACAGGCTCTCAACATATCTTCTAATATTTGGATCACCCCTTTCTGATTGCCCATCAGTCTGCGGATGCGCCGTCGTACTGAATTTCAAATTCGATCCCATCGCCTCCTGGAACTTTCCCCAAAAACGAGAAGTAAACCTCGGATCTCGGTCGGATACTATGCTCGAAGGTACTCCATGAAGTCGGACTATCTCTCGAACATAAGTCTGAGCCAGCTTCTCCATGGAGTCCCTCACATTTACAGGTATGAAATGGGCCGACTTGGTCAGTCGATCTACCACTAACCATATGGCATCCTTCTGAATCTTTGACATGGGGAGTCCGGTGACAAAGTCCATAGTCACCTCCTCCCACTTCCATTCCGGCACAGGCAATGGTTGCAATAGTCCTGCTGACTTCTTATGCTCCGCTTAAACTTTCTAGCAGGTGGGACAGGTCGAAACGTACTTGACCACATCTCGCTTCAGTCCGGGCCACCAATAAGCTCTCTTCAAATCCTGATACATTTTGTGTGCCTCCTCCAAAATTCTGTCCTTCAATTGCGGCACCCCGAGTACACACAATCGATCTCTGAAATGGAAAATTCCCGCTTCATCTTGACGGAATTCACTGTCTGGTCGCTTAAGCTCCTTATCCTTGAAGATTTGAAACTCGGCGTTGCTTCTCTAAGCCTCCACTATTTCTTGCTTCAAATCCGGCACCAACTTCAAGTTGCTGATGACAATTCTTTTGTCTCGCACTTCCGCCCTTTTGTCCAATACGTCCTGAACTACTTGCATTTCCTGCACCTTCAGTCTGGCCATTCCAACTTTTCTGCTCAGGGCGTCTGCCACAACGTTGGCCTTCCCGGGATGGTAGTTGATCGGGCAGCGGTATTCCTCCAAGAATTCCATCCACCTTCGCTGCCTCAAGTTCAGATCCTTTTGGGTGAAGATATACTTTAGACTCTTATGGTCGGTGAATACCTCATATTCGGCTCCATACAAGTAGTGTCGCCATTTCTTTAGGGCGAACACTATTGCTGCCAGCTCCAGATCATGAGTGGGGTAGTTTACTTCATGAGGTCGCAACTTCCGAGATGCATAAGCAATCACTTTTCTGTCTTGCATCAACACTGCCCCCAGTCCTTCCTTCGAAGCGTCGGTGTACAGCGCATAAGGTTTGCCTTCCTCCGATAGACTTAATACCGGTGCTGTCATCAGTCTCTTCTTCAATTCTTGGAAACTTTTCTCGCATTTTTCGTTCCACACAAACGGAACATCCTTCCTCAACAAACGGGTCATTGGCGATGCGAGCGTCGAGAATCCCTTGATAAACCTTCGGTAGTACCCCACCAACCCTAAGAAACTCCGGATCTCGATAATATTCTCCGGCTGCTTCCAGTCTGCCATCGCTTCAACCTTGGCCGGATCTACCTTAATTCCCTCCTTGGTCACCACATGACCAAGGAATGCCATACTGTCTAACCAGAATTCACACTTGCTGAACTTCGCGTACAGCTTGTGCTCCCGCAATTTCTCCAGCACGAGCCTCAAATGCTCTGCATGCTCTTCCGGACTCTTGGAGTATATCAAAATGTCTTCGATGAAGACCACCACAAACTTATCCAGATAGGGTTGGAATACTTGGTGCATCAAGTCCATGAATACTGTTGGAGCGTTAGTTACCCCGAACGGCATCACCACGAACTCGTAATGTCCATAGCGGGTGTTAAAGGCTGTCTTGGGAATATTGTCTTCTCTTATCCGCACCTGGTAGTAACCTTGCCTCAAATCCAACTTGGAATAGCAACTGGATCCTTGCAGCTGATCAAACAGCTCGTCAATCAGTGGGAGGGGGTACTTGTTTTTAATCGTCAAATTGTTCAGCCCTCGGTAGTCGATGCATAGCCTCAAGGTCCCGTCCTTCTTCTTCACAAATAGTACAGGCACTCCCCAAGGTGACGTGCTGGGTCGGATGTAACCTTGACCCACCAACTCCTCTAACTGCTCCTTCAATTCCTTCAATTCTGCCGGTGCCATTCCGTACGGAGTCCGTGATACTGGTTCCACCCCCGGAATTAAGTCGATAGTGAATTCCACCTCTCGGTCGGGAGGTAGAAAGTCAAGCTCCGCCGGGAACACATCAGGAAAGTCCCTCGCCACTTCGGTGTCCTCCAGAGTGCACTGGTCCTTCGGCTTGTTTATCACGTAAGCCAGATAACCTTGACAACCTTGCCTCAACAATTTCCGAGCCTTAGCCCCCGCAATCAAGTACTTCAGCTCTTTCACTCTCTTGCCATTAAATTCTAACACATCATAACCCGGCCTGACGAACTGAACTGACGTATTTTTATAGTCTACCCTAGCCCCATGTTTGGCTAACCAGTCCATCCCCAAAATCAAGTCATAGTCCTCAATGTCTAACACAATCAAATCTCCCTCCAGGTTTTCTCTCCCTACTTTAATATTACAATCCTTCACATACCGATCCTCTTGCACCATTTTCCCCAAAGGTGTGCTTACTTCTAAAATGAAGGGTAGCTCCACTCCATCCCAACCCAAATAACAAGCACACAACTTGTTTTTATATGAATGAGTAGAGCCGGGATCAATCGAAGCATTAACGGAACGTCCTTAAATAGGAACGTACCTTCTACCACCGCTGCATTGACCCCAACTTCCTCTCTGTTGAGCGCGAATACCTTGGCCTTCACTTGCGGCTTCGGTGCTCCACTCCCGGATGCTCCAGTGGCGTTGGCTCGGTTAGGCCCCAGGTTCTGAGCCGGGTTTCCTTGCCAGACCCGGTGCAACTTGGGGCAGGTGCTCCTCAGATGGTTCGGGTCACCGCAATGATAGCATTTTCTATCTTCGCCCTTGGACCAACAGTTTCTCTCGGTGTGGCCCTTCTTCCCACACTGCCTGCACGATAGGAGATTCGGTACAGATTCAGTTGGTGCTGTCCGGGCCTGCTTTCCCCGGTTCTGCCATTGATGATTAGCAGGGCGCTTGTGGGGTTGCGGCCTCGGGAGATGTCCCTGCGGCTGTCCTGGTGGTTGGAAAGGCTTGGCCGCCATCCTGCTGCGGTCCTCATTCTCCGTGCGAGTAGCCGCGTCCACAGCCCCCGAGTAAGTTGTCAGTGGAGCAGGTGCCAATGCTCTTCTCAACTCCGGTCTTAGCCCTTTGACAAACTGCCTCGTCCTATTCTACTCGGTATCCACCAATCTTCGGCAGTATTTAGACAATTGCGTGAATCACGCTGCATATTGAGCCACTGGCGTGCTCCCCTGCCTCAGATTCTGAAATTCGTCCTCCCGCTTCTCCACAATCCACTGTGGGATGTACTCAGCCCTGAAGGCTTCAACGAAGTTGGACCATGCCCATTCTTGCTCATCCACCACCCAGTCCTCTTGGACCCGTTGCCACCATGCCCGAGCTGGCCCTCTCAATCGAAAAGCTGCAAACTTAACCATCCGCTCCTCTGAGTACTGGAGCGTTGCGAAAATGTCCTCCATTTGCTCGACCCATTGTTCGGCCTTCTGATCTTGTTCGGCTTCACCCATAAAGATGGGCGGTTGGAATTTCAAGAACTTCTCTAACGCCTCATCTTCCCCTCTAGGGTTCCTCCGCTTGGCCAAAGTTTGAAGAATCTCGGCCACCTTACCGAGTGCCTGACCCATTGACACATCAGCCGGGGCGTCCGTCCCCATTCCTATCTCAGGATCACTTCGTCCATTACCCGGATTGGGTGATTGCATCTGCTCAGTATTAACTTCCGGTGCTACATGGCCTGCCTTCGGAATCCTTCTGGCTGAAGAAGCTACACGACGCTTGGGTGCCATTCTAAACCATACCCCAGATGTCAAGTGAATGCACTCAAGCATCAAATCATTTTAGTTGTGCATACATGCATGGTTAAGTGTGAGTAGAAAGAAATCATATGCAAACTTATTTAAAGGATTGCTCATAATCTTGATTTCAAAAATTGACTTGCATAAATCCAAAATTGTGAACAGAACATAGAATTGAAAATCTTTGACAAACTAGTTCTCGAAAGATAGTAATTAAATAATCATCCAAGCAAAATAACTCCTAACTCTCTAATCCTCATCCGAACCCTCATCATCGGCCTCATACAACCAACCTCCAATGTTCTTGGAAAAATCCACCCCATCCCCGCTAGCAAATCCCTCTATTGGTTCCTTCCCAAGGCGCCTAGAGCTCTCACCGGGCTCAACTCGGCTGAAGGAAGGGATGAAGGAAGGCCTAGGTGGAGACTCATAGTCTATCTCCCCTAGGTCATCACTATCTGCCGCTAAATCCACCTCAGGATTAGGAGGGTGGGGTTCAGGCTCCACTATCATCACCTCATCCTCACTGTCAGAGCTTATGTCTATCACCAGGATTGGAGGTGGCTGTAGGATCTGGACCTCGTCCTCACTGCTATCCTCATAAGGTCAATCTCATCATCACTGTTATCCACCATAGGGACAACGGGCTGAGGGGCAGGCTGGGGAACTGGAAGGTCCTCCTGGTCTAGATAGTAAGGCGGGTGCCACTGCTACCCTTTCCTTGCTGTCCTAAGCAGTCTAACCATCCTACAACATCAACAAGATAGGTTAGCTAAGATTTAAACTTAAATAAATAAAACATATATCATCAATATTTGCCTATAACCTAGTCTCTGATACCACTTGTAACACCCGACTACCTAGGCCCGCTAGGGCCAGGGATGTCGCCCCGTCCAAAGGACAAGGGGTCTTTATAACTAGGACACACAAATATAATAGCGAAAATAAAATGATACTTCAATTTAAAATTTATTGCAACCCAAAAGAAATAATAATAAATCCAAGAATTCTCAAAATAAATCCATAATAAAAATTCATCCGCTCTCAGCTCTCCCAACATTACACAAAATAAATCCTCAGAAAATTCTTCCAAAGCAGACAATATATAGCTACTCATGCCCACAGCAGGATGGACTTGAAATCATGATAAAATGGTGGTGAGACAGAAATCTCAGTAAGTCCGTGTGTGCTTCGGGTGTTTAGTGAAAACAGTTCGTGGATGCAAAGTGTGAAACCTTTATAAGAGAAATACTGGCAAGCAATAACACTAGTAAAAAACAAGAGTGGCATTTTGGCTTTTCCAGCCATACATAAGTAATAAAATCAATCACTCGAAAGAAAGGGATATGGGTTACCACACGTTGGGCCCTATAACCGGTCAGAATGCCGACACTTTGTGCAGACTGACAAAAGTAGGTGATCGACTTACTGGGCAAGATACTCCTCCTTCTCTATAACCAAACAACAACCGGCTGTCCATGCCGGCAAACCACAGTCACTTGACTGAAAACAAACTACTAGCTCGAACCGGCATGACTCACTGGACTGACATCTTATCCGGGAAGGACTCACCCCTAAGAGGTGGCCACCTACTGAGAGACTTACCCTAACCCTTCAAAGACTAGTCCTAGTAGTCCACCCTTATTGAGTACTCAACGACGTTTCCCACTTGGGATAAAATGAACAAAACACTATTCCACATGAAAATGGCAATTTATGGGTTTTCCAAAGTTTTTAACAAAATCAGTCTTAGAAAGAGTTTGAGTTTGAGTAAATCTGCTCATTGGCTTTTAAATAATTCAAATGTTTGAAATAAGAAAGGATTTAACCCTCAATTGCCTTTACATAAATGAGTGTCCATGCACTCTACACTTGGCTTGCCATAATAAACATTTTGCATCAAACAGGTTTTATGCAGGAGTTTACCTGATTCTTGCTCACAATAACAAGGTCTCCAACGGCAGACCTAACCCTACATGGGCAAATACAAATCACAATCAATTTCAAGCCACAAACTACTTCCTTAATTTTACATCGACTCAACTTACTACTACCATGATCCTAGTGTCCCAAGCTTTAAGGTTAAACAATAAGTAAATAGGTTTAAGAGTTGAGCCTAGCACAATTATTTAAAATAATTAATGGTTTGGGAAATAAATTTAATAAGTTGAAAGCTTAAATCTTGTTAGGGAAAATTTAGAGTTTATTTGATCAAGAGTTCTAGGTAGTATTAAATAAAATATTGATTTATTAATAATTTAGTTGTTAGAAAATAATTGGTAGCTAAAATTAGTTGAAAATAAATTTAATGAGTCTCACTTGAACAATATTAAATAAATTCTTAAGGAGTTTTGATTAGAATATAATAGTTAAATTTTTAGTAATATATATTCTACTAATTGTAATTATTTTCATAAAGGCTTTAATTGATCTCATTATATTAAGTAATATATACATATATATATATATATATATTATTTTTCTAGCAAAAATCATTATTTGTTTGACTAAAATATCCTTTATAAATATGACAATCCAAATCTACCCTTCCTAGGGGGGTTTTTTTTTTTTCTCGAAAATACTAAGAGAAATTATTTTATTGAATATTTTATTCATGAAGTAAAAATTTGTTTGGGGACAGCTAGATCATGATCAAATTCCTATGGCTAACCACAATCAATACATACACAATCCTTTAATTCATCAAATCATGCATACAAGCATAGATCTCAATTTATCAACACATGATCTAACCCCTACTAGCATAAATATGATCATGGCTTCAATATTAATCCATCATGAATATAAACCCTATTCACCAAAGGTGACATAATCTCTAGCATACTTCATCACATATACTACTTATGACATGCATCAACCTCAAATCATCATATAATCATCCAAGACAATCCTTCCATGCATAAATCCCATCTCCTTCACAATCATACATATATTCACACTTCAATCTCAACAATATATATATATATATATATATATATATATATATATATATACTCAAATCCTATCACCATCCACCTATTATCATTATCACCCTAGAGACATGCTTCTAGAGTTTAAAAGAAGGATTGATGGTACTTACCTGGTTGATGAACACCTTGAAGGAGTTTAGAGTAGATCTCAACTCCTAGGTGTCTTGAAGATGTTCTTGTCCTTCACAGAAATTTCTGCTTTTGATCCGAAGTAGCAAGATTATTTGAGGAATTTGATGTTAATAATGGTGTTGATGGACTCACAGCAGTGAGTAGGTCAAATCTGGAAGTTTTTGAGAGGATTTGAGATGGTTTGGAGGGGTATTAAGTGTAGGGAAGAGGTAGGTGTTCTTGGTGTAGTGTGTGTGTTCTTGGAGATTGAGAGATTTCGAGAGGTGGTTCTTGTGCAGCTGCCGAATTTTTGTGAGGGATAGGGCTGGCCAAATTTCTGTAGGGTTTAGGGAGTTGTTTCTCTGATTTGGAAGAGAAAAGGAAGGGTTTAGTTGTCACAATCCTTGGAGAATATTTTTAGGAAGTGAATTTGGAAACTTAATATTCTAGGATATCTTGATAATTTGGAGAGCTTTGAAGGTCTCCTATGGCCGACTGGTTGAGCAGCTTTTCTGAGGAATTTCTCCTCTCAGTGTACCCTCAAATTCTTATTTTATTAATAATAGTAGCCTTTCAAAGATTTAGGTTATGGGTAGAATAAATCCAATAATTATATCCAGGTCCTGACAAAATATTATTTACCAAAATATTTGTCTCATTATGCCGATCAACTTTTGTTCTGGCCATCGATACAAATTCTCATCCTATTACAAATAGTAGCTAATCAAAGGTAAAAAAGTGGGGTGTTATAGAAGTTCTACTGGTAACTCTAATCGATAAGCCACCTTCCTAATGTTCTCCATAGTATGGAATGGTCCAACGTACCTAGGTGCTAACTTCTTCTCTTGTCCTTTGATTCCTAATTGTCACTATGGAGTCAACTTCAAAAATACACGATCTCCTTCAACAAATTCAAAATCTCTCCTAAGTCGATCCACATAACTAATTTTTTTGTCTACTCTGAGCTGCTTCTAATGTGCTTTTGATCATTTCCACAGCCTGTTGAATTTTTTTTTTTTTTTTAAGATTAAAGACATCCTGTTCACCCATTCTCCATCCGAAACTTTCCCGATAAAACAGGATTGACATTTTCTTCTATATAGAGCTTCAAACAGAGCTATTCCAATTGTTGATTGATAATTATAATTGTATGCAAATTCTGTATATGCTAAATTATCTATCCACTTAGTTCAAAGATCCAAAGCGCAAGCCCATAACATGCCTTCCAAAACTCTATTCATTTGTTCAGTCTATCTATCTATTTTGTGGGTGTGCTACTATGTTGAACTTCAATGTTTTCTCATACCTCCACTGCGTTTAGTCCAAAATTTTGAGGTAAATCCAGGATATCGATCTGACACAATACTAGAGGGTACTCATGTAGTCTAATTACTTCCTCCATATAGATTTTACTTAAACTTCTCTAGGGAATCCCATTGGTTGATGGGGATAAAATGAGCGGACTTAGTTAGTCAATCCACTATCACCTATATAGTATCTCGCTGTTCTACTACCATAGGTAATCCTGTAATGAAATCTATAGTAATTTCATTCCATTTCCATGATAGAGTAGGTAATGGCTGTAGTAACCCTCCAGGTTGTTACTGATTGGCTTTCACTTGTTGACAAATTAAACATCGAGCTACAAAATTTGAAATATCCTTCTTCATACCAATCCACCAATAACACCGTTCCAAGTCTTAATACATCTTTATGGCTCTTGAATGGATGGTATACTTCCTCCAATATTCCTTCGATAAAACATTTTATCTTATCGTAAATTTGTTTTCTGAATATGATACCAACCCTGGTAATAAATAATCCCATCATTTTCCCTTCGAAACTTATCTCTTCCTTTATTCACCTCCTTTTGTACCAACTTTTGCAACTGTTCATCTTTATCTTGCTCTCCCTTCAAATTTTGTAAGAAAGCAGGTTGAGTGGAGATATTTCTCATCCTTATTTCTCTGTCTATTGCAATTGCTTCTAGTTCTAGAATTCGTTAATACATTTAATTATATATATAGATATTCTATCTATATATTTTGTTACCATTTATGTTAAATTTAAATAATAACATCCGAAGAGACGATAAATTTGCCTCCCTACTAAGGGCATCTCCTACTGTATTTGCTTTTCTAGGATAATATTTAATTGGACATCGAAATTCTTCCAAAATTTCTATCCATCGACGTTGCCTCATGTTTAAATCATTCTGAGTAAAAAAATACTTCAACTTTTATGATGGGCGAAGACTTCAAACTCAGCCCATACAAGTAATGTCTCCACATCTTAAAGGAAAACATACTAGCGGCTAACTCCATATCATGTGTAGGGTAACTTTCCTCATGGGGTTTCAATTTCCTAGAGGTACAAGCTATCACCTCTCTCTCTTGCATCAATTTTCCTTCCAATCCTTCCATTGACACCTTTATGTTCATCTTATAAGGTTCCTCCATCATCAGCTATACCAAAACAGAAGCAGAACTTAACCTTCTCTTCAGCTCCTAGAAATTTCTCTCACACTTCTCGGTCCAAACAAAAAGAACTTTCTTTTGGGTTAGTCAAGTTAAAGGTGAAGCTATCTTAGAAAATCTCTCAATAAATCTCCAATAATATTCTTGCCTCAAATTCTAACTTTGAGAATCATCCTGCTCCTTCTAACTGATCAAATAATTTATCAACCATGGGCAATAGGTATTTATTCTTTACTGTTATTGCATTTAACCCGTACTAATCTATACACATCTGTAGTGACTCATTTTTCTTTTTAACAAACAATACAAGTACTACCCAAGGTGAAGTACTAGGCTGAATAAATTCTTACTTCATTAATTCTTGTAATCTTTTCTTGAGCTCCCATAGTTCTATAGGTGCCATTTATAAGCAGTTCTTGAAATTGGTTCTGCTGATGGCACTAAATCAATAGAAAACTCTACTTCTCTCTCGGTGGTAACTCCTTTAATTTTTTCTGGAAACACATCTAAATACTCATTCACCACAAGGACATCTCCTGGTTCTTAACCTTTCCTGGCTTATTAATTTCATAAGCTAAGTATACCCTTTCCTTATTATCCTCCAAGCCTTGAGTCCAAATATGAAAACATTAATTTTTCTTCCAGCCTTACCTACAAATTTTAATAAAGGTTTCCCAGGCCGACGAAATTATACTACTTTATGTCTATAGTTAATTTGAGTATGATGCTGGGATAGCGAATGCATGCCCAAGATAGCATCATAGTCCTATATAGGTAGACATATCGAATCTCTTCCCAAAATTTCATTCTCTACCAAAGTCTTATATTCCTTATGTACTCTCTCACTATTTATTTTCTTTCCCAATGGGGTACTGACAAGCATTTCATATGAAGTTTCTTCCCCTTTAAACCATTGCATCAAGAAATAGATTGGTAATAAATGAATGCATGGAGCCGGGATCTACCAATACTTTAGCATCATGATTTAAAAATAAGAAGCGTACCTTCCATTACTGTGGCATGATGATCCTTCTTTTCCAAGGCAACCACTCGAGCATTCATTTGTGGTTTAGCAGGTTTGGCTCTAGGGGTAGAAGCTTATCCTGAGTTCCCTCTTCCTAGTCCTAACCTCTACCATTGATTGTTTCTTCCCAATCGACTCTATCCTCCTATCCTTCGAGGGTGAGGGTAACTGAAACTCTTATACCCTACCTTCCTATAGTTAAAGCATCTAAAAGAGGATTGTCCTCTAGTCGGGCCTCCCTTCTTTTGCATCTTTCTTTCTTCTGCCATCAGGGTCTTCTAGGTCTTTTTTGACTCTTACCCTGAAATCTACTTTGATTTTTTTCTCATTTATTCCAGCATTCTCACTGGCTCTAGTAGTAGTCTCAATCAACCGTTGAATAGTATCAGCCATTTTCTGGAAGGTTTGGAAGATAGGATGATCCAAATTTACATGATGGGAACGTCCCACAAGTGGTTCCTCCACCATTGGCTTAGTATTTTTTCAAGTAGTTCGTGGCAATCGTTCGGAAGTTTGTTTCGAGGCTTTAGTACAGTTCATAAGGTTTTATTGTTAACACAAGCATGGACATAGTGCACATAGCAAGAGCATAACATATATTCATTCTCATCTATCACAAAATCAGTACAAAATTTGTATGTCAAGCACATAGTCATATACATTGGCCAAACTGTACATATCCCACTACATATATCTATATCTCATCTACCTGCTCTTCATCATCGCTATCCGAAATGGGAGGTCCTGGATCAATAGAAATCGTATAGGTCTCAGCTGCATTAAATCCCTCATCTCCATCCACATCAGGGTGCAACCAAGCCAGTATCTTTACGTCTATCTCAAATTCCTCCTCAAATTCCTCGACCATATGTACCTCCACTTAGGGTACCTCCTTATCCTTTCCTGCCTCATAGCCTCCAATCCTGGCATCTCTTCCTTTAATACTCAGGAATATCCCCGCAAAATACTTCCTCATCAGCATCCTGATGGTGTGGCTCAATATCGCTATCAAAGTCATTAGAATCACCACCTATCTTCTCTATCTGACTGTGTAGTGACGATGTCCTCTTGGAAGTAGGTGTCCTCTGCAAATTGAGGTCTCGTGCAAATGGAGTAATGACAGGCGCTGCAGGGTTAAATGCATTCTCAATAAGACAGGATGCATGATAGCGGCCAGGGCTAGGTCCTGTCAAAGTGAAATGTCTTGGCACGCCTGTTTGGTAGATTGTCCTAATTTTCCTAGGTCTCTTTACACCCGAACTCTCTCCTGTCTCTTTCTTCCCATCATCACTACACTGATCCATTGGGCGCTTGCCCTTATCACTCTTATCTGTCATACCTCTATAATAAAAGAGTTCTATCAATCCCTATGACGATAACACAGTTCTATAATACTAGGCTCTAATACCAATTGTAACACCGGTACTCAAAAAAACAGCGAAAGTATATCAAAATAGGGTGTCACCCCGTTCAATTACCCAGACAAAGGGTCTTTATAACCAAGAACCAACAGAGTATACAAGGTCCAGATCCATACAAACATCCCATACTGATGGTCACACACATATATATACAATAGAGAATCTAATACATGAACATTTCCAATCTATATTAGTAATAAGGTGCATTATCAAAAGGGGAACGTTCGGACCTAGACTGTTGCTACTGTGGTATTGTCCTTCTATTTGTAGGTTCACTCAACTCCAGATCCTACAGATAAGGTAAGATAAAAGACACGTGTGAGTGAAAAATCACCCAGTGACTCTCGTATGTGCTAGTGCTTTATTAAAAAGACAGAGTACTTAAAACCCTTGTGGGGAAAACATTTCATTTGTTCACTAGAAATAATTCCAAAACTCTCTAAAAAAGAGTTCATTCAGAACTCAATCATTTTTGAAAATTTGTATTTCAATTTTAAATCATTGCCCCAATTTTCAAACCACAAGCACTCCTCCAATAGAAGGTCGGCCTATATGTAAAGCTCACAATCTTTACCTTCAGTACCACGTATCATTGTACTTAGACTGCAGCCTACAACACTCAACCCTGCATCGCCAAAAATAAGTATATTGCAGCGTACTACTGAGAATAAATAATAGTTATACCGTAGCATACCAAGTACACTGCAGCATACTACTCATAATCAGTAATAGGTATAGCACACTCTTGCCATCATAAGCCAGGGGTCCCAATCCTGACATCAATCACCATCGAGGTGGTAAAGAGTCAAACGCACCGAGTGTCCCCACCCGGCATCCAATGAATGACTAAAAAATAAGAAACGCCCGCAGATACGGCAATTACCAAATGCTAAACGGCTAGCCATGACGACTCATCTCAATGTTCTGTCACCCTATTTGGAATAAGATAATCCTCAGAACTAACTAGGTTACTTGGGGTCATCTATCTCTAACATGAGCTAGTACAAAGAACAAAGTCCTCGCTGAGTACTCAACGTTACCAATACCAACCCCTACTGACTGATCAAGCTAGAGGGTTATTTGTTCCTACAGAATTTTCAAAATAAATATTTTTGGGACAAAATATCATTTTCCAAAAATTGATCCCACTAACTCACAAGTCAGATAATAAATTCCATAGGCTCCGCAAGGCGAATCAATTCATTCCATAGGAACATCAGTCCAACAAAATAATTTTCAAGATCAAAATGTTATTTTTCAAAAGTCAATCTCATATGGAGAGATAATTTTCCAAATCCTTATCGAAACAGGATAAAGAGTTCTTTTCACACATCAAAACAAGTTTCCAAGAGTATCCAAGTCATTTAGCCCGTACTCGATCACAAAATTTATTTCCAAAGGCATTCAGGTCATTTTACGCATACCTAATTCCAAAAGACTTTCTGAGAGTATTCGAGTCATTTTACCCTTACTCGATTTGAAAAGTCTTCACAAGAGTTCCAATAAAGATATTTTTGTCATTTACCAAATATCCCATTCCAAAGGTTTTCATAAACATTTCAATAGGACATTTGAATCATTTTCCAAATACCCATTCCAAAAAGTACTCATTTTAATGAAATCCAAAATTCTAATCCTAAAAGATGATTAAATTCAAAATTTCCAAACATATTTTCATAACATATTCCAATAAGGGCATTCTAGTCAATTTGTTAATACCCGACTCCAAGAATTTCCACTTTCTAAAAATCCCAAGCGTTTAATCCAAAAAGGACTAAATTCATAAAATTCATGCTTCAATAATCCATTATGGTTTACAAGCCAATTTTGAAGTTCATTCTAGCCCAAAATGGCACAAAACAATTCTTGCTCAAATAAACCTTAAATATATTCAGAGATTTCCAAAATGATATAAAACGTAACATCTCATAGAAAAATAAAGCATACTATCTTTCAAGAAGTTTTAGAAATCAAAAGGACTCACCATGCATCCTAATTAACTCTTCCCGATCACAGCCATTCAACCCCCGTTTCCTTCGTATTTAACATATCGTTGGCCATTTATTGATAGCCTACACCAAACATCATTTATAGGTTAAATCGTGTTTGGCCGAAAAGTAGCCAATGGTAACTTGACATGCCCGATGGTTAGCCTGTTAGTGTTATGCCCTAGAGGCAATCACTTATACATTGTATATGACACATTTTATTTTAATAAAAGGCATTATTTATCTTACAGTTTCTTTTGTTTACTTTAAGTAATATAACTGTTCGATAAAGTCCCTAGTACAACACAGTGTTAAGGAAATCATGATAGAGATCATGATATGAGATTCCTACTGTACTGGATGGTGTTAGTACTTAAATAGTCGCTATTCATAGTATTAATGAGACAAGACATCATTAATGCATTAAGACTAGCATGTGTTAGACTTCCTGATTTGATCAGGCGGTAGTTCTCATAACCGTGAGTATTGAGATACTCAAAGTTAACACATGGATGCTTGTTAATGGAACAAGTTCATTGGATGACCTAGCTTTGAGATAATCACACGGATAACTATTAGTGCCAGTGATACAATCTCAATATAGCAAACGTGCAAGTATCCTTAGACTTGAGATCTCCAAGGTATTTTGTTTGCTGAGCCTTGTACTTTGAATCCAATCTCCGGAGCTCGATCGAGGGCCACCTATAGGATGGATATTGGGTATATGGTGAGGTAAACGAAAGTAGTTGAGAGGGTTAATAAAGGATTCACCACTCCTAATAGTAGGGGCAAATATCTCACGACCACTTGTAGGAATTACTACTCGAAAGTCCTTGGCCAAGACAATTGTGTATTGGAAACAGTTCCAGTTGATACACATCTAGAGTAGTGGGTTCCTGGTACAAGTACTATTATATTCGGGGCAGAATTAATATATTCTGGAGGGAGTTGGCACTAATTTCGTACTCCAAACTGAATGAGATATTGTATGGTGAAAGGAGTTAATTACATTGAAGTTTGTTATTGCAGGGTTCATGTCAAGCCACTTGACTTCCTGGACTCTTGGGTGGTCATGATGTGTTGCTAGATACCGCTCATGATCTGGGAATATGGGTTTATTAATTGATGAATTAATAAACCAATCCTGATTAGAATTAATAGGATCAATTCTAATTAATTATGGATTATTGATCTCAAAGACGTTTGGATTAATTCATGTTCTCTACCAATTGACTGGGAAACCTAATAGGTCACACACAATAGAGGATTATATACTCAAGATGTTATTTGATAACAATGTGTGGTTAATTGAGAGAAAGAAAAGTTGTTGTGGACAAATTATAATTAGTTATAATTTGTGGTACAAGTTGTAATCGTGAGAACTTGATGTTTCCAATTACAATTAGGGAATTCTAATAGGATCAGAATTCTCAGTTTTGGGAAGGGAATTTCGTGTGATATATAGTAGCTAATAACACACGAAAAACCCTAGCCAATAGCTAAAACACAACACATGATTCTCTCTTCCTTTGATCTCTCCTTCTCTCGTTTTTCTTCTTGAAAGAAAAACCCTAGTCGCCATTAATTTTTGCTAGCACAGAAATTTTGGTGTTTGAGTATTCCTCTATGTGGATTACTATTAGAGATAATCACACACTGTGATTAAAGTGGGTAGACGCTCAACTCACGTGGAGGTTGATCACGAGGATTGCTGGATCGCGCCTCAACTTGAAGAAGATAATTTTGTTCTTGGTACGATCACCCAAAGGTAAAAGCTGTTGCCTTTATTGTCGTTATGTCTTGTTTTCCACTCATAGAAGAGTCCTGGGAGGGTATCTCGATTTATTTTCCACTGTGCCGTATAGGATACTAGCCTGAGATACCCAACAATGGTATCAGGAGCCATGCTATGTGTGGTCTACGCACATTGTTTTGGCATGAAAAACTATTTTCGTGTTTGTCTTTGTTCGCTGTGAAAATCATTTTCACTCAAGTCGAAATCGTTTCGATCTTTATAAGTTGGATCCGTAGCACAATATGATTGTGTTATAGTCACAGAGTATTTCGAAAAGATACTTTCTTTCGTGCTGAAAAATTTCTGCAGAAAAACGTTTTCATGCAACATGGATGTTGCCCTCCGTTTCATCTTAATTTTCTATTTTGATTTTGTTTAAACTAACAAATTGGTTGTTTTTTATAGCTTCAAAATAGAAAATACAGCTGAGAATTGTTCTCACTGAAAATTTGCAAAAGAAGAAAGCACCAGAAATTGTTTCTGATTTTTTTTTTTTTTGAAAATCGCCACCATTGTTGCAAAACAAAGGTGGCGCCGGCTCCGGCCTCCAAGTTGGCGCCAATTCCATTCTATTCGCGATGTCCGAAAATCGTTTTGGAAGAAAAAATTTTTTGGAAACCAGAACAGAGCCGGCGCCGGTTCTGCTCTGTTTGTGACTTCCAGGCATTTAAAAAAAAAATTGGGAACAGAATTATGGAAGGGAAAAATGTCATTTGATGAGAACAGGAACCAAAAACTATTTTCTCAAAATTAGTTTTGAGACAAACAATTTTGTTTTTCAAAATGATGATTTTGAAAAACTAAAATTAGTATATCTTTCTAAAATGGTGGTTTTAGAATTTATTTTGTCTTTCCAAAATAGTGATTTTGGAAACATAAAAGTATATGTTTATTTTGTTTAAGCATAGTCAATGGCATGGTGGATGGTTATGGACTAAAACCAATTATATCTGTTCATGCATTTTACAGTTTTGGTTTTTATGAAATAGGGCCTGCGAGTCCTGCCTTCTCTAGAATTCTTGTGTAATTCTCTTCTCATCTAACTCCCATCGAATGTAACTCGAGGTTTTCTCTCTTTAGGAAATTATGTAATTAGCTTACATAGGTTAGATAGGAGTAGAATTATTTTATTCTGGAGATGGCAACCAAAACAAGGCAAGGAGGTAAGACCTTCTACTTAAATCATGCATGAACACATAGAGTTAACTATATTAATTTCTTTTATGGCTCAAAAAAATTAATTTAGGGTAAAGTCCATAACCATACCACGTAATCGCTTTATTACCATGATTATCAATTATGTGATTATTGATTATTATGCATGTCATTTAACAAAATCGCTAAAAGGAAGAAATCCCTCAATTAATATTAAACCTAGTTCCTTCCGTTAATATAGTAAGAACGAGAATCCTTTTTCAAGACCAGGTTGTTGGGCAAACCCAAGCCTACTTGACATTGGGCATGTTCAAGCAATAGAATTAAATTCCTTTGGAATTAAATTCCTGATTAATAGGTCGGGTTTAACTAAATTCTTTATCCCGGTTGGGCAAACTCAAGCATAAAGAAATTTAGAGGAAAAGTTGGGGTAGCCCAAAAGGCTTTAAGATTAAAAGCTGTTAATCACCTAATGATTCGGTAATTACATACGATGTAATTGGTATTGGATACCTACCAATGAACTTAAATGTGGCATGTTGGGCAAACCCAAGGTTATTCTTGAAAATTTTGGATATCAGTCCATTAGGAAAGCTTCCAACAGGCTTTCCCGAATCAGTAGTAGGGGGCTATTGGTTTGAGTAAAATACTGGAGTAAAAATGGGTTTAATTAAAGTCCTAATTATTTGCATATCATGTGCATATACAAGTAGCTAATGCTCTCTATCTTTACATCTAGGTTACTTACATCATGTCAACGAACTTGAACTTACGTAGCATTTTGGAAACCAACAAGTTAATCGAATCAAACTATCTCGACTGGTATAGAAATTTGAGAATCGTTTCTCAAATCGGAAAAGTTGCTCTACGTGCTAAATGCTCCTATTCCACCACCACCAGCCCAAGATGCTCATGCTGATGAGCATACTGTCCACAAGAGGCACAAGGAGGATAGTGATACAACATCATGTATTATGCTGGCATCCATGACTCCTGAGTTGCAAAAACAGCACGAGCATATGGATGCTCAATCGATCATTTTACATCTTCGAGAGCTGTTTGATGCCCAAGCTAGAACTGAGAGATATGAGATCTTGAAGCAACTATTTCGTTGTAAAATGGCAGAGGGTTCTTCTGTGGCCACTCATGGGCTGAAGATGTTGGGCTTGATAGAGAAGCTTGGATCTCTCGGGTTTGCAATGGATTATGACTTAAGTGTTGACTTAATTCTACAATCTTTGCCTAATAGTTTCTCATAATTTGTGATTAACTATTAGATGAACAAGATTGAGTCCACCATTTCTGAACTGATCAATCTTCTCAAAACTGCGGAGTCCTCTATGAAAAAGGATTCCAATGAGGTTTTAATGGTAGAATCTTCCTCTTCTAAAAAGAAAGTTCAAAAGAAGAAGAAGAAGGCTGCCATAAAGCCCAAAGATGGTGTGAACAAGAAGGACGCAGCTACCAAGGGCCCATGCCATCATTGTGGGAAGATGGGCCACTGGAGGCGCAACTGCAAAGCCTACTTGGAGACCATCAAGGACAAGAAGCAGAAGAAGAAGCTTACAAGCACTTCTACTTCTTCTCCAAGTATGTTTATGATTGAGATAAATACTGCCTTTAGAAATGAGATATGGGTATTAGATACTGGATGTGGATCTCATTTGTGCAATAACTTGCAAGGACTAAAGAGCAGTAGAAGGCTAGAGAAAGGCGACGTGGACCTACGTACTGCAAATGGGGGCAAATGTTGCTGCACTTGTTGTGGGGACATACGAGCTAAACTTGCATTCTGGAATAATTCTAGAACTGGAAAACTGTTATTATGTACCAATTTTAATGAAAAACATTATCTCAGTTGCGTGTCTAGACTTATGTGGATTTCATTTAAAATTTAAGAATAAATGTTGTTCTTTTTCATTGAATGATATTCATTATGGTTCAGCAACTTTGGTAATGGTTTATATGTTCTAGACTTGGACAATCCAATTCTCAATATAAACAATAAGAAACCTAAAATAGATATAACTCTAGCACCTCTTACTTATGGCATTGTCGTTTGGGCCATGTAAACAAAAATCGTGTTTCTAAGTTACACAAGCTTGGTGACTTAGGGTCATTTGATTATGAATCATATGGCACATACGAGTCTTGTTTACTAGGTAAAATGACTAGAACTCCTTTTCTAGGAAAAAGAGAACAGGCCAAGCAGTTATTAGAACTCATACATTCTGATGTATGTGGCCCAATGTCAAAACAAGCAAGAGGAGGTTGTAACTATTTCATAACATTTATCGATGATTTCTCACGATACCGGTATTTGTATTTAATGAAATACAAATCTGAGGCCTTTGAAAGGTTCAAAGACTTCAAGAATGAAATAGAGAAACAACTTGGCAAAAGTATTAAGACTCTAAGATCTGATTGAGGAGGAGAATACTTGAGTCAAGAGTTTCTGAGTTATCTTAGAGATAATGAGATATTATCTCAATGGACTCCGCCACATACACCTCAACATAACGGTGTATCTGAGAGAAGGAATCGAACCCTTCTAGACATGGTACGGACCATGATGGCTTCTACAGACCTACCAAAATCGTTTTAGGGGTATGCACTAGAGACTTCTGTTTATATTCTAAGCAAAGTTCTGATAAAATCGGTTGATACTACCCCATTTGAGATGTTCTTTGGTAAGAGACCAAAGTTATCTCACTTACGAGTATGGGGTTATCCTGCCTTTGTTAAAAGGCCACAGTCGGACAAACTTGATAGTAAGTCTGACAAGTGTTTATTTGTGGGATATCCAAAAGAATCTTTCGGATATTACTTTTATCTATCCTCTGAAAATAAATTATTTATTTCGAAGCATGCCGTCTTCTTAGAGAAGGAGCACATTCTCAAAAGGGATAATGGGAGTAAGATTGAACTTAGTGAAGTTCATGAAGATCAAACAAACAAGGATCAACTGTCTAACCCCACATCTATTGAGAGAATAGATGAACTTTCTAATACACAAGAACCTCGTAGATCTAGTAGGATATGCATGGAACCTGAGAGATATGGATTTCTCATTAGTGACCACAATGACGTATTGCTCATAGATGAAGATGAGCCTACTACCTACAAGGATGTTCTGAATAGTTCAGAATCTGACAAATGGCTTGAGGCCATGAAATCAAAGATGGATTCCATGTACGACAACCAAGTAAGGACTTTGGTTGATCCACCCAAAAGAATTAAACCTATTGGGTGCAAGTGGGTTTTCAAGAAGAAAATGGACATGGATGGTAACTTAGTTACCAATAAAGTACGACTTGTGGCAAAGGGTTATCATCAATAACATGGTATTGACTATGATGAAACTTTCTCGCCAGTAGCCATGTTGAAATCCATAAGGATACTCCTAACCATTGCTGCTCATTATGATTATGAGATTTGGCAAATGGATGTGAAAATAGCTTTCCTAAATGGAAATCTAATTGAGGAAGTGTATATGACACAACCTGAGGGTTTCACATCCAGTGATGGCACAAAGGTATGTAAGCTGCAAAGGTCTATTTATGGACTTAAGTAAGCTTCTAGGAGTTGGAATATCCGTTTTGATGAAACAATCAAAGAGTTTGGTTTCATTCAAAATATGGATGAGCCTTGTGTATACAAGAAGGTTAGTGGGAGTGCAATCGTTTTCTTAGTACTTTATGTAGATGACATATTGCTAATAGGAAACAATATACCTGTCTTGCAAACGGTTAAAGTTTGGTTGTCCAAACAATTCTCCATGAAAGACCTTGGTGAAGCAACCTATATTCTTGGAATAAGGATCTATAGAGATAGATCCAAAAGGTTGCTTGGTCTTTCACAGTCTACATACATAGATAAAGTGCTAAAGAGGTTTAGCATGGATCAATCGAAAAAGGGATTCTTGCCCATGTCACATGGTATAAGCCTTTCAAAGTCGATGTCTCCTAAGACACAAGTTGAAAGGGATCACATAAGTAAGATTCCATATGCCTCGGAAGTTAGATCTATCATGTATGCTATGATATGTACTAGGCCCGATATATCTTGTGCTCTTAGTTTGACGAGCAGATACCAATCCGACCCTAGTGAGGGTTATTGGACGGCTGTAAAGAACATCCTTAAGTACTTACGAAGGACTAAGGATATGTTCTTAGTATATGAAGAAGGTGATTTGAAAATAAACGGGTATGCTGATGCCAGTTTTCAATATGATAAAGATGATTTCAAATCATAATCCGACTATGTGTTTACGTTGTGCGGAGGGGCAATAAATTGGAAAAGTTCCAAACAAGAGACTATTGTCGACTCTACGACAGAAGTTGAGTACATAGCTGCTTCTGAAGCAACTAAGGAGGCTGTTTGGATCGTGGTTCCTAGTGTTTTGTTGGTCCAATAACTTTGTATTGTGACAACAACGGAGCTATTGCACAAGCAAAGGAGTCACGGTTTCACCAATGATCCAAACACGTACTACAAAGCTATCATCTGATCCGGGAGATCATAGATAGGAATGTTGTAAAGACAGAGAGAATTTCCACGGATGAGAACATAGCTGACCCGCTTATGAAAGCACTATCCCAAAAGAAACATGATTGTCATGTTGAGTCATTCAGTATTAGATACATGAATGATTGACTCTAGTGCAAGTGGGAATTTGTTAGTGTTGCGCCCTAGAGGCAATCACTTATACATTGTATATGACACATTTTATTTTAATGAAAGGCATTATTTATCTTACAGTTTCTTTTGTTTACTTTAAGTAATATAACTGTTCGATAAAGTCCCTAGTATAACACTGTGTTAAGGAAATCATGATAGAGATCATGATATGAGATTTCTACTGTACTGGATGGTGTTAGTACTTAAATAGTCGCTATTCATAGTATTAATGAGACAAGACATCATTAATGCATTAAGACTGGCATGTGTTAGACTTCCTGATTTGTTCAAGCGGTAGTTCTCATAACCGTGAGTATTGAGATACTCAAAGTTAACACATGGATGCTTGTTAATGGAACAAGTTCATTGGATGACCTAGCTTTGAGATAATCACACGGATAACTATTTAGTGCCAGTGATACAATCTCAATATAGCAAACGTGCAAGTATCCTTAGACTTGAGATCTCCAAGATATTTTGTTTGCTGAGCCTTGTACTTTGATTCCAATCTCCGGAGCTCGATCGAGGGCAGCCTATGGGATAGATATTGGGTACATAGTGAGGTAAACGAAAGTAGTTGAGAGGGTCAATAAAGGATTTACCACTCCTAATATTAGGGGCGAATATCTCACGGCCACTTGTAGGAATTACTACTCGAAAGTCCTTGGCCAAGGCAATTGTGTATTGGAAACAGTTCCAATTAATACACATCTAGAGTAGTGGGTTCCTGGTACAAGTACTATTATATTCGGGCCAGAATTAATTATGGAGGGAGTTGGCACTAATTCCGTACTCCAAACCGAATAAGATATTGTATGGTGAAAAGAGTTGATTGCACTGAAGTTTGTTATTGCAGGGTTCATGTCAAGCCACTTGACTTCCTGGACTCTTGGGTGGTCATGATGTGTTGCTAGATACCGCTCATGATTTGGGAATATGGGTTTATTAATTGATGAATTAATAAACCAATCCTAATTAGAATTAATAGGATTAATTCTAATTAATTATGGATTATTGATCTTAAAGACGTTTGAATTAATTCATATTCTCTACCAATTGACTGGGAAACCTAATAGGTCACACACAATAGAAGATTATATACTCAAGATGTTATTTGATAACAATGTGCAGTTAATTGAGAGAAAGAAAAGTTGTTGTGGACAAATTATAATTAGTTATAATTTGTGGTACATGTTGTAATTGTGAGAACTTGATGTTTCCAATTACAATTAGGGAATTCTAATAGGATTAGAATTCTCAGTTTTGGGAAGGTAATAACACACGAAAAACCCTAGCCAATAGCTAAAACACAACACACGATTCTCTCTTCCTTTGATCTTTGTTTCTCTCGTTTTTCTTCTTGAAAGAAAAACCCTTGCCGCCATTAATTTTTGCTAGCACGGAAATTTTGGTTTTTGAGTATTCCTCTGTGTGGATTACTATTAGAGATAATCACACATTGTGATTAAAGTGGGTAGACGTTCAACTCACATGGAGGTTGATCACGAGGATTGCTGGATCGTGCCTTAACTTGAAGAAGAAAATTTTGTTCTTCGTACGATCACCCAAAGGTAAAAGCTGTTGCCTTTGTTGTCGTTATGTCTTGTTTTCTACACATAGAAGAGTCCTGGGAGGGTATCTTGATTTATTTTCCACTACGCCTATAGGATACGAGCCTAAGATACCCAACATAGCTGACATCCAACTGACGTTTAGCTGACTGGGCTGACGTTTAGCCGACGGTTAAGGAAAATGTTCAACTTTCGTTTACGACGTTTTTTCGTCGTTTGTTCAATTCTTTTATTTTTATTTTTTCATATCCTTCATCCTTTCATATACAAAGGATTCATTCCATATTTCTCATTCATTTAATCCAAAATCATGCAATTATTCTTCCTTAAATCCATTCACTTCCCAACCAAAATCCTGAAATTTTGCTGCTTTGACACACGATTTTGTTTTGCACATAACTTTCAATCCACAACTCTGATTTGGTTCAGTGATATACCAAAATGACCATAAGACTCTTAACCTTAATTTTTTATAGGCCTTTTTTTAGAGTTCTGGTTCCAGTGACATAATACATGGCGAAAACAGTCCCAGTAGTTTTGCTCCAATTCTTACTATTCATGATATACTTTGTTTTTCTTTAGCCTTTAACACCTTGAGAACATTAATTCATTCAAATTTCCTTCAAATCATCTTTGATTCTATAATTTCCAGATTCCAATAGCTCACAAGAGCCATGCTTATTCAACACAAATTCAGTTCTTCAAATCAAAAGCTAGTATAATTCATTTTTCCAACCAAGTCACTTCCATTTTCATTCAACTTTGGTCATCATCTCCTCAACGAAAAGCAATCCTTCGAACTACCATGAATATTTTGTTCTTTTTTAGGAGCTGATAGTTAGCTGGTGTCCCTGGAAGCAAGTAGACATTCCTGTTCAACAAGTAGACGTTCCTGTTCAACAAGCGCCATCGAACCCAAATTCAACTCCGGTTATTAAAGTTTATCCCCTTAAAAGTAAGTATTCCTGGACTTTGGCTTGGGAAAACTTTTAATTTGCTGCCTTTCACTACGTATTTATTTTTTCCGCAATCCTTCACCTCATTGATATGAGCCCTCATCAACACCACCTCCATATCCTTATGATAATCCTCCACACTCTTATTCTCTTATTTTAAGGACTAAGGCCTTTGGTAGAGGTCGTTGTAATAGTGGTGAGGAACAAGTCTAACTCTCATCATATTTTTCAACAAGTTCTAAGTTTCCATAGGTTCTATTCCCATTTGAAATTATTAAGTACTGACTTGCTCCCACCACACCAAGGCATACTTCGAAAATCCCAAAATAGCCAACTTTACCTTTGATTTTTCACTATAGGTATGTTACTCAAAGAATATTTCCATCTTGCTCTCCAACTCAAAATAGGATTCAGGATCACTCTTTCCATATAATGTGGGCATTTTTATTTTAATATGGTTCAACTCTCCCGTATTCATTTCACTCTCTCCTACCTCCTCTATTGCCTCACCCTTTATTTTGTTCACCATAGACATCTCTATGTTCACCTTTATTTCATTCATTAACTCCCTCAAAATCTCTTTCTAATCTTCTTAGATTATTTTCACCATTCCTTCCTTGTAACCTTACCTCTTCTTCTTCTCATGCCATGTCTTTCTCTTCTCATGAGAGCTTGTTAGAATCATCTAAGGGAGTACTCATCCCAATCTTCACCTTGTTATGCTTCCAATATAGGTGTATAATTAGCTTTATCTCTTCCCCTAGGGCTTTCTTTTAGCCCTTGTCCCCTTCTTTGAGCAACCGTGGAAGATTACACTTGATTGGTTTGTAACTCCGTGATGTCTCTTCACAAGTCTTGGATATTCCTCCCTTGTTCCTCAATCATAGCTTGGATGGTGGCTAACATGTCTTAGGGTTCTCTTTGAGACATCATTGGCGGCTTTCAAGAATATTGATCTACAAGAAATTGGTTAGGAAATAAATAGCCCTTACTTTCACTCCTTTGCATGTTTACTCTCAAGAATAATCACTCTATGCTCGTGTTTACTCTCTTTTGGCTCTTTTAATGATAATCTTACCCTCTTGCCTTTTCTTCAATACTCAAATCCTTCTTGACTCAATATCAACTCCTCCCCGTTAGCTAAAGGTCTAGTCCAACTAGTTAGTTATTCTAAATTTTGGGAATTATACAATTTGGGGTCTTAGGGGAATTTGATCGAATACTTGTTAGGTACCTCAAGTTAAGCAAGTTTCAAGCAACAGTTCAAGGATCGCTAGCCTTAATCAACAAGAGAACAAGTATTAAGAGTATGTATATGGAAGCAAATTAAACATGCAACGGACTAGAATTAATAAGACACAAGGAAATAAGACCAACAAGGAAGTAAAACTATAGATATAAGATGATTTCAAGCAAGCAATAGGAAAGATGAGTTCAATGCATCTGGAGTTGAACAATGAAGTGTTTGCCTAAGTCCTAACATCCTATGAATTGTAAATTGAAAGGGATAACTCCCATTTGTACCCACAAACACTAGCATATAACTTTGATTGAACACCTTGTTTTCAACTCGTCACTCAATTCATGGCAGTAATTTCACACCCACACAAGTCCAATCTCATCACAAACATAAGAAATTTTTTTCTCAAGTGATAAACCCACAACATAAAGTAAATTCCACATAAGAAACATAATAGAAATAAAAGGTTTCCTGACCTTTTTTGAACTATTTTTGAGCTACAAAATTTGCCCTTTTCTTCTCTAATTTTCTTAGCCTTTTGTTCTTGCTCTCAAGCTTTGATTGGAATCAAAGCTAACCTTACTCTGATACCACTTTTGATATGAGCTTGGGAAAATTATTCTTGTGTCACAAATTGAATTTTGAGCGGCTAGAAATTTAGCTTTGCAATGGAAGTTAAATATGGAATTTGGTGACTTAAGAAGAGTAAAAAACTACCTTACTACAATCTAACAACCCCTAAAGAACTAAGCTTTAAGGACCCCTAGATTAATATTAAAAATTCATTATAGAGTCAACTCAATACCCAAGGGACAACAACGAACCCAAGATTAAGGAGTTAGAGGACTATAGGCACCCAATTTGGAATCCAAGACTAATCTTAGAAGAACAAGGCTCCTAAGACCAATTCAAGAACATCCAAAAAAGATTATCCATAGAAATTTAGAGACTCAACTAAAAGAGGACTAATCCCTAAGCGAGGTCTTAGTGTTGGCAAGAACTATGCAGGAACGTCTCAAAATTTATATATTAAAATGTAATATATTGTCTTCTCAAAGAGAAAAAAAAAAATACTTTATACATCACAAGCCATACAAGTCTTGAAAAGTGTAAAAGAGACTGAAATAACTTAAAAGAGTTGGACATAGTAATATCCCGAACTCAGCACGGGCATGCCTTGGCCCTGCACGACTGTGCTACCATTGAGCTGTAAGGTGCCTGGTCAAATGCAAGGTCCTATAGCTTGGCAATGCACCAAACTTCTGGGACCAAAAAATTTTGAGAAATGCACGGGCACGCGTACAACTGTGCTAGTTAGCCGTGCATCGAATTTCTAGGAACAAAATGGACTGAGAATTGCATACCCTTTGTACATGGTTGTCCATGTACATGATCTTAACGCACAGCTTGAGGCACGACCATGCATCATGCCGTGCACACCTACTAAAAAGTGTGCCTTTGATGCACAACCAGCTGTATGCCTATGCATGCCCTATTTCCAACTATGCTTTAGCCTTTCTTAGTTTCTTATTGTCCCTTTTCTTCAATGGTCATGACATTATATATTCCTTGAATATCTCACATGCCTTCTAAGGCTCCTTTATCTTCAAATATAGCTTTATGAATGCATGAAGTACTTATTGAAATCTCTTCATTCTTACCTTTGTCATAGGTCCTTGTGAGCTTAGTTGAGTATCTCCCTATTTTTGTGTGAGTTCTTCATGTTGATAAGATGGAATCTCACCACTTTCTTTCTCACAAAGCCTTGGACTGGCTACTTTCTTATTTACAAAGCCATGGACCAGCCATTACTCACAAAAAAAATCCTTGGACCGCTCTGCCAAAGCCATGGACAGGCTTCAATGAAGCCCCTGGCCGACTATTCCCTAAAGCTCACCATATTCTTTATTTTCTTCTTTCTTCTGCCATGGCAACCGTACAAAACTCCATGGCGGCACCTCAATTTCCTTCTACTTTTCCTCCAATTTAATTTTTAAAATTCATGCTTTGAATTCTAAAAAAACTCCTTATGTTACTCACTATCCGGTTTCTTCAAACCTTTACTATAACAATGTTGCACAAAAGACAGCGTTATCCTCTCTGTACTATAATAAAATCAAGGTTACATCTCTTCCTTCCACTTCAACTTCATCTCATCTTTCTCTTACTCTCCTAGACCAATAAAGTTCCATAGCCACTCTCCTTCCTTAGGCCAACTCCTTTGAAAAGTTCAAAATTCAAGAAAACCCCATAATTAGCTCTTGCAAATTCTCTAGTACACCAAACAAGCTAGGATACTATGTTCAATTTACCGTTCAACCATTATTCAGTCCTTCGTATTTCGTAACAATTGAAATCCCTAGCTCTCTTTCTATCATAGCTAGTATTTCTCTCAAACCCCAAGGACACACGCCATTTACTTCACTTCTTCTAAATTCTCTCAAGATACCTAGCTTTCCCAGAATACTCAAAAACTCTATTGAGATATTAAATCTTTCTATCTCACAGATCATTAGCCAAGCAAGTAAACCTATCCTTCTTCTCAGATCAAGAGTTGAGATTATCCTCAAGTGTACCACAATTTTATACTCTGGGAAGGTATAGTAAATAGATTGTCTTTCTCATTTTCTCTCTTTCATTTTCTTTCTTTCTCTCTTTCATTTTCTCTCCTTTACTCGCTTTTGTTAGGCTGGTATTAATGCAAAACTGTTCTTTTGATTTCCTCTTTCACTTTCTTGCTAGGATTGAACTCTTTAAGCAAAAAAAATTGAGGTTCTTTTCTCAAGGGCTTTTAAAGCATTGACTATCTTCTTCGGATTGTTCTTCAAGCCAAGTAATCCATTTTTTTTCTTTTTAGTTTTTATATTGCCCAGATTGTAAGGATTGTATTTAGGTATTGATACATGATGGTTTATGTTGATGTATAAGTTGATTTATGTTTAGGGAATTCTTTGATGGTCAGAATGTGTTGTTTTTTGGAGAAAGGGCTAAATTATATGCTTGGTTAATACCGAAGTAGGGTTATATTCTTTTTACTTAGGCTACTGATCGTATATAAGTGAGGGATAGCATGTGGTCTATTTGACTATGTTAATGTTAGGGGATAAATATGTTTGTTGGTTATTTGTTATTTATTCAATTGTTGAAATAATTAATTACTGACTGTTATTACTGTTAGGATTCCTACATATCATCTATTCATATTATAACCAAAAACTGCTATTTGAATATTGACTGCTATAACTATTACAAATATTTGTTACAATGACTGTTAATAGTTGCTATTATTTTTAAACATAGTTTATTATTATTTAATATTGTATAATACCTATTATTTATTAGTTAATACTATCAAATGTATTGTTATAACTTATTATCATCGAGACTAAAATTATTATTTGTTCTTTTACAACTACTAGCTATTGTCTATATCAGTTATTATTTACTAGTTGCTACTATTGAAGATTATTAATTGTGGATTACTAATATTTAGTATCATTAGTTATCAACATTATTACTATTATTATTTATTATTATTAGTACTGATATCATTATTTTAGTATGTCTAAAATGTCAATTAATATTACTTGATAGTATTAACTATTTAATGTTTAATAAAATACTACCTATCAATATTTAATACATACTAATTATTTACAATTTATTAGTATTCAGTGCTTATCATTTATTTACCATTTATTAAAATTCATTATCATTTATTAGATATTACTTGTAGTATATTATTTGTTATAAGTACTAAAATTATATAGTACTACAATTGTTAGCTAATATTTATACTAATTATTTATAAATATTTTATTTGTTTTGTTATTTCCAATAGTTAATAGTAATTGTTGAATTTGTCGATTGTGGAATACATGACACTTAGTGGTAGGAATTGTGATGTATGTCAATATAAGTGGTGAATAGGATTTGTCAATATTGAGTAGGTATTATGGGGATTGCAGTCATTATATGCTTTTGCCCTTTTGTTGTTGGGTAAGTCATGACATGTTCTTTGTATTTTTTTTCTAGACAAGACTAGGTTCCATTGATTGAGATAACGGGAGATTTTATATGTAAAATAAGAGAATCATGTAAGTCCTTGCACGACATGATTCATTGAGTAAATACTTTATTGCAAATTAAATGTCGTTTACATTATGGCAAAGTCGGCTTTTACTTGTGATGCAAATATGGTTATTTTCTTTTTCCTTTTCCTTCTTAAAATAAATATTTTAAACAAACGAAAATTTTCAATTAAAATGTTGATTTTCTAAAATAAAAGGCTCAAACTAAAACACTTAACCATGATTTCAATTTCAAAATGACAAGGTACTTCTGCAAATAGTTCCTGTGCAAGCAACAAATGTTGAGTACTAATTAAGGGTAGGTTAACTGGAACTAACTTTAGAAGGTTAAGGTAAGTTTTCTAGTAGAGGCCCTCCATTATGAGATAAACTCTTTCGGGATAAAATGCCAATTCTGATTAGTCAAGCCGGTCCGAGCTAACAACTCAGTCCAAGTGGACTATTTCCCAGAATGGACAATTGGTAAGTTAGGGTGCACAGATAGAGGAGTATCTCACCCAGTTGGCCAATCAACCACTTGTATTGTAATGCAGGGTTTCATAATGCGTGGTTATGATGCAGGGTTTTATGGCCTTAATTATGATGCAGGGTTTCATAGTCACCTTTGTTTTTTAGTGGTTTATTTACTTTCTAAATGTACACTTTTATTTGAGAAATTGATATAAAACACCACTCTAGATTCAAAAAAATTTGATATTTCTTGCAATCCTTTCTTCTGACTTGTTCAAAGCAACATACATGAAATGTTTCTTTAATTATCCCAAGCATACATAGGACTTACTAGGAAGTATTTCTCACTATGTTTTATAACATGTTTTCAGGAAGATCTTACTTTGAAAGTTGAATTTGCCTAGAAATTTAAAGATTTTTTTTTTTGAATGCATTTTTTTTGGGGCTTTTATTAGATTGTTTTGAAGACTTGTTTAAGTACTGATTGAGTTGTAATAAGTTTTGAACTTAGTTATTTCTTTCAATTTCCCTCTTTACCTAGTTATAAAGATTGTTGGTCCTAAGGATGTGGCGACATACCCACCTCTTTTGGGATATATAGGTAGTGGGGTGTTACATAAGCTACTGCAAATAGTAGTCTAACATATTTCCACTTTACTGCAGGAGCAAATGTTTCGTCAAAGTCAATACCCTAAACCCATGTGTATCCTTGTGCAACTAACCATGCCTTTTTTCTTGTAATGTTACCAAACATTTATTTTGTTAAAAAATACCTACTTGGTTTCTATCACATTGACCTTTTTTTGTATAGGCAAAAGTTCCCATAAATCATTTCTCTTGAACTGTAATGTTTATCTTGTATTGCAACAATCCAATACTTATCTGTTAAGGCTTCTTTAACATTTTTTGACTCCAGTATTGAAATATAGCAAGTGTACTTGATCATTTCTTTGAAGTTAACTTTTGGTCTCTCTCTGATCTTCCTAGTCTTATCATGCTTCTAATAATTAGTTCGAATGAATGATTTTTCTTGATTCTGGATTATAGTGCTTTCTATTACATATCTTCTTGTTCTTTGTCAGAGTCTTCTACATCTACTTTGTTAGCACTTTCTAAAGTTATCTCACTTCAATATATTGAACAATCTCATCATTATCTTTCTGTGCTACCTTCTTTCTTTTATTTTCTAAAGGAAAACAATATAAATCAATTCCATGATAACTAGACTTCTTTTGTTGAATATCTAAGAAAAATTGCTTAACCATGTCTTTCATTGAATTTTTCCAATTGTTCTCTATTATTCGGGATGTAATACTTACTTGCAAACATATAAAAGTAATTCAGCTAAGGCTTTTAACCATTCTAAATTTCATAAGCTATTTTGTCGGTGTACGGTCTAAAATATGTTCGATTTATAATATATGTTGAGTATTCACTGCTTCTGCGCACCATCTATGTGACATCTTTTTAGCATTTAACATGACTCTTGCCATCTCCTTTATAGTTCTACTTTTCTTTTCAGTAACACTATTTTGTTAAGGTGTCATAGCTATAGAGAATTCTTGTTGAATTTCATTCTTAACATAGAAAATCATTAAACCAATTGTTGTTAAAATCTTTTCTATGATCATTTCTTAATATTTTTACCTTTGCTCCTTTTTGAGTTTGCACTTTTAAGTATAACTTCTGAAAAGTTTCAAAAGTATCTAACTTTTGACTCAAAAAACTCACAAAAATAAATATGGAATAATTATTAACACATAACATGATATATCTTTTTCCACCAACACTTTCTATCTGAATTGATCTAAACAAATCCATATGAATAAGTATAAGGAGTGATGTGATGCTTTGAATTGCTTGCCACTTTGATATGTAGTGCAAATGTTTTGATTAATCTTACCTAGCTTCAGTAATCCTTAAGCAACACTTGTTGAGCTTAGCATTTCCAACTAATTGCAATTAATATACCCTAACTTCTGATGCCAGAACTCAACTTTATTAGATTTAGATAACATGCAATTGTGAGAGTTTGAGATACATATTTGATAGCAATTATTAGATATTCTATCCCCATAAATTACACAATTTCTAATTTTGTCAATAACATGACACTTAGCTTTGTCAAAGTTTTCCAATATGTTATCATCACATAGCTGGCTAATGCTTATCAGATTTGCTTTTAAAGGGGGAGAATTCACTGATTATTATAGAAAATCACTCAATTAAAGGAGGGTTGTACAAGAAGGTCTTCAAAGGAAGAAGAAGGAGGCTTGTCTATGAGTGCTTTCTTTTACTTTGTTTTCTTTTTCATGGATGTAAATCCTCTGCCCGTCAATATTTTCTATAGTAAGGAAGAAATAGTTCTTCGGAAGAATTATAGTCCCATGCTACATATAATATCATCTATTACATTTCTTACCTTTACAAGACTAAAGTAAATTAGTCTTACAGTGTTCTAGTGCTAGAATATCGGAAGAATAGAAATTACGCTTTCTACCACTTTGACATATGTTACATTCTCTACTCACTTTCCTAATTAATTAATCCTTTTTTCCCCTAATTTTTCATCATGTTTTGCAATGTTTTTATGCTAAATCCATTCCATATTATAATAGTATAGGTAAGGATTCACAAAGAAGATTAAATTTGTAATCCAGTATTAAGGCAATTTGGGATTGGAACAAGATAAATGATGCTTGGATTTAAAAGGTTAATGTTAGGCTTTACACTTGTTGATGACTCATCTGCATATGGATCAACCATTCACTTAAAAAGCCAGTCATATGTAATACAGGGTCGTACTATATATTATCAATGATAGGCCTACGTGTGAAAATGCTCTTTGTTAATTTTCTAGTCCATGAGAGGAGGTCCTCGGAGCATTAGAGTTTCTTCAAGGACCTAAGAATCTTTCTAGACAACTTAGAGAATGGAGTAAGATATTATCAAGTATAAACACCTTTTTAATATCATATGGCGTAAAAGTCATGGATGTAAATCCTTCGCCCGTCAATATTTTCTATAGTAAGAAAGAAATAGTTCTTTGGTAGAATTATCGTCCCATGCTACATATAATATCATCTATTATGTTTCTTACATTTACAAGTCTAAAGTAATTTCATCTTATAGCGTTCTAGTGCCAGAATATTGGAAGAATAGAAATTATGCTTTATACTACTTTGACATATGTTACATTCTCTACTCACTTTCCTAATTAATTAATGTTTTTTTCTAATTTTTTGTCATGTTTTGCAATGTTTTTATGCTAAATCCATTCCATATTATAATAGTATAGGTAAGGATTCCTGAAGAAGATTAAATTTGTAATCCAGTATTAAGGTAATTTGGGATTGGAAAAAGATAAATGATGCTTGGATTTAAAGGTCTAATGCTAGGCTTTACACTTGCTTATGAAGGGATTAATGGGACAAAAGAGAAATGTTGTTTTTAAATACTTACTACTTTTTTTTGTACTACATCATTTTATGACTATGAATGTTAAATTCGAATGGTATAAAACTTGTATTTGAATTGACTTTCTCTTTAATGTGGCTTACTTTTAATTGTTTTGATCTTTATTAATACATTTAGTACTTATATTTTATTGTGGGTAAAACTATTATATATATATATATATATATACATATATATATGTATCTTACAACACCTATTGTGATGTTAAATAGTGTCATAACGTGACACTTTTATTGGCATATTCAAGAATCACATCACTTATTATGACACTAAACAAGGTTATAATATTAAACTTTTCCTGACGTTAAAGAGTGTCATGTTTATTAACATATTTGTAATACAAATAACGTCATAATATTACACTTTTGCTGATGCTTTAAAGCGTCACAACAACCATGTTGATGCTAAATAGTGTCATAATATTACACTTTTCCTGACACTTTAAAACGTCACAACACCTATTGTGATGCTAAATAGAGTCACAACATGACACTTTTCCTAATTTTTTAAGAGTCACATGATAGAAATAAATGGCAACATCCAGTTAAAGTTTAGAAGAGGAGGGGAAAAAGGTGATTCTAAAGGCTAAACCTTAATTTGGTACACCTTAGATGACAAACAGCTCATATTGGAGTATTGAGTCTTTCTTTTTAGTAATAAGCCTCTCTTTTAGATTGTTGTTTTATGAATTTTAGAATTAAGAGTATTTTGGTAACTACTAGGTTTGGAGAAGTTTCCTAAAGTTTAAATTTCAGTTTAGTAGGATTCCTAAATTGGTTGGGTTCCTAAGAAGTCTAGTGTCCTAGTTAGTTTAGATTTTATTGGGTCTATAAATGGAAAAGTTCTATATTACCTATATATGCTTTCTTCATTCAAATTAATAAGAGTCACAGAGAGTTTTTGTAATTTCTGGTTGTGTGATGCAAGTAAACCCTAAGCTGTGATGCCTTGAGGTCAGGTGTGACGCCTAGGGTTTCTCCTTCTTCTCTTAGTGTGTTGCTACGTGTTTGTGATTAGTTTCTTTGCCTAACTACTAAATTTCTACGAACTAAACGTGGTTGTTCTAGTTTACAAAAATTACTTGGATTGCCTAAAGGTTGTCCTGCCTCAGTTTGGTATCTGAGAAATTTCTCGACTTTCTTTCCTTTGTAGAAGTCTTCATCCTTAGTAGTTAAGAGAGAAAAACAAAAACAAAAATCAGTTCTTCATCAAAGATCTAAAATTTTCCTTCTGCTATCCCAAGAATCCCAATCCTAAGGTGACTAGGAGTGGGAAAAACTACCAGCCAAGGTACACAGACATGGAACATGCAGAGTTACTCTATTTAACCATGGAGAGTGTTGATTCCTTGGAAGCCCAAGTCAAAGAACTAATGGCTTATCATGTTGGAACCAAGGGTACTACAACCATAAGCTCAGAAGCAGGCAGTAGGGGAGCTAAGAGCAATGGAAAAGATGTTGTAGATGTTATAGATTCTTAAAATTCAAGTCCTTCACAGCCCGAAATTACTAAACCTAGGGTTGTTCAACTCATGGCCAAGCCACATTGTACTCTTCTAGGTATAGCACATGACATTCTTGAGGGTGGACGGTATAGTAAAACTAATGTCTATAATGCAACGGGGGACATTACCAAAAAAGTGTGGATTGATGTTTCAGATTTTGATGGAAGAATTGACCCTCAAGCTTTTTGTGATTACGTTGCTACACTAGAAAGGTTCTTTGATTGGTATGATATGTCTGATGAGAGGAAAGTTAGTTATGCCATAAAGAAACTTATCGTGCAAGCTCAAATTTGGTGGTGGGTAAGGAGTATGATTTATAACTTGATGGTAATACACAAGTAATATGGGAAGAGCTGAAGTTGGAACTCAAACGAAAGTACCTGCCTCGATACTACTAACAAGACCTTTTTGATGAACTCACTAATGTAAGACAAGGAACCGTGATCATAGTTGAATAGATGAATAAGTTTGAAGTGCTGAAGATTCATTGCAGGGGTAGGGAGGATCCTTAGCACACTTTGCCTTGATTTACACAAGGACTGAGACCAGAAATTTGTAAACAAATGATGACCTATCCTGTGAACACAATAGATGAAGCATTCCAGTTTGCACAAAGGATTGAAAAAAGCTCAAAACAGACAGCTAGGAGGTTCCTATTTCAAGCCAGGGAGATTGTTACAACTAGAAAATTCCCTTCTATTGCACAAGGCGCTAAATTAGTAGCTACGTCAGCCTATAACCAGTTTAATAATGCTAGGAGTAAGGTTCGTATGGTAGAAACTAGGAGACAAGATGCCAGTCATGAATATTTCAGTTGTGAACAAAGAGGACATTATGCATGGTAATGCCCCAAGAAGAAAAATCTGAACATAGGGATAGAATCCACTAGGGATGAAGAAGTTGAGGATAAAGAAGAAAAGGAATCTGATTACCTTGATAGAATGGTAGGCCTTGAAATTGATGATCTAGAAGAAGATGAGGAGGATACATTATTCTTTTCAGTTGTTAGGCACATTCTTAGTGCACCTAAGCAACAAAAAAAAAAAAAAAAGGATTGGAAAAGAATTGTGATTTTTCGGACCTTAGTTAGTTGTTGAGATGTGACTCAGAAGCTCAATATTAATAGAGGTAGTAGCATGAATGTGGTATCTGAAGCTACGGTTGAAAAGCTTAGGCTACCTGTGGAACCACATCCTGTCCCTTATAAGGTAGCATGGATAAATAGTAGCTCTATTCCAGTAGCCAAGCACTATTTGGTGACTTTAACTCATGGCCCTTACCGTGATTCTATCTGGTATAACATTATTCCAATGACTATAACTAATATTTTATTGGGTCGCCCATGGCTATATGATTGGGAAGTGATGCATAATGGGAAGGAAAACACTTATTTCTTTGGCTTTAATGGAAATAAATTATTTTAAAACCTTTAAGTGCTGAAGCTATGAGGGAGCATCAAGTAAAACGGCCTAGTAAACATGGAAAAGAGCCACCCAAGGGAAGGTTGTGACCAAGATGAAAGAACTGCAAAATGAAGAAGAGCATTCCAAAGTAAAGATTGGAACCAAGAAGAAGTCGCTACAAATCCTTAGGAGGAAGCCATTTGAAAAAGAAGCTAAGAAAATTGGGGTTATCTTTATGGGGTGATAAAGGAGTTGAAGAATCCTGCTCTCCTAAATCATACAATGAACTCTTCTAAATTGTCTAAGCTTCTTGTTGATTTCATAGATGTGGCACCCAAGAATTTGCCTAAAGGACTTCCACCAATGTGAAATATTCAACATGTTGTAGATTTTGTGCCTGGTTCACCACTTACTAACTTACCAATCTATCGTATGAGTCCAGTAGAACATGCAGAACTCAAGAGACAAGTTGAGGAGTTGTTAGATAAGGGGTTGATTCGTGAAAATTTTAGTCCATGTGCTATTTTGGCTTTACACTTAAAAAAGATGGAACATGGAGGATGTGTTGTGATTGTCAAGCAATCAACAAGATAACTGTCAAATATAGATTTTTAATACCACAACTTGAAGACATGCTGGACATGATGGGAGGATCAACTATCTATACTAAGATTGATCTCACAAAAAGATACTACCAACTCAGAATTCGGCTTGGATATGAGTGGAAAACAACATTTAAGACAAAGGATGGCCTCTAAGAGTGGTTAGTAATACTATTCGGTCTTACTAATACCCCAAGCACTTTTATGAGATTTATAACACAAGTACTTCAACCATTTATTGGACGTTTTCTTGTGGTTTATTTTGATGATATACTCATTTACATCAAGTCTAATAGAGAACACATAGCTCATCTTGAGCAAGTTATCAGAGTGCTCTATCGTGAAAAGCTATACATCAATTTGAGAAAGTGCAGTTTTATGTGTTCTAGTATGATATTCTTGGACTTTGTCATTTTTGCTAGAGAGGTCGAACTTGATCCAAGTAAGGTAAATGTAATCCTAGATTGGCCATTACCTAAGACATTACATGAAGTGCGAAGTTTCATGGACTTGCAACCTTTTATAGGAGATTTATTAGGAATTTCAACACTATAGTGGCTCCAATAACTGAATATTTGAAGGCTGGACAATCTTCCTGGAATAGGGCCGCAACTAAAGCTTTTGAATTAATCAAGAAGCTTAAGTATGAGACACCTATTTTACACTTACTTGATTTTTCCGAGTTATTTAAGATGGCTTGTGATGCATCAAATGTTGGAATTGGAAGAGTACTTAGTTAAGAGGGTCACCCTATTGCTTACTTCAGTGAAAAACTGAATGAAGCTAAACATAAATATTTCACCTATGACAAAGAGGTTTATGTAGTGGTTCAATCCATACATCATTGGCACCATTACTTGGTTTTTAAGGAGTTTGTGTTGTAATCTAACCATGAAGCTCTCAAGTACATAAATTCCCAGAAAAAGTTAAGTTTCAAGCATACAAAATGGGTCTCATTTTTGTAGCAGTACACTTTTGTCCTAAGGCATAAAGCTGGCACAAAAACTAAGGTTGCAGATGCTTTAAGTCATGTGGAGCATGTTCTTACTCCAATGGTTGTTGAGGTTCCAGGTTTTGACTTAATTAAGCGAGACTATGTAGATTGTAAAGATTTCCAGGTCATTTACGCTGACATAATGGCTGGACAGCAAGTTGATTATCCAAGTTTCATTGTGATTGATGGATATCTCTTTAAGGGAACACGACTTTGTTTGCCTAACACTTCCCTAAGGCAGTAAATGATATATGAATTGCATGGTGGAGGTGATGCTGGTCACTTTGGGCGTCATAAAACAATTGCTATGATGGAAGATCATTTCTATTGCCCTAGTATAAAGAGGGATATTGCAAACCCAATATCGAGTTTGCCAACTAGGTAAAGGAAAAAAACAAAACACTGGTCTCTACACACCTTTATCCATCCTACATGCACCATGGCAAGATCTAAGTATGGACTTTATCCTAAGACTGCCAAAGACATTTCGAGGGCATAATTCAATTTTTGTGGTGGTTGATAGGTTTTCAAAAATGGCTCACTTCTTAGCTTGTTCTAACACTAATGGACTGCCACAAACTATTGTTTCTGATAGGGATGCGAAGTCTCTGAGTTACTTTTGGCTAACTTTTGTGGGGTTTGCTGAATACAAGGCTGAAATTTTCATCTGGTATGCATCCACAAACAGATGGCCAAAATAAAGTTGTTAACTGCAGCCTATGAAATCTGCTACGTTGTTTGGTTAGTGAGCATCTCTCTAATTGGGATCATATGCTACCTATGGCAAAATTTGTTTACAACAATTCCATTAATAAGACTAATGGACGTAGTCCTTTTGAGGTTGTGCTAGGAATAAATCCTCAGAAATTGATAGATTTAGTACCTTCACTTGTGCATGTTCGACCTAATGTTGAAGCTGAAGCTTTCTCTAAGCATATTCTAGAGATTCATGGCGATGTGCTACGTCAAATTGCTATGAGTAATAAAATGTATAAGGCACATGCTGATTTGAAGAGAAGATTTGCTGAATTTCAAGGAGACTTGGTCATGGTAAGAATTCAAACAGAACATTATCCTAAGGGTGTTTACAAGAAATTTCAAGCTAAAAGTGCAAGACTGTACAAGATTTTGAAGAAAATTAGCTCTAATGCTTATGTTCCTAAGCTGCCAGTTGACATAGGTATCAGTAATGTCTTCAACATTGAAGATTTGATTGCATATGCTGCACATGATGACGATCCTATTGCAGGAAAATCCACAGCAACACTGCTGCAAGTAACTACTACAACAAAGGAAATTGAAGATGTTCTTGGTGAACACTTGGTATCTACTAGAAATGGAGGATATTAGAAATATCTTGTCAAATAGAAAGGGCATCTAATGAGTGATTGTACTTGGGTAACTGATCAAGATTTTTTGCGCATTAATTGTGACCTCTATGAAAGGTATCATGCTTTTAATTCTCCGAGGACGAGTTCATTCAAGCCGGGGAGAATTGATAGAGATAAATGGCAACATCCAATTAAAGTTTATAAGAGGAGGGAAAAAGAATATTCTAAAGGCCAAATCTTAATTTGGCACACCTTAGATGATAGACTGCTTGTATAGGAGTAATAAGTTTTTCTTTTTAGTAATAAGTGTTTCCTTTAGATTGTTGTTTTATAAGTTTTAGAATTAAGAGTATTTTGGTAACTAGTGGGTTTGGAGAAGTTTTCTAAAGTTTAAATTTCTGTTTAGTAGGATTTTCTAAGGTTTACATTTTTGTTTAGTAGGATTCCTAAATTGGCTGGTTTCCTAAGAAGTTTAGTCCTAGTTAGTTTAGAATTTTTTAGGTCTATAAATAGAGAAGTTGTCTATTACTTATGTATGCTTTCTTCATTCAAATTAATAAGAGTCACAGAGAGTTTCTGTAATTTCTAGTTATTTTATGCAACCAAACCCTAAGGTGTGACGCCTAGAGTTTCACCTTCTTCTCTTGGTGCGTTGCTAGATGTTTGTGATCAGTTTCTTTGCTTGACTACTAAATTTTTGGCAACTAAACATTGCTGTTGTAGTTTTCAAAAATTACGTGGATTGCCTAAAAGCTGTCCTACATCATCACAACATAGCACCTATTGTGATACGACTTTAGATGATGCTATTCTAAAATGTCACAACGTCTAAAGCGTCACTAAAACACTACCGTTTTGATGTTTTTTTTTTTTTGTTAGGAAAGCCCTTTTCTTTTATAGTGATTTCTATCATAGTCTTCCAGTATGTATAATTCGAGCTCTTCAACAATAGTAGTCATGTGGTAGAGGCTCCATCATCTGTTACTATAGACATCTATTTTCAAACCAACTTCCAAGATCTCACATGTTATAGTAGAAGCAACTCCAACATGATGAACCATTCTGATACAACTTGCTAGATTTTATTTGGCAATTTTTTGTGGTTTTGTTAAACTTCCTGTTAATGTTATGTTAGCTTGACAAATAATAAAGTAAGAAGTCTTGTAAACATAGCAAACTGGTAATGCAATTTGGCTATTAACAAGCTTAATTGTGAGGTAGACCAGTAAAAATTATCCACCAAACTTTAATAAAAGTTATAATGGAAATACTTATCTCAATTCACCAAGCAACCCTAGTGAATTATACAGTGCTCTTTTTGTCAAACTAGCAAAAGACCATTGCTAAACTTAGCTAGCATAATTGATTACCCATAAACTATAATTGTAGCAACTCGATAGTTCTTTGTTACACTCTAGAATATCTTTTCCACAAGATAGGAAATTACTTTAAAGGATTATTATGATTCAAGCTGTGAAACCACAGTCGAATCCAACCTTAGAGTAAGGGGGTTGGGATACATATCATACTTTATTGCATGTTTAAACATATTTTTATATGATTTTATGTGCATTGAATTTGTGTTTTATAGTCTAGAGGGCTTGATTATGATTATTGAGTGAGAAGGGCAAAATGGTAATTTTTTCTTGAGGTGGAAAAAGGGTGATAGCTTGAGGGTTGAATAGGAAAATATTTTTAGAAAGAAAATAAGAACAAGAGTTGTTGTGATTTAATGGTTAGAGCAATGGAATTAATTCTTGAGGTCTTGGGTTCAAATTCCATCATAGGAGCTTTAGCTTGATTAAATTTTATTTTTTCTTGGGAAGTGTTATTTTTGGCCTTATGTGCCTTGGAGTAGGGTAGAGATGTTGTCCTAATAAAAACATGATAGGAGTATCCTAATCCAACTCTTTTGCCCTACATAAAATTCCTAAGGGGAATTCATTTTCTGTTGATCCTTCATTTTTCCTATTTCTCAATCCATTAGGATGTTCAATTTGTTCAAGCAAATTTTATTCTCAAAAAATTCCAGCAATGTGCTGTGGCTTTGAATGTTCAAAATGTCTTAGTAAAAGATATCTTATGGACCAAAACCATAGAAGAGGGGGAAGGATTACAAGCGAATTAATTTCCCTAGTAAACTTTCTAAAACTTCACTCTAGCTTGGTTCATTTTCCTTCATGCATAGAACTGAAAATTTTTCCAGCTTCTTGTGCCTTAAAGGTGTCGAAATTCTTAGCCATTATTCCCTCCCAAATGCTGCCAGAAAATGGCCTTTTGATCAGCTTGAAACTTGAATTTTTCTGGCCATTTTCGGACTGCACAAAGGCTGTGAAAAACCAAAAAAAATCCTTGGGCAAAATCGCAGCTTTGGAGGTCCGAAACCAAGCTGTTTTCTTTCAGTTTTGTTCAGCATCTTAGCCACATTTTTCCTCCATAAAGAAGGCTAGAAATCAGCCTTGAAAGACCCCTAAAATCCCCTTCAAACTTCTACAAGCTAACTGGAAAGTGGCTGCTGAAAACTGCCCAGAAATTCCAGCCTTGCGAAAATTTTGTGCAGGAAAACTTTCCAGCTTTGTTTCCAAATTCATCCCTAGCCGAAACCTCAGCTTTCTTCTGCACAAACCCTCCTTAAACAACCATGAGCTGAACTCCATTGTCCTCCTCAAGCTTCTGCATGAAATTCAGACATGGCTACCCGAAAATCTCTCCAACAAATCTCTGCAATCATGCTCGATTAGTTACCAAAATTCCAGCCACCATAATTTAGCAACCTTCCATAAAATATCCTTCAAACAACCAGACCTTTCCTCAACCATTATACTCCTTATTTTTTGCCACCCTTAGCCTCCTTCAACCAGCTCTCATCTAGCCAAAATATTGCACAAGCAGTTGGCCATGGCAGCTTCCCAAAAGCTCTCCAATAATCAAATATATTCTTGTTATATTTAGTTTCCAAATTTGCTTCCCAAAAATATTCTTTAGATTATGTCACCTTTGGTGAATAGGATTTATATTCATGTTGGATTATTGAAGCCATGATTATATTTATGCTAGTAAAGGTTAGATCATGTCTTGATAAATTTGGATCTATGCTTATATGCATGATTTGGATGATTTGATAAATTGAAGGATTGTATATGTTCCTGATTGTGGTTAGCAATAGAAATATGATCATGATCTAGTTGTCCCTAAGTTAATTTTTATTTCATTAATAAAATATTTAATAATATGATTTTGCTAGAAAATTTGAAATACCCTAGGAAGTAGATTTGAATTATTAAAAGGATATTTTAGTCAAATAAATGGTAGCTTTTATTCAAGGAATAAAATATATAGATATTATATAAAATGATAAAATCAACTAAAGTCTTTATAAAAATAATCATAATAAGTAAAATATTTATTATTAAAATTTTAATTATTACCTTTTAATCAAAACTTATTAAAGTCTATTTATTATCTTCCAATCAAAACTTGTTAAAATTTATTTTCAACCAATTTTAGCTAGCAATTATTTTCAAACAATTAATTATTAATAAATCATTATTTTACCTAATACCTAAGACTCTTCACCAATTAAACTCAGAATTTAGCTTAGCAAGATTTAAACCTTCAACTTATTAGTACTTATTTCCCAAAACATTAATTATTTTAAATATTAAATTAGGCTTAGCTTATAAACCTATATGTTTATTGTTTGGCCTTAAAGCTTTGGACACTAGGATCATGGTAGTAGTGAGTTAAGTTGTTTTAAATTGAGAAAGTGAATTTTGGCTTGAGTTTGATTGTGGTTTGTATTTGCCCATGCGGGGTTAGGTCAGCTGATGGAGACCTTTTATTGTGAGCAAGAATCAGGTAAGCTCCTGCATAAAACCTGATTGATGTAAAATGTTTATTATGGCAAGCCAAATGTAGAGTGCATGGACACTCAGTTCTGTAAAGGCAATTGAGGATTGACTTCTTTCTTATTTCAGTCAATTGAATTATTTGAAAATCAATAAGCAGATTTACACAAACTTAAAACTCTTTATAAAACGAATTTTAACAAAGACTTTGGAAACCCTTAATTGCCATTTTCATGTGAAACTGTGTTTGTTCATTTTCTCCCAAGTGGGAAATGTCGTTGAGTACTCAATAAGGGTGGACTGCTAGGGCTAGTCTTTGAAGGGTTAGGGTAAGTCTCTCAGTAGGTGGCCACCTCTGAGGGGTGAGTCCTTCTCGGATAAGATCTCAGTCTAGTAGGTCGTGCTAGTCCAAGCTAGCAGTTTATTTTTCAGTCAAGTGACTGTGTTTTTCCAGAATGGACACCCGGTTGTTGTTTGGGTATAGAAAAGAAGGAGTATCTTGCCCGGTAGGCCGATCACCTTTCTTTTGTCAGTCTGCACAAAGTGTCGGCATTCTGATCGGTTATGGGGCCCAACGTGTGGTAATCCAAGACCACCTTTTTGAGTGGTTGATTTTATTGTTTATGTATGGTTGGAAAAGCCAAAACACCACTCTTAATTTTGACTAATGTTTATTGCTTGCCAGTGTTCTCTTATAAAGGTTTTATACTTTGCATTCACGAACTATTTCCACTGGATATTCAAAGCACACACGGACTTACTGAGATTTATGTCTCATCACCATTTTACCATGATTTCAGGTCAATCCTGCTGTGGGGATGAGTAGCTAGATATTGCCTGCTTTGGAAGATTTTCTGATAATTTATTTTGTGTAATGCTTTGGGGAGATAACAGTGGAAAAATTTTATTATGGATTTGTTTTTTTTTTTTAGAATTCATGGATTTATTCATGGATTTATCCTTGGGTTGTAATAAAGTTTAAGTTAAATTATTATTTTTATTCTGCTATTTTATTTGTGTGACCTAGTTATAAAGACCCCTTGTCCTTTGGACGGGGCGACATCCCCTGCCCTGGCGGGCCTAGGTAGTGGGGTGTTACAAGTGGTATCAGAGACTAGGTTATAGGCAAATATTGATAGTGTTTGTTCTATTTACTTAAGTTTAAATCTTTATCTAACCTATTTTGTTGATGTTGTAGGATGGTTAGGATGCTTAGGACCTCGAGGGAAGGGCAACAGTGGCACCCGCCTATCCCTATATACCCGGAGGACCTTCCAGTTCCCCAGCCTGCCCGTCAACCAGTTATCCCTATGGAGGATAGCAGTGATGATGAGGTCCAGATCATTAATCCAACCCCAATTCCGGTGATAGACATAAGTTCTGACAGTGAGGATGAGGTGATGGTAGTGGAGCTTGAACCCCACCCTCCTAATCCCGAGGTGGACTTAGCAGTAGATAGTGATGACCCGGGGGAGATAGACTATGAGTCTCCACCTAGGCCTTCTTTCCTTCATTCTTTCAGCCGAGTTGAGCCCATGGAGAGTTCTAGGCATCCGAGGAAGGAGCTAATGGAGGGATTTGCTAGCGGGGTTGAGGTGGATTTTTCTAAGAACTTTGGGGGACGATTATATGAGGCCGATGATGAGGATTCTGATGAGGACTAGAGGACTAGGAGTTATTTTGATTTGGATGTTTATTTGTTTATTGTTTTTCAAGAACTTTTATGTCAAGGATTTTAATTCTACTTTCTATCCAAATTTTGAATTTATGCAAGTCCATTTTTGAAAGAGAATTTATTCCTTAGGCAAAATTTACATCTGACTTTTGTTTACATAGATTTGACTGTGAATGCATGAGCAACTAAAATGATTTGAACGTTAAATGCATAGCTTATCATTAGGGGTGTGGTTTAGAATGGCACCCAAGCGTCGTGCAGCTTTAGCAGGTGGAAGGGTTCCGAAAGTTGATCAAGGGGCACCGAAAGTAGAAATAGCCCAGATGCAAGCACCTAACTGGGGTGAAGAGAATAGTCCGAATATGGGATCGGGGTCTGAAGTTCCAGTTGATGTGACCATGGGCCAGGCATTCAGCAAGATGGTCGAGATTTTGCAGGAATATGAGGCCTTAGAGTGGTTCCTGAAGTTTCAATCACCCACCTTTATGGGCGAAGCGGAACAAGACCAGAAGGCAGAGTAATGGGTTGAGCAAATGGAGGATATATTCGCAACGCTCCAGTATACCAAGGAGCGAATGGTTAAGTTTGTAGCATTCCAATTGAGAGGACCAGCTCAGGCATGGTGGCAGCGGGTCCAAGACGACTGGGAGATGTTTGAGTAGGAATGGACGTGGTCCAACTTCGTTGAAGCCTTCAAGGCTGAGTACATCCCATAGTGGATTGTGGAGAAGCAAGAAGACGAATTCCAGAATCTGAGGCAGGGAAGCATGTCGGTGGCCTAGTACGCGCCCGATTCACCCAGTTGTCCAAACACTACAAGAGATTGGTGGACACCGAACAGAATAGGACTAGGCAGTTCGTCAAGGGGCTGAGACCGGAGTTGAGGAGAGCATTAGCACCTACTCCACTGACAACCTATTCGGGGGCTGTAGACACAGCTACATGAACGAAAAATGAGGACCGCAGCAGGATGGCAGTGAAGCCTTTCCAACCGCCAAGGCAGCCGCAGGGACACTTCCTAAGACCGCAACCCCACAAACGCCCTGCTAATCACCAATGGCAGAACCGGGGAAAGAAAGCCCGGACAACACTAGGTGGACCTGCCCCGAATCTTCCATCATGCAGGCAGTGTGGAAGGAAAGGCCACACTGAGAGGAATTGTTGGTCTAAGGGTGGTGAAAGGAAATGCTATCACTATGGCAACCCGAACCACCTAAAGGACACCTGCCCCAAATTGCACCGAGTCGGGCAAGAAAACCCGACTCAGAACCCGAGGCCCAACCGACTTAATACCACGGTAGTATCCGGGAGTGGAGCACCAAAGCCGCAAGTGATGGCCAAGGTATTCGCTCTCAATAGAAAGGAAGTTAGGGCTGATGCAGCGATGGTAGAAGGTACGTTCACTATTCAAGGACGTTCTGTTAATGCTTTGATTGATCCTGGCTCTACTCATTCCTATATAAACAAGTTGTGTGCATGTCATTTGGGTTGGGATGGAGTGGAGCTACCTTTCACTTTAATGGTGAGCACACCTCTGGGGAAAATGGTGCAAGTGGATCAGTTTGTGAAAGATTGTAAAATTAATGTGGGGAGAGAAAGTCTGGAGGGAGATTTGATAATATTAGACCTTGAGGATTATGACTTGATTTTGGGGATGGACTGGTTAGCCAAGCATGGGGCTAGGGTAGACTGTAAAAATAAGTCATCCAGTTCGTCAGACTGGGTTGTGATGTATTGGAATTTAATGGCAAGAGGGTGAAAGAATGTAAGTATTTGATCACGGGGGCTAAGGCCCAGAAATTGTTGAAGCAAGGGTGTCAAGGGTACCTAGCTTACGCGATAAACAAGCCGAAGGACCAGTGCATTCTGGAGGACACTGAAGTAGTGAAGGATTTTCCCAATGTGTTTTTGGCGGAGCTTGATTCTCTACCTCCCAGCCGAGAAGTGGAATTCACCATCGATTTAGTTCCGAGAGCGGAACCAGTATCGTGGACTCTGTACGGATGGCACCGGCAGAACTGAAAGAGTTGAAGGAACAATTGGAGGAATTAGTGAGCTAAGGTTATATCAAATTGAGCACGTCGCCCTGGGGAGCACCTGTGCTATTTGTGAAAAAGAAGGATGGAACTTTGAGGCTATGCATCGATTACCGGGGGTTGAATAACTTGACGATCAAGAACAAGTATCCCCTACCGTTGATTGACGAGCTATTCGACTAGTTGCAAGGATCCAATTGCTACTCCAAATTGGACCTGAGGCTAGGGTACTACCAAGTACGGATAAGAAAGGAAGATATCCCCAAGACGGCCTTCAACACTAGATATGGACACTACGAGTTCATGGTGATGTCGTTCGGGGTGACTAACGCCCCAGCAGTATTCATGGATCTGATGCACCGAGTGTTCCGACCCTATCTGGACAAGTTCGTAGTGATCTTCATCGACGACGTTTTGATCTACTCCAAAAGTCTGGAGGAGCATGCAGAGCATCTGAAGCTCATACTGGAGAAGCTTCGGGAGCACAAGCTGTATGCCAAGTTCAGCAAGTGCGAATTATGGTCAGACAGTGTGGCATTCCTTGGCCATGTGGTGACCAAGGAGGGAATCAAGGTGGACTCGACAAAGGTTGAAGCGGTATCAGACTGGAAGCAGCCGGAGAATATCATCGAGATCCGGAGTTTCATGGGACTAGCAACCTTCCATAAAATATCCCTCAAACAACCAGACCTTTCCTTCACCGTTATACTCCTTATTTTTTGCCACCCTTAGCCTCCTTCAACCAGCTCTTATCTAGCAGAAATACTGCACAAGCAATCGGCCATGGCAGCTTCCCAAAAGCTCTCCAATAATCAAAGATATTCTTGTTATATTTATTTTCCAAATTTGCTTCCCAAAAAAATTCTTTAAGGATTTCAACAACTAGCCTTTCCTTTTCCCTTCCAAAACAAAAAATCATCTACCAAAACCCTACAAGCAGTCGGCCAACCCTAATCCCATCAGAAATTCGGCAGCCTCCAATCCAAAAGCTCTCAATTCTCTTCAACCTTCAAGAACACATAGCACACCAAGAACACCTACTCCTTCCTTTAACCTAATAACTTCTTCTAAAAATTCCAGATTTCATATATACACTACCGTGAGTCCATCCATACCATTTTTAACATCAAACTCCAAAACTAACTCGCACTTTTGGATCAAAAATCAGAAATTTTGTGAAGGCTCAAGAACACCTTCAAGGTAGGTTTATTCAATCAACTTCATCTTTACTAATCTTCAATCTCTAATGCACATATATGTGTTTAAGCATGCTAATGGACTTTCTTCTTCTCTTCTCTCTCTCTCTCTCTTGACCGAACACTCGCTCTCTCTTGGCCGAATGATTTCATCAACTATGGCCATGTTTCCTTCATCTTCTTTGAACGAATTTAGACATCTAGGAGTTGAGATCCATTCGAAACTCCTTCAAGGTATTTATCAATCAAGTAAGCCTTTTTAACCCTTCTTTTAAATTCTAGATTCATGTCTCTAGGATGATGTTGATAGAAGATGAATCATGAATAGGGTTAAGTATATGTTGTTGTGATGAGTTGGGATTGAAGCATGAATATATGTATGAATATGTTGGAGATGGGATTTATGCATGAATGGATTATCTTGGTTGATTGTATGGTGTTTTAGGGTGAATGCATGTCTCCATGTCATAGGTAGTATTTGTGATCAAGTATGCTAGAGATTATGTCACCTTTGGTGAATAGGATTTATATTTATGTTGGATTATTGAAGCCATGATTATATTTATGCTAGTAGAGGTTAGATCATGTCTTGATAAATTTAGATCTATGCTTATATGCATGATTTGGATGATTTGATGAATTGAAGGGTTGTATATGTTCCTGATTGTGGTTAGCAATAGAAATATGATCATGATCTAGTTGTCCCTAAGCTAATTTTTATTTCATTAATAAAATATTTAATAATATGATTTTGCTAGAAAATTCGAAATACCCTAGGAAGTATATTTGAATTATTAAAAGGATATTTTAGTCAAATAAATGGTAGCTTTTATTCAAGGAATAAAATACATAGATATTATATAAAATGATAAAATCAACTAAAGCCTTTATGAAAATAATCATAATAAATAAAATATCTATTATTAAAAATTTAATTATTACCTTTTAATCAAAACCTATTAAAGTCTATTTATTATCTTCCAATCAAGACCTATTAAAATTTATTTTCAACTAATTTTAGCTAGCAATTATTTTCAAACAATTAATTATAAATAAATCATTATTTTGCCTAATACCTAAGATTCTTCGCCAATTAAACTCTGAATTTTGCTTAGTAAGATTTAAACCTTCAACTTATTAGTACTTATTTTCTAAAACATTAATTATTTTAAATATCAAATTAGGCTTAGCTTATAAACCTATTTATTTATTGTTTGGCCTTAAAGCTTGGGACACTAGGATCATGGTAGTAGTGAGTTGAGTTGTTTTAAATTGAGAAAGTGAATTTTGGCTTGAGTTTGATTGTGGTTTGTATTTGCCCATACGGGGTTAGGTCAGCTGTTGGAGACCTTTTATTGTGAGCAAGAAGAATCAGGTAAGCTCCTACATAAAACATAATTGATGTAAAATGTTTATTATGGCAAGCCAAATGTAGAGTGCATGGACACTCAGTTTTGTAAAGGCAATTGAGGATTGACCTCTTTCTTATTTCAGTCAATTGAATTATTTGAAAATCAATAAGCAGATTTACTCAAATTTAAAACTCTTTCTAAAACGGATTTTGACAAAGACTTTGGAAACCCATAATTGTCATTTTCATGTGAAACTGTGTTTGTTCATTTTCTCCCAAGTGGGAAACGTTATTGAGTACTCAATAAGGGTGGACTGCTAGGGCTAGTCTTTGAAGGGTTAAGGTAAGTCTCTCAGTAGGTGGCCACCTCTGAGGGGTGAGTCCTTCCCGGATAAGATGTCAGTCCAGTAGGTCGTGCTGGTCCGAGCTAGCAATTTATTTTTCAGTCAAGTGACTGTGTTTTGCCAGAATTGACACCCAGTTATTGTTTTGGTAGAGAGAAAGAGTATCTTGCCCGGTAGGCCGATTACCTATCTTTTGTTAGTCTGCACAAAGTGTTGGCATTATGACCGGTTATGGGGCCCAACGTGTGGTAACCCATGACCACTTTTTTGAGTGGTTGATTTTATTGATTATGTATGGTTGGAAAAGCCAAAACACCACTCTTGATTTTGACTAATGTTTATTGCTTGCCAGTGTTCTCTTATAAAGGTTTTATACTTTGCATTCATGAACTATTTCCACTGGACACTCAAAGCACATACGGACTTACTAAGATTTCTGTCTCATCACCATTTTTACCATGATTTCAGGTCGATCCTGCTGTGGGGATGAGTAGCTAGATATTGCCTGCTTTGGAGGATTTTTTGATAATTTATTTTGTGTAATGCTTTGGGGAGATGAGAGTGCATAAATTTTATTATGGATTTATTTTATTTTATTTTATTTGAATTCATGGATTTATCATTAGGTTGTAATAAAATTTAAGTTAAATTATTATTTTTATTCTGCTATTTTATTTGTGTGACCTAGTTATAAAGACCCCTTGTCCTTTGGACGGGACGACATCCTCGGCCCTGGCGGGCCTAGGTAGTAAGGTGTTACACAAGCTCCGTTTGAAAGATTTATTGTGAAGAATCTAGTTAACTTGAATCTCTTATGCGAATCATTTAACAAAGCACACATAAACCTATCATCAATGGCATTTGCATCAAACCTTCTCAATATATGAACATGAATCTCACTCTATCTATCAACTTGATTCTCTCAAAGATTGTTTTTAGAAATCATTACTCCACTTTGCTTTGTTTCTTCTTCCATGTTGGCTTTATAGATGTGAAAAAGATATTGTGATATTGTCGATTTAGGAGACTGCTAAAACATTGTTTACTTCATACATTTCCTAAACATATTGCAGTTCTTTTCCTTTTTGTATTTATCTTCTATCAGAATAAGATCTTCATTGTATTCTCTACCAAGATCTTTTGTAAATATTCTCAAGATCCTTATTAGATTTTATTTCAATATCTTTTGCAGGTATTTGTTTCTAAATTCACCTCAAAATCATACAACATCAAACTGTGCCAATAATAATGTTTCCCAAACAAACTCAAACTGATCATTAATGTGCCAAAAGGTCTTGCCGATGTTTCCACAACTAACACTATGAATGAATGACCCATTGACTGCTTTATCTTAGAAATAACATGATTATATTAATACCTAGAATATGGAAGCAAATAGATAAGATTTTTAACAGTATTTTATATGCATATAATGAAAATTATCTTACAAATATTACCTTAGGCCATGGTACCTATGATCAAAGATAGGTTGCTTGATCTTTCCTCTCTTAAATTGCTATCCTTTTTGCTTATATATAGTTATAGGGTAATACACGACTAGTAGTTAGAGTGGAGAGAAGGACCAAGAGTCCTATTTAAGAGGTTAAGTGATTCTCTTAAAGGTCACTAAATTAAATATTTCACTTTTTTTTTTCTTTATAGCATATGTAATTAGTCTTCAATAATTCATAAGTTAATTGAGGTTATTATCTTTCAATATAAATGTTACAACTGTAGTTGTAACACTTTAATATTGCTATAACTCTTAATTGATAGTAGTCATAAAGGCTACGCTTCCAATACCATGTATATTTTAGCTTTGTTAATAAGAATTGGGAATACTCCAACAAATTTGCTAGCTTAACATGCTCTAAGCATTGAGCATATTTAACTTTGGAATAGGGTTACACATTTCATCTCTTCTACTGTAACTTTGGATTATGGTTAATAAACCTTTTCTTTTCCCTGAAAAAATTGCCTTATTTGAATAAATAAGAAATAGACAGATATTATTCTAAGGCTACTATTAGGCAAAAGATGAGAACTCAAGATTTAGGTTTTATGTACAATCATACCTACAAGAAAAAAAAGTGTCAAATAGGGACAAAATGAGGATGAAGAGACTTAGAAAATGAAGTTGGGACTACCCAAAAGGATCGCATATGGGTGAAATATTGACCTAAGTTTGACTTTACCAGCCAAGTAACACGTAAATAGATGTACAATATGTATTACTATCTCCGTTTCATAATATAAGTCATTTTAGACATATGCACAAGAATTGATGATTCTAAACTCCATACAATTTTAAAACTAAATTTTCAAAAACACCCTTAATTAAGTCTTTATCTACTTTGGTAATTGGAGAGAGTTCGGTCATAATTATTGGAAAGAGAGAGAATGCAGGAAGGGAGTAAAATTGGAAAAAAAAAGTAATAAATGTTTATAGAACTTTGTAAAATAACTTATATTGTGAAAAAACTTTTTAAGTCCAAAATGACTTATATTGTGAAACAAAGGTAGTATACTATTTTCAATCGAGCTTCAAGTTGATCCCACGGGTCGAACATCCAATTGAGGCTATTCACAAACTTTGAGCGAATTTTGACTAGGCTCGATCTAAGGTTTAGGATGTTAATAGTGTGATTTTTAAATAATTTTGGCATGGTACTAACTTGATTAAACATATGAACATGAAATTGACCAAATGGACATAATGAGAATTTAGTATTGGTGTGAAACTAAATAAAATAATGATTAGAGGACAATATTGTAATTTTTGGAAAAATTTTAAGAAATATTTTTCAAAATTTTTTAATTTTGTAAAAATATATAATATTTTGAAAAATTTTTGAGGGGTAGACAACACTCCTACTTCCCCTAGTTCTGTTATTGACCAACAAATTAAGCATATGATTATATAACAGATAAATTATTTCTTTGGTTTTTGTTCTTTTTGAGGTCATTAACTATCAAATTCATTACGTTTTGATAAAAGACTATTACTATACTAATGAGTACCTAAAATATGCATATTTTTATATCATTTATGTTATTATTGTGAAGAATTTTTAGATAGATGACTACTCCATTACAACAAAAATAGTATATTGCAACGTTTTTATGTTGATGTTTTCATCAAACGTTGTTTAAAAGCAATGAGATTGAATTATTGTGACATTTTATGTAAACATTATTATAGTCAAGTGTTACACGATATTTTTAACGATATGTATAATATATATTAGATTAATATTATATCCTTTCAACTTTTTTATATAATTTTGTGATATTAGTTTTAAATGTTGTTGAAACATTACTTTTCATAGATCTTATACCAACACGTATGATTATTATTGTAATTGTATGAGAAATTTATTAAAAAAGCATAGCTATAAAAATGTCTATTGAAACATTTTGTATCGACATATTCCCAAATCTCATACAAAATGAATAAAAGTATGCTTAAGTAACATTTGCCATAAAAATCAGAATATTTAAATTCCAAGCTACATTTTAAAATGACACTTATAATGGACGTTGGAATTGTTTGTTTCAACTTTTATTCTATTAATTAATGTCATTTGTATTAAATATTATTTTAGTGTTACTTGCTACATTTATTTATAAATGTTGTTATGACAAATTATGTTTATTAAGAACATTTTTTAATATAGTGTAATTTAACTAAATTTTGTTAACATCTTAAAAATGAATTTAATTTTAATATCTTTAAAGAAAATCTGAATTAAAACTCTAAAGTAATAAATTTAGAAAAATATTAATAATTAAATGATTTGACTAAGGTTTAGATCCAACTTATTTACATGAATTTTAGTCAAAATATTTCATATTTTAATGTAAAATTTACTCCAATTTATGGAATAATACAATTGTGAGTGTAATATTAAAAATTATGAATAAAATAAAAATATTTTTTAAAAAAGAAATGGGTGAAACGTACTCTTTTTAGCATCACAAGCAAGGCTATCCAATTTATTTTGCGAAAGGTACAAGATGTTTAAATATTTTTTTCTATATAGATGTAATATTTTATTTTTTCTCAAATTCTATTTTTGAACTGATTTTGAGAAAAAAAAGGGGGGGAGGGGGCTATTTTCCAATCAAAAAGAAAAAATAAATCTTTATCTGTTTTTTATTACTTTTTTAAACAAAAAATCACCTGAGATAGTGGGGAGTTTGGTAGACCCTTACCTGTTTATTGAAAAAAAGGAAATTATACATGGAAGGGGACATGAACCTAACCTCCATTCAATTAGAACAATTTCTAAGGGATGGTATCCCTTGCTGATCCAAAAAACATAATGCTCTAATATGCGAAAGCAACAAATCAAGTTTTGAAGAAGTCAAAGAAAGAATCGGTGATGAAGCCATCTTAGCTAAGCAATCTATTACAACATTTCCTTGTCAGTAAAAATGCTAAAAAAACGTCCTATCAAAACACCTCATCAACATCCTGATCGTAGCAAGGCCTAAAACAAAATCCAAGAATATGTATGCTTAAGAGTTAACATATTTATAAGTTGCAATGATTCAGATTGTACTTCTTCCCCCTTCAAGCCAAGTGACAAACAATGCTTTAAACCAAACCCTAAAGCTTTGGCCTCTAATAAAATATGAGTATTCAAAGTAACATGATATGCAAAAGTAGAAAGAAAGGAACCATCAGCTCTCCATATGACATCGCCCACACCGGAATTTTCAAAAGACATCCAGCCACCATCAAAATTCAGTGCAAACAAATCACCACAAAAACTCCTTCATGCTACCGATTTAACACACAGGCTTTGGAGCACTAGTCGAAGAAGCTATAAAAGCAGTCTCCAAAGTCAAGATAAAGTAAAAAAAATAAATATAGCAATCCAGAAGAGAGGAAAGAATATTGTCATCATACTTCTTTAGACTAATTCCCTTCCAAATAATCCAGCAATAGCTCATGAAATATTAACTTTCCTGATCCCTAAAATGAGCAAGGGAATTCCACCGAAAGCTAATGACATGTGAAACTAGAAAGTTTTGCAAACCATCCCTCCAAATATAACACCCCGTATATTCCAACCTTAATAGGCCTTATATCGTGGGATATCACCATATCTAATCTCCTAGATAAGGGGTCTTTATAACGACGGTAACTTAAAATAAAACTACACACTCTCATATTAAACATAAAAGATACATAGTATCCAGCCTTTGTTACAGATGTCTAAAAGAATGAAGGACCATGGGAAAATTCAAATACATAGCGAAAGACAGCAAATTAAAATTTTTTCCGAGTCAAAGTCTAAGAATACGTACTTCTAATAGCCAGAGATGGATTCAAGTTCGGCGGCGCTTTTTGAATTGGAACGTCCACTTGTTCTATGGGTATACCAGCTAACCATCTTATTTTCATCAAACACTTACCATGTTTGCTAGCTCTTGACCTTTCAGAGTATTCTTTAATGTCTATGGAGCTCTACTGGTGAAAGTAGAACTAGGGTGAAGAATATTGGAAGAAAAATAGAAGTGCTAAAACAATAAAGGACAAATGAAGGAAAAATGACAAGAAAACGGTGGCCTTGTTTTTAAGGAAAAAGATGAGAGCTGTTTTTTTTTTTTTTTTACTTCCAAGAATTTGGTCAACATTATTGCACTCATGTAATGCCTTTTCAATATATATAAAATAATAGCTTCCTTTTCCTTCTCAAAAAATAATAGCTGGCCACTTGCTCTTTTCTTTTAATTTCTTTATTTCCTTTTTCACATGGTGGCTACCATCAAACCCTGATGGACCATGTTTTCTTAATTAGTCCAATGACTAATTTAATAACTCTTTTATTAATTAATTAATTCACTTTGGCTAATATTATATGACCCAAGATAATTAATCAACAAACCAACTCATTAGATTAGTTCTTTTATTAATTAATTAAACTACTTGGACCCAATATAAAATTATTCAAGATAATTAATTAATAAACTAATTAATTGAATTGGCCTAATTAATTAATCTAGCCCAAATAAATAATTAATTGAACTCCTAGAATAATTCTTTGAATAATTAATTCACCCAATAGGCCCATATAGTAAACTAAATTTACTAAGGTTATTTGAGCTACTCTGGGGATCAAAAGACATATTATTCTTGGCTACTAAAATGGCCAAAATACCTCTGCTAACAAATAGCTATATGTCATCATTTTAAATATTCCATTTATCACCATATGGACCTCGAGAATAACAATTGAAGTGCAGTGTCCTCGACCTACACGCGTAATGATGAAAATATCCCTCCACGTAACGTCCATCATTGAGATATGAAAATTGCATTAACACCTTTTTCAACGACATTTATCATCCTTTGATAACTAGTTTAATAATCCACGACTTCCAATATGTATCCAATTGTCACAGGGAGCTACCCAAAAGTGTACATACTTAGTCATATTTCCTAGGACCCTAGATTATTTAGATTATCCTGGACAATCACAAGGGGGTGATTTCTTCACGTAATTAGGCATAAAAATTTATTGTATAAGTCCATTTTAATTAACTAGAGTTATACACCTAATGTACAAGGTTATTTGCCTTGCTATAAGGCCTCACCCAACATACATTAAAGTGTATAAGTCTAGTTCCACCAGACCACCAACTTATTCTCAAGTCTTAGGCTCGTTCATGTTGTAGCTGTGATAAACCAATCTTTATTTAATTTAGCACTTTTATAAAGATTATTATTATGTGGTCCAATTTTATGTATTCCAAATATGCTTACATTATTGGTGTGAATGGATAAATCACTAGTTAAAGGTAAACTATTCCCCATTTAGAAACCATACTGAAATGATCTAAACTCCATCAATCGATTAAGAGCAATATTTTGTTTATGTGTTAGTAGCTTATAATCTATACTTTACTGTGAAAGCACGACCCAATCACATAGATTACTTACTGATATATTTAGACCTTTAATGTGCAATATATGTAAACAAACAATCATTAATGAATGAAACTTTTATTAATTTTTAAAATACGAAAATATATAGTCTATTTTGGGCATACATTCCATCAGTCTCCTACTTACACTAAATAGATTATGAAAGTCCATTTGTGGTACAACTTCAAGTTCTATAAAGAACTTACGGAGCCAAACCACTTCTTTAAAAGCTTTTGAAGCTACCATATACTCAGCTTCTATGGTAGAATCAGTAATGCAAGATTGCTTAACACTCCTCCTTGAAATAGGCCATCCAGACAAAGTAAGAATATATCTACTAGTGGATTTTCTCCCTTCATACAAAGTGAAAATATATCTACTAGTGGATTTTCTTTCATCTTTAGCCACCTAAAAATCTGAGTATGTATAACTAGTAAGAACTAAGTCATCGGCCCTATAAACAAGCATATAATCCCTCGTTCTCTTCAGGTACTTGAGAATATGCTTCACAACTTGTCAATGTTCTTCCTTTGGGTTTGATTGATACCTGCTAACCATGCCTACTGCAAAACAGATATCTGATCTTGTACAAAGCATGTTATACACTAGACTTCCTACTACTGAGGTATAGGGAATCCTACTCATAGTTTTATTTTCTTCCTGTGTTTTAGGATACAGCTTGGAAGATAAGGTCAATCCGTATCTAAAGGATATAATTGCCCATTTACACTGATCCATGCTAAACTTAGCCAATATCTTGCCAATATAAGCAGCTTAGGATAAGTCTAACATTCTTTACTTCCTATCTCTAAGAAGCTTTATTCCAATAATATAACTAGCTTCTCCCATATCATTCATGCGAAATTTACTTGATAGCCAAACCTTTATGAATTACATTGTCCTTATATCATTCCTAATGAGTAGAATGTCATTGACATAAAGTACCATAAAAGATATGTTGATGCCATCTGTCTTTCTTTACATGCATGGTTTATCTATGTTTTATATGAAATCATAAGACTTTACAGTCTCATGAAAATGTATGTTTCACGCTCATGATGCTTCATTAAGTCCATAAATGAATTTCTTAAGATTACAGACCATGTGCTCTTGGCCTTTCACAATGAAACCTTCAGGTTGGGTCATGTAAATGTCTTCGCTAAAATAGAAAGGCTATCTTGACATCTATTTGTCATGTCTTGTAGTCACAATAATATGTGATGGTTAAGAGAATATGTATGGATTTAAGCATTGCAACAAATAAAAAGGTATCCTTATAATCGATCCATTCTTTCTGAGTATAACCTTTTGTAACCAATCTTGCTTTAAAGGTTTTCACACTTCCATCTGCACCACTCTTTCTCTTGTATACCTACTTGCACCCTACAAGTTTAATCTCTTCAGGTGTAGTGACAAGATCCCAAACTTGATTGATATACATGGACTCAATCTTAATATCCATTGCTACTTACCAATTGTCTGCATCAATATCAGCAATGACCTCATCGTATCTGGTGGGATCTTATTCTTGATGATCGCAGACGACCTCAAAAGCTTCTCCAGTCTATTTTTCTAGAACCCTAGATATCCTCCTACTACGACGTGGTTCATTTTGTATAGGAACATCCACCCTTTCTTCTTTATGGATGCCTTATGAAGTAGTATAATTTTGATCTTGGGTTTAACTTACTTCTTTTAGTCAATACATATGCTAGATAACCCCGTACCTTGAGATGATTCATGCTGAGCTTTCATCCAGTCCATATCTCATAGGGTGTCGTAGGCATTGACTTGGAAGGCACTAAGTTTAGAAAATATATTGCTATTCCCAGAGCATATCCATAAAAAGAAATAGAAAGAGTTTTATGACTTATCATGCTTCTGACCATTTCTATCAATGTTTTATTTCTTCTCTCAGCTACTCCATTCTACTGGGGAGTCCTAAGTGCAGTTAGTTGAGATACTATACCCTGATGAGCCGAGTAGTCCTTGAATTCACCAAGGAGATATTCTCCACCACGATCCGATCTTAGCTTTTTTATTAGTTTACCTATTTAATGCTCCATCTCAGCTTTGAACTCCTTGAATTTATGAAAAGAATTAGACTTGTGCCTTATCAAGTAAATATATCTAAAATGTGTGTGTTCATCTGCAAATGTGTAAAAGTATTCATAACCAACTCTAGCAGGTGAAGACATAGGTGTATAAACATTAGCATGAATTAACTCCAATATTTCTTTGACCCTTTCCACCTTTTAAGTAAAGGACCTTTTGGTCATTTTACCCATAAGACAAGATTCACACTACGGTCATTCCTCCAATTTCAATATGTTCAAAGACTCATTCTGGATTAACCTCTGAATCTGATTAAAATTTACATGTCCTAATCTCAAGTGCCATAAATAAGAGTTATTTGATATGGCATTTTTCTTCTTATTATTAGCTTGTTTAAGTATTATTTATTGACAATTAATAGGATTAATATAGAAAATATTCCCATATATGTTTCCAAAATAAATAATATTTCTATTTCCACTTATTGAAATACTAGAAAGTAAAAAAACAAAATATTTTTTTATTAATCAATCTTGAAACTGAAATCAAATTCTGTTTAAACCTAGAAACATATAGAATATCTTTCAAAACTAAAATCCTGTTACAATCAAATATAATGTCCAAGTCTCCCACTGCTTCAACCCACACTTTTGCTCTGTTGCCCACTCTTAGTCTATGCTCTTCTATACTGAGTCGCCTTATCCTGTTGAACCCCTATAAGGAGTATTAGATATGGTTAGTGGCTCCAAAAATCAACAATCCAAGTGGATGATGACCTAACCATTAATATAGACTCTAAGTATAGAGCAATACCTAAAAAGGACTTGGCCAAGAAGTCTGGACAATTCTTCTTGAAGTGTCACTTCTTGCCACACTTAAAAGACTTGCCCTTAGGCTTTTCATTGGGCTTAGACGGACCAAGCTTGGATCCCTTAGGTTAGGCCCCTACATTTTTTTGGGCATTCTTCTTTTTGAACTTCTTGGGCTTAGGCTCTGTTGTAAAAGATAAACCAAAATGAGTAACCAAAATCTTTAATTTAGGCTTCATAATTTTCTCAATAGCCTAGAGTTCTTTCATCAACATAGTCAAAGACATATTCAACTTATTTGTGTTATAATTTAACTTGAACTAAGAATATGAATTTGGCAAAGTGTCAAGAACCATATCAATTTGGTTCTCAACATCAATTGTTGCCCCTAGAACCTCGGCATCCTTGAAGTGAGCAATCATCTTGAGCATATGCTAGCGAACCGATGCCCTCTCAGCTATCCTATTGTTCACAATTGCTCTAAAAGCTTCCTGCTTTATGGGCTGGCTCTTGTTAACAAACATGGTACACAATGATATATTGATGTCATATGCAGTAGGTAAGTTTTCGTACTTAGGCTGGAGATTATTAGACATGGAAGCCAACATATAGCATCGAGTCATTTCATTAGCTTTCCTCTATTCCTTTTCAGTCTCGCGATCCTGATCCATAGAATATTCCATAATTTCATGATAGGGGTCGGTCGGAACTATTGGAATTTATGCCCTCTTAAACTAGGTTTCTTATGTAATTTTGACATGCATTAATAAAAGTATTTTTCTCAATTTTTTTGTAAAATCTTCTTTATATTTGTGTACATTTTTATTGAAAAAGACCCATTATATCTAAGTAAAAGGTTAATGTGAGAGGTCTTTCATAGTAAAGTATGGACCATAGGACACTTAACACATAAACTGTTGTTCTTAACTAGATGATAAGATTAGGAATCTCATCTTGGCAAGGTTATTGTGTTATGAATTCTAAATAGGGAATGGCTTACCTTTAGCCAATAAGTAGTTTACTCATTTCATAACACAAGCGTATTTCGAATACGTAGAATAGGACCTGTAGTAGTAGTAGTTTCTAAAAGTACTATATGATAGAAACCTAGACTACTACTGCTACAACGTGTACTCTATAGGTTGAGTATAAGTTAGTGGTCTGACGAAGTTGAAAATGTAAGCTTTGATATACTATAGTTGAGGTTCTTTAGAAAGACCAATATACTTGTATGTTGGGTATATATGACTAATTATTCAATATAGACTTGTACAAGATAATGTCTACACTTTGTCACCCTTTGTAGTTGTCCGAATGATCTAATTATACAGGACGTTGGGGAACATGACTTAGATATTGGCTTTAGGGTAGCTCCTTTGGAAAGAGAAAATATTTCAAGAAGTCATGGATCATTGGACTAGAGCCTAAGGATGGTAGATGTCATTTAGAGAGGTATTAGTACACTCTTGAAGGTACAAAAAGCGGAAAAACATAGAGCTCGCAGCGGAAGCGAATATAAAAAAAACTAGAAAAACAAGAACAGGGATTCCAGGGTAGGGCCGGTGCCGGCTCGGCAGCTTAGCTGGCACCAGTTGCGCCCTGTCCCAATCCCGAGGTTTTAAAAATTTTATCTCTTTTTCTCGTTCTAAGTGTTGGCTGTACTAGCACATGTGCAACCGGTGTAGGTGTGCTGGTAGAAGCCTCTTGTGCAATTCCTGCAAGCCTCCTACTTCACCTTTGCATGTATGTCAACACCGAACTCTCGGTCTTCCAGTGTATGGCCTGCCTAACTACCGTTTGGTGAACAACTAACAAGCTAGGGAATTTTCTGGAGAAACAGAGAAAGAGAGAGAGAGACGTATGGCACTACAGAGAAGAAGCCGTCACTCTTGTGTGGTAAAACAACAATGATTATTATTAACCCTAATCCCCTTGTTTAGCCTAAAATAAAAAACCCTAGGTTAAACTGGATTGGGCCATTGGACTCTTAGTTTAACTTATTGGGCTTAATAAATTATCCTAGTTAGAACCAACTTAATGGCCCAACAAATAATTAATTTTCTAGCCCAAATAAACCAGTCCAATTAAATAAGCCTAAATCAGTTTAGTCCCAGGTTAATCCCTAATTATTCAAACTGGGCCAAAGCCCTGAATAATTAATTAACCCACCAAACCAATTTAATTAATTCTCTCTCCATGGACCTTTATTTTATTCTAGCCCAATAATTAAATTAAGCTACTTAAATAAAATAATTCCATTTAATTTAAGATCAATTCATTAGCTCATATTTAATTAGGACTCACGGTCTATACTGGGGGACCAAAAGACACACCTCCTTGGCTACTAAAATGACCAAAATACTCTTGCCATATAAACAGCAGTATTTTGCATTTTAAATATTTTCTAATATCACATAAGGAAAAATTGACCCCAAGGACAATGTTGCGTTAGCAAAGTCTTCGACCTACAGGTGTAATGACTAAAATACCCATCTATACATCGCCATACATTTAGAGGGAAAGAAGTGTACTAACACCTCTCTAAATGACATCTACCATCCTTAGGCCTCTAGTCCAATGGTCTACGACCTCCTGGATTGTTTCTGCTTTCCAAGGGAGCTACCCTAAAGCAAACATCCAAGTCATGTTTCCCAGGGCTCCGGATATTCAGATCATTCAGACAACCACAAGGGGCGATATAGTATAGAAACTATCTTGTACAAGTTGAGCTCATCTAACTAGTCACACATACCCAACATGCAAGTATATTGGCCCTACGATAGAGCATCAACTATAGCATATCAAAGTATATGCTTCCAGCTTCGTCAGACCACCAACTCATACTCAAGTCGTAGAGTACTAATCCACGCTGTAGTGGTAGTAGTATAGATTTCTACCACATAGTACTTTTAAAAAACCACTACTACAGGTCCTGTTCTATGTATTCGAAATACGCTTATGTCATGAAGTGAGTGGACTACTCACTGGCTAAAGGTAAGCCATTTCCCATTTAGAAATCATAACATAATAACCTAAACATGATGAGATTCCCATTCTCAGCAATCAGTTAAGAACAAAAGTTTATGTGCTAAGTAACTCGTGATCCATACTTTACTGTGAAAGACCTCCATTCACATGGACCACTTACTTAAACACAATGGGTCTTTTCCAAACGTAATTATGTATAAATAAAATTGTAAATTCACAAATAATTTCTAAAAATAAATTGTTTTATTAAAACATTCGATTTTTATATCAGAAACCTAGTCTAAGAGGGCATACATCCCAACAAGTCTTTCCTCTCTAAATGCACGGCGATATGTGGATGGATATTTTAGTCATTTCACTTGTACGTGAAAGACGTAACACATCATTGTCTTTGGGGTTAATAATTTCTTATGGTGATATTAGAAATTATTTAAAATTCAAAATACAACTATTTATATAGAAAGGGTATTTTAGTCATTTTAGTAGCCAAGGCGATGTGTCTTTTTTGTCCTTGAAATAGCCTTTGAGTCCTAATTATTTTAGGTTAAGGAAATGGTCACAATGAAAAAGGATTTTATTTTGTTCAGGAATTCTAATTTATTTTTTTGACTGGAATAAAATAAAGGAATGAGAGAAATTAAATTTATTATCTAGTTTAATTGGTTAATTAATTATTCAAGGCCTAAGACCAGATTGAATAATTTAAAAAATTAAGCTGGTCTTAAACTAGTTAATAAAATGCTTAATAACTATTTTAGTTCATTTGGGCTCGTTAATTATTTATTGTGTTATTTTAATAGGCCCAGGAAATAAATAATTAATGGTTATTATTTTTGGTTCATTGGGTTTAAGGAAAATTAATAAATTATTTTATCCCAATAGCCTGGACTAAATGGTTATTTTTATTCACGGTATAGAAGAGTTAAATATTACTCAAACCTCTTCTGTTGATAACCTCCTGATATTTTTAAATATTAAACCTTGGTGTTTTTTTAGTTTTTTGGTGACGTGAATAGGAGTTGGGTAGTTCAATTCTAGAGAACAGAGTGCACGACATGGTGAAAGAAAAACCAGAGCTATTCTCTTTGTTCTCTCTCCCTCGTTCATTCTTTTTCCTTTTGTGTTTTTCTTGATATTGCTAATCAATTGCAAGGAATCAAGAAGTCTCTTCCTTACCTAGGTTGTTTCAACAATATCGATTAGGAGGAGGAATATTCTGAGAAAGTGAAAAGCTTCATGTACATGCCAAGGAGAAGCCAACAGACCGCTAGTTTCTCGCCGGAATCGTCATTCAGACAAGTAGCCCTCCCGTGGTTGGTGCCTTTTCTTCTCAGCTAAATAGACAAAGGTCACGTAAAGGTATTATTTTAGCCTTTTGTTGCACCGTGTCTTTGTTTTTGTTGGTTTTATTTTCTTTGCATGCATGGCATCCTCTGTTTTCATTGCCTACAAGTGGTATCAGAGCATGATGCTTTGAATGGCTTAGGATTGATGTATGCTAGTTAATAAAATTGCCAAGACTAATATTATGAGATCCTTCATTGTTTTGGTATGGATAGATGCATTGTAAACCTTATGGTTGAGGTATAGCATCTCTGTATAGTTTTTGTTTACTGCTTTGTTTAGTCTTTGTGTAAACCCGATTTGAAAGGGTATAGGCGGTTGTCATGTTTTTTGTTGAAAAAATGTAACAAGAAATGGCCTTGGTTGATCACAAAGCATTGTAGTGGTGCCCGGCGAAAAGTTTCAGAAGAAATCGCAACGAGAAAAAATATTTCTTGAGAAAGAAGATGGGCCAAGCCGCAAGTCCAACTGAAAGTCGAGCTGAGCCATAGCTTGGTGTGAGGGGAGCCGATGTCACCCAGGCCAGCCGCGGCTTGAAGCTGTAGCTAGGTCAAATGCAGTAGCTTCCTAGCGGAATGTGAAACCACACCTAAAGCCAACCCTAGAGTAAGGGGGTCGGGATGCATATCATATTTTTTTGCATGCATAAATATATTTTTGAATGATTTTAGGTGCTTTAGAATTATAATTTGTAGTCTAGAAGACTTAGTTGTGCTTATTGAGTAGGAAAGGTACAATGGTAATTTTGCTTAAGGTCAAATAGGGAGATAGCTTGAGGATTAAATAGGAAGAATATTTAGGATAGAAAATAAGAACAAGAGTTGTTGTGGTTTAGTAGTTAGAGTGTTGGAAATAATCTCTAAGGTCTTGAGTTCAAATCCAACTAATTAAGTTTTATCATGATTAAATTTCATTTTTATAAGGTAGAATATTTTTTGCCCTTGCGTGCCCTAAGAAAAAGTAGGAGTGTTGTCCTAGGAGAGACATGAATGGGAATGTCTTAATCCTATTCTTATGCCCTACAAGAATTCTTAAGGGATTCATGCCCTTTTGTTCCCTAGCTTACCTTAAATTCTTCACCAATTAAGCTTGTTCAATTTATCCAAATCTATATCATAATTCCAGAAAATTCAGCAAGGTTTATTGACCTTGGAATTTCTAAAATGGCTCTTAGAGGATAGAGTTTAGGCTAAAAATAGGGAAGGAGTTAAGGAAGGTTCCTAAGAGAATTAATCTCCATGGTTGAACCTTCAAACTCCACTCCATAAGTATTCATCTTCTTCATGGTAGCAAATTGGAAATTTTTCAGATTCTTGGACAGTCCAGCTTTCAAAAACTTCAGCCATTTTTCTTACTCAAATGCTACCAGAAAAATGACCAACTTACTCAGCTTGAAGACTAGAATTTCTTTGCCAAAACTGGACTGCACAAAGCTGTGCAAACCAGGAAAAATTTCTGGACAGTTTCGCAACATGGCAGGCCAACAATCAAAGCTGTTTCTCAGCCTTCGAACCAGTAATTCAACTCTGGCTTTCCTCCATAAAGAAGGCTGGAAACCAGCCTGAAATAACCCTCCAATACCTCTCCAAACTCTCTGCAAATCGGTTAGATCATTGCAGAAAAAACTGCACAAAAATTCCAGCAAACCATTCGAATGACCAACCAGAAAAATTCCAGCCTTGCTCTCCCTTCAAGCCTTGTCCAAAAATCACTTCAAACTTCTGTGAAATTAACCTTAGTCAGCCATGAACTAAACTCCATCACCCTCCTCAACTGACCTACACGATTGGACTCCATAGCCACCCCTTGAATTCCTCCTTCAATTACTCCAATCAAGCTTCCAATTAAAGTTCCATGAAAACTCCCTTGGATTAAGCTTCAAATAACAAAAAATCCTCCCACCATTGCACTCCCAATTTCAGCCAACCTATAGCTCCTTCAACCCTCATACATTTCAGTAAAATCATAGAAAAACTAGTTGGCCATTGTAGCTTCCAAGAACTTCCATCAATCAAACAACATTACCATATCTTCTACCTTGAAACATTCCATGAATTACTCCATTTGAATTTCAAACAACCAGTTTTCCCTCTTCTCCCTAATCTAGAAATCAAATCACAAGAATTCCTCAATCATTTGGCCAACACTTTCAGCCTTTCGTCCAGCTCTCTCTCCAATTCACTCTATTTCTCCAAGAACACACACTACCTTTCTTCAAGTCTAAGACCACTCAAAATACTTCCAAACCCTTCCATTAATTGCAAATCATGCCTACTCACTCCCTAGAGTCCATTTCTAGATTTTATAACATCAAATATTGAAAACAAAAATCTGCTAACGGATAAAAAAATAAAAAATCAGAATTTTCTTGAAGTCTCAAGAACGTTATCAAGGTAACCAACAATGATTTTGTTCATCTTCTTTCCCTTCAATCTTTAACATAATATACTAATACTTTCTCTCTCTCTCTCTCTCTCTCTCTCTCTCTCTCTCTCTCTCTCTCTCTATTGAAATGGTGGCTACAACCATGGCTGTTTTCCTTCTTCCTTCTTGGACGATTCAAGCCTTCCAAGCGTGCGGATCTCCTTGAATCTTCAGCAACCAAGTATTTCTCTTTAACCTTCTCTTTAATTCTAAAATCATGTCTCTTAGATATTGTTAGAAAAGGATGGAATATGATTGGGGTTTGAGTATGTGTTTGTATGAAGGGGTTGAGATTGGAGCATGAGGATGTTTTGCCATGGTTAAATTTTATGATATTTCTTGTAGATCGATGCATGCTCTTCATGCCGTGAGTGAGTATGGATGGTTAAGCATGCTAGATATTATGTCACCTTTGGTGAATAGGGTATTATACTCTTGTTTTCATTGAAGCCATGGATATGATTATTCTTATTAGAGATTTGACCATGTGATAGTAGGTTTGGATTTAAGCCTTTATTCATGAATAGAATAGTTTGTTCATTGATCTTGGATTTTATGTTCATGATTCTTGTTAGCAATAGGAAAATAATGATCATGACCTTGTTGATCCTAAGCCATTTTGATTGATCAGTTTTATTACGTTAATTAAAATTAATATTATGATTTCCTCCAAAAATTTCAAAAACCCTAGGAAGTTGGATTTGGAATATTAAATGGGATAGTAATATTTTAGCCAAATAAATGATACCTTTTATTAAAGGATATATGTATATAAATATATATATATATATATAAATAAATCAAGCCTTATTAATAGTAGGTAAAATATTACTCTTGTAGGCTATATATTCATAAATACTATTGAAATTTAATTATTATTTATTGATCAAAATTTAAAAAAATTTATTTATTATTAATTTTATTTATTAATTATTTTCTAACTATTAATTATTAATTAAGAGATTAGTCATAAGTTATTATATTATCATCTAGGACTTAAGATTCTTCATCAATTAAACCCTAGTTTATTTATACCAACACTAAAGATTTGTATTTGAACCTATAACTTATTAGTAATTATTTTACAACCCCTAGTTATTTTCATTTATCAAACTAGACTTATTTTAAAAAAACCTTTATCATCTAGCCTTAAAGCTTAGGATATTAGGGTCATGATTGTAATAAGTTGAACAAGGATTATTTATGGAAGTAAATATAGCTTGAGTATAACCATATGCCTTGTGTTTACCCCAGGCGGAGTTAGGTCAGCTTGGAAGACTTGTGAATTTGTAAGAAAAGGATCAGGTAAGCTCCTACATAAAACTTATTTGAGGACAAAAGGTTACTACGGCAAGCCAAACGCGAAGTGTATGGACACTCATTTTGTAAAGGTAATTAAGGACTGTTTCCTTTCTTGTTGGAAGACAAAAGGTTACCCCAGGCGGGGTTGGTCAGCTTGGAAGACTTGTGAATTTGCAAGAAAAGGATCAGGTAAGCTCTTACATAAAACTTATTTGAGGACAAAATGTTACTATGGCAAGCCAAACGTGAAGTGTATGAACATTCATTTTGTAAAGGCAATTAAGGATTGTTTCCTTTCTTGTTCAGTCAAACAAATCATTTGAAAATCAACAAGCAGTTTTGCTCAAACACTAAACTCTTTCTAAAACTAACTTTGACACGAACTTTCGAAACCCTTAATTGCTATTTCCAAATAAAGTAATGTTTTATCAATTTTCTCCTGAGTGGGACAATCAATGTTGAGTACTCAATAAGGGTAGGCTAGTAGTACTAGTTTTGAAGAGCAAGAGCGAGTCTTCTGGCAGGAGGCCACATCCAGAAGATGAACTCAACTTGGAGAAGCGACAGTACTACTTAGTCATGCCGGTCTGAGCTAGCAAGTTTCAGTCATGTGGACTGTGTGTTTTCGGAGTGGACAACCGGTATGTTTGGGTGTAGAGAAGGAGGAGTATCTTAGCCAGTAGGCTGTACACCTACCTTTTGTCAGTCTGTACAAAGTGTGGCATTCTGACCATTATATGGTCATGGGGCCCAACATGTGGTAACCCATGGCCGCCCATTTGAGTGGTTGTTTTTATTGTGCACATGTATGGTTGGAAAAGCAAAACGACACTCTTTATTTTTAACATTATTTAATGCTTGCCAGCACCTTCTCTTATGCAACTTTTACATCTTGCATACATGAACTGTTTTACCTGAAACACTCAAAGCACACACGAGCTTACTGAGATTTTTATCTCATCACCTTTTATGCCATGTTTTTAGATCGATCTTGTTGTGGGGATAAGTAGCTAGATTGTTGCCTGCTTGAAGACTCTATGCTATTTATTTTATATGTTGCTTTGAGAGATGATAGTGAACAATTTATTTTGGATTTGTTCTTAAATTTTTGGGTTGTAATAAGTTTAAATTTTAAAGTATTATTTATTTTCATTTGTGTGACCTAGTTATAAAGACCCCTTGTCCTTTGGATGGGGCGACATCCCCTGCCCTGTTAGGCCTAGGTAGCGGGGTGTTACACAAAAGTTGTTGCATAAGGTAAGCGAGTTGCGGGCACCCGCCCATGGAGCCATGATCCAGTGTGGCGGGTGCACTGGACTAGGAAAAAATATATTTTTTATTTTTTGTCCCATATCAGGCGAAGTTATTTTTATTGCAATAGATAATATTCATTGAATATTTTGCATGTAAAATAATAATAAAGGATATTAGGATTAAATAAGATCATTAATTAATTTAATTAATGTGTTTAGTTCTTTTATTTGTGCACTTAGGATTAAAAATAGAAAAGCACAAAAGCGTTTATAGTTTTCTAGCATGGTAATTATTTTAAGTCCTGTGTGCATTTTTCAAAAACTAAAGTCTTTGGAAAATTTTATTTGACAAGGACAAATATTTTTATTTAATTTAATGATTATTTAAACTTAAACAAAATTAATCATTGGTTATTTTCTTAAAGGTTTTTATCTGTGATATAGAAAATATTTTAGATTTAGAAATTTTTTGAAATTAAAATGGAAAGCCATTTTAATTCATGAAAGGAAAATTTATTTTTGTCAAATAAAAGCTTGAGATAAAAAACCTCTAGGAGTTTTTAAATGGAAAAGTTTTGAGATTATTAAGTTTTTTACTTAAATAAAATTTATCTATGAGGGAAAATTTCTCAAATGGTATAAATTTTGACATAGAAAATTTTTATGGATTTAGATATTTTATTTTAAGTTGAAGGAAAACTTAATTGAAAATTTTCAAATGATATTTTCTGAAGAAAATTCTTATTTAAAAACTATGTGGGAAAGGGGTTCTAATGGCCCCACGGCTTCCATCACGATCCTCATTAGAGATCGTGAGTCTCTTCGCATCACCTTGGGAGTAAACCCGTATAGGATAGAGATACTACAAGGATGTAGAACTAATAGAAGGATATAATTAATAACCTGGGACATGTACTATGATCGGTCAGCCCACGTTGGAGGTCATAGTGCGAGGTATGTCCATAGGAAATGAGAAGAAATAGCCATCCTCTCGATAGAGTTATCTTCTAGATCATTACCTATAAGGAAAATTAATTTGTGCTGGTTAACACACTTAGCTTAGGAAACTATTAATCTTCCCAAGAAGTTATGTTAGTTTTCTTAAGAGCCAAATTAATCATGTTAAAAATAATAGTAATGGGGTTAGCTATTATAAAGTTTAATATGAGGATAAAGTGCACAAAATTATTTTTGTTTTATAAATATTGAAAATTTGTTTTATTTTTCAAAATTTCAGAAATGGTTGGTGGAGATTATTTCAGTCCCTTAGTCGTTGTTCTCTGGAGAATAAGTTAACGAGTCCAAACTATATGGATTGAAAAAGGAATCTGGATATAATACTCACTTCCGAAGAGTATAAGTATATCCTATATGAGACCTACCTAGTAATCGGGGAAGGTTCCATCACTGAAGAGCGTGAGGCTGAAAAGGCATGGAGGAAGGCTGACGAAATGGCCGGATGCTATATGTTAACCGCCATGTCAAATGTGCTTCAGTCCAAATACGACATGACTAATGCATATGACATTAGCACATCACTAGCCATAATGTTCCCGGATAAGAGTTGGGTTGCAAGCCAGAAGACTCTTAGAATGATCATAAACACCAAGATGGCTGAGATAGCATTAGTCAGAGAGCACATGCTCAAGATGATTATTGCTTTCGAGGAAGCAGATGTCTTGGTAGAATCTTTGTCGGTCTCCTTCACTCAGTTTAAGTTGAATTACAACATAAACAAGTTAAACATGAGTTTAACGGAGTTGATGAAAGAGCTCCAGGTGGCAAGAGAATGTCATGAAGCCACAGGCTAGAGCTATAAGGGCAAGAACTGGGCCTAAGCCCAAAAAGTTCAAGAAGAAGAAAGGTAATATAGTGTATCAGCCCAAGTCCCAGCCTAAAGACAAATCTAAGGGCAAGTGCTTTAAATGTGGGAAGAAGGGACACTGAAAAAATGAGTGTCCAGATCTTCAGGCCAAGGAAAACCATACAGGTAATGTTCTCAACGTAGAGTATATATCAATGGTTAGATCAACTTCCACTTAGATTGTTGATTTAGGAGCCACTGATCATATCTGTAACTTCTTACAGGGGTTTAGAAATATTAGAAGATTCCAGAAAGGCGAACATGGACTACGCATAAGAAATAAAGCACAAGTTTGGGGCCTTGTTGTTGGAGAACTGGAACTTTCTTTTGATTGTAATAGAATAGTTATTTTGAACGATATTTTATTTGTTCATGGTTGTAGAAAAAATTTGGTTTCAGTTGCAAAACTTATAAATCAAGGATATTCTATTTCTTTCCATTCTACTATTACTATCAGTAGAAATAGAGAAGTTATATGTATTGGGCACATGTATAGAAATCTATTCTTCATTAATCCTATTGATAATTAATTGAATAACACTTAATCTAAACTATTAAATGGGAAGAGAAAGACCAATGTCAATGACTCATATCTTTGGCATCTAAGATTGGGTCATATTAACTCAAACAGGATTTAGAGGTTAATCTATATGGGTTTTTAGGCTCATTGAGATTGGAAAATTGGCCTCAGTGGGAATCCTGTCTTATGGGAAAAATGACCAAAGGGTCTTTTACCCAAAAGGCGGATAAAGCCAAAGAAGCATTAAGTTTTGTTCACACTGATCTATGTGATCCTTTGTCTACATTAGCAAGAGGGGGTTTTGAGTACTTCATCACTTTCATAGATGATTGTATAAGGTATGGTTACGTTTATCTGATGAGACACAAGTCTGACTCTTTTGACAAGTTCAAAAAGTTTAAAACTAAAGTGGAGTGCTGAATAGGTAAGCTAATTAAGACCTTACGAATGGATCGTGGTGAAGAATACCTCCTTAGTGAATTCAAGGACTACATGGTACATAATAGGATAGTTTCCCAGCTTTCTGCGTAGCGGGCACCCCAGTAAAATGGAATAGCTGAGAGAAGGAACATGACATTGATAGAAATGGTCCGAAGCATGATGTCTTATACTACTTTTCCAGTATCTTTTTGGGGATATGCCCTAGAAATAGCAATATATATTTTGAACTTAGTAGCTTCCAAGTTAGTACTTAGGACTTCCGATGAGATGTGGATTGGGTGTAAGCAAAGTCTAAATCATCTAAAGATATGGGATTGTCTAGCTTATGTACTAATCAAGGGAGACAAGTTAGAACCAATATCAAAATTATGCTATTTTGTTAGGTATCCAAAAGGTACAAATGATGTTTACTTTTATCATCCTAATGAGCAAAAAGTACTCATGAGTACTAACACTAGATACTAAGAGGATGAACAAAGTACATCCATTAAAAGTTCAACAAGATTGGAACTTAAAGAGAAGTTATCTTCTGAATCAACTTCTCCTAACCCGATTATAGAACAAGAAGAGGCATAGCCTCAGGAACCTATACAAATAGAGCCTCATCATAGTGGGATGATATTTAGAGTTCTAGAAAGATAGACTAGAGAGGCTTTTAACTAATCTCTGACCATTAGGAACAAGCACCCACATGAGGAGGTTATTGTTGATGCCGATGCAGACCTATGGCATAGAGCAATGATAGTCGAGATTGAGTTTATGTACTTCAATCAGGTTTGTGATCTTGTAGCTTCACCTGAAGGGATAAAATCCATTGGGTGTAAGTGGGTTTACAAGAGGAAGAGGGGAGTGGATGGGAAGGTGGAAACCATCAAAGCTAGGCTTGCGGTGAAAGTGTGTACTCAAAAAGAAGGGATCGACTATGAGGAAACCTTTTCCCCAGTAGCGATGCTTAAGTCCAACCGTATTCTCCTTGCCATCACATGTCATTATGACTACGAGATATGGTAAATGGATGTCAATACGACATTTTTAAATTGCCATCTTAGTGAAGACATATATATGTCCTAACGAGAAGGTTTTATTGCTAAAGGCTAAGAACATGTGGTTTGTAAGTTTAAGAAATCCATTTGTGGACTTTAGTAGGCATCCAGAGTATGGAACATTCATTTCTATGAAACTGTAAAGTCTTAGAGTTTCATTCAAAATGAGGATGAACCTTGTGTGTATAGGAAACTGGAAGGCATAAATGTGATTTTTCCTGTCCTGTATGTGGATGACATTCTACTCATTGGAAATGATGTAAGGACACTGTCATCTACTAAGGTTTGGCTATCTAGTCAATTTAGTATGAAGGACTTGAGTGAAGCTAGTTATATTCTAAGAATAAAGCTTCTTAGAAATAGGAAGCAGAGAATGTTAGGTTTATCCCAAACTACATACATTGACAAGATGCTGGCCAAGTTCAGCACAGACTCATGCAAGAAGCCATTGATCCCTTGCAGACATGGATTGTCTTTTTCTTCAAAGGACTATCCAAAGTCTCAAGAAAAAAGGGTAGAATGAGTAGGATTCCCTATGCTTCAGCTATGGGAAGTCTCATATATGCCATGTTGTGTACAAGGCCAAATATCTGCTTTGCTGTAGGCTTAGTTAGCAGATATCAGTCAAACCCCAGGGAGGTTTATTAGCATGCTGTAAAGTATATTCTCAAGTATCTTAAAGGTACAAGAGATTATATGCTGGTTTACAGGGCAAATGACTTGATTCCTATAGGATACACAGATTCAGACTTCCAAGTAGATAAGGATGAGAGAAAATCCACTAGTGGATATGTCTTCATCTTATCTGGAGGAGCCATTTTATGGAAGAGTATCAAGTAATGTTGCATTGCTAACTCAACCACGAAAGCTAAGTATGAGGCAGCTTTGAAGGCATCCAAGGAAGTAGTTTAGCTCCAAAAAATCCTTTTGGAACTTGGAGTCGTGCCAAAAATAGACAAACTGGTTGTGATGTATTGCGACAACACTGGTGCAGTCTCACAATCCAAAGAACTTAGGAACCATAAAAAGAGGAAGCACATAGAGAGGAAGTACCACCTAATTTGGGATTTTATCTAGAGACGGGAAGTTATGGTGGAATAGATTGCCTCGGAGAACAATCTAGTGGATCCTTTTACCAAGCCTTAAGTGGAGAGAGTCTTTAGAAAAAACTTAGACGGCATAAGAGTAGGGCACCTATGGACTTACTTAGACTTAGAGTATAAGTGGAAGATTGTTGGAATGTATGCCTACATAGACTAGGTTTCTTATGTAATTTTAACTTGTATTAATAAAAGTATATTTCTCAAAATTTATTTGTAAAATCTTCTTTATATTTGTGCACGTTTTTATTGGAAAAGACCCATTGTGTTTAAGTAAATAGCTCATGTGAATGGAGGTCTTTCACAGTAAGGTATGGACCATGGGATACTTAACACATAAACTGTTGTTCTTAAAAAGATGATGAGATTGGGAATCTCATCATGAAAAGAATATTGTGTTATGAATTTTAAATAGGGAATGGCTTACCTTTAGCAAATGCGTAGTCTACTCATTTCATAACACAAGCGTATTTCGAATACGTAGAACATGACCTATAGTAGTGGTTTGAAAAAGTACTATGTGATAGAAACCTAGACTGCTACTGCTACAGCGTAGACTTGTACTCTACAGCTTGAGTATAAGTTGGTAGTCTGACGAAGCTGAAAATGTATGCTTTGATATACTATAGTTGAGGTTCTTTAGATGGACCAATATACTTGTATGTTGGATATATGTAACTCCTTATTCAAGACAGACTTGTACAAGATAGTGTCTATACTATATCGACCCTTGTAGTTGTTTGAATGATCTAATTATACAGGATCTTAGGGAACATGACTTGGATATTGGCTTTCGGGTAGCTCCCTTAACAAGCGAAAATATTTCAAGAAGTCATGGATCATTTGATTAGAAGCCTAAAGATGATAGATGTCATTTAGAGAGGTGTTAGTACACCCTTTCCTCTCTAAATTCACAACAATATGTGGAGGGGTATTTCAGTCAGTTCACTTGTAAGTCGAAGGCAGTGTTGTTGCCAGTGTGTGGACTCTAAGGAAGGAGAGAATATTCTTAGACATTGTCATGAAGAACTTGCTAGAGGCCACTACTAAGCTAACAACACTGCACGAAAGGTGCTAGAGTTCAGATTCTATTGGCCCATATTGATCAAAGATACCCATAAGTTTGTTAAAAATTGTGATAGGTGCCAATGTACGGGTAACGTTTCGAAATCTAATGAGATGCCATTACAAATTTTTTAAGCTTGTGAAGTATTAGATTGTTGGGGGATAGACTTCATGGGACCTTTTCCTAGTTCTTTGGGAAATAAGTACATTCTGGTAGTAGTGGATTAGGTCTCTAAATGGGTATAAGCCCAAGCCTTACCAACTAATAATTCAAGGGTGGTGGTAAATTTTCTGAAAAAACTTTTCACCCATTTTGGTATGCCTAAGATGCTCATTAGTGATAGGGGGACTCATTTTTGTAATACACAAATGGAAAAAGTTCTCAAACATTTAGGAGTGGACCATAGGTTTGCCACCCCCTATCATCCCAAACAAGTGGACAGGTTGAAGTGGTTAATAGGGAACTCAAAAGAATCTTGGAAAAAACCGTTAACCATACTAGAAAGGATTGGAGTCAGAAATTAGATGACACTCTTTGGGCATATAGGACAGCTTTTAAGACCCCAATTGGCACAACTCATTTTCGGTTAGTCTATGGGAAAGCATGCCATTTACCTATAGAAATTGAGCATAAGGCCTATTGGGCTATTAAACTAGTTAACCTTGATCTTGAGTCGGCTGAAAAGTCCAGATTGCTTCAACTCACCGCCTTAGAAGAATTGCAGGTAGATGCTTATGATAATTCAATAAGCTATAAGGATAAGGTCATAAAGTGGCACGATAAGCTTATTACTCGCCAACATGGATTGGAGAAGGGCGATCAAGTGTTGCTATTCAATTCTCGCTTGAAACTTTTTTCGAGTAAATTGAAATCGAGGTGGTCGGAACCGTTCACGATAAGTAAGATATTCCCTTTTGGCACCCTCGAAATCACTCACCCTACTCGGGGCCCTTTCAACATCAATGGCAATTAAGTGAAATGCTATGTGGGTGAAGGACTTCCCAACCCCGAGTAGGTGGAGATGCTCTTCAACACAGCAGCATAGAACTTTTTAGGTTATTTTGAGGCGATTCTTTTTGTCCTATTTTCTTTCTTTAGTTTTGGTTCATGTGTCATTACTAGTTTTTATGCTTTGATGTGCTCTTTTGTATTTTTCTTTTTAGGTACTTTGCCAATGCCTCCTTCTCCAGGAACTCAACTCTTGTACAGCAAATTGCACAATGAATGGGAAGTATTGTTGTTCTTATCTCTGCTCCTTTATATTTTGGTCCAATGGCATTGTTTCTTCCTTGCTCTATTTATTTGGCCATTGAGGACAATGTCCAGTTTGAGTGTGGGGGAGTGGTGAGATTGAGAATTCTTCTATGCATCATTCTTTTATACTTCATCCTTCTTGTGAGCAAAATTTTTTCAATTTTTTTTTATTTTCTTTGAGATTTCAAGCTGTATTTTTAATGCATGTCTGTATGACAGTTTATAGAGCATATGTTCTATATCATTTATGGCTTATGCATGACTTTTTGCACGCACTTGGACTAAGTAGTTCTTAATCAAATGCTATACATTGTTCTTAAACCTGTTTTTCTACTAAAATTCATTGAGCATTCTAGAACTTACTTGAATACTTCTCGAGGCAAAATAAGAAACATATTCATGATTTAACTTAGGGATTATGGTAATATGCATTCTTTGGATAGTCTGAGCTTTTCAAACCTACCTATTTTATTATCCCTAGTGCTTATTTTGAGCCTAAATTTGTAATTTCATTCTTAAAACCCGTTATCATACTTTGTCCATTACTTCTTTCTGAGAGTTTAATTTATAGTCCAAATCTTTGATTGCTCTAGATGGATAAAAGTACATGTAGGAGAATGTTGAGGGAGAACACTTGTGAACAGATCATGACTTGTTGTTTTTAGTCATGCATTAATAGTGTATGAGTTGGGAAAAGAAAGAAAATAAAGAAAAAGTGAAAACAAAAAGAAAACAAAAAGCTACTAGAAAAGATGAGAAGAGAGAAACTGAGAAAGAAAAGAACAGTAGCAGTAAAAACAAAAGAAGAGAGAAAATAAAGAAAAGAAGAAAAATTGAAAGAGAAAGAAAAGAAAGATCACAAGAGGAATGGTGATTGAGCTGTAAAAGTTGAGTTCACGTCAAGTTCGTGACACCATTGCTGAAAATTTGAGCGATCTTGTGAAGAAAAATTAGCGATGAGTTTGGAAGGATTGAAAAAATAATGCAAGATTAGCTGGAGTTGAATTGTAATTGCTATACAAGGTTATGAGTTTTGATTGATTTTGGGATAAGAGAGCAAGAGAAGTTAGGAAGTTATTGATACATTTTGTTTATCATTTTCTTGTGAACTCTTAGTGTAACACCCCACTACCTTAGCCCAACAGGGCCCGGGATGTCGCCCCGTCCAAAGGACAAGAGGTCTTTATAACTAGGTCACACAACAAAAATATAACAATACTTTTGAAATTAAAACTTATTACAACCCAAAAGTTCAAGAACAAAACCAAAATAAATTGTTTACTATCATCTCTCAAAGCAACATATAAAATAAATAACATAGAGTCTTCAAGAAGGCAACAGTCTAGCTACTTATCTTCACAGCAGGATCGACCTGAAATCATGGCATAAAAGAGTGATGAGATAAAAATCTCAGTAAGTCCGTGTGTGCTTTGAGTGTTTATTTAAAACAGTTCATGTATGCGAGTTGTAAAATTTTTATAAGAGAAAATACTGGCAAGCAATAAATAAGGTTAAAATAAAGAGTGGCGTTTTCCTCTTTTCAATCCATACAAGTGCACAATAAATACAACCACTAAATGGGCGGCCATGGGTTACCACACTTTGGGCCCTATAACCATATAACGGTCAGAATGCCACACTTTGTGCAGACTGACAAAAGGTAGATGTACGGCCTACAGGGTAAGATACTCCTCCTTCTCTATACTCAAACAAACTGGTTGTCCATTTCGAAAACACACAGTCTACATGACTGAAACTTGCTAGCTTAGACTAGCATGACTAAGTAGTACTGTCGCTTTTCCAAGTTGAGTTCATCTTCTGGAGGAGGCCTCCTGCCAAAAGACTCGCTCTTGCTCTTCAAAACTAGTACTACAGGCCTACCCTTATTGAGTACTCAACGTTTGATTGTCCCACTTGGGAGAAAACTGATAAAACATTGCTTTATTTAGAAATAGCAATTAAGGGTTTCTAAAAAGTTCGTGTCAAAGTTGGTTTTAGAAAGAGTTTGGTGTTTGAGTAAAATTGCTTGTTGATTTTCAGATAATTTGTTTGACTAAAACAAGAAAGGAAATAGTCCTTAATTACCTTTGCAAAAAATGAGTGTTCACACACTTCGCGTTTGGCTTGCCATAGTAACCTTTGTACAGTAAATAAGTTTTATGCAGGAGCTTACAAGATCATTTGCTTGAGCTAATTCAAAGATCTTCCAAAGCTGACCTAACCCCGCCTGGGGTAAACACAAGCCATAATTAAACTCAAGCCAAATTCGCTTCCATTAATAATCCTAGTTCAACTTGCTACTATCATTACCCTAATGTCCCAAACTTTAAGGCTAGATGATAAAAGGGTTTTATAAAATAAATCTAGCTTGATAATAAAATAACTATGAATCACAAAATAATTACTAATAAGCTATAGGTTCAAATATAATTCTATGTTATTAATAAATAAACTAGGGTTTATTTGATAAAAGGTCCTAAGTCTTAGATGATTTTATTAAAAATAATAAATTATTACTAATATCTTAATTAGTAATTAATAGCTAGAAAATAATTATTAAATAAAAATTTATTAATTTTTATCATAAGGTAATAAATAAATTTTACTAGTATTTATGAATATATGACTTATAAGATTAATATTTTACCTATTATGATTATTTTTATATATGGCTTTATTTAATCTTATATAAATATTTATATATATTATTTTTAATTAAGCTATCATTTATTTGACTAAAATTTCACTATTTCATATAACAATCCAATTCCAAATCTTCCTAGGGTTTTCGAAATCATTGGAAGAAAATATAGTATTAAATTTTATTAATATAATAAAATTGGCTAACTTAAATACTTTAGGATCAACAAGGTCATGATCATACTTTTCCTATGGCTAACAAGAATCATGAACATAAACTCTAATACCAATCAACAAACCATTCAATTCATGAATAAAGGCTTAAATCTATATCCACCATCACATGATCCAAACTTCACTAAGCATAATCATATTCATGGTTTCAACAAGAATACAAGAACATAAAACCCTATTCACCAAAGATGACATAATTTCTATCATGTTTAATCCTTCATATTAACTCATGACATGAAGAGCATGCATCAAACCACAAAGCATCATAAAACTCAACCATGACAAATCATCCTCATGCTCCAATTTCAACTCCTTCATCTAAACACATACTCAATGTCCAAACATATTCCATCCTTTTCTAACAACATCCAAGAGACATGATTTTAGAATTTAGGAGAGGTTAAAGAGACATACTTGATTGATGACTACCTTGATGAAGTTTCAAGAGAATCCACACGCTTGAAAGGCTTGATCCGACTAAGAAGGAAGAAGGAAAAATGGCCATGGTTGAAACAACCATTTTGCCCGAGAGAGAGAGAGAGAGAGAATTAGTATATTATATTAAAGATTGAAGAGGAAGGAAGATGAACATAGTAGTTCATGGTTACCTTGAGAGAGTTCTTGAATCTTCAAGGAAAATTCTGGTTTTGTATCCGATAGCAGAATTTTGTTTTCAGTGTTTGATGTAATAAAATATAGAAATGGATTCTAAAGGGTGAGTAGATGTGATCTGGAGTTTTTGGGAGAGATTGGAGCTGTTTAGGCTGGTCTTAGGCTTGGAGAATGGTGGTGTGTGTTCTTGGTGTTCTTGGAGAAATGGAGAGGATGGATTGAAGGCTAGACGAAATTTGTTGAATGGTGTTGGCCAAATGGTTAGAGGAATTCTGATGATTGAATTTTCAGATTAAGGAGAAGAGGGAAAGCTGGTTGTTTGAAATTCAAAAGAAGTAATTTAGGGAGTCAATTAAGGTAGAAGATATGGTAAGAATGATTTGGTTAATGTAGGTTCTTGGAGCTGTTATGGCCGACTGGAATTTGCTGAAGTTTTGTTGAGATGAATGAGGTTTGAAGGAGCTATATGGTGGCCAAAATGTTGAGTGTTATGGTGAAGGAAATTTCTGGTTGGTTGAGACTTGATCCATGGAAGTTTTCATGGAGTAATTTGCTGAAATTTTAAATTCCAATTGAAGGCTTGATTGTAGTGATTGAAGGAGTGATTTAAGGAGTGGCTATGGTGCTCTTTTGTGCAGATCAACGGAGGAGGGTGATGCAGTTCATTTCTTAGCTGACTAAGGTTACTTTCACAGAAAGTTGAAGTGGTTTTTCGGACAAGGTTGAAGAGGGAGAAAGGCTGGAATTTTTTGTTGTTCATTCGAATGGTTTGCTGGAATTTTTGTGCAGATTTTTCTGCAATGTTCCAGCCGACTTGCAGAAGGTTTGAATGGGTATTGGAGGGTCCTTTAAGGTTGGTTTCCAGCCTTCTTTATGGAGGAAATACAGGGATGAATTACTGGTTTGAAGGCTGGAAGAAACAGCTTGGTTTTTGGACTGCTATGTTGCAAAATTGTCCAGGATGTTTTTCCTTGTTTGCACAGCTTTGTGTAGTCCGATTTTTGGCCAAAGGTTTCAGTCTTCAAACTGAACAAATTAGCTATTCTTCTGGCAGTATTTTTGTGAGAAAAATGGCTGATGTTTTTTAAGGTTGGACTAATCAAGAAGCTGAAAAATTTCCAGATTGCTACATGAAGAAGATGAATACTTATGGAGTAGAGTTTGAAGGTTCAACCATAGAGATTAATTCTCTTGGGGACCTTCCTAAACTCCTTCACCATTTTTAGTCAAAATTCTATCCTCAAAGAGGCATTTTTGAAACTCCAAGATCAAAGAACCTTGCTCAAATTTTCTAGAATAAAAATATGGATTTGGATAATTTAACAAGCTTATTTGGTGAAGAATTTAAGGTATGTTAGGGAACAAAAAGGGCATGAATCCCATAAGAATTTTTGTAGGGCACAAGAGTAGGATTAAGACATTCCCTTCATCTCTCCCCTAGGATAACACTCCTACTTCTTCTTATGGCACGCAAGGCTGAAAATATTCCACCCTTCACAAAAATAAAATTAATCATACTAAAACTTAAATGATGGGATTTGAACTCAAGACCTTAGAGATTAATTCACCAAGCCCTAACCACTCAACCACACTAAATCTTGTTCTTAATTTCTCTCCTAAATATTCTTCCTATTTAATCCTCAAGCTATCTCCCTATTTCCACTTCACACAAAATTACCATTTTGCCCTTCCTACTCAATAAGCAAAATTAAGCCTTCTAGACTATAAATCACAATTCCGAAGCACATAAAATCATTCAAAAATATATTTATGCATGCAAAAAAATATGATATGCATCCCGACCCCCTTACTCTAGGGTTGGTTTTAGTTGGGGTTTCACATCCTCCTCTCTTTAGGAGAATTTCGTCCCGAAATTCAGGCATACCTCTATCTCAGATCGGGATACTTCTACTTTACCCACTATTCTGTTTCCCATGTGGAATTTCACCTGCCATGATGCTCCTACTAAACTTCTACCATCAGTATCTGCTTGTTCCAGAGAGTCCTGATACTCCGGTCTAATATTCGCACGGGTTTCTCGACATAGTTCAAGTCGGGTTGTAACACCAATGGCTGATCATTCAAAATATGACCGGGATCGGCATTGTACTTTTTCAACTATGATACATGAAATACATCGTGAATTCCTGCCAGTCCATCCGGCAAATCTAATCGATATGCCACCTGCCTAATCCTCTCCTTTATCAAGAACGGCCCCAAATACCTCGGATACAGCTTCCCACCTTTCGGATGCTACAAAATTCCTCTTGAGGGAAAACGTGAAACAGGGGAATCAAGCTCTGTAGCGAAAAAAACCGAAGAAAAATAAACGCGAGCCATAAAGGCCATGCGGAAGCATGAAGATCATACCTTTGCGTTCCTTAACCCTCCTAGGTTGCGTAGGAACAGATTGAACGGCTAGATTCCTCACTTTGCACACTTGAAGGAGCTTCCGGTTGAACACCCGCTAGCCTTCTACTTCGCCTTGTTTCCATTAACGCTTAGCTTTCCAGCTCTCGGGATATTCCTCAACCTAACCTCTAGTTGGTGAACACAATAGGAAAGAGAAACGGTTTCAATTCTCCTTGGTTCACTCGCTATTGGTTAGCAAAGAACAAGGAGAAACCAAGAAGAAGAAACGTGAGAGAGAGAGCTAGAGAGAGACGTGAGAGTCTTGTGTGGCTTGGAAAAATTAGGGTTTTTTCTTTTCCAAAGAGTTGTTTATCAGTTAGCCTCAACTAGGTCTCTCAATCTCTGATAAACATCTCTCCGGGATTTCAAAACACCCGGATGTTATCCTGAGAATCAGTTTGGCCTAACTCTAAACTCCTCTTAACCGTATCTGGAAAAAACCATAAGGTCCAAGCTATTGGGCCAGATAAATATTTATTATTTTCTTGGACCCAAAAGGCCCAAAATAATAAATATTAATTATTTATTTCCTGGGCTTACATAAGTAACCCAATAAATAATTAATGGCCTAAATGAACCATAATAATTAATCTTTAATTATTTATTTCTTGGGCCTATATAAATAACCCAATAAATAATTAAACATTATTTATTTCCCTTAGTTTAAGCCCAGGTTAATTTCTTAATTATTCATACTGGACCTAGGCCCTGAATAATTAATTAACCAATTAAACTAGATAATTAATTTCTCTCAACTCCTATTTTATTTATTTATTTATTTTATTCCAGTCCAATAATAAATTAAAATTCCTGAATAAAATAAAATAAAATCCTCTTTAACTAAGACCAATTCCTCAACCCAAAAGTAGTTAGGACTTACGGGCTATCCCGAGGACCAAAAAGACACATCGCCTTGGCTGCTAAAATGACCAAAATACCCATGCTATATAAATAGCTGTATTTTGCATTTTAAATATTTCCTAATATCACCATAAGGAAATATTGACCCCAAGGACAATGCTGCATTCGCAAAGTCTCCGACCTACAGGTGAAATGACTAAAATACCCCTCTACACATCGCCATACATTTAGAGAGGAAGAAGTGTACTAACACCCCCTCAATGACATCTACCATCCTTAGGCTTCTAGTCCAATGATCCATGACTTCCTGGAATGTTTCCGCTTTCCAAGGGAGCTACACTAAAGCAAACATCCAAGTCATGTTTCCCAGGGCCCTGGATAATTTAGACCATTCGGACAACCACAAGGGGTGATATAGTGCAGAAACTATCTTGTATAAGTCTGTATTAACTAACTAGTCACACATACCCAACATGCAAGTATATTGGCCCTACGATAGAACCTCAACTACAGCAAATCAAAGTATATGCTTCCAGCTTCGCCAGACCACCAACTCATACTCAAGTCGTAGAGTACTAGTCCACGCTGTAGCGGTAGTAGTCTAGGTTTCTACCATATAGTACTTTGAGAAATCACTACTACAGGTCATGTTCTACGTATTCGAAATACGCTTATGTCATGAAGTGAGTGAACTACCCACTGGCTAAAGGTAAGCCATTCCCCATTTGGAATTCATAACATAATAACCTAAACATGATGAGGTTCCCAGTCTCATCAATAGGTTAAGAACAAATGTTTATGTGTTAAATAACCCGTGATCCATACCTTACTGTGAAAGACCACCATTCACATGGATCACTTATTTAAATACAATGGGTCTGTTCTAAACGAAAATCGTGCACAAACAAAAAGTAAATTCACAAACAATTTCTGAAAATAAATTCTTTCATTAAAATATTCGATTTTACATCAGAAACCTAGTCTAAGAGGGCATACAATCCAACACCTCTATTCAGTGTCAATCTTTGGAATACACTATCTCCCACCTGGAATTCTAACTCTCTGTGCCTATTGTCTCAAAGCTCTTTAGTCGGCTCTGAGCTGCCTTCAACCTTTCCCTGATTAACTTGACCTTGTCTAACATTTCCAGAACATAAACTTATTCGGATTTGCTTATATGACCCTCTTATGACTAACTCCAGTAGAAGAGGCCTTAGCAATCATGGCCTTAGACTGCGGCTTCATGACCTTCTCCGCCATCTGGAGCTCCTTCATCAGTTCAGTTAAACTCATGTTCAACTTGTTCATGTTTTAGTTTAACTTGAACTGAGTGAAAGAGCCCGGTCGAGATTCGAAAACCATGTCCACTTGGCTCTCGGGGTCAATGACAGCCCCTAAGATTTCTGCCTCCTCGAAAGCAGCAATCATCTTGAGCAAATGCTCTCGGACTGATGCTCCCTCAGCCATCTTAGTGTTCACAATAGTTCGAAGAGCCTCCTGCCTTGCGGGCCGGCTCTTGTCTGCGAACATAGTTGCCAATGATTGACTTATGTCATATGCAGAAGCCATGTGCTCGTGTTTTGACTGGAGCACATTAGACATGGAAGCTAACATATAGCAATGTGCCATTTCGTCAGCTTTCTTCCATGCCTTTTCAGCCTCTCGCTCTTGAGCGGTGGAACCTTCCCCGATAACAGGGCAGGTTTCGTAAAGGACATACTTATACTCCTCGGCTGTGAGTATTATGTCCAGGTTCCTTTTCCAGTCCACGTAGTTTGGACCCGTTAGCTTATTCTCCCTGAGAATAACGACCAATGGACTAAAAGAACCTCCCACCATTTCTGAAAATTGAAAATAAAAGAAAGAATTTAGTTTGTGAAAACAAAATGAAATTTGTGCACTGAAAATAATTTGGCTCTTAGGAAAACTGACATAGCTTCTTGGGAAGATTAACAGTTTCTTAAGCTAAGTGTATTAACCACCACAAATTAATTTCCCTTCAAGGTAATGGTCTAGAGAATAACTCCATCGTGGGATGGTCGTTTCCTCTCATTTCCTATGGACATACCTCGCACTATAACCTCCAACGTGGGCTGGCCGATCATAGTACGTGCCCCGGGTTATTAATTACATCCTTCCATTAGATCTAGATCCTTATGGTATCCCCATCCTATACGGGTTCACTCCCAGGGTGACGCGAGGGGATCCACGATCTCTAATGAGGACCGTGATGGAAGCCGTGGGGCCGTTGGAACCCCTCTCCCACTTAGTCTTTTAAAATAAAGTTTTTTCTGAAAAATATCCTTTTGAAATTTCCATTAAGTTTTTCTTAACTCAAAAATAAAATATCTAAGTCCAATAAAATCTCTATGTCAAGGCTTATATCCTTTGAGAGATTTTCTCCATGGACTAATTTTATTTAAGTTAAAAACTTAATGATTTAAAAAAATTTCCAATTAAAACTTTCTAGAGACTTTGGTCTCAAGCTTATTTGACAAAATCATTTTTCTAGTCCAAAACAAAACAAAATGGCTCTCCATTTTAATTTACAAAAATATCTAAATCCAGTATATTTCTATGTCAAGGATTAAATCCTTTGAGAAAATATTTAAGGATTAATTTTTGTACCAATTAAAATAACCATTTAGTTTTTAAAGAAAAATATTTTTTCTTGCCAAAACAAAAAGTTCCCAAAGACTTTGGTCTTTGAGAAAAAGCACACATAGGTACATAAAAAAAATAGAATGCCAGAAAACAATAAACGTTTTCATCCTTTTCTATTTTTTAAACCTAAGTGCCCAAATAATAGAATTAAACATATTAATTAATTAATGATCTTGTTTAATCCTAAAATCCCTTACTAATATTTTTCATGCAAATATATTCCAAGAATATAAATATTGCAAAAATACTAAGTTCGCCTGGTATGGGACCCAAAACGAAAAATAAAAAAAATTGCAGAAAAAACGCTGGCGGTCCACTGCACCGCGCCGCACCGGATCCGGGCCCATTTGGCCTGTGGTCCACCGCGGCCGCTGTGAACCAGCCACACCAGATCTCCTGCAGCTGCAGCCCGTGGATCGACCCGCGCACGCGTGCCCTCTGCTGCCGACCGCGATCTCGCCCGATGACCCGCGCGCAAACCCGGTCTCCAATTGCAATTCAACTGCAAATTTGAATTGCGAAACCGGCTTGAATTGCTACAGTAAGGCTCGGCTTAGGCGGCTCGCGGGCAGTGGCTCCGCTCACAGATCTTGCGGCTCGGCTCGACGGCTTATGAATAGTGTCTTTCTTCTTCGTTTTTTCTCCGCGCGATTTTTTTCTGCAGAACATTTTTCCTTCGATTTTTCTCTGTCTTCTTTGGCTTCTTTGGACATTTTTACTCATAAAAACTCATCCAAAACATAAACACAACCGCCTATACCCATTAAAATTGGGTTTACACGATTAAAACACCAAAGCCAAAAAATTTACAGAGATCCTATGCTTCCATTGTGAAGCTTACAAAACCATATATCCCATACCAAAACAGCGAATGATCATAGGTATAATCATCTTCTCCATTTTTATTAACTACCATGCTCCCTATATTGATCAAAACCAGTGTCTTTGATACCACATTGAGGGAAAACGTGAAACAGGGGAATCATGCTATGTAGCGAAAAAAATCAAAGAAAAATAAACGCGAGCCGTAAAGGCCATGCGGAAGCGTGAAGATCATACATTTGCGTTCCTTAACCCTCCTAGGTTACGTAGGAACAGATTGAACGGCTGGAATCGCCTCGCTTTGCACACTTGAAGGAGCTTCCGGTTGAACACCTGCTAGCCTTCTACTTCGCCTTGTTTCCATTAACGCTTAGCTTTCCAGCTCTCGGGATATTCCTCAGCCTAACCTCTAGTTGGTGAACACAATGGGAAAGAGAAACGGTCTCAATTCTCCTTGGTTCACTCGCTATTGGTTAGCAAAGAACAAGGAGAAACCAAGAAGAAGAAACGTGAGAGAGAGAGCTAGAGAGAGACGTGAGAGTCTTGTGTGGCTTGGAAAAATTAGGGTTTTTTCTTTTCCAAAGAGTTGTTTATCAGTTAGCCTCAACTAGGTCTCTCAATCTCTGATAAACATCTCCGAGATTTCAAAACACCCGGATATTATCCTGAGAATCAGTTTGGCCTAACCCTAAACTCCTCTTAACCGTATCTGGAAAAAACTATAAGGTCCAAGCTATTGGGCCAGATAAATATTTATTATTTTCTTGGACCCAAAAGGTCCAAAATAATAAATATTAATTATTTATTTCCTGGGCTTACATAAGTAACCCAATAAATAATTAATGGCCCAAATGAACCATATAATTAATCTTTAATGATTTATTTCTTGGGCCTATATAAATAACCCAATAAATAATTAAACATTATTTATTTCCCTTAGTTTAAGCCCAGGTTAATTTCTTAATTATTCATACTGGACTTAGGCCCTGAATAATTAATTAACCAATTAAACTAGATAATTAATTTCTCTCAACTCCTATTTTATTTATTTATTTATTTTATTCCAGTCCAATAATAAATTAGACTTCCTGAATAAAATAAAATAAAATCCTCTTCAACTAAGACCAATTCCTCAACCCAAAAGTAGTTAGGACTTACGGGTTATCCCGAGGACCAAAAAGACACATCGCCTTGGCTGCTAAAATGACCAAAATACCCCTGCTATATAAATAGCTGTATTTTGCATTTTAAATATTTCCTAATATCACCATAAGGAAATATTGACCCCAAGGACAATGCTTCATTCGCAAAGTCTCCGACCTACAGGTGAAATGACTAAAATACCCCTCTACACATCGCCGTACATTTAGAGAGGAAGAAGTGTACTAACACCCCCTCAATGACATCTACCATCCTTAGGCTTCTAGTCCAATGATACACGACTTCCTGGAATGTTTCCGCTTTCCAAGGGAGCTACCCTAAAGCAAACATCCAAGTCATGTTTCCCAGGGCCCTGGATAATTTAGACCATTCGGACAATCACAAGGGGCGATATAGTGCAGAAACTATCTTGTATAAGTCTGTATTAACTAACTAGTCACACATACCCAACATGCAAGTATATTGGCCCTACGATAGAACCTCAACTACAGCAAATCAAAGTATATGCTTCCAGCTTCGCCAGACCACCAACTCATACTCAAGTCGTAGAGTACTAGTCCACGCTGTAGTGGTAGTAGTCTAGGTTTCTACTATATAGTACCTTGAGAAACCACTACTACAGGTCCTGTTCTACGTATTCGAAATACGCTTATGTCATGAAGTGAGTGGACTACCCACTGGCTAAAGGTAAACAATTCCCCATTTGGAATTCATAACATAATAACCTAAACATGATGAGGTTCCCAGTCTCATCAATAGGTTAAGAACAAATGTTTATGTGTTAAATAACCCGTGATCCATACCTTACTGTGAAAGACCACCATTCACATGGATCACTTATTCAAACACAATGGGTCTGTTCCAAACGAAAATCGTGCACAAACAAAAAGTAAATTCACAAACAATTTCTAAAAATAAATTCTTTCATTAAAATATTCGATTTTACATCGAAACCTAGTCTAAGAGGGCATACAATCCAACACCTCTATTCAGTGTCAATCTTAGGAATACACTAACTATCTCCCACCTGGAATTCTAACTCTCTGTGCCTATTGTTTCAAAGCTCTTTAGTCGGCTCTGAGCTGCCTTCAACCTTTCCCTGATTAACTTGACCTTGTCTAACATTTCCAGAACATAAACTTATTCGGATTTGCTTATATGACCCTCTTCTGACTAACTCCAGTATAGTGGTACCTGACACTTGCGCCCATATAGTGCCTTATACGAAGCCATCCTAATCGAAGCTTGATAACTATTATTGTATGACAACTCTGCATATGGCACACATTCGATCCATTTATCTCTGTAATCCAGAACACAAGCTCTCAGCATATCCTCTAGTATCTATATTACCCTTTTTGACTGCTAATCGGTTTGCGGATGCGCCGTCATATTGAACTTCAGATTCGATCCCATTGATTCTTGAAACTTACCCGAAAAATGAGATGTAAACCTCGGGTCTCAGTCAGAAACAATACTTGAAGGCACTCCATGCAGTTGGACTATTTCTCGCACATAGGTCTGAGCCAACATCTCCATGGAGTCTCTTACATTCATTGGTATGAAATGTGCTGATTTAGTCAGTCGATCCACCACTACCCATATGGCGTCCTTTTGGGTCCTTGACATAGGAAGTCTGGTAACAAAGTCCGTAGTCACTTCCTCCCACTTCCACTCAGGTACTAGCAACGGTTGTAATAGTCCCGCTGACTTCTTGTGCTCTGCTTTAACCTTCTGACAAGTGAGACATGTCGAGATATACTTAACCACGTCCCGCTTCATTCCGGGCCACCAATAGGTCCTTTTCAAATCCTGGTACATTTTGACTTCCTCCGGATGAATGGCGTACTTGCTCTTTTACGCCTTTTCCAAAATTCTGTCCTTCAATTAATGCTCTCCAGATACACACAACCGATCTCTGAAATACAAAACTCCTACTTCGCCTTGCTGGAATTCACTGCCTTGCCGTTTGAGCTCCTTGTATTGAAAAGCTGAAATTCTGTATTACCTTGCTGGGCTTCAATAATTTCCCGCCTTAGATTAGGTATCAACTTCAGGTTGCTAACACCTTTATGCTTTCTAGTGAACTCTATATGTATTCTTGCATGTTGTGTTGAATTGATTGGAGGAGATTGAATGGATTGTTGATTGGAGTGTGCTATACATTGAAGGAGTTTGGGCATTGTTGTTGTGAGAATTGGTTGAGGGTTGAGTGAGAGTTGAGGATTGTGTTTAAAACGAGTAGCTACACCGCTTTTTAATTCTTTGAGCTCATTTGTTATATCTTCCTATTTTCACCACCACTTACTTGACAACGTGTCTAGAGCACGGGGACAATCCTCTAAAAGGGCGAGAGCTTTCTCTTCCTTAGCCCTTTTATCCATTGACCCCTTGTTTCTTAGACCAGCTGAGTTTAGTGATCCATCATGTGAGGAATGGTATAATAGAAGAGCATCTAACAAGATCATTGTCGAGCGTACATTCGCACCTATCCTAGACTGTGCCCTTAAATTAGGAGCGATGTTTAGGCGGCTAGGATGGGGATCGATAGTACAGCTAAAAGGGAAGTATTATCCAGTGTTAATCAAAGAATTCTATGCTAACATGGTTGACAAGGGCAAAAAACACCTTCCCCACATTGAGACAAGAGTGAAAGGAATCCCCATTATCATCACACAAAATCACTTAGCTAACAATTTCCAGGTGTTTGATGATGATTCTTAGCAAGGGATAGATGTTAACAATCAAAAAATTCTTTCTTACCCTAATTGGGATGCTAGTGAGACTAGAGCCACTCTAGGGTCGTATAAGCATAATGCCTTTCAAGCCAACAGTTTCTATTCGAACAATGATCTTGCTGCTAACTTTAGAGCTCTAGTTTATATGTTTGGGTTCAATATTGTACCCCGTGCCAGTGGATTTAATGAGACCCGCCTTATTGATACCTATATTTTGCATAGGATGATGAACCCCCTGCCTATCCCTCTTGCACCCTTGATTATACAATCCATTAGGAATGTGGTTCATCACCGTCTCTCTACCAAAGTCTTCGCCTTCCCTCTAGTTATCATGAAAATTCTGAAAGATTTAGGTGTTAGTACTGAGGGAGAATTGATGGAGGCTACCACTGAGCACGATATGGTTATGGAACAAACACTGATGAGTTGTGGGTATAGGTACAACCAGGAGTTGAAAAAGTGTCTAACCCCACATGAGGTCAAGTATCCCGGTAAAGTTAGGCCACCACCTATGGAGAAGGAGCACCCACCACCACCATCACGCGCACGAGCTAGTAGTTCTTAGTCCCAACCCAGGATTGACTTCGAGACTACCGTTCTGGGACAGTTATCTCAGCAGACGGAGATGCTCCTACACTTGCAGGGCTCTATCGATGACATTGCAAAACAGCAGGCTATTATGGAGTAGTAATGGATTGAATGGAGGCAGCATTTTCTAGATCAACATGGTGGTGAAGGCCCTTCCACACTGGCTGATAATGATGAGGAGGAGGAGGATTGAGCTAATTGTTCCACATTTTCTTTTATTGTTCACTCTTGTTTTTCCTTTATCTTTTTATATCTTTCCTAGTTAGTTCTTGATTTCGTTTTCTTTTCTTTTCTTTTTGTCCTATTTTCTTCCTTTCATTTTTGCTTTAATTTTCTTTTCTAGTTTTTATGCTTTGGTGTTTCTTTTGTATTTTTCTTTTTAGGTACTTTGCTAATGCCTCTTTCTTTAGGAATTCAGCTCTTGTACAACATATTGCACAATATATGGAAGTATTATCTTTCTTATCTCTTCTCCTTTATATTTTTGGTTCCATGGCATTATTTATTCTTTGTTCTATTTATTTGGCCATTGAGGATAATATCCCGTTTAAGTGTGGGGGAGTGATTCGATTGAAAATTCTTCTATGCATCATTCTTTTATACTTTATCCTTCTTGTGAGCAAAATTTTCAAAATTTTTTATGATTTTCTTTGAGATTTCAAACTATATTTTTAATTCATGTCTTTAGGATGGATTTTAGAGCATATGTTATATATCGTTTATGGCTTATGCATGACTTTTTACACGCACTGGGACTAAGTAGTTCTTGATCAAATGCTTTACATTATTCTTCAACCTGTTTTTCCACTAAAATTCAATTAGCATTCTAGAACTTACTTGAATACCTCTCGAGGTGAAATAAAAAAGACATTCATAATTTAACTTAGGGATGACGGTAATATGCCTTCTTTGGATAGTTTGAGCTTTTCAAGTCTACCTATTTTTGTATTATTCCTAGTGCTTATTTTGAGCCTAAATTGGTGAATTTCTTTCTTAAAACCCATTATCATACTTTGTCCATTATTTCTTTCTGAGAGTTTGATTTATAGTCTAAATCTTTGATTGCTCTAGATGGATAGAAGTACATGTAGGAGAATGTTGAGGGAGAACACTTGTGAAAAGATCATGACTTGTTGCTTTCAGTCATGCATTAATAGTGTATGAGTTGGGAAGGGAACGAAGGAAGAAATGGCAAAGAAAGAAAGAAAAAAGAAAAAAGAAAAGGTGAAAACAAAAAGCTGCTAGAAAAGATGAGAAGGGAAAAACTGAGAAAGAAAAGAAGAAAATTTGAAAGAGAAAGAAAAGAAAGATCACAAGAGGAATGGTGATTGAGCTGTAAAAGTTGAGTTCACGTCAAGTTCTTAACACCATTGCTGAAAATTTGAACGATCTTGTGAAGAAACATTATTAATGAGTTGGGAAAAAAAAAACAATGCATGATTTGCTTGAGTTGAATTGTAATTGCTAAATAAGGTTATGGGTTTTGATTGATTTTGGGATAGGAGAGCAAGAGAAGTTTGGAAATTATTGATACATGTTGTTTCTCCTTTTGTTACGAACTCTCAGCTTCTTTTATCTTTGATTCTCCTAAGTCCTTTGTTTGACAAGCTACATTATAAGCCCTTTAGCCTTACATTACGAGCTTAAAAGTCCTACTTGACCTAAGTAGAATCATGATATGTCTCAGATTAGTGGAGAGAGTGTATGAAAAGTAAGTTTATAGAATGCATATTCTTTTTGAACTAAATTCTTTCCAACGGTTTGAGAGTATTGTGAAGTATTGGGATGGTTCTACTAGTCATGATACACTTACATAAGTCTTGCGTTTGTTGTGAAAGATATAGTAACATGTGTTTAGTGTTCTTGAATGAAGAAAGCATTAGAGATATCGTTTTGGAATTGGTTTAAGTGAATTTGATGAAAACCTTGTGTTTTTCTTACTTGTCTTTGATACTTTACTTGAGGACAAACAAAGAGCTAAGTGTGGGGGAATGTGATAGGGCCTAAATTAGTCATATTTTTTCTAGTTATTGAAGGCTATTTTGTAATACATTCTATTCAATAACTAGTCATATTCCTTCATATTTGAGATTTTACCTTTGCAAAAGTATTTTGTTCATTATTTTAGATTTTAGGGGTAAAACAAAGCAAAAACATCGCCAAACAGAACATAGGTGGCGCTAGCCAACGCAGAGGAACTGGCACCGATCACACATTGTTGGCACGCACTTTAAGATAATAAAAATTGTTGAAATAGGACTAGAACAGAACCAAACCAGTGCCTGCTCAAGCAGCCAAGGCGGCGCCAGTTGTACTCTAGACATTGTGCTGAAATCACGAAAAATCGGTGAACGATTGAAGAAACAGAACATAACCGGCACCGGCTCTAGCAGCCAAGGCGGCATTAGCTGTGCCCTGAGAATATGACGGAATCTTGATTTTTCTACGCGATTTTTGATAATTTGCAGAATTTTAGTATTTTTCTACTTCTACTGGGCCAAGAACTTACACAAACGAGTTTAGGCACTTCCTAAGCCTATAAATAGATGTAAAACATAAGAGAAAAGAGAGAGAATACAGAGATCATCATAGAAATCTCTCAAATCAATAGAGGAATTCTCCAAATCAAGGAGGGTTGTACAAGAAGGTTTTCAAAGGAAGAAGAAAGAGGCTTGTCTATGAGTGCTTTCTTTTACTTTGTTTAATTTTTCTTGAACAGTGATGTTTTAATTGTTTTAGTGTAATTTGACATTATTTTAGGTATTCATGATTTTTAGAGTACTTGATCTGTTGAATAATTAATTGTTCTTCTTGGTGTTTAATTACTTGAGCTTATTACGAGATTAATTAGTTGGTTCTTTCCATTAACTCACTGAGTCCAAAGGGCTTGATGGTGGTTGCAATTTATTAATTTCATATTTGTTGTCTGTTAACTCACTGTGACCAAGGGGGTTAATTGATGAGGACTGGGTAATTAAAGGTTAATTGATGTTTGCCGAGAGCAAGGATTCATTAGTTAATTTCATATTTAAATTTGCCGAGACCAAGGGAATTTAGTTAAAGATAGTGTTTAATCATCTTTTAGGTGAATTAGTTGAGACAAGACCAATTGATTCTGATTTATCTAGAAGGTAGTGATTGCATGGATTAAAAAAATAAGTGAATCTATCTTAATCCTTCATGATGCTAAGAGAATAGTTAATTATGATAATGATTAAGTCCTTTAAGATCATGTTTGCCAGAATAATAGTTTGAGTTACATAATTCTCTATCCTTAACATGTATATATTCTTTTATTTTATTTTATTTTATTTTCTTCTTCACTTTATCAAGTCGGTTAAACAATGTAAGAAAAGTGATTAATGCATATTTGTTCCTGGAGGATCGACACTCGTTTGAACCCTATACTATGCTTAATGATGAGTACGCTTTCACATATATGTAATTTGGGGTTAACGTTATAATTTAAACTTAATTGGAAATGTGCTTATTTTTATATGATTTTTATACCCAAATAAATACACATCACTAGGTTTTGCTCATTCGCTGGTGTGGTTGCCTCCACTATAGTAGTACAATTGTAAGCATTAGCTATTTTCCATAATCATCGCTTTTCTAAATTCTACTGATATGCAATATCCAATTACCCCTCGTCAACCCAATTGTTCTAGCCCAAAATTAAAGTGCAAATATTCCATGTACAAAAAACAAGTAAATTCATATAGCATGCTCAGTCAGGTAAAAGATATATAAAAATATTGCATAGATATTTCATATATTATACACCATACGTAATCATAGGGCATTCCAGATAATGTCCCACTATTCAAACATAATTAGCAGGCAGAATAGAAAATCACAAATCTCCAAAGCAGAGCTATCAAAATCATAAATCCTAACAACAATCGCCATTTCTAAGCTTCCATCATTATAATATGGTCCTATCTATCAAATCGGAACTACGATAGTCCAAATCAGGAGACTAAAATAAGTATAAAGATCATATGGCTCCTCATCATATATTGTCCTCTTATACATAAAGAATCTCTAATAAGCATACTTATCACATTCCTCAAAACATCTAAGTGTTCATGTAAACATAGACTTTCTCTCACAACCTTATCAATGTTACCACCATTGCAATACACAGAGATGAAATTTCCTCCCATATCAATTTATCAACACGTAGCAAGATTTTCAAGTTCAAAAGACCAACAAACGAGCTCAACCTTAGATAACCATAGTCATTCATAAATTCTAAATCCTTGATTTTAAGGGTAATACTCAGACCTAGCCTAGACGTAATAATTCCATAATTCACAATCTAGAATCTATTCCTCTAACCATGCTCTTAGCTTTAGTTTTACACTCCTTGAAATTCAGCTATTCAAAATCATCATCCTGGGCTATCAGTTTAACTTCTGAGTTTTAATTGCTAAGTTACTACTACCATACAATTCATACATATCAACAAGTGCCCAAGTTATGAAAAGTGCGGGGCTTCACAGAAGCCATAGCTATGCAAGCAGTCTTATACATTATAACAACATTATTCGCACATAATGCGGTTAGTTTAGCAAAAATTAAAAAACTTAAATTCTAAATCTAATAAATTAAGGCGACTTCCTAAATATAGTCTTTGATACCACTTGTAAAGCACCTACGCATTCCAAAAGGGGCGGGGACGTCACCACGTCCAAAGAACAAGGGGTCTTTATAAAGAGGTAAATAAATAACTTATCCAAAATAATACCTCAAATAAAAATTAATCATAATACAGCTCAAGTAAAGCTTAACTAGGGTCTTAAAACAAAGAATACACTATCAAGTACAAGATCTTGAACTCTAGCCCTGACCTTTTTCAGTAGTGTTCATGACCTAAAACATGTACAAAAATTTTGAGAAATAAATTTCCCAGTAAGTTTTGTATGTGTGAGAGTGCACATTTGAAACAATTTCATGATACGCAATTTTTAAATACCAAAATCACAATTGCAATCAAATCAACCGTTTTAAACACAAGAATGACTTTTTCAATTTACATTCTAAATAAATAACTTTACTCCAAGAAAATCAACCACTCAACAATAACGTGGACTATAAACCTTGCATTATAGTCCGGAGTCATGAAACCTTGCGTCATGACCCTGTACTGTGAAACCCTGAATCGCAGCACTGTGGGTGAATGGCCCACGGGTAGGGATACTCTTTCTTCTCCTAGGCCACTCTAACTTCTGATTGTCCATTTCAGGGGAAAAAATACAGTTCCACTTGGAACAGGTCGCTAGTTCGGACCGGCCTAACTCACTAGCACTGTTGCCTAAGCAAGATCGAGTTCACCTCTCGGAGGTGGCCACCTGCTGAAAAGCTAGCTCACTTCTCCTTAGGCTAGTGCTAGTAGCCTACCCTTATTGAGTATTCAACGATTTTGCAACAAGGAAACTCATTAGCATCAAATAATGGCCAAAAAGAAAATATCCAGCATGACTTCAGAAAACTTGTTCAACGTATTTAGTGTGGAAAACCAAAATCAGTGCGTGAGTAGAAATAAAGTAAGAAAGCTAGTCATGTTGAACATTTTATCACAACAAAACATGACATTTGACAACTTACAATTACATTATTTCAGAAACGGTTTTAATGCAAGAACTTACCTAATTTTGCCTTACAAATATTAGATTATTTGCATGATCTAATCAGCGGGTTCTAGTCCCGTCTAGAAAAAAAAAATACAAAGATCATGTCACAAACTTTCTTATAACCCTAATATTGCCATAGTATCCAAAACTAGCTCAATTTCTAACATGGAGTCATCACATAATACTAACCAACCATCAACTTCATTTCATATATAACAAGCTAAACATGAAATAATGTGTACTAATAAATAAATATATACTTATACAATTACTAAATAAATGATAAACTCACATATAGATAAATGAACAAATGACTGAGTAACTATATAGCTATATAAACAAACAATTAGTTAATTAAAATAAAAGTTGCTTGTGAAAGTAAATAACAATTAAATAAATAGGTTAGTTAATATGTAAAAACATTAAGTAACCAAAGAATTAAGTAAATAGATAATTATTTAATTACTTACTTAGCTAATTAAAGTATTTTTTGTTCGTAATAATATAAAAATAAATAATTAAGGAGATATATTTATTAATGAGTAGGTGATATGATGAGTACAACAATAGCAACAACAACAACAATAATAACAACAACAACTGATGGCAAAACGCAGAACAGGAGCCATGGACGGATAAAAACAGAGACAAAAAAAAAAATTATACGCGAGCCATAAAGGCCATGCGGAAGCGTGAAGATCATACCTTTGCATTCCTTAACCCTCCTAGGTTGCGTAGGAACAGATTGAACGGCTGGAATCGCCTTGCTTTGCACAGTTGAAGGAGCTTCCGGTTGAACACCCGCTAGCCTTCGACTTCGTCTTGTTTGCATTAACGCTTAGCTCTCCAGCTCTCGGGATATTCCTCAGCCTAACCTCTAGTCGGTGAACACTATGGTGAAGAGGAAGGGTCTCAATTCTCCTTGGTTCGTTCGCTATTGATTAGCAAAGAACAAGAGAAAAACCAAAAAGAAGAAGAAGAGATTTTTTGAGAGGGAGAGAGAGACTCACATGAGAGTCTTTGCTTGGGAAGGAAAATAATTAGGGTTTTTTTTCTTTTCAAAGAGTTGTTTATATTTAGCCAAAATTAGGTCTCTCAATCTCTGATAAACATATCCCCGGGATTTCAAACTACCCGGATGTTATCCCGAGAAACAGCTTTGGCCTAATCTTAAACTCCTCTTAACCATCATCCGGAAAAACCCTAAGGTCCAAGCTATTGGGCCAGATAAATATTTATTATTTTTCTTGGACCCAAAAGGCCCAAAATAATAAATATTAATTATTTATTTTCTGGGCTTACATAAGTAACCCAATAAATAATTGATGAGCCCAAATGAACCATAATAATTAATCTTTAATTATTTATTTCTTGGGCCTACATAAATAACCCAATAAATAATTAAACATTAATTATTTCCCCTAGTTTAAGCCCAGGTTAATTTCTTAATTATTCATACTGGACCTAGGCCCTGAATAATTAATTAACCAAATAAACTAGATAATTAATTTCTCTCAACTCCTATTTTATTTATTTATTTATTTATTTTATTCCAAATCCAATAATAAATTAGACTTCCCGAATAAAATAAAATAAAACAAAATAAAATAAAATCCTCTTCAACCGAGACCAATTCCTCATCCCAAAAATAGTTAGGACTTACGGCTATCCCGAGGACCAAAAAGACACATCGCCTTGGTCGCTAAAATGACCAAAATACCCCCGCTATATAAATAGCTGTATTTTGCATTTTAAATATTTCCTAATATCACCATAAGGAAATATTGACCCCAAGGACAATGCTGCATTCGCAAAGTCTCCGACCTACAGGTGAAATGACTAAAATACCCCTCTACACATCGCCGTACATTTAGAGAGGAAGAAGTGTACTAACACCCCTCTAAATGACATCTACCATCCTTAGGCTTCTAGTCCAATGATCCACGACTTCCGGAGTGTTTCCGCTTTCCAAGGGAGCTACCCTAAAGCAAACATCCAAGTCATGTTTCCCAGTGGCCCCGGATAATTTAGACCATTCGGACAACCACAAGGGGCGATATAGTGCGTAAACTATCTTGTATAAGTCCTGTCTTAACTAACTAGTCACACATACCCAACATGCAAGTATATTGGCCCTATGATAGAACCTCAACTACAAGAAATCAAAGTATATGCTTCCAGCCTTCGCTAGACCACCAACTCATACTCAAGTCGTAGAGTACTAGTCCACGCTCGTAGCGGTAGTAGTCTAGGTTTCTACCATATAGTACTTTGAGAAACCACTACTACAGGTCCCGTTCTACGTATTCGAAATACGCTTATGTCATGAAGTGAGTGGACTACCCACCGGCTAAAGGTAAGCCATTCCCCATTTGGAATTCATAACATAATAACCTAAACATGATGAGGTTCCCAGCCTCATCAATAGGTTAAGAACAAATGTTTATGTGTTAAATAACCCGTGATCCATACCTTACCGTGAAAGACCACCATTCACATGGATCACTTATTTAAACACAATGGGTCCTGTTCCAAACGAAAATCGTGCACAAACAAAAAGTAAATTCACAAACAATTTCTGAAAATAAATTCTTTTATTAAATAATTCGATTTTACATCGTAAACCTAGTCTAAGAGGGCATACAATCCAACAATCTCCCACTTGCACTCTAAGACTAGGTAAGTCCATAGGTGCCCACCCCTATGGCGTCTAAGTGTCTCTTGAAGACTCTCTCACCCAAAGGCTTGGTGAATGGGTCTCGCTAGATTGTTTTCTCGAGGTAATATGCTCCACCACGACTTCCCGTCTCTCGGATGAAATCCCGGATCGGTGGTACTTCCTCTCGATGTGTTTCCCCTTCTTGTGGTTCCGAGGCTCCTTAGATTGCGACACCGCTCCAGTTGTTGTCGCAATACATCACAACCGGCCTATCCATATGTGGTACGACTCCAAGTTCCGAAAGAAACTTCCGGAGCCGATCGCTTCCTTGGACGCTTCCGAAGCCGCCACATACTCGCCTTCCATGGCTGAGTCAGCAATACAAGATTGCTTGATACTCCTCCATGAAATTGCTCCTCCGCACAAGGTGAAGACATATCCACTAGTGGATTTTCTCTCATCCTTATCCGCCCGGAAGTCTCGAGTCCGTGTATCCCGTAGGAACCAAATCATCAGCCTCGTAAACCAAAGATATAATCTCTCGTTCCCTTGAGGTACTTGAGAATATGCTTTACAACCTTGCCAATGAACCTCCCCCGGGTTTGACCGATATCTCGCTAACTAAGCCCACGGCAAAGCGTATATCCGGCCTAGTACACAAGATGGCGTACATGAGACTTCCCACCGCCGAAGCGTAGGGAATCCTACTCATTCCGTCCTTTTCTTCTTGAGACTTAGGACAACTCCTTCGAAGAAAATGACAACCCATGTCCGCAAGGGATTAGAGCTCCCTTGCATGAGTCCATGCCGTACTTGGCCGCATCTTGTCAATGTATGTCGCTTGGGATAATCCTAACATTCTCTCGCTTCCTATTTCTAAGAAGCCTAATCCCGAGAATGTAGCCGGCTTCTCCCAAGTCCTTCATACCGAATTGACTAGACAGCCAAACCTTTGTAGATGACAATGTCCCTACATCATTTCCAATGAGTAGAATGTCATCCACATACAGGACAAGAAAAACCACATTGATGCCTTCAAGTTTCCCGTACACGCATGGTTCATCTTCGTTTTGAATAAAACCATAAGACTTTACAGCCTCATCAAAACGAATGTTCCATGCTCTTGATGCCTCGCTTAAGTCCATAAATGGACTTCTTAAGCTTGCAAACCATGTGTTCCCCGGCCTTCAAGAATGAAGCCTTCCGGTTGGGACATATAGATGTCTTCGCTAAGATGGCCATTTAAGAATGCCGTCTTGACATCCATTTGCCATATCTCGTAGTCATAGTGACAAAGCGATGGCAAGGAGGATGCGAATGGATTTAAGCATGGCTACCGGGGAAAAGGTTTCCTCATAGTCGATACCCTCTTTCCGAGTATACCCTTTCGCCACAAGCCTAGCTTTGAAGGTTTCCACCTTCCCATCCGCTCCTCTCTTCCTCTTGTATACCCACTTGCACCCAATGGGTTTTATCCCTTCAGGTGAAGCTACAAGATCCCAAACCCGATTGAGGTACATAGACTCAATCTCGGCTTTCATTGCTTCATGCCACGTATTTGCATCGGCATCGCGAATAGCCTCCTCGTATCTAGCGGGGTCTTGTTCCCGATGGTCGGAAACCAGCTCAAAGGCTTCTCCATCCATCTATCCGAACCCTAGACACTCTCCCACTACGACGAGGCTCCATTTGTACTGTGCTCTTGAGGCCGTGCCTCTTCTTGTTCCAAAATCGGGTCAGCAGAAGTTGATTCCATAGATAACTTCTCCCGAAGCTCCAACCTCGTTGAACCTTTAGTGGAAGTACTTTGATCATCTTCCAAGTATCTAGCATTGGTACCGACTAGTACCTTCTCGCTCCTTAGGATGATAAAAGTAGCCTCCTTTTGTCCCTTTTGGATACCCAACAAAATAGCATAATTCTCGATCTTGGTTCCAACTTGTCTCCCTTGATCAAGCACATAAGCCGGACACCCCCAAATCCCGAGATGATTCGTACTTGGCTTACGCCCACCCACATCTCATAGGGAGTCCTAGGTACCGACTTGGAAGGCACCAAGTTCGTAATATATGCCGCCGTTTCCAGTGGCATATCCCCAAAAGGACACCGGAAGAGTAGCATGAGACATCATGCTTCGGACCATTTCCATCAACGTCCCGTTCCTTCTCTCGCCTACTCCGTTCCGCCGGGGGTTCCCTGCAGCAGAGCTGGGATACTATCCCATGATGTACCATGTAGTCCTTGAATTCACCTAGGAGGTACTCTCCACCACGATCCGATCGTAAGGTTTTGATTAATTTACCTCGTCCGACGCTCCACTTCACCCTTAAACTCTTTGAACTTGTCAAAAGAGTCGACTTGCGTCTCATCGTAAATGTAACCATACCTCGTACAATCATCCGTGAACGTGATGAAGTACTCAAAACCTCCCCTAGCCGGTGTAGACAATGGACCGCACACATCGCTGTGAACAAGACTCAACACCTCCTTGGCTCTATCCGCCTTTGGTGTAAAAGACCTTTTGGTCATTTTTCCCATCAAGCAGGATTCACACCGAGGCCAACTTTCCAATCTCAATGAGCCCAAAGGCCCATCATGGATTAGCCTCTCGAATCCCGGTCGAGTTAATATGACCCAACCTCAGATGCCAAAGGTATGAATCATTGATATTGGTCTTTCTCTTCTTAGTTAAAGGTTCGTGACAGTAGCGTTATTTGATTGGTTGTTAATAGGGTTTAAAAAGAACAAATTTCCATACATGTGCCCAAGACATAAAATTTCTCCATCTCTACCGATAGAAATACCGTAATGGAAAGATACGTAATATCCTTGATTAATAAGTTTTGCAACCGAAATCAAATTCTCGACGAAAACCAGGTACATATAAAATGTCTTTTAAAACCACTATCTTATTACAATAAAAAATAAGATCCAGCCTCTCCCACCGCAAGGGCCCGCACTTGTGCTCCATTACCCACTCGAAGCCCATGTTCGCCCTTCTTGAGTCTTCTTATCTTCCTAAACCCCCGCAAGGAGTTACGTATATGATCGTTGGCTCCCGAATCAACAATCCAAGTGGAAGTTGATCCTACCATTGATATGGACTCTAGATAGTAAACATTACCTCGTGGGGTTTTTCTTGGCCTCGAAGATCCGGACACTCCTTTTTCCAAGTTGTCCCTTCTTTCCACACTTGAAGCACTTGCCCTTTGGTTTGTCCTTGGGCTGGTTCTTGGCCGGGTCGCCGCATTCCCCTTCTTCCTCTTGAACTTTCCGGGCTTAGGCCCAGCTTCTTGAAGAAGAGGCCTTAGCAATCATGGCCTTAGACTCGCGGCTTCATGACCTTCTCCGCCATCCGGAGCTCCTTCATCGCCTCACCAAACTCATGTTCAACTTGTTCATGTTATAGTTTAACTTGAACCGAGTGAAAGAGCCCGTAGAGATTCGAGAACCATGTCCACTTGGCTCTCTGGGTCAATGACAGCCCCTAAGATTTCTCGCCTCCTCGAAAGCAAGCAATCATCTTGAGCATATGCTCTCGGACCGATGCTCCCTCACCCATCTTAGTGTTTACAATTGTTCGAAGAGCCTCCCGCCTTGCGGGCCGGCTCTTGTCCGCGAACATAGTTGCCAACGATTGACTTATGTCATATGCGTAAGCCATGTGCTCGTGTTTTGACCGGAGCACATTAGACATGGAAGCTAACATATAGCAACGTGCCATTTCGTCGCCTTTCTTCCATGCCTTTTCAGCCTCTCGCTCTTCAGCGGTGGAACCTTCCCCGATAACAGTAGGTGTTTCGTAAAGGACATACTTATACTCCTCACCGTGAGTATTATGTCCAGTGTTCCTTTTCCAAATCCACATAGTTTGGACCCGTTAACTTATTCTCCCCGAGAATAACGGCCAATGGACTAAAAGAACCTCCCACCATTTCTGAAAATCGAAAATAAAAGAAAGAAATTAGTTTGTGAAAACAAAATGAAATTTGTGCACCGAAAATAATTTGGCTCTTAGGAAAACCGACATAGCTTCTTGGGAAGATTAACAGCTTCCTAAGCTAAGTGTATTAACCACCACAAATTAATTTCCCTTCTAGGTAATGGTCTAGAGAATAACTCCATCGTGGGATGGCCGTTTCCTCTCATTTCCTATGGACATACCTCGCACTATAACCTCCAACGTGGGCCGGCCGATCATAGTACGTGCCCCGGTTATTAATTACATCCTTCCATTAGATCTAGATCCTTGTGGTATCCCCATCCTATACGGGTTCACTCCCAGTGGTGACGCGAGGGGATCCACGATCTCTAATGAGGACCGTGATGGAAGCCGTGGGGCCGTTGGAACCCCTCTCCCACTTAGTCTTTTAAAATTAAGGTTTTCTCGGAAAATATCCTTTTGAAATTTCCATTAAGTTTTTCTTAACTCAAAAATAAAATATCTAAGTCCAATAAAATCTCTATGTCAAGGCTTATATCCTTTGAGAGATTTCCTCCATGGACTAATTTTATATAAGTTAAAACTTAATGATTTCAAAAATTTCCAATTAAAACTTTCTAGAGACTTTGGTCTCAAGTTTATTTGACAAAATCATTTTTCTAGTCCAAAACAAAACAAAATGGCTCTCCATTTTAATTTACAAAAATATCTAAATCCAATATATTTTCTATGTCAAGGATTAAATCCTTTGAGAAAATATTCAAGGATTAATTTTTGTACCAATTAAAATAACCATTTAGTTTTTAAAGAAAAATATTTTTCCTTGCCAAAACAAAAGGTTCCCAAAGACTTTGGTCTTTGAGGAAAAGCACACATAGGTACATAAAAAATAGCATGCTAGAAAACAATAAACGTTTTCATGCTTTTCTATTTTTTAAACCTAAGTGCCCAAATAATAGAATTAAACACATTAATTAATTAATTAATGATCTTGTTTAATCCTAAAATCCCTTACTAATATTTTTCATGCAAATATATTCCAAGAATATAAATATTGCAAAAATATTAACTTCGCCCGGTATGGGACCCCAAAACGAAAAAGAAAAAAATAAAAAAAATTGCCAAAAATGGCCGGCGGTCCACCGCACCGGCCGCACAGATCCGCGCTGTAATGGCCTCGCGGTCCACCGCAGCCGCAATGCACCGCGCCGCACCAGTATCGCACGCCAGCCCACGACCCGTGGACTTCGCCCGCGCCCGCGACCCGCGCCCGGTTCTCCTCTCGTCGCCGACCCGCGATCCAGCCTCGCGAGCCGCCCTGGCTGGACCTTCTCCGACTCGCGCGCGAACCCGAAATCAAACGAATTCAATTGCAAATTTTGCAATTGAATTCGGCTTCAATCCAACCGCGATTGGCTCGGCTTCGCGGCTCCGTAAGCACGGCTCCACTCACGTAACGTAAGCGGCTCGCGGCTCCGGCTCGCCGGCGGCTTATGAACGCTTTTCTTCTTCTCCGTTTTTCCACCCGCGCGAATTTTTTCACAGAAAAATTTTTTCCTTCGATTTTTTCTGTCTTCTTTGGACATTTTTACTTATAAAAACTCATCCAAAACATAACCACAACCGCCTATACCCATTAAAATTGGGTTTACACGATTAAAACACCAAAGCCAAAAAAAATTTACAGAGATCCTATGCTTCCTTTGTGAAGCTTACATCAAGCCTATCCCATACCAAAACAGCGAAGGATCACAGGTATAATCATCTTCTCCATTTTATTAACTACCATGCTCCCTATATTGATCAAAACCAATGGCTCTGATACCACTTTGATGGCAAAACGCAGAACAGGAGCCATGGACGGATAAAAACAGAGACAAAAAAAAATTATACGCGAGCCATAAAGGCCATGCGGAAGCGTGAAGATCATACCTTTGCGTTCCTTAACCCTCCTAGGTTGCGTAGGAACAGATTGAACGGCTGGAATCGCCTCGCTTTGCACGCTTGAAGGAGCTTCCTGCTGAACACCCGCTAGCCTTCGACTTCGTCTTGTTTGCATTAACGCTTAGCTCTCCAACTCTCTGGGATATTCCTCAGCCTAACCTCTAGTCGGTGAACACTATGGTGAAGAGGAAGGGTCTCAATTCTCCTTGGTTCGTTCGCTATTGATTAGCAAAGAACAAGAGAAAAACAAGAAGAAGAAGAAGAGACTTTTGAGAGAGAGAGAGAGACTCACGTGAGAGTCTTTGCTTGGGAAGGAAAATAATTAGGGTTTTTTTTCTTTTCAAAGAGTTGTTTATATTTAGCCAAAATTAGGTCTCTCAATCTCTCGATAAACATATCCCCGGATTTCAAAATACCCGGATGTTATCCCGAGAAACAGCTTTGGCCTAATCTTAAACTCCTCTTAACCGTATCCGGAAAAAACCCTAAGGTCCAAGCTATTGGGCCGTATAAATATTTATTATTTTTCTTGGACCCAAAAGGCCCAAAATAATAAATATTAATTATTTATTTTCCGGGCTTACATAAGTAACCCAATAAATAATTAATGAGCCCAAATGAACCATAATAATTAATCTTTAATTATTTATTTCTTGGGCCTACATAAATAACCCAATAAATAATTAAACATTAATTATTTCCCCTAGTTTAAGCCCAGTGTTAATTTCTTAATTATTCATACTGGACCTAGGCCCCGAATAATTAATTAACCAAATAAACTAGATAATTAATTTCTCTCAACTCCTATTTTATTTATTTATTTATTTATTTTATTCCAATCCAATAATAAATTAGACTTCCCGAATAAAATAAAATAAAACAAAATAAAATAAAATCCTCTTCAACCGAGACCAATTCCTCATCCCAAAAATAGTTAGGACTTACGGCTATCCCGAGGACCAAAAAGACACATCGCCTTGGTCGCTAAAATGACCAAAATACCCCCGCTATATAAATAGCTGTATTTTGCATTTTAAATATTTCCTAATATCACCATAAGGAAATATTGACCCCAAGGACAATGCTGCATTCGCAAAGTCTCCGACCTACAGTGTGAAATGACTAAAATACCCCTCTACACATCGCCGTACATTTAGAGAGGAAGAAGTGTACTAACACCCCTCTAAATGACATCTACCATCCTTAGGCTTCTAGTCCAATGATCCACGACTTCCCGGAGTGTTTCCGCTTTCCAAGGGAGCTACCCTAAAGCAAACATCCAAGTCATGTTTCCCAGGGCCCCGGATAATTTAGACCATTCTGACAACCACAAGGGGCGATATAGTGCAGAAACTATCTTGTATAAGTCCTGTCTTAACTAACTAGTCACACATACCCAACATGCAAGTATATTGGCCCTATGATAGAACCTCAACTACAGCAAATCAAAGTATATGCTTCCAGCCTTCGCTAGACCACCAACTCATACTCAAGTCGTAGAGTACTAGTCCACGCCGTAGCGGTAGTAGTCTAGGTTTCTACCATATAGTACTTTGAGAAACCACTACTACAGTCCCGTTCTACGTATTCGAAATACGCTTATGTCATGAAGTGAGTGGACTACCCACCGGCTAAAGGTAAGCCATTCCCCATTTGGAATTCATAACATAATAACCTAAACATGATGAGGTTCCCAGTCTCATCAACAGGTTAAGAACAAATGTTTATGTGTTAAATAACCCGTGATCCATACCTTACTGTGAAAGACCACCATTCACCTGGATCACTTATTTAAACACAATGGGTCTGTTCCAAACGAAAATCGTGCACAAACAAAAAGTAAATTCACAAACAATTTCTGAAAATAAATTCTTTTATTAAATAATTCGATTTTACATCAGAAACCTAGTCTAAGAGGGCATACAATCCAACAACAACAATATTAGTGATGACAATATTGGTAACGTTTAATAATAATAATAATAATAATAATAATAATAATAATAATAATAATAATAATAATAATAATAATAATAATAATAATAATAATAGAGTAATAATAAAATAATGGCAATATTAGTATTGATGACATTCAATCCACTATTACATTCTAGCATTGACATACACAATTATTCTACATATGGAACACATATAAATTAATAATAAGAAGTTTCCTTAAAATTTCCGGAGTTGAACGCAATTTTCAACTTTAGTGACACTTTTCCTATTAGCATAATACATGTGAAAACACTTTGGATTGACCTCAATTTTTACAAAGACATACCTAAACACATATAGAATAGAATACAAGTGGCATAGGACAAAAATCAGGCCATAATTATGCTCAATGATTTATTTTTTGTTACAATCATAAACTGTCTGGCACAAACAAGTTTGAAAGAAAAATTCGTAATTTTTAATTCTCACATTGGAAAATTCTGAAATACACACATAAAGCTACGTTTTCTCTATTTTAACCTTTCCCAAATTTGGAATTTATCACCACAAATTAACGGCATCAACCAGATTGTACTGCAAAAATAGGGTACTCTGTCCCTTCAATTCTTTTCGAAAATTATTTGGTTTTATTGCAGGGTTTTCTTGCATGATCTCTAGCATAAAACACATCCTAAATATGTCTAGATCACAATATCAAAAGTCCTTGCAAAAATAATTTGTTTTGCTATTTTATTTTCAAATAAAACCTACAACTAGCATGTAATTGTAGAATTTCCAGATTTCAATAATAAATGATAAAATTGTTTTCTTTTTATAAAATATTTTGAAAGGGGGTTTCTTTTTCACAATCTAAGCATGTTCAGATAAAAATAATAAATTCTCAATCAAAGAATGCATGTTACAAATTTTAAACCCTAAGAACCCTAATTTTCAACTATTATGGTAGCAATCAAGAAAATCAAGGGAAAGAGCCAACTCTGTCATTACCTCTTGTTATGTCCAACTTAAACAACCTCAGAGGAAAGAGTGGGTGTCTTCTAGCCTTCATTCCCACCAAGAATGTCAAGAAATGAATCTAGGAGTGGTGCTTCAAAGTTGTGTTCCTGTGCAGAATTTCTCCGTAAGCAATATATTAATTAAACTTTAGCTAAGGAAAGAAGGAATTTCATGTGAGGGGGGGGGGAGAGGGAGATATGGCTGCTAGGGTGAATTAGGGCTAAAAAAATCTGATTTAAATGGCTTTTTATAAGTAAATTATGTTAGGATGAAGAAATAGAAAAAGAATTAAGGGAAATCCTATTTTTCTCGAGGTTTTATCTAATAAAAAGCTTTCTTTAATTATTTAATCATAATCCTATGGGAGTTGGAGTGTTAGGTTGCAGCACATAGGAGTGGGAATAGGATAGGAATATTCTCCAATTTATCGTAAGCATTAAAGGATTGGAAATAATAAATCTCCTTCAAGATAATTTTCCAAATACACAAGAATTGGGGTTTCCCCTTTTTCCTTCTCCTAAAAGGAGCTACTTGGCTTCTAGAAGCCTAATAATTCCCTCAAAATATTATCCTAACTAGAATAAATATTTAATTTAAGAAAATTTAATTTTTCTCCAAATAAAGCAAAATAAGAAGAAAATCTTGCTAGTCTAATATATAAATACTACCTAAAATTTGCACACAAGTAAATAAATAAAAATAAATATATAATCAGTGTTTTGTAAATATATAGAAAATACACAAATATATTTTAAATATATATAAATTCATGATTATTTTACAATTAATAAATAGTTACCTAAATTATTGTAATTAACCGCTACTCAATAATTAAATACACAATTTCGAGTTACCTATATTTTCTTTTATATATATATATACATATATATATATATATGACTATTTATTTCTTTTCCCAATTAACAGTATAATGTTAGAATATTCTATAAATCATTATTTCAAATAATGTTTCATTAAACATCACTAAAACACAACAATTCTTCCACAGTCATACTTAAACAAATTTATTCATGTCATGCTAAATATGTCTATATGCAAAAATGCTCGTGCTATATGGGCCATATATTTCCTCATTTCTAGGGACATTTAGGGTGGGGTGTCACAACAATAGCCGACCACTTGCTCTTTTCTTTTAATTTCCTTATTTCCTTTTACACATGGCAGCTACCATCAAACCCCTGATAGGCCTATTTTCTTAATTAGTCCAATGACTAATTTAATAAAATTTTTATTAATTAATTCATTAATTTGGGCCTAATATAAAATTATCAAAGATAATTAATTAATAAACTAATTGATTGAATTATTTCTTTTATTAATTAATTAAACTATTTGGGACAAATATAAAATTATCCTAGATAATTAAGTAATAAACTAATTAATTAAATTGGCCCAATTAATTATTCTAGCCCAGATAAATAATTAATTAGACTCCTAGAATAATTCTTCCAATAATTAAGTCACCAATAAGCCCATATAGTAAAATAAATTTACTAAGGTTATTTAAGCAACTCTGGGGGATCAAAAGACATATTATTCTTGGTTACTAAAATGGCCAAAATATCCCTTCTAATCGATAGTTGTATTTTATCATTTTAAATATTCTATTTATCACCATATGAAAATATTGACCCCGAGAATTGTATTGCTAGTGCAGTGTCCTTGACCTACAGGTGTAGTAACGAAAATACCTTTCTACGTATCACCCGTCATTGGGATCGGAAAAAATGCACTAACACCTTTCTCAATGACATCTACCATCCTTTGATAGCTAGTCCGATAATTCTCGACTTCCAGTATATATCCACTTATCATAGGGAGCTACTTGAAAGTGTACATACTTAGTCATGCTTCCTAGGGTCTTGGATTATTTAGATTATCCCGGACAATAACAAGGGAGTAGTTTCTTTACTTCATGAAGCATAAAAACTTTATTGTATAAGTCTGTCTTAATTAACTAGAGTTATACACTCAACATATAAGGTTATTGGCCTTGCGATCAGACCTCACCCAATATACATCAAAGTGTGCAAGTCTAATTTCACCAAACCACTAACTTATACTCAAGTCTTAGGGTATTCGTCTATGCAGTAGTTGCAATAAACTAATCTTTATTTAATTGAGTACTTTTATAAATATTATTATCATGTAGTCTAATTCTAAGTATTCCAAATAGGCTTACACTATTAGTATGAGTGGACTATTCACGTGTTGAAGGTAAACTATTCCCTATTTAGAAATCATAGTATAATGATCAAAACCTTGATGAAGTGCCCAACTCCATCGAACAAGAACAATTTTTTGCTTCTGTATTAGTAGCCATAATCTACACCTTACTGTGAAAGCATGATCCAATCATGTAGACTAATTACTAACACAATTAGACCTTTAATGTGTAATATAAGGAAACAAACAACCATTAATGAATAAAATGTTTATTAATTTTCAAAATACAGAAATACAAAGTCTATTTTTGACATACATTCCAACAAAGAAAAAAAAAGTCTACTGCATATACAAAATTCTTCCCAAGCCTTCACTTACACAAAAAAAGTAGTATGAGTCTCAGGGAGTCCACTGATGTGCTTCGGTCTCTATGATTTTCAAGAAGAGGTAGCACACATGTGAGCATAAATCTCAATGAGTCCTATGTGTGCTAGTGTTTTTCTCTAAAATAGCTCATAAAAAAGTGGTGTGCAAAACATAGGCAAGATAATGTACTTGGACTTCTAAAATGTAAGCAAGTAATGAGAACTTGATTCCATGTAGAAAAATATGAGGATAAACTTAGGTATCATTTTAGAAAATTCTCAAGATCACATGAGGCAATGCATGCTAGCTTATGGTTTGTTGTGGGAGGAACTCATTAAATCCCACTCACCCACATGCATGTAAAACAATCATGATTCATGCCAGAGTTAGTGCTTACGCTAAGATAGTTAGTGCTTATGCTAAGATATTGCTTATCCCAAGATAGTGCTTATGCCACGAAGTAGCTAATCCCTGTGTCCTTTCGCCCCATTTTAAGTAAGACGAATTGTAACACCTCTCTACCTAAGCCTACCAAGGCCGGGGATGTTGCTCCGTCCAAAGGACAATGTGTCTTTATAATTAGGTCACACAATCAAAATAGCGGAATAAAAATGATATTTTAACTTAAAATTTATTACAACCCAAGGATAAATCCAAGAATACCAAAAACAAATCCATAATAAAATTTATCCACTCTCATCTCCCCAAAGCATTACACAAAATAAATTATCAGAAAATCTTCAAAAGCAGGCAATATCGAGATACTCATCCCCACAGCAGGATCGACCTGAAATCATGGTAAAAAAAATGGTGATGAGACAAAAATCTCAGTAAGTCCGTGTGTGCTTTGAGTGTCGAGTGAAAATAGTTTGTGAATGCAAAGTATAAAATCTTTATAAGAGAAATACTGGAAAGCAATAAATATTAGTTAAAACTAAGAGTGGCGTTTTAGCTTTTCCCGCCATACACAATATTAAAATCAACCACTCAAAAGAAAGGGTCATGGGTTACCACACGTTGGGCCCCAAAACCAGTCAAAATGCCGACACTTTGTGCAGACTGACAAAAGGTAGGTGATCGGCCTACCAAGCAAGATACTCCTCATTCTCTATACTCAAACAACAACCGGGTGTCCATTCCGGCAAAACACAATCACTTGACTGAAATAAAAACTGCTAGCTCGGACCGGCATGACTAAGTAGTACTGACGTTTCTCTAAGTTGAGTTCATCTTCTAGAGGTGGCCTCCTGCCAGAAGGCTCACTCTTGCTCTTCAAAACTAGTACTACTAGCCTACCCTTATTGAGTACCTAACGAACGTATCCCACTTGGGAAAAATGAACAAAACACAGTTTCACTTGAAAATAGCAATTAAGGGTTTTCCAAAGTCTTTGTGAAAATCAGTTTTAAAAAGAATTTTGAGTTTGAATAAATCTGCTTATTGATTTTCAAATAATTCATTTGACTAAAATAAGAAAGGAGTCAATCCTCAATTGCCTTTACAGAAATGAGTGTCCTTGCACTCTACATTTGACTTGCCATTAAAAAAAATCATTTTTGCATCAAATAGGTTTCATGTAAGAGCTTACCTAATCCTTGTTCACAATAAAAGTCTCCAACAGCTGACCTAACCCCGCATGGGGTAAATACAAATCACAATCAAACTCAAGCCAAAATCCACTTTCACAAATAAAACTAACTTAACTCACTACTACAACCATGATCCTAGTGTCCCAAGCTTTAAGGCCAAATAATAAACAAAAACGTTTATAAGCCAAGGCTAATTTGATATTTAAAATAATTAGTATTTTGGGAAATAGGTACTAATAAGTTGAAGGGTTAAATCTTTCTAAAATAATTTAGAGTTTATTTGATGAAGGGTCCTAGGTGGTATAAGGTAAAATAATAATTTATTAATAATTAATTACTGGAAAATAATTGATAATTAAAATTAGTTGAAAATAAAATTTAATGAGTCTTGATTGAAAGATAAAAAATAAATTTGAATAGGTTTTGGTTAAAAGATAATAATTAATTTTTAATAATAAATATTTTACTTATTATGATTATTTTCATAAAAGGCTTTAGTTGATTTCATCATTTTATATAATATCTATATATTTTATTTTTCTAGAAAAAGCTATTATTTATTTGACTAAAATATCTATATTATATATAATAATCCAAATCTACCATTCCTAGGGTTTTTCAAAATTACTAGCAGGAATCATAATATTAAATATTTTATTGAAGGAATAAAATTAGCTTAGGGAAAACTAGATCATGATCATAGTTCTATTGCTAACCACAATCATGAACATATACAACCCTTCAAATCATCAAATCATCCAAGTCATGAATAAAAGCATAGATCTAAATTTATTAAGGCATGGACCAACCTTTACTAGCATAAACATAATCACAACTTCAACAATCATACTTAAATATAAATCCTATTCACCAACGGTGACATTGTAACACCCCGCTACATAGGCCCGCCAAGGCCGGGGATGTCGTCCCGTCCAAAAGACAAGGGGTCTTTATAACTAGGTCACACAATTAAAATAGCGAAATGAAAATAATAATTTACTTAAAATTTATTACAACCCAAGAATAAAACCATGAATTCCCAAAAGAAAAACAAATCCATAAATAAAATCATCCACTCTCAACTCCCCAAAGCAATTCATAAAAATAAAAGACAACATTCTCTTCCAAGGCAGATAATGCAAGCTACTCATCCCCACAGCAGGATCAGCTTGAAATCATGGTGAAAAGGTGATGAGACAAAAATCTCAGTAAGTCCGTGTGTGCTTTGGGTGTTCAGTGGAAATAGTTCGTGGATGCAGAGTATAAAAACTTTATAAGAGAAATATTGGCAAGCAATAAACATTAGTCAAAAGCAAGAGTGGCGTTTTGGCTTTTCCAGCCATACATAATTTATAAGATCAACCACTCGAAAGAAAGGATTATGGGTTACCACACGTTGGGCCCCATAACCGGATGGTCAGTATGTCGACACTTTGTGCATACTGCCGGTCAGAATGCCGACACTTTGTGCAGATTGACTAAAGGTAGGTGATCGGCCTACCAAACAAGATACTCCTCCTTCTCTATACCCAAACAACAACCGGGTGTCCATTCCGGCAAAACACAGTCACTTGACTGAAATAAAAACTGCTAGCTCGGACCGGCATGACTAAGTAGTACTGACGTTTCTCTAAGTTGAGTTCATCTTCTGGAGGAGGCCTCCTGCCAGAAGACTCACTCTTGCTCTTCAAAACTAGTACTACTAGTCTACCCCCATTGAGTACTCAACGTAACGTATCCCACTTGGGAAAAATGAACAAAATATAGTTCCACTTGAAAATGGCAATTCAGGTTTTCCAAAGTTTAGGGCAAAATTGGTTTTAGAAAGAATTTTAGGTTTTGAGTAAAACCGTCCCTTGATTTACAAATAATTTATTTTTCTGAAATGAGAATGGAAATAATCCTCAACTGCCTTTACAGAAATGAGTGACCATGCACTCTACATTTGGCTTGCCATAAAAAGAATCATTTTTCATCAAACAGGTTTAATGCAGAAGCTTACTTGATCCTTGCCCACAACAAAGGTCTCCAACAGCTGACCTAACCCCGCATAGGGTAAATACAAACCACAATCAAACTCAAGCCAAAGACTCACTTTCTCAAATAAAACTAACTCAACTTACTACAATCATATCCCTAGTGTCCCAAGCTTTAAGACTCAATAATAAATAAAAATGGTTTATAAAATAAATCTAGTTTGATATTAAAATAATTAGAATTTGGAAAATAGGTACTAATAAGTTGAAGGTTTAAATCTTGCTAAAATAATTTATAGTTTATTTGATGAAAAGTCCTAGGTGGAATTAGGTAAAATAATAATTTATTAATAATTTAGTTGTTAGAAAATAATTGATAACTAAAATTAGTTGAAAATAAATTTAATGAGTCTAGCTTGAAAAATAATAAGCAAATCCTTAATGGGTTTTGATTAAAATATAATAATTAAATTTTTAGTAATAAATATTTTAGTAATTATAATTATTTCCATAAAAGGCTTTAATTGATTTTATTATTTTAAAAAATATATTTTTTTCTAGCAAAAACTATTATTTATTTGACTAAAATATCACTATTTTATATCAAAAGACCAAATCCACATTTTCCCATGGTTTTCAAAATTTTACAAGAAAAATCATATTATTAAATATTTTATTAATGAAATAAAATTTAGCTTAGGGATAACTAGATCATGATCATATTCCTATAGCTAACCACAATCATGAACATATACAACCCTTCAATTCATCAAATCATCCAAATCATGCATACAAGCATAGATCTCAATTTATCAAAATATGATCTAACCCTTACTAGCATAAATATGATCATGGCTTCAATAATCCAAAATGAATATAAATCCTATTCACCAAAGGTGACATAATCTCTAGCATACTTCATCACAAATACTACCTATGACATGCATCAACCTCAAATCACCATATAATCATCCAAGATAATCCTTCCATGCATAAATCCCATCTCCTTCACAATCATACATATATTCATGCTTCAATCTCAACAATATATATATATACTTAAATCCTATCGCCATCCACCTACTATCATCATCATCCAAGAGACATGAATCTAGAGTTTAAAAAGGAAGATTGAAGGTACTTACTTGGTTGATGAATTCCTTGAAGGAGTTTAGAGTAGATCTCAACTCCTAGATGTCTAACTTTGTCCATGGGAGATGGCGAAAGCATGTTCATGGGAGAAAAAGTCATCCGGCCAAGAGAGGGGAATTTTCGGCCATGAGAGAGAGAGAGAGAGAGAGAGAGAGAGAGAGAGACCATTAGCATGTTTATTCACATAGGCTCTCACTAGAGATCAAGATTGGAGAAGATGAAGTTGTTAGAATAAATTTACCTTGAAGGTGTTCTTGACCTTAACAGAAATTTCTGGTTTTTGATCCAAAAGTGCAAGTTGGGTTTTGGAGTTTGATGTTAAAAATGGTACGGATGGACTCACAGCAATGAATAGATGAAATCTGGAATTTTTAGAGGTAGTTTGAAGTGATTTGGAGAGGCATTAGGTGAAAGGAATGAGTAGGTGTTCTTGGTGTACTATGTGTGTTCTTGGAGGTTGAAGAAAATCGAGAGATGGTAATGTGCAGCTGCCGAATTTTTGTGAGGGATAGAGCTGGACAAATTTCTGTAGGGTTTAGGAGGTTGATTCTCTGATTTGGAAGGGAAAAGGAAAGGTTAGTTGTTACAATCCTTGAAGAATATTTTTAGGAAGTGAATTTGGAAACTAAATATTCTAAGAATATCTTGATTGTTGGACAGCTTTTGGAAATCTGCCATGGACGAATTTCTGGGCAGTGTTTTTGCTGAATGAAAGTTGGATGAAGGAGGCTTAGGGTGGCCGAAATTATGGTGTATAATGGTGGAGAGAAGGTCTGGTTGTTTGAGGTTTATTTTATAGAAAGTTGTTAAATCATGGTAGCTGGAATTTTGGTATCCAAATCAAGGAATGATTGCAGAATTTTTTTGGAAATCTTTTAGGCATCCATGGCTAGATTTTCGTGCAGAAATTTGGGAGGACAATGGAGTTCTGTTAATGGAGGTTTAAGGGTGGTTTTTGCAGAAAAAGGATGGAGTTTCGGCTAGAAGAAAAATAGGAACCAAAGCTGGAAAATTTTCCTGCACAGTTTTTCGCTGAACAGCAATTTTCTGGGCAGATTTTCGGCTGCCATTTCCAGCCAACTTGCAGAGAGTTTGAAGGGGAATTTCTGGGGTATTCAAGGCTGGTTTCCAGCCTACTTCATGGAGGAAAAACATGGCTAGGGTGTTGTACAAAAACTGGAAGAAAACAGCTTGGTTTTGGACCTCCAAAGCTGCGATTTGTACAGGATTTTTTTCTGGATTTGCACCATCTTTGTGCAGTCTGAAAATAGCCATAAAAATCCAGATTCTAAGCTGATCAAAAGGGCCATTTTCTAGCAGCATTTGGGAGGGAATAATGGTCAAGAATTTCGACACCTTGAAGGCACACAAAGCTGGAAAAATTTCAGTTCTATGCACAAAGGGAAATGAACCTAGCTAGAGTGAATTTTTTAATAGTTCACTAAGGAATTTAATTCACTTGAAATCTTTCCCCCTCATCATTGTTTCGGTCCATATGATGTCTTTTACTAAGACATTTTGAACCTTCAAAGCCACAACACATTGCTGGAATTTTTCTAGAATAGAATTAGCTTGAACACAATGAACAAACTAATGAATTGAGAATTAGAAAAAACTAAGGATCAAGAGGAAATGAATTCCCCTTAGAAATTTTGTGTAGAGCAAAAGAGTAGGATTTGAAGACTCCTATCATGTCTCTCATA